>JAWWTY010000106.1:55251915-55300127 GCA_035222235.1 Margarornis squamiger | reverse complement strand
TCTTTTCTTTTCTTTTCTTTTCTTTTCTTTTCTTTTCTTTTCTTTTCTTTTCTTTTTTCTTTTCTTTTCTTTTCTTTCATTCTGAAAAATGTGATTCTCCCATAAGAACAGAATTTCAGAAACTGAGGCTCTTGCAAGAGGCTGGTAGTATAGCATTTACAACAAAGCCTAGTGGGTTGGCAGTTACATTTAGACCATAGACTTAATCCTGTGCAGATGGCTTCTAGTGAGCTCAACAAGTGATTTTCTTTAATATGGCTTTTGGGAAGGGTTAAAACTTTTTGTTTGCAAAATGACATTAATTATAAATGATTACTGCTGTTAATTGTCACTGAACTGCCATATGTAACTATGCCCCAGCGTCAGTCTCTAATTGTTCAAGCCTATGCTTCTGCAAATTTGTGTTGTTTTACTAATTGAGCTTTGTCTTTATTTGGCTGAAACTTGTTGTGACTGGAATGGTTATTCTGGGGCTGTACAGAAGCCAAAATATGGAGGCTTGATTCCAGCTGGGAACTATAATTGATATTATTATCTACAATGCAAATAACTATAACTCAGTTTACTTCCTCTTTAGTAGGTTTTTCTTGGCAGGATGATTTGACCCTTGCTGTTGAATTATTCATTTTCTCCCCACTTAAAATATGTAGCCCATTTCTTTATTTCACTAACATGGCAGTCTATTCAAGAGCTCAGCCAAATAAGGCCCAGTTCATGTACATTTTGAACCTGTATAAGGCACCTCTCCTCCTCATTGGGACCTGCGTAATATCAAAAGATTGCTCTGTCAAATTTTGTAAACAGATAGCAAATCATGTATTAACATATCAGTTAATCATATGAAGATCCCAAATTTGGTATAATTTGCCAGTGAACCTACTGTAATCT
Organism: Margarornis squamiger; assembly: GCA_035222235.1. Classification (NCBI taxonomy): domain Eukaryota; kingdom Metazoa; phylum Chordata; class Aves; order Passeriformes; family Furnariidae; genus Margarornis; species Margarornis squamiger. The sequence continues at coordinate 55,299,239 of JAWWTY010000106.1, read as the reverse complement.
GGATGCAAACAAACTGTAAGTGAAGTATGAACAAGTAATAAATCTACTTTCCAGGGATAAACAAACTTGAGGTGAACATACTACAAATCAGGCCAAAAAAAAAGGAGCACACACTGAACTACAGACTGAGCACTAGCAGGAAGATGATATGCTCGCCTACGTGTTCGCCAGAGCATTTGCCTCAGCAGTGCTCCACCACCACTCTCATAGTGCAGAAACTGGGTTGCAGACTGTTCCTGCAGGGTGAGCTTCATTCCTCCTTGTACAGACAGACAGAATTGCCACTTCTGTACAGAGACATGCTCTCACTCTTTGGGAAGGGAAAGGTTCTCAAGAAAAATGACAGTTGGTAATGCTATAAGAATTTCTTCTTTGAGTGATACTTTCTTCGTGAAAACTGGTAAAATTTGCTGCAAACTAACCAGGTTCTATATTAATTGACATTACCTTCTCAGCTAATGTCACTAGGTAATAGCTGGTCTCTCCACAGTGTAGGGGGTGACCTCAATACAGTGTTGCAAATGCTTGTAAAACAGACTTTCTGCTTCCATGGGCTCAGTTTTATCTCTAGGAATCTGTCTGAATGTGGGGCATTTGCCTGCAATTTTATTTCTGGTGAAACAGAGAAGCTTCTACAATTTTCTTAGATTGCTTATAGACAGTGCAGGGAAGGAGAAGATGGGTTCCTGTTCCACTAAATGAGGGATATTCTGCTGTCTCTTTGTTTCCAGTTGCTAAATCATCTAGTTAAACTGCATTTCTATTATAGTACATACTACATTACATTATATTACATTCATATATTAACAGCTAAAAGGTATCTCTAACTCGTTACAGAGAAGCCAGTAAAGAAGCCAGCTACTCTTCTAGCCACAGGGATATTGCATGATTGAAAATTAATTGGACTGCCATACTATTGAAAGGAGGAAAACTTCAGGAAGACAGTGTCCTGTAGTACTGTAGAGAGACCTCAACAAATTAGAGGACTGGGCAATCACCAACCACAAGAAATTCAAAAAGAAAAAGTGCCAGATCCTGCACCCGGGATGGGACAACCCTTGATGTACACACACACTGGGAAATGAGATGCTGGAAAGCAGTGCCATGGAAAGGGACCTGGGGGTCCTGGTTGATGGCAAGTTGAATCTGAGTCAGCAGTGCCCTGGCAGCCAGGAGGGCCAACCCTGTCCTGGGGGGAATCAGGCACAGCATCACCAGATGGTCAAGGGAGGGGATTGTCCTGCTCTGCTCTGCACTGGGGTGGCCCCACCTTGGATATTGTGTGCAGTTTTGGGTACCACAATATAAGAAAGATATTAAGCTGTTAGAGAGTGTCCAAAGAAGGACAGCAAAGATGGTGAAGGGCCTTGAGGGAAAGTTGTATGAAGAGCGGCTGACGGCATTTGGTGTGTTCAGCTGGAGGAGACTGAGGGGTGACCTCATTGCAGTTACAACTTCCTTGTGAGGGGAAGATGAGGGGGAGGCACTTCTTGTCTGTGATGACCAGTGACAGAACCCAAAGGAATGACCTGAAATTGTGTCAGGGGAGGTTTAGGTTGGATATTAGAAAGAGGTTCTTCCCCCAGAGGGTGGTTGGACACTGGAACAGGCTCCCCAGGGAAGTGGTCACAGCACCAAGCCTGACAGAGTTCAAGAAGCATTTGGATAATACTCTTGGGCACATGGTGTGACTCTTGGGGGTGGTTCTGTGCAGGGCTAAGGGCTGGACTTGAAGATCCTTGTAAGTCCCTTCCAATTCAGCTTATTCTGTGATTCTGTGAACTAAGAGAACACATGAAGAGCACTTCAGTGGATATCCCTAGCATCAACAAGAGCAGAGGTTGAAGGGAAATTTGGCAGGGTGTCTTTGGTCCTCTTCTTCACTGTAAGTTCCTTACATTCCAGAGAAGCTCGTTGCAATGCTCCTGTTTCATAGACTCAGTCTCCAGCTTTTTGTGTCCCAGAATGCCCAAGAGATCAAATATCACTATTGCTCTTTCTTCAGAACCTCCCAATATTTCCCAAGCTGGATATCCAGCCTTGTGTTACTTTTTTTCAATGTTCCTCCCATATACAATCTTGCCATCTCCAAAATTCTATGCCTCTCTTAACTCCCTTCTCCAACTCACCGAGGCCTAAGTTCACCGTGGATGACATACATCCTATTTCATTCTCCTTGCTCCCCTAATGAACTCCCACTTTTCAGCTCCCTAACTCCTTCTTCAGTTCTGCTTTTTCTCTGACCTGCTCTCCCCAGTCCTGCTGCAGAGCACCTCCTGTTCACAACCCCTTTGCACCTCACAACTTTGGGCACTCCTATTTCTCTCAATTCCCAGGTCCTTCTGTTCTGTTGTAAGGCTCCCATATGGGGCTTCTACATTTGTGGTATGTACATGAGGTGTTCATCTTCAACCTGCTTTATTACCCCTAGCCACAGGAGTGTGGAGGCAGTGGCTCATTTCATCATGAAGTCTGCCTGTTGAAGCAAAGTAGGGCCCCTAAAGTGTATGCTTCAGGGAAAGGAAACAGCCGAGGAAAATAGCTCCTGGTTACATACTAATATGTATTAGTTTCTAGAATACTGCCAAGTCAGAAGCTACACTCCAGTTTCTTTGGGCAATGCCAGCTCTGAAAGAAGCAAGGGTTTGTTTCTTTTTGTGTTGCACTAAGACATCCTTGGCCATGAAAATTTTCTCCTGTGATGGACAATAGGAAATATATGCAAGGTAAGAAAGGGAAAGTCTTTGAGGACTTTCCTTTCTCTGCCATTCATGTCATAAAGGCCGTGCCTTCCTTGAGTCCTTTTGCTTTCACAGGACAGTCCAAAGAATTAAAGCTCAAGTTACCCTTTTGGTGGCTGATCTTGAGGCTTCCATTTGCAGATTTCCCTTTTTTCTTGGCCAGAACAGTTTTCCTTTTTCCTTTTTCTCCATGAACTGCCCTGCCCTGCCAAGTGCTGGACATTTGTGGGCAATGAAAGTTGAGGACCCTGGCAACAGCACACCCAGAACCTCTTGCTGACAGCTTTGCTGAGACAAAGATGTTGATGACATTACTGAGCTGGTGGTAAACATCACCTCTGCATACTGCAAATTTCATGTCAGGCTAGAGCTTTTACACTCATAACTACAGAGAGGCAATTAGCTTTGCAGAGTGCTTTTAGTGCCACATGCTAAGACAAACAAGTGCACACCCTGTTAGGTTTTAAGTCTTACTGGATCATTAAGCCCAGCTATTAGAGCATCTAATACTATAAATTAGAATATATTTCTCCCACAAAGACACCAGCTGGATCTCTTCCTTTGCAGCAGCATGAGTGCTGATAAGGCCTGCAGCAGTGTTAGAAAGCAATAGGTGAGTATTCCAGCAGTTTGCAGGTGAGATCAAGGTTCAGAAGGTCTTCATTGGATGAACTGAGAAAGTGAATAAACATTTATCCTCAATTTCCATGTCTAAATTCTGTCACGTGAAATACCATAGGTCTCCCATGGATCCATAATCATTCCTGACACTCTTTAGTTAATGAATTTGTTAAAATTAATCTACTGTAACTAATAATTTCAATGAATAATGAGGTAATTGTACTATAGAAAAATACCAAGACACCTGGAATGGGCAGAACGTTTTGAAGCAGATTTTTAAACTTTACTAGAGCCCATTAGACAGGAAGAAACAGTCAAAAGACAAAGTACTTAGAGAAATCCAATACATACCTCCACTGGGAATGTTATGCTCCATCCCAGTCTCATTTCATCTTACTTCTGAAGGAATGTTTTGAGAGTGGAAAAAAGGCATTAAAAGTTTAAGGGTGGTACGAGATAACAGAACAGTAACAGACACTGGGACAGAACAGCGCTTCTACAAGTGCCATGCTTCCCTCATGATAATCTCACTCAGTCTGTGTTTGAGCACCATTAAACCATGAAGATTTCTTACCCTGCATGCCCATAGCAATCTACATTAACTACCTATGAGCAAATTGCATCCCAATTGTACATAAACACTAAATAAAAATGCACAAAGGAAGCACTTCAAGCAAATTGAAAAATAGTTTGGAATGAGAACTGCCTAACCCTCAGGAATGGGAGCCAGGAGTAAGAAACACTTTCTTTTGGCAAGGATTTTAGCTGGAAAGGCAGAAGCAGGGAGCATTCTTCCTCTAGTAATCATTTCAGTTCTAGTCTTTCAGCCTTTACTCAGAAGAAAGGACAATGAAAGGAAAACTAAGCCAATCGATTTCTCTGTTGGTAAATTACTTACTCATTAATGCTAGTGGAAAAATCTGAGATTGTTTACAAGGAACCAGCAGTACAGACTAGAGTTTAAAAAAAAAAAAAAAGATTCCATTTTCTAAAAGAAGCACAGTTTTGTGGCATTTTGACCAACATTTTCAAGATTAGCTGCCTGATGGTAAGAACTTAATACCGGGGGCCTGGTTTTCAGTGTTGCTGATTGTTACACAAATCTCACCTATGTCTGTAGTTTGCTGTGCTTCCTACCATTCCTGGAAATTAGACTTCTTAGCTGTATACATTGACATTGAATGTGAGTCTCTGACTCAAAGTACTTGGGTATGAAGGGGTTTTTTAATTACTTCACACCTGAAAAATCCAAGGATGGGAACCAGGTGTACCTTTCTCCTCCACAGGTATGTTCATTCCCTGACTTTGCTAGTTTGCTTCCCAATCTTATTGAAAATGTACCTGCAGTTCTGCAATCAGTGAAATGCAAGAAGGTGCCACAAACCTACAAGGGCTCCAGCCATTCAAAACACGTCATGTAACTGCTTGTATATTCAGAGCTGCTTTGCTAAAGCAAATAGTAGCCCAGTGTAACTAACAATGGCAGATATTAGCTACCACATTCAGACTTTTACAGCTCCTGATTTCCATCAATCATTTAAATGAGCACAGAAACATTTCCATACATAGAACTACAATACATAGAACTCCAGATTTCAGTGTATGCATGCAAAAAATGTGATCTTCTGTATCTGCAGTATAATTTCTGTCATAGACTGTGTTTAAACAGTCACAAAGTCTTCATTCAGTTCATATTTTTCATATTTTCCTTTAAGACTGAATCCCATTTTCATAGCATATATTTATGATAACATCTGTCTCTTTCTGCATTTTTTCAGCCTCTTGACCTATTGCACTTTATTCAACAAAATATCAATAATCCATGTTATTTCAGATTGTTTCTCTCTTCCATTTCATATGTTCTTCACAGCCTATCTTACCACAGTGGCTCAAGGGAGCCAGTGTCTCCCAGAGAACACAGCCAGGCCATGCAGACTAGTGGGTTTAGGGGAATGTCTCTGCACAAATTCTGAAATTTATTGTAGCTAGTAGTTTCATACTGAAATGATGATTAACACATGGCTTCTTGTCTCTCAAAACAAGCACAGCAATGCCTGCAGTCAGTATGATCTACTATCATTTGCTTTCACTCCATTCTCATATAGAAAAGCTGGGCTTGAGTGCTCAGAGACATTCATTGTAATATACTCTTGGGACTTCATGCCACAAAAAGTGTCACTAAATTGATATGAAATAAAATGGCAGAGAGTTAAAAAAATATATAAAGTATATTTCTCAGTCAAATAAATATTTCCTTGACTGAGCGGTTAACAAATGCAGTCATAAGAAAGTCTTCATGAGACAGCTATCCCATAAAAACTTTTCCTCCTCCTTGGGATTCCAGTAGTCCAGTCTTTTTCAACACTGAATATCTACAAGATGATATTAAGACTTCTATAACTGGTTAGAACTTGTGCAGAGCAGTGTGTCTTATTTATGTTCATGTGAGGGTCTTTTGTGAAGAAACAGATCCAGCAGAGGGAAGTTCGATGCTGTTACTGTGGCTTAAGAGACTAGTCAAAAAAACCCCAAACAAACAAACAAAAACCAACCAACCAAACAAAAAAAAAACCCACTCCACCCCAAAAGGATAAAATGTTGCAAGTACAAAGCATTCTGTAAACATCTTTTAACCCTCCGATTAAACTGTGCCAGTTTCCCCACCCTGCTTCATAAACCAGGCTGTCCGAGGCCACACAACAAGTCAATGGCTGAGCCAAAATAGACTTCTGATTCTGGAATTCCAGTTCTGAAGCTCCAATGTTTTTCTCCTTTTTTTATACTTCACCTCTCTTTCCACATTGTGACTACTACTCAAATTCCCCCTTTTATTGAAGAACATGGAAAGAAAGGTTATGGAAGCCTTTTGACACCTGTGCCTTGCAAGTCCAGTCCTAGATTGCCCAGGAGCTTTGCAGAACCCAGTGCTTTAAAGTTTTGCAGTCTCCATAGTTCAAAATAACTTTAATCCCAGCAGACATCAGATGTTAGTTTCTATTGCCATATCCCACACTGGCATGTAAATTCATACAAATTCTAGCCCGGTAACAACAATTTTGTCTGTAGACCTTCTGGGAGACAAGCAATCTTTGGAAGAACATGCTTCTAAGAACACAAGTAAGCAGTAAAATTATAAACCTGCCAGAAGAGCAGATACAATATTTCCCAAACTGGAGAGACGTCTAGGTTCGCAGTCATGCTGTTATCTTCAAAGGCAAAGTCTTTTGATTGTTTCTATTCCTTCATCATAGCAACAGCTTCCTATCCTCCTAGTCCAGCAATGACATCTTGCATCCTCCCTGTCCATCCCTGCCTTTAGCATTCTGCTGCTGAGGAATTGTGCTTTCTGAATTGATTGCCAGCCAAGACTGCTCAGATGCAAGTGAGGTTGATTCAAGCTTTTGGATAAACAGTCTTAAGTCCCTGCATACCTGAATCTGAGCCAAATTCCTGCAGTACCATTGCTCACTAGAGCTAGCTACCATTTCTAGATCCCAAACAGCATCTGAACTAAGCTCTCTTGAAAGGATGTCAGTGTTGAGATATACCATTAGTCCAAACAGTAGTGAGCAATTTCCAGCTTTGAGTCTTTGGTAACAGATAAGGCTGTACATGTCTTATCAGTATTTATAATATAGACTTTTTGTTTAATATGCTTGGTTCTATTTCATGCATCAATAGCACATATCTTGATAAATGCAAAGCATTAACATGGTGCCTTTTGATGAAGTAGATAGTATATCTAGTTTCAGGTTAGACTGACTCCTACCAAAGACTGTTTTAACTCTAACTACAGATGTACAGAAATAATTTTTGTTATATTTGCTAGGCACCGCAAGCTCTATCAGGTCCCTAGCATATTTGCTGCGTTTCCTTTCTCCACTGTTCTTTCATCTTTTTCCTCAAAGTCTTTATCTAAAATACACTTATAGCACATCTTAGGTACCCAGGGGGAAATCTGTTTGCATTCCTTCTATGGTCTCAAGCTAGAAAAAACTTTTCAACGTCTGCCTATCCCATAGGACATGTTTTCCAGAGGAAACTTTTTTACAGAGCAGAGAACCCACTGTGCTTGATGTGATCAGTTTTGCATGAGCACAAAACGAGAAAACCACGTAGAGCCTTTCATTCCTCTGTACTCGGCACTGGTGAGGCCACGCCTTGAAACCCGTGTTCAGTTTTGGATCCAAAAGAAAGACATGGAGGCACCAGAACATGTCCAGAAAAAGCAAAGAACCTGGTGAAGGGTCTAGAACATAAGTCTTTTGAGGACCGACTGAGGGAACTGGGGTTGTTTAGCCTGGAGAAAAGGAGGATCAGGGGAGACCTTATCGCTCTCTACAGCTACCAAGTAACAAGTGACCAGACCAGAGGAAATGGCCTCAAGTTGTGCCAGAGAAGGTTTAGTTTGGACATTAGGAAAAATTTCTTCATGAAGAGGGCAATCAGGCATTGGAACAGACTGCCCAGGGAAGTTATTGAATCACCATCCCTGAAAGTGTTAGAAAGCATGTGGATGTGGCACTTGAGGATATAGTTTAGTGATAATGATTCTATGTTTTATGAAAGTGGTGTGGCCAATGCTGGAGGCTGGAAATGAGCATTCAGTCAGAGCTGGGCTTGTCCAAAGCTTTCTGAAAGACTTACAAGTGAAAGGCAATGCAAGGCAAGTGTGCTGGCAGGAGCTTCTTCAGTAGCATTTTCACTAGTCAGGGATTTTAGTTTGCATTTCAAAAGAAGCTGTTCAGAGCTGGGAGCTTCAAAGGCCATTGGAGTTGGAGCTGGTTGTCAAAAGTCAGTAAAATGAAGACTTGGTGTTATCATCAGAGGTGTAGTATCTTCTGCTGTTCTCCTGAAGATTTTTTAACCTTGCTTTAAAAATTCGAGACCTTTGTGGCACTGTACTGTGGCAGTTGACCGGCTGGAGTATGAGAATGGCATCTATGAGTCTGTTTAAGTGTGCACAGATTGTGAGGTTTTTCAAAAATTCTTTGTGTTTCTTTTGCCCCTGCTTCCATGTACCTGTGAGTAAAGTACTTGGTGATCAGCAACATGATGATTATTAGAATACATTTATCTGAGGCTTTGAAAGATATGGTGGTGATCCACCCTACAGGAGCACAAACTGGACTTAGACATGCACATTTATCTTATATGGAAAACTTATGCACCTAAATCACTGCTGTACCTTTATCAGTTCCTGGAGCTAAAGCAAAAGCAAGTCTTTTGGGCAGCATAAGACTTCAACTGTTTTGTTTGGGTTTTTTAAAATGTATTTATTCCCAGATAATATTTTTATTATGTATTGGAGATAATTTAGTTCAAATTAAAAATACTCTTCAAGAGTGGCATGAGACAGGAGTCACTTCCAGTGTTAATGCTGAAAGAGCACTGGCAACCAGAAGTCCCTTTAATAAGAAAAATGGAAACTTCACGCAGTCTAAGGTATCTCCTTATCATCTGTTGTGGAATGACTGACAAAAGCAAGGGAAATTACTCACTGTCATTGAATCTACATTGAGGATTCATATGCGTGTTAATATTTTGTTGAGATATGAAAAGTGTTTAGCAATAAATTATTCAGGAAAAGTTGTTTTTTGACAAAGAAATTGGCCTTTTTTGTTCAAAATGTCCTAACAATCCTAACAGATTCCACCTGTATGCAGAAGAAAGAATTGAGATACACTGCTGAAAATTTAATTTGTTGCTATCAATCTACTGAAGAAGGTTGTTCAAAATTATAGCTCTGAAAGTGAAAGAAAATGTCATAAAATCCCAGCAGTTTCCCTGCCTGAGCTGTGCATACAATTCTTCAAAAAGATCATATCCAAACACTGTAGAACAGAGAAATATTGAATAGGTGACTCTGAGGACTTTAAAAATATTACGAGGAAATCTTCAGCATTTCATGCAGCAGGTATGTCTCAGGCTTTGTCAAAATAATTCAGACTCTTCTTGAAATAATACAGGACATAACACCTAAATTTTGTTTCAGCTTTAACATAGTCTTTTACTGCATTTGCATGAAAAAACAGGTTTGCATTGAAGTCAGCTGAAATGCAAGATTTCATGAGCATTTTCAGTAGTGCAGCACAGGTACTCAAGCTGCAAGAAAGGCTCTGGTGGCCAAAACACGCATAAGAGACACAGTTCAAAAAGTACCACAAGGACTCAGGTGTCCAGTGTCCAGGTGTCCACTCCTGCCCTAGAGAAACCATGTCATTGTTCTACTAGCCCAGCTGAAAGCCATCCTGGGCCCATGGATTAAAGAGCTTTCCTCAGTTGTTGGGGAAGCAGGATTCAGCACAATTCATAGAATTGTAAAGGGGTAGAATGTGATTAATGCTAGAAAGTGATTAATCTTAGCATAAGCTCCTGACATACTCAGACACCAGCTGGATGCAGCCATCTGCATGGAGGCTGGCAACAGCTGCTCCCACAGCTTGTCAGAGGTCTGTCAGAGCATGCAGAAGAGCTTGCAAAAATCAGGAGTGTATGCTGAAGTGCTTCTTTCCCTTACTATGTCTCTAGGGGAGAAAGAAATTTATTGTACCTTGGAAGGGAAGGAAGGATGCAAAGTATTTCACACTCTAACCCTCAATGAGCTGTTAATAAACAAAAACAAAAACAAAACAAAACAAAGCAAACCGGGGGAACTTTATAAAACAGCTTGAGCTGCAACAGAGGAAGGAATGAATTTGAGATCCCATGGGTAATTCCTGGAAAGACTTCTGTAGGCTCACATCCATCTTCCAAAAAACTCAAATTACTGACCATGAGCTGGAGAACTTTTTTTTTGTTGTTGTTCTTCTTCTGTTAAATTTATTCTTTAAGTCACCTTCCTGAAAATTACATACATCAGGATGTAATAAGGATTCTGGATATCTCTTTGGGATCTGAATCATTGTCCCCTCTCTTTCTGAGGAAATTACAATGTCTGATTTTGCTTTTTGTTTCCAAGTGGACTAATTTATATGAATCATTGAAGACAGAGTCCTGTAGCCCTAATGTCATATCCATCCAAGAACCTCAACAAGCTTCATGGACTTTGGTCTCAATGGTATGTTTATTTAATATGGATGAGAGTGAGTTTTATTCCTTGTCTTCAGTAAGAGCCATTCTTCAACAATGTGTCAAAAAAACTCACACTCTAGGCATGTTCTTTCCCTGACAGATTTAACTATGACATTAATATTACCCATGTAAATAAGTTATATTTTCAAGTACGTGGTATAAATATTCCAATGAGAACAGACTAATGCAATTTCCAAATGAACTTCCCCCTTTTTCTGAGGCTACAAAACCTTCTTGTGTTTTAAGGATTTAAAATAAAAAAGGGCATCATCTCCATCATCTCCATCACCTTGCCTTTCTGCAAGTAAAGACTACTGGCACATATTTGTACAATGGGTGCATGTTTGCTGTAAGAAGTGCTGCAGAAATTCTCTACTTTCCTCTCAAGGATGGTGCCAGAGGTCCAACACAGGCACCCAGAGCACCTTTGCAATCTCCACAGAAGATGTCAAAGACTCAGCCAGAAGTAGCCTCAGCTGAGGTGTAATTGAATAACCTGCTCTCTGTGTGAGAGGTTAAACAAGGGAGTATCAGACATCCTGCCTGAGCCTTTAAGATTTGGTGGTCTTGGAGTATTAATTTCAGCTTTTTCTCAGGCATGTCCTTTACAGCTGTGAAAGGTGCCCATCACAATGACAGCCTCATGCAACAGTAATGTTTAGAGATGGGGAAAACCTCATTCTTGTAGTCTAAAGACAGAAGACAGAAAGGTAAGACATTAAAAAAACTCTTCCTTTCTTTCCAACTTCTGCTTTTAAAATGGATTTGTTTCCCCAAAGGAGAAGAAAAATCTGAAAGTAAGTCATGGCCAAATTCTTCATAGTCCCCTTCTGCCCTAACTTCTTGAGTAACTTTCTGAGAAGAAAAACAATGAAATGCTTTCTTACTTGGCAAGCTCTTCTCATCATTTTCCATAAACAGTACATGTACCCACAGTGCCTCTTCCTCCTTTCAGCTGGAGATTCCAAATATTCAAATTACTACATAACACAAAATAAGGCAGCAAATCATGATTCTGACAAATGACCAGGAGTACTCTCGTCTTCAAACGTTTCACTGTCCTTGTTCCGAAGAGATGTGGCTGAGTAGACCCCCCATGAGAAGCACCCCCAGGTGCTGCAAGGAGACTCTCATCTCAAACAAGAGGGATCATATAAAGTTGTTCATATGAGCAAACTGTCGCATAGAGACAATGTTTTTCAACTGGGTTAACCCAAATTAAATATTTAATTGACAGTGAGACACTGAAGAAAATCACCCTGTTTTCTGAAGAGGTCTTAGGAACTTAACCCATATAGGACAAAAGACATGAATGGACCAGAGCTTTTTATTTAAGTGCTCCATTTTCACAATTTGAGTGCTTAAGTTTGGGCTTTTGTTTTTCCTTAAATTAAAAGAAATCTAAAGTCTCAAGGGATATTACACACTGACTAATATAAAGCTGTCCAGATCAATTTGTCCTGCTGTACCATAATATGACACATTTTAGCAATCTCATGGTTTTTCTTTGTTAAAAGCTATCTATAATTATATTTAAAATACCAATATTAATCCACAAAGCTCTTAGCTTTTATAAAATACCACAAATCATTCTCCTGTATTAGTACAAGCGAAATTTTGCTGCCCATACCAGAAGATCTGGATGGCATAAAAAGCTGCTATCCCCATGAACATTACAAATACAGCTGATCTAGTGGGGAGCTGCAGTGGTTAGAAATGGTGAGCCCTCCATGTGCTCTGACCACTGCATTGTGTCACTGCCTAATAGTCAGGCAGTTTAAGTCCCCTGTTTTATTCCTCTTTTTCTACAGAGGAACCCTTACTCTAGATTTATGTGTCAGAGAGAAGCTTCACTCGTGGCCATGCAACTCAGAAAAGGGGGGTTTCACTCACCTGCGCTATTAGATCAAGTTCTCTGCTAAGATCAAAGGTGTCTGGCTCATGCAAAGCCATTTCCTTGAGGAACAGAATTTAATTTGTCCAAATAGCATTCAAAAGCATTGGGGGTCCCTGAAGGGGCAGTGGCCTCCTTCAGTAAAGCCCATGTTTGGGAAGCCCATGCCACAATGCATACCCCACCACCTGCTCAGTGTCTGCAGGCTGGTGGCAGAGCAGGCAGGTGGGATTTATACAGTAATGCAGCTGCTTCCAGGAGGTGAGCTCACAGCCTTACTCAGAAATTATTCATCCCTTTCCAACACAGCCATGGGCAGGTATGGAAACACCTTCCCTCTTGGGGAATCTCTGTGGGAGGCAGCCCTCAGCAGAGGGGAGAGCAGACAGCAAGATGCACGAAGTGGCCAAGCAAGATACTCTTACCAGAGTCTATCAGCAATGAATGCAACTGTTGACATTATTGAAAGAGTTCTTGTGCCAAATATACAGCTTTCGATTGCTGAACTGTAACAAAAGAGGGAAACGGGTCCTAAGGAGCTAGGTGCTAAAAATTAACATAGAGCAACCAATTAACTCTTTTTTTTTTTTTTTAGGAGGTGAAAAGAAAATACCACGGTTTATTAATTTTAGAGGTGGATCTAAACTTAAACCTCACATCACAGGAGCAGATTTCAATGAGGACATATTGTTCTGCCACACACTGTTGAATTTAATAAATCCAACATCTCTAGTTGTTACTTTGTTACTTCAGGCTGGGATCTGCCTTTGCAGTTAAGATAATACCTCTAACTCTTTTCTCTCCGGAAATTACTTTATGTTAAAAATATTTGAAAAGTTAAAATGCAATCAGCAGAATTATAAAGAAAAAAAATCATAAGCAAAAGAGAAATAATAAATAAAATTCCCTTTTTCTGATATGAAGAAAGTCCTCCAGGATTTTTCTCATTGAACGAAAGGGAGGCAGATTAGCAGTAGATAAGGATGCTGATAGGAAATTTAGTACAGACGAATGTCACAGTGTGTTGCTGTCCTCCTCATCCTCCTCCCTCTAGCCTGACTCAACAAGGGCAGTTGCTAATCCTTCCATTTTTAGAACAATGCAAACCTTTTTCTGTTCACTAATCCATCACCACATCAGCAGCATCAGCTGATGTGTGGCCCTTTCTCCTACAGCTGCAAACCCCAGTAGTCTCTGCCAGTATGCCTGATCCTGTATACATCTCCTGCCCTAAATTCAGCGCCTTGAAAGGTTTGTGGAGTGAGCAAAACATTGCCCCTTGAACGGTGCCTCATGAGAACTCAGGCAGCCTGAATTTTAGTTTGTTTTCTTTAAAAGGCAGTTTAGTCGAATAGAGCTCAGATTTACAGGACAAAGGGGCAGAAAAAACCCCTACTAACACTGTCATTAATCTCACTGCAGTGGTGGAAAGAAATTCCATTTGTGTTCCTAGGGAGGGTCTTTGCTTTATGATCCAGCAAATGCTGGATGCTACAAGGCCGTTTGAACTTGTGCCAAATTCAATAGAGACCCACAACACTGGAAAACAAAGTCGTTTAATTCTACAATTAACTAAAATTCTACTATAAATTGTAGGGATATACCCTACAATTAAATCCACAGCTTTGGCACTTAGACTCCGCACAAATTTGAATCCACCTAAATTTTTTATTGTTAATAACATGCAAAGAAGGAAAAGCTGTACAGTCCAGCAAAAAAAAGGGGGTTTTTTGTCTCCATTTATCTTAAGACTCTTTTGCACCATTTTGATAATATAGAGAGCTGAGTACTGAAATAAATATGTAAGAAAGGACAACTTAATGAAACTGAAGAAGATACACAACAGAAGCTGAATGGAACAGTATAATGTTAAAAGGGCAGATTCAAGTACTGGTTTAAAACAAAACAAAAAACAAACCAGACAAAACAAAAAGCAAACAAACAACAAAATCAAAAACCCCAAACAACACTACAACACTCTCCACCTGATGAAAGGAGATTTATATACAAGACTTCACATCTGTTTGTTTGGTCCTAAGAAACTGTGGGACACCCTGAACTAGCTGTTGTATAATGCATGGCATAAACCACAGCACATAATTCACTCAGATAACACTTTAAAAGCATTCGAATTTTGAAATCCTGTGTGATATCCTTAACATAAGAGGCATTTAACCTTTAAAAAGAATGAAATGCACATTTAAAATCAAATTTACTTTTATTCAGATATAATAGCCACTGTTCTACATCCAGAATATGGATAGTTCCTCCCTCACCCATCTCATTTTCCCCCAAGGAGAAGGTGAGTGGCTCTCCAGGCAGAAAATGTCTGCTTTTGTGCTTGCAAACTGCTTGCTCAGAAGCAGCAGGACTAATGCTGCTGCTGCACACATGCAAGGACATGTGTAGACACATCCCTGCACAGATACAAGGCAGTGCAAAGCAACTGGAACCTGCTTCTGCATCTTCTGCAACCCCCAGAGGACATGGTCCAGAAGCGGGACATGACTTTTGCTACTGATGTGGGGGATTACTCAGCTTCAGGCCTTGGACCATGGCGTGTACCAAAGGACTTTTATTATTACTATAAACAAAAAACAATCCTACCAGGAAAGTGTGCAAAAGTGTCTGAGAGTTGAATTATATCAGCTCTGAGGTGGGACACAGTAGTAGTAGTTAGAAACAAAACAATCTCAGAAGGCAACTTCATAATCTAATTGGCATCTGCTTTAGAGCAGAGTTGCGACAAACTTCACTCATCTGCATAGCAGTCAGATTTTCTGCTTGAGTTCAGCTTTATCCAGTAAGCCAAAGAAAAGAGGATGTAGACATTAAAAAAGTCTGTCTCTTGCTTTGGAAGAAACAGGAAGCAAAATTACATTATCTGAGAAACTTCCTACAGCATGATTTTTGCAAGACGTCTGTATTCAGCTATTGGCAATAGAGAGCACTACTCCATTACCTTAGAACAAAAATAGTCCTAGCACAATTACACCTTCATAGTTCAGCTTGCTGAGTTAACAAGTGAAAAATAAGAAATAACTGATTGAGAAAGTGCCATAAAAGATTAAATGTAGAGGGTGATGTAGGACAGCAGGTGTTTGCAATTATGGCATTATATCTACAAGCATGGTACTATCCACTGAAGAGTTCGTGCAGCAGAGTTTGCCCCAATACCCTCAAGGTATGCACTAAACAATGCAGGAACTTATCCCCTTGTCAGGTCAGAGTGTGTGTATGACAGAAAATATCATGCTGATCCCCACTCTGCAGCGTGAGGGAGGAGGAGGAGGGAGGCTACCCACCAGGCCTTGCCCTATGACTGCAGGGAAAGGTGTCCAGCACACAGCAGACTCAGAAGGTCAGGAGCAGGCACCAGGCTCACAGGCTGACAATCAGATTAAAATCGGTTTGCTAAAAGCCTCTTCAGATAATCTTGCACAACCTGGTACCCATGGACAGTAGGGAGAAAACTCCTCAGTGACCCCACAGGAGTACATCCATCCCTGGCACAGGAAAGAGATCTCAGTACTATATTGGTTATGCAGGGAAAGTGAAGGCAGTCCTGGACAGACATAATAAAAAAAAGTTTAATTGTTCCTCCTTAAGGAGGGAGAAGAAAGAAAAAAAAAAAAAGAGAGAAAAAAAGGTTTGCCCACTGGTGTAGGGCATTCTGTATCTGAAAAGTCTCTTTCACCACAGGTAAATACACATATCTCCACAAATGGAGATGTTTCCCCAAAACCCAAAGGCAAGCAAAGTATGCCTCTTCTAGCCAACAAATAGATGAAGTATGCATGGATTTAGGACTTAAAACTGATCAGCATTTTTAAAGGAAACAGAAGTGTTTAACGTCAGCGTCATTTAAATAAGAAACAAAAGCAAGATTAAAACTGAAATTCAGTGACATAAAAGGACCAAGGGTGGGCTCTGATATACAAATATAAACAATGTGATTCTCAACAATACACTGATTCATGTTTCCTTTCTGGAAAAAAAAATCTTTACTTTCTTTTTTACAAAGAGGGTTGGTAGGAACATATTGTCTCAGTAAAGAACATTTGTTACTTTTCTCTTTCCCTCACTCCCTTCCCACCCAGTTATGTGCTTATGAAGAGAAAGTGATTACAGCAAATTCAATGTCCAGACACTTGAGATGATGTTGCAGTGCACACAGACCACCCACGGACTTCATCTGTTTTGTTGTTGTAGTCCCAAATTTTTGCAAATTTTCCATGTCCTTGATAATGAAGAACATAAGCTTTCTCTCTTCTTTTTTTAATTGTTAAATACAACAAGGCAAAATGCAAGGGCAGGTCAAGGGAGAATTTGTTAGATGCCAAAAAATCCAAGACATCACAGCACACATGTTGCCTTTCCTCTCAATTGCCATCAGTCTTAGCATCCTCCTTTCTTTTGCACTCACACCATAGCTCCAAGATCCAAACTGGTTTCCCACGTAGTTTGGCCTCACAGGGCTGCTAGACACCGACCACTCTAGTTTGCCTTTCTCATATGGAGCTTACCTCTATTAAAAGTAAACTACAAAGGTAAAACAGAAGTGAAATTAGCCCAGAAACACACCAGTTTTAATGTGATTCCATGGGTTAAAGACTTTATAGAGCTTTTTCCCCAGGGTTCACCAATTCTCTAATATTTCTTGATTTGGCACAGCAGATTGCAGAGCTATGTTCTTAGAGGGGTATGCAAACAGGAGCTTACTGTTGACAGGGACAACAGAAAAAGAGACAGCATAAACTATATTTCACTGTTGAAAAAAAAAAAATCTAGCTAGACATGCTTGCTAGTTATCATACCACCTTTGCTGTTCACTTCCAAAGGTCACCTTCTTCCTGCTTTAGAGCCTTCTGCCACGTATCTGTCCAGTCTAGCTCTTTTGGACAGAGAGTTTTTGTCAGATTAGGTTAACTATTAACGCAAATCACAAAAACAACCCCACCACCAAATCCTTTTATTTTACTTGCAAACTGGGTACATTATCTACAAATGCTGAACAAGCTTAATGTACCATAAATAGCAGTCATGTGTTACATTTACATAGCTTTTGTCAGCGGTACTCCAGAAAAACACACACAAATAGGGATCACTTCATCCTTCACTAAACTTAATCAATTTAGAACTCTTAAATGTTATAGGCTGATGGTCTGTAAAGCAAAGGGCAGAGCACAACTTCAATGAAGTACAGAAACCAGGGAAAAAAGTATTTTAAGAAGGCTAGGCATCAACACAAACCGAAACGTGTCCCAAAGCAGAGAATAGGCCCCTTATAAATGGGGCCATGTAAGTTTTATTGACTGCGGATAGTCAGGGGTTTTGATATTCTGTGTCACTGCAGAGGATCCACCAGCACATCTTATTTCACCAGTATTTCATCTACCTCAGAGTAAAGACCAGACCCATAGCCGAAACCTGACATCTTGAATGCTAGATATCCAGACTTGAACTGTGTAGATATCTTTACATGATAATCTGTCTGTAAAAGATACTATGAATTTCAGTCTTAAATTGGCTGCCCAATTTTCTTCCCTTGACTTACTACTGAATTGCTTACTGCAATTCTGAAGCTTCCAGTGGAAAAGGGTTGATTTCTCATGGGGAAACACAAGTTAAATAACTGGAAAAAAACCAAAAAACTCACCACCAAACCCCCACTAGCATAGCAAATATATGCTCAGTAAAAATTTCAAAAGTGGACATTTTGAATATTGTGTTCTTGGGACCACTTGTAACAGCAATTAGGTTTAAGAACCACAGCTGGATGAGCAATTTTTACTTCTGTACTAACACTGGTGTTTGAAGTTTTTGGACATTTGGGGAGTTAGGGAATTTTGTTTGATTTTTTTTTCCCAATAAAAGGTTTCTCTTTATTCGTCTTGATGTGCACCTCAAAAGTTTAATGAAGACAGCATTTAGCTTAGCCATTATGAACAGTGTGAGATAAGGATGAATCTGGTGACAGGTTTCAGTGAAACACCAGCAGTCCGAACACACTCTCAGGGTGTGTTTGCACACACTGAAGCTCACACAGTGCCTGTTCTTGAGGCAACAGGGACTACCTCAAGCGTCTAATACAGTAAGCATTAGGAAAATACCTAGAAGACCCTTGAGGATAGACACAAAACTATAATTTAACAAGACAAGAGAATATTCTGGACTCATGGCAAGAAGATACTTTCTCATTGGAGGTAACACCACTAACTCCAGCTCAGCTATAAAATCCAGCTAACCAGAGAGTTTAAATTAGCTTTCTTACATCTCCCAGGTAAACTCTGTTTGCACCCCTTCCAAAACACACTACTTTCCTCCTCTGCAATCCCAAACAACCCCTGACCATAGGTATTTCCCCTGCAGCTCCTCACAGTGCTGTGCACATAATTGTATTGCACAGCCACACCAAATGATTGGAGGCAGAACTAAATACATAAAAGTGTTGGCTGTGTCCCCTGGGAATTTGGAGAAAGCTGTTAGACCTGCCTCAGCACTTCTGTTCCTAGCTCCTCTCTCCCTTGATCCAAAAACTAGACCAAAAAGGAAGAAATATTTCCAGGGTCCAACTTGAGCTTCTGCCACCAATGCCTGATGGGTCTCTGCTCCGTCAGCCTCTAATCACAGTAGTTCTTCATGTTCATACTGGGGACATGCTGCAATGCCTGGAGTGCTATCCTTTCACAGGGAGGGCAAACCAAAGTTGCTGTGGGAATCTGGCAGCTGCCTGGAGGAGAGATAACAACAGGATGTCATTTATCCTCAGCAGCAGGGCTGGAGGTCTTGCTGAAGCAGTTAGAGGTCAAAATAAGTTACCAGGCAATGGCTGCTTAGTGATTCATGCGAAATTAGTTGTGACCTCAGCCAAAGTGACTGGGGAGAAGCGTTCACGTGGCACTAAGGCACTAATTAGCACTGCCACTGGATGGCTCCATGCAGGTCACAGCTGGGTCTGGATCACACGGTGTATTACCCCATCCCACTAATGACGCCAGTGTTAATGAAGTGAAAGCTTGATCCCATGAAAAGGTTAAGCCAGAAATGACTGCCTTATCTGATGTAAATACAGCAGCGAATGAAGGCTCTGCACCCTCCATTAGTGTTAAGCAGTGCCTGTTCAGAGAGGGAAAGCAGGAACCCTGGCCCAGAAGCTGAACCCCTTTCTCCCTGGGCATCTATCCCAATCACTTTTAATATTAGTCCTTCCTGTTACGTGTTTTAATCCCAAAAAGGGACGATTTTTATTTTAGAGTATTGGAGTAAGCAGATAACGAGCAATGTGTGGCATTAGTAGTGAATGCATAGCAAATGTATAAGATATGGTGCCACTATCAAAAAACACCCATACTGAGCTTCCTTGCTTGCTTACCACAGTGCAGCTGAGTGCAGATGAGAGCAAAGAATGGGTCTGTTTGTCACCACATTATAAGAGCTCCAGGAAAAGTTTCTCTTTTTGACAATGCAATTTCCTCAAAAAATATTAAGTTCTTGTGTTTGATGCATTTAAACACATTATAAGGAAAAAAAACCACCACTGCTTCCATTCCACATTCAACTTAATTACAATCTCATTTGTAGATCTTCAAAAATTTAGGCTTATTTAATTTTTAAAGAAATCAAATTCTCCACCCACTCCCAATCATTTCAAAACACACAGAATCACAGAATATGCCAACCTGGAAGGGACCTTAAAGGTGGATCACTGAGTCCAGGTCCTAGCCCTGCACAGGACCATCCCCAAGAGTCACACCATGTGCCTGAGCATATTATCCAAACTTCTTGAACTCTGTCAGGCTTGGTACTGTGACCACTTCTCTGGGGAGCCTGTTCCAGTGCCCAACCACCCTCTGGGGGAAGAACCTTTTTCTAATATCCAATCTAAACCTCCCCTGACACAATTTCAGGCCATTCCCTTGGGTCCTGTCATGGGTCAAATTAAAGCTCAGGAGTAGCCAAGGAGACACATAGTAGTTGCTTGGATATTCTTATTTGATGGTCTGGGGAGAAGACAAAAGAGAGAAGAGAAACTCTCGAGGACATCCCAGTTTTGGAGAAAGTGCAAAGCCAGAGCAGCTAGGCAAGAACCCAGAGCAGCTGAAGTCTGAATCTAGACTAGGCAGCAAGAATGACTGCTGTGACAGTACCATGGGATGCAGCAGAACTCCTGTTGGAGGGCAGGCAGTATGCTAACGAATCCTGACCAGAAGGCTGTACACCCTGCTGCGGAGGCCCATGTTCATTTCATTTCAGTAGAAGCCTTCACTGTCTTCAGACTTTATTTTTTTATTTATTAAACTTAAGATTTTACTTGGCAGAGGGAAAAAGGGTCTGCAACATTTCCCAGGAGGGTAACTTTAAGTCAGCCAATGAAACTTGATATGTGCTCTTAATCTTCAAGATTTGTGTTGACATCACAAGTTACAAAAGTGGAGCCAACGATCAGGGGAGATGAAGTTTGGATTACATGAAGTGCTCTCTTTTTGGTTTTCTTCCTAAGCTGTTATTGTTTTTAGTACAAAAGTAAAGAATTGAAAGAATTTTTAAGGGATTGAGGAGTTGCATCTCTAAATAACAACGACAGCATCTGATGGTCTGCATTTCAAGTCAGTCGAAAACAAAAGGCAGAATAAAGAAGGAAGCCAGAGGTACTGAGCTGGACTAGGAAGACTGCAAGCCTCATATAAAAGAAGTACCTGGTCCAAATAAAAGGGAATAGATCCTGCAATGGTTAAGACTGCCTTAGCAAAGCCATTCTTTGTCCCTGACTCCAGAGGAGCAGGGAATATACAAGTTAGGTAGAATGGCACTGTTTGTTAGCAAAAGCGCTAATACAGTATGGCACTACTGTCCATGGTGTCAACAGTTCCAGTAGTGCATCAGCCTGGATGGTGACAATCTCAATCCTCATCCTTTATGCTCTGGAACGCCACAGGATTCCCAGCTCCATGCAAGGAGATAGTCTGGAGATGACCTCCCCATCCTGGGCCAGGTCCTGACTGCTTACCTAGTAGAATGTAGTCTTGTGACAATTCCTCTGGACTGCAGCTTTGAGGATTTGCTGCTGCCTAAGCTATGCCTCGAGGACTGCAGGTACCTGGCTGAGGCAAGTGATCACCAAGGCTTTTGACTTTTTGGATTTATTTGAGTTGGACCAATATTTTAAAAGGCTAAGGAGCTGACTGTGCACTGAGAGCAAGGAAAAGAGCACTGTGAGTTTAATCCTGCTCTTAGTGATGTCAAATAAGGGCTTTACCATTGACTGTAATGGAGTCAGGATGGCATTCTCAGAGCCAATCAGAGGAAATAAGAAAAAAATGGCAAATCTTTCAATACGGAATAAAACAGCAGATGTCAGATCATATATATCCAAACAAAAGATACTGAAATCGAGGGTTTAAAATGCTAATTGCCAATTTTGAATGTAGCTCTTTCCAACAGCCTTCTTGGACACATCAACTTACAGTGAGGTTAAAGAACTCTGAATCCTTTTGCATAAATTGGGACAAGTTAGAACCTTCACATTACTTGTTCTTAAATAGGGTAGATAAGACACAGGGGAGGAGGGAAAGGGAGGTAACTTAACACCAGAAATAGCCTTCCATATTTTTCACATTGTTTACCACCAACTTTAACACACAGAAGCTATGTGTCCTGGAAGATCCTGCAGCAAAAACATGATAGCATAGCATGAAACACACCTTCTGCTCCCAGGCCCAGCACATTCTGCTCATTCACAGAAACAGATGTCCTCACTGACTTGTCAGGCTTGGCAGAGACATACACAGAGCCTGGAAATCAGTAAATGCCACAAAAAACCCCAAAATCTCAGTTTTGTAGGCCTGATTTTAATTTATTGACATGTAACTTAATGCTTCTCTTGAAAGAGCTTATCAAATATTATGAAGAGACCAAAAATTTCTTTCATTACTTTTACAGAATAAAACCCACAGAATAAAAACCATATCATAATGGGAAAGGGCAGGCTGGTGCCATTAAAAGTTCAGAGTGTGCTAAATGCCCCATTCTTGCTACTTTTGCCACTTATGTAGTGGAGTGAATGATCGCAGATAGCAAACTTTAACCAAGGGAGAGAACAACCATATCTAATAGCAGGTAACAGAAGACTTTTTCTGACCACTCAAGTAAAACTCTGAGCTGAAGCATATTATAGTTATCCTCAGTGCCGGCAAGACAGAGAAACATAAAAAAGAAAAAAAGCCCCTTCAAAGCCACTTAAACACTTGCTGAGAAAATGTTTCTCCTACTACAGAAGTGATCAAACTCACTTTTTCCTCACTGCTAATGCTGAAGACAGCTATTCATTCACCTTTTATGCAATCATATGGGGTCAAACGGGGGTAATGAAGGCTCAAAAGCCAGAGCTAATGTTAGCACTGTATACTTTTATGACCTTTGGTGTGTTTACAAAATACAGAAGCTATTGTCTGGAAGACTTTCTCTCCCTGCTGAAGGGGGAAAGAGCTGGGGAAGAGGATTATGAACAGTTCTCTGCTGGTGCATGAATACCAGAACCAGCAACCCAGCAATTGTGGGTTATTGACCCCCACCCCAACACTTCACCTCAAACCAATTTAGGAGCAGACAAGGATTGTTAAATACACACCAGCATGTGAATGAATTTCCTTTTACAAAAATGGCAACAAAATAATTCGTAGCTTTTTGCTTAAATTTTGAACATAATTTTGGAGCCCACTCAATTCCATCATTTCATATTCTGGACAACTGTTGATAAATACAAGATAAAACAATGCAAATAATAATGCTTCTGGTGGAACAACCCAGTTTTATACTTATCTTTTCTTCCTCATACAGAAAATGTTCCTATAGAAGGAACATTCCTATTCCTTGTCTGCAGAGATTCCTCATCACTTCATTTTCATCAGCCATATTCAATGTTAACTGAATGAGGAAATGTTGTTTTTACAAGCTTTTTGGGCACAGGTGTTGTATGTGGATGTTCACCTTGGTGCAGACTGTTTTGATGGAAAAGTATTCTCAGGTCATAGAGAGACTCCACAAACATGAAAAGGACAGATTTATACACTCTAACTTCAGAACAGTTACTGCCTGTTTGCACTGTGCATCCACAGTCCTTACCAGCAGAAGGTCCCAGGGCCAGACCCCCATGGGGCTCCCTGTGACTGCACACCAGTGGGCAGCCATGGTGCCCAGCCTCCCACAGAACAAGGGGAGGCTGTTTTGGATCATCTTTCCTCTGGCACCCTCAACTTCCTGTTTGCCAGAAAACCCTGCCAACACAAACCCTTCTCTATCCCTGGTTCCTCTCCGTTTTGTAAATACACTCCCCAGTTCTATACAAATTATACACACTTTAGAAAATCATTTGCCTGCTCAGAATCTGCTTGTTAGATAAGCATGCGTGGACAGGCCTTCTTAGACTAGAAACAGCAGGCTACTGGTGACCGTGAACATGTTGCACTGATAAAACTCTAGGGAAAGAATTTGTTGCAACTTTTGGTTCTTCCACCAAGGCAGCCTTTCACATGATGACTGGGGCTTGGGGGTGGAGAACAAAAACACAAAGGTCTCACTTCTACCTGTGCTGCTTCTCTTCCAATTTAATTCCATTTAAAATATGCAAAAATTTACCCATTGCTGAGGGAAAAAATAGACAGGTAGGGGTTTTGGCACTCCATAGCAGGACAATTTCCTGTAACCCCCTGCCTTCTAACTAATGTCTCGGACTCTCTGCAAAGGCCATAATTAATTCTGTGAATATCAGAGCACTCTTACATTTTTGGTATTCAAATATGCAACTTCCCTTTGAATTGTTTCAGACCACACCAGTACAAGGAAGAAAAAGGGGAAAAAAAAAAAGAGAGAAAAACTGCAAGGAGAAAAAGAACAGATATTAGGTTTGAAAAGTCTGGCTGGGAAGGGGAATTCAGAGATATTTCCTTAAACTTGAATATTCCCAGGGCCCACCTTTGTGACATGATCCCTGTGCTCTGAACAGGTTAGAAAGCTGATTGGAGAAGAAAGAGAAAGTAAACATCTTAAAAATGCTCAGACACTCTCACAGGACATTCACAGTGCACTCAGAAAGGAACTGTCACCGCAGCTCATGTTGTTCATATTAATAACCTGTTTCATCTCTTCTTCCAGGCAACTGGTCACTGCCTACACACACCATCATATGTACATATCCCACATATTTCATCAGCTACATGGGACATAAGAAGAAGAGGCTCTGTAACACCTCCCTGGAGTTCCTCCAGAGTTGACCTGATGGTTGGTCATTAGTGGGCAGGAGGAGCTGAAGCACCATCAAATACTCCTGAACTGGTTGGTCACAGCTGGCCCTTGAGTAACAAGGAAATTTATTTTTTTTCTCTCCTTTAAATGAGCTATGCTTCTCAGTGTTGCTTAGAAGGAGCCTTCCTTGAGCTGGGGACCAGACTTATTGCTCTCTGGCCAAGTTAATCCAGAGCAGGAGGCCAGAATATAACTAGGCTGTGCTACTACCTCATCAACAGCAAAGGCTGCTCTAGGGAAGATTCTGGATACCAAGGTCTGAGCATGTAGGTCATCAACAATCAGAGTGATTGATTTTGATGCAAAATACCACAACTCTCCACAGTTCCATCTAGCACAGACCATGAGCCAGCAGTTTTGCCATTCTGAGATCTAATTCCTACATGCCCTGGTTTTAGCAGCATCCTGGCTTGCCGGACCTGTGATTTTTATCATTTTTGGAAAAGGCTGCTTGTTATGGGAGTAGAAACAGACAAAGGGGTCTGAGACCTAAAGAGAAGCCAGACTGACAAAATCAGTTCACATTTCATTGTTATTTGAACTCCAGTAAATCCAGCCCTAAGAACAAGGGAAATCTGGATGAAATCCAGTAGATTCTTTGGCCTGATTAGACAGTGTTGTACTGGAAGCTGAGGCAGAGAGAAAAGTCTTTAAACAATGTCTGCATCCTCTCCATCCTCAGACTGACCCACAACAGTCTTGGACCCTTTGACCAGCTCAAAAACCTGTTTTCACAGGGGCATTGGAGCACCCATATCATGACACTGCACAATCTCTCCATATGTAGACTTCTGACTGCATATGGACCTCTGGCCCTTTTTCTGTGCCACTCAAGCTCAGTGAGTTGGTGCACCTACACAAAAGCCTCTGAGTACCCTCCCCTTCTGAGTGGGAATGTCAAAGCCCTCCTTATTGTCTTCTGCCAGGCACACCTTTCCCCCTCACCCCTACTCCATTCCATTCCCACTCCCTGCTTTGCAGTTTTTCGTCTCATCTCTAGCCCTCAGTCTTGTCTTTCATCATCAAACCTTGTTTAAAATCTTCCTCCTTAAGTTAAAAACTCAGCTTGCAGTATTTTAATTTAGTTAGTTAGTTAAGACTAAAGCTTTAAGCATTTTGTATGTACGCTGACTAATTAAAACTAAGTATGCATTCATTTACACTGGTTTATACTTTAAAAACCTATCTGCCATCAGACAGATCACCTGTCAAACCCTCACACACTCCCCTTCTTTAAGACTTGAGAATTTTTTTCCTATGCAGCATTGTTCAAAAACATTTATAATTGAAAAGTTTTTATTAGAACTGAATAATACTTAAGTCATTGGAAAACCAAAGGTTTTTTAAAACTCAAAACCCAAACTAGGCATTGAAGAAGAAATGGACTAACAAAAATTTTCCCAGTACAATTTTATAGGCAAAATAAAGGTTTATAGCAAACATAACACTGAAATCGTAAAGAACAAATCCTTCCTAAAATGACCAGAATAGTCATCTTTTTACATTCTTAAAGAATAATGTATTGCCAACAAACCAGAAAACTCATGTGATCACAGAAATAACTATAATATATTTTTAGCTCAATTTGCCTGGAAAAGCAGCACATACCTTTTCAACTAGTAACTCACAAATGTTACCATATATTTCCAATGTGCAAGACCACAGGGCAGCTCTTCTCCCTCTTCCCTCTCACTAAGGCACACCAGTATTAACCAGTAGACTTCCTGGTTGCCTGAGCACAACCAGCTATGTTCCAACCTGAGTACCTCCGAAAAATATTTCTCGTTAGCCTCGCCAGTGATGCACATGGGCCATCACAGCATAGACAAGACCTGCTGCACAAGGAAATAATCTTAGAAATCAAGTTATCTTGCCTTCATTGTTACATACACATCTTTGGCCATCACCTTGCCATATCCTGGAATACTGGAGAGTTTCCGCTTACCAAAGTCTTCTTTGTGACGTTACAGGAAAGGACTGAAGGCCCCCAATATAACAGATGATACCTCCCAAGTTTAATCACAGCAATGAGAAGGAAAGAAAATTAGAGTTTTACTTTTGCATAGTCTCTCAGTGAATAGGCATCGTGTATTTTTCAAGGTTATACTTATTAACAAGTTGTCTGTTGAATCCCACCAGGACTGGCATGTTTTTTCACTTTCTGAAGGATAATGCCACAGAAGAAGTTAATATTTTCTAGTAGTCCCACAGAAACCTTGAACCTTTGTTGCCTTCAAGTCAATGTTTCTTTGAAGATGCATTTCTTTCTCAAAAGAAAGCTATGAGTCCCTTTGCACACTCTTATTATGTTGGTCAGGTTGCCCATACCAAAGCATCAGCCCACAGACAGGTAGAAAATCCATTTGCTGAAAGCTGGCTGTCTACTTCTGCAACAGTACGGGGATCACTGGATGCTCAGAGCAAGCACCTCATGACGTACATGACTACTCTGTGTAGACAAAAAGCCTGGCCCAAGATAACATGAGTAGGAAGTGTCATAGGGAATGCCAGCCCCCCTGAAAAATCCTTGCAGGGCTACAAGACGGTAGTCTAGTCATCCTGGAGAATACTCCACCTGGAGTCACAAGGGGAGTAGAACAAGAGAAGTGGGATGCATCTACACCATAATGACAACCACCCTTGCTGTGACCTACTGGCACAAGATCAGAGAAGCAGACAATGGAAGAACAGAGATTTCTGTTTTCAGTCTGACAGAGCAAGTCTGTTTTCTGATGTCCAAAGTGGGAGGTTTGATGTTCTGTAAAAAACAGTTTCAACATCACAAGGCAGTTTCCTTGGTTTGTAGGTTCAAAGGAAAAATGTGACTGGCCGGGATCAAAAGCATTATTCAGTCATGGCTGATAAGCATGTGCTTTATGGCACCTGTCCTGTAAATAGGATTCTTCACCTTTCAGAGCACATTGTGGCTGAGGGACCACCTGCAGCAGGGAGACATGGGACAGGCCATCTTCCTGTTTACTATGGAAATAAGGAATAATGATGATCTGGAACTGTAGCTACCTATGAAACGTATTGTAGCCTGAGCTTTGCATTCTTTCAACAGGTCAAGGAAGCCTTACAGGTTGGTTCTGTTAAGTTTACAAACCCTTAGAATAGATTAGTTATAGCAACACAATAACAACATTTTCACTTTTTTTACTGATACTTATTTCTTCCCTTCCCTTAACTTTTCATCTTCTGGTCCTTTTTTTCCTCCATTACATAGCCTTATCTTTTAGTAAAATGTTTAGGTTATTTACATTTCACAAAGTGCAGATTATTGCATTTTTTATTTCAGCTAGTTGGAGCTACACTAGAGTTTAAATGCCTCTTACACAATGCTTGACCTCCTCATTCCCAAGAAAATTCTTCCAGTTTTAATGAAGGAGAACCATTGTGCACAAAGCAGATGACTAGTACTGAGAATACTTGATTGTTTTCCAGCTTCTGCCATGTGCTTCTTGGGTGTTTTCCAGGGATTCATTTTACTTTGCTGTGTCTCAGTTCCCCATATATGAAATGGAAATAATGTGATCCAACAGCATGATATAGAAAAGAGATATCATTATTTTTAAATCAAAGAAAACATTTGCCACTTGGTTTTGTGGTTCTAATGACCTAGAAATAAACAAGGACTAGATACCTTTTCCATCAGAAACTAAAACAAGAAAATGCACTTCATCCACAGTACCGTTTTCCCACATGGGAGTAAGAATTACATTTGTAAACTGAGAGGAATGAGAGACACATTATTTATCACAATGTAAGAAATCCACAGAGAAAGGGCTTGATCACAGTGATCTTAGCACTGTGAGCATTCTTTATATACACAAATGAAGTCCAGCAAACAGAGGCTCAAGAAATCTGTTTCCCTGTGGAACTTTAAAGAAAGCAAGCATCAACAGTAACTAAGAGAAAATTATTATTTCCCAATGACACAAGCTAAAGTCATCAATAAGGAAATCTGGTGATAGAGACATCTGGCAACAACAACAAAAAAAAACAAACCCCCCCCCAAAAAAAACACCAAAAAAACCCACAAACAAACAAAAAAAACAAACAACCAAAAACAAATCAAAACCAAAACAAAACAACCAATCAAAAAAATAAAAAATTAAAAAAAAAAAAAGACTGCTTCCTGAAGAATTTGAACCTACTCAGAAAAAGGAAAAAAGCTGGATGCCATATACAGTTTTATAGAATACATCTACTACTGCTCACTATCCTCTTGTTCCAGGGCAGCTAAAACATTCATGCTACAAGCAGTATTCAATAAATATTTAGCTTTTGAAAGAATGAACTTTCAGAGATCAAGAATTGCTTTTATATGGGCGACATCTTCTGTCACATTGCCCAATACTTCACATAATCAGAGAACAGCTATAAGTTTCAAGTTACTTTGAATTAATGGAAAAAATAGCAGCATATGGGGGAAAAAATAATGTTTCCATGAGAAAGTATAACATGCAACTTCCTGTAATAAGACTGCTCTTTCAAATGCAGCAGAAGATACTGGGTATCTTCAGCACTTAGTAAGCTGCTAGAAATGTAAAGATGAAGCATGCAGAAACACAAAACTAACCAGTGTATTATTGTGTATTTCCTATAAAGAACTGGACATAGGTAATGCTTTTGCAACCTGGGACAACCAAATTTGACATCCTGACTTTTCCTTTTCTGAGGTGCCTGTGTGAACCACACACTCCAGGCCTTCTAGTGATCCTGGGGGACTGGACTGCTGTGCCTCCATGGGTCCTGTCATCTTCTGGCAGAAACATAGCAAAAATGGGCTATAAAGACAGTTTGGTTCATAATTGCTCATAGCCCAGTCCAGAGCTTGTGAGCTTCCCCTCCTCTGCTAACAGTGCATGAGGGATGCCACAGGAAAATAAAAATAAAATAAAATAAAGTAAAATAGGGGCCAAGCATGCATGGTATCTGTCCAGGGCTGCGTTTGTCTGCGCTTTAGAAGCAGGGAACCCCTCGGCGCACTGTCAGCACTGAAACCTCGCAAGCTTTCCCAGCCGGGCAGCTGCGGGACAGCGCTGCCCCCCAGCGCTGGGCGCCCGCCGGCGCGCAGACCCGTCCGTCTCGGCCAAAAGGCAGCTCCGAGACCTTACCACGCCTTTCCTGGGATCACACCTACACGTATGGAGATCTATATACTCTCAGATATAGATATATTCTATTAATGTATCTATAGAGATATATATTCATAGAACTATATACATTCTATGAACACATCTATAATAATATGTGGTTTTATTTTTCTACTTTTATATATGTGTGTGTGAATACATATATATATATATTCCACTGTGCAAGTAAATATTTACATGTGTTCCACACAAAAGCACATTTCCACACACACAATCCATTGGTACTTTGTCCTCATTTGTAGATAACAGCACAGGGGACGAACAATACTGCAATAAATGCATGAGGGTAAAGTGCTAGGCTTGATGAAGAAATACTGATAATTCAAACAATTCTCATATCCACCACAAATGAAGGTCCCTACACAATGAACATGGTGCTTTACATCCCCATTTCACTTTCCCAACTGAATTCCAGATCAACAAGGAACATCCTGCTCTGTAAATGCACTCTCTCTTCCTCTTCCCTCCCTCCTCTGGTGTTCTTCTCATAAGATCTTAGGATTATTTTTATTCCCAGTTTTCTGTAAGATATAGTTTGACCTTTTTTACTCAGCAAGAAAGCCATAATTAAAGCCTGACACTCCCTTCAGCTAGGAGTTTGTGTTCCCGAGTCACATTTTCCTCTGTAAAACACTTGTAAGTCTTCTGAAACACTTCTGCAACACTTCCCAAAAAACAATGTGTGACTTCGACTGGGAATAGCAAAAGTGCACCACTAGGAAATGCCTCCTGAATTCTGGGTCCACAGCCATGTTCCAGAAAAGTCCCATTGATGTCACACTGCTGGAAACACAGTCACTTTGTATTCAGTATCGACTCCAACAAAGATTTGCAGACTGTCACCCTGTTCAGGCCCTCTCCCAGGCCAACCCCATCGTAACATGCAGAGTCCTATAGTGGTGAGTGACTATGACTCTTTTCCAAAGCTAGGTCATGCTTTCATTATTTGAAATATAATCATCTTATGTTCTCCCCAGAAATGATTAACCAGAGATTTGCCATGCCTTGGCTGCGCTCCAGTGCCTCTGGTACAAAACTGCACCTCCACCACCTCTGCAGGAGGGGTTACTCTGCCAAGATTTTACCCCAGCCTTCAGAAAGATCTCACCCCAGATCTTAAGGATGACTCAGCAAACAATCCTTACCTCCCCTACACCCCCTCACAGAAAGAAAACTAATCCAGAGGCCTAAATTAAGAAGACAAAAACGTCAGAAACCATGCAGCAATATAGCATTACAGAAAACACAGAGACTTAGAAAAATTAGAAGAACTGGAAGAGAAGGAACAGCACAAGGAGTTGGTCAAAGCACAATGTGGAAAGGATGAGCTGCCTCATGAAGAAGACAGCATTCTTTGTAACTAGGCAGAGCAAACTGTACATTCTTTTTGATTTAATTAGGGCAATGAACACATCTTAAGGGATACCTCTGACTTGTTGCTTTAATTAGGAAATGAAATGACAAAGTACATGGACCTCTGCTTTGATTTCCTATAGGTTTCTACATCATGAACTGCATTAAAACAAAGACATGCAACCTTTATAGTGTGACACGCTTTAAAATAAACATACCAGGGTTAGACAGCTGTTACTATTTATGTACTTCCTAACATATTTATTAATTTTGACAGTGTTCCAATATTTGGACCAGATCACTTCATGTTTTAGGTTCATCCAGATAAGTAAAAAAATGTGCTAGTGTATATGCTGTCCAATACAGAAAAAGAATTTTCCTAGTCAAGCTAAATATGCTGCCATACATCGTAGTCTCACAAGAAGCATGGATCAACAGAGAAACTGGCTTTATTGCTTTCTTTTTAAAATAATTTCCTAATATTTTCTTAGCTGTTTAGGTACATTGAGTTCTGTAAAACAAAGCAAAAGCGTTTTAAACTTTGAATGGTGCCTCTTTGTTACAGTAACAAACCAAAACCGACTTATCTAAAGCAGGATTTGGGATTTTGCTGTTAAAGGGCTGGAGCCGAGTCACCCTAGAGACATAATGGCCAGCCACAGTTTAGTAAAACAATACCTTAATCCCTTGGACTTTCTTAAGCTAATTTTGGAAATCACCGTGCCATTCATAATGCAGCACTTTATCTTCACATATCCATTTTCTGCTGCAGCTAGCACGATTTAGTACTTTTTGACACTCCATCACCCTAACAGTTGTTTTATTTTGGTGTTCATACTGTCTGTGGAAAATGTGACATTTTAAAGTAGCAAGAAAGAAAGAAGGAAAAAGAAAGGAACAAGTGCTGAACAATGAAAGAGTCTACACTCATGTGAAGGCAGCTCCACTGGCATGGAAATAGATGGACTAGCAGATGTGAAATCAAGGGAGGCTTTCCGGTGATTGCTGAATCATTTCTTCCTTTGTTATCGCTACAGGGCTTCCTGTCAGCAAGTCAATAGTGCATTCAGAATACCGCTGAAAGGCCAGACCCTATTCACTGAAGAGCCCCAATTAGCCATGTGATGTCAAGGGACCTTTTCACATCTAACACAGTAACATTGTACTGAAATAAAGGTTATCCACTTCCAAAGGTGAAGGAGTGAAAGCAAACTGAAGCACACTCATCCACCACTTTCGGGGGCTATAACAGATTTTTACCATGCACATACGAAGATTCTTTCTGTTTTCCCCTTTTTCTCCATCAGATAAACATTATTCAGGAGGATTTCATTGGTTTTATTTTAAAGGAACATAACTTATATGCAGACCCTTTAAGGGAACGAATACACGCATTTTACTGAGAATAAGACGGACTGAATTCATAGGTGCAAAAGCCACCCTGCCTTTGGGGTCATTGGATGAGGACCTCCAGACTGAAAACCCATTCTGTGTAAGCTGTCTGAATTCAACCGCAGCAGCACATGCAGAAAAACAGATGGATAGGTGCTCTGGCTTAAGGGCTAAAAAAAAAAAAAAATTAGGCAGGCATTAGATGAAGTTTTCACTGACACCTGAACTTTGACAAAAAGACTCAGTTGTTTAGGGGTAACTAACCAGAGCTGCCATCTCTGTCTCTTACTTGAGCACTGCTCCCTACCCCAAGGGCAGCCTGAAGATTATGACAGTGGAAGTCTGACACATGTACCCAACACTGTCCTGGGGGCAGCACGGTCACCATCAGAGAGAGCTACACAGCAAAGGAAAAGTGAAGATTTGTGACTAAATGTCCAACTCCAACTGCTCTTGGAATAACTCTTGGTGACAGCTTACTCTCCATGAGTAAAGGAAACCAGCTCTCTAGATGACAAACCTGCAAATATAAAATCTGCAGTGAAAAGGAAGTAACTGTTTTTGCATATGCCTATACACTCTACGAAGAGTTTGTTCATGTAATTAATAGCATAGTTGCAGCTGCACTCCAAAAGGAGGTAACTGAAACAATGACTATATAGCTTCTTTTTTTATTACCAAGATTACATTTGATAACTGAACTATAACAGTAATTTAACAGGTATCATGTTTTGCTTGAATTAAGCTAGTTTCTCTATACTTCTCCTATGTTGTAATGGTTTGGATTCCCTGTAAAAATATTAATTACTTCCTACATCAGACTTTCAGTATTTTCACTGAGATTTTTAAAGGAAAAAGAAAAAACAACCCTAGACTCCCAGCCAGTATTATCTCATAAGTAATGGAATTCAGGAATACTCAGGTTAAAGACAATATTGCCTTTGGAGATAGGTCAATAATTCCATGTGAAATGCTCTATTTTACATCAGGGAGGAAGAGGGTTTTTTCAATAAATTTTTACTCCTCTTAACACATAGGTTATCATAAACTTCAGGGTTTAAAGTTTTAATACTTACAACTTCAGACAGTCTCATCTCAGCTTTTAGAGATGATGGTACATGACAAGTATACAGAGCACACAGACAGCTTAAAAAAATGCAGACTAATAAAAAAACTCCTGAACCTTACGATAAAAGTCTGGTCTACCGTACCAAGTCCCTATAGACATCTAAAGTGAAAGTACTAACCAGATTTTTTTAGTTGCCACACAAACCACAGGCTGATTAAACTACACAAAAGATGGCTAGCTAAATAGCACAATGGTTTCTTTTCTTTTTGTACCTCAAATAAAAATTCCTTCCCCAGACAATCTTAGTACTTCCTTCTCATTGTTCACTTTTCTAGCATAGCTCAATTTTTATAAGTCCCTTCATTCATTTATGTGAGCCTCTGAGACAGAATATCCATCTTGTTCAGTGACAAGCAAAAAGGCTACCTAGCAGCACAGTATAGAAGACTGCCACTAATACATTAGCTGCAAGCATTACTGTCTTTTTTTTTTCTGTGCAAGACTTACAGACTAACATATTCTTAAATACAGTCACAGCATGTTTTTCTCTGCCCTCTGAACTAACTCCAGCTTTGAAGTAAACAAACTACATCTTTTACCAACAGGAGCATACATATCAAAACTCCTCAGCTGCAGAACTTCAGAATCAGGCTTCTGATTTTTAGCAGCAGAGAAAAATGACAAACAAACAAATCAACCCACTCCCACACTACAATAAACAAGCCCCTCTAACGTCCTTACATGAGACAATAAATCCCTCTTTTCACCCTTTGAAATAAATAGCCACCTCTTCTCAATGAACTAAGTAGGTTTTTGTCACCTGTCTCTTTTTTTTCTCATCAAGCAAATTAAGTTAGCTATTTAAGATGGTTTCCTTCATATTACCACTTAGAAGACAAGTAGTAAAATAAGGCATCTTATGTGCTTACTCTACTGTTTTGATCCTTCTATACTAAATGAGTAATGTACATTAGAATTAATCTGTAAAATCTTTGGTATGTATTTTGATTGGGATGAACAATGAGTTGCTATTTTAATTACTGTAACGTGCCTACATAAATATGCTAATAGTTTAAAGTGCTTCAGTTTTAAAGAACCTTCAAAGCACTGAGTTTTATTATAAGCTCTACTGCTGTTACAGAGTTCATAATGCGCTTTGCGAGTTTGCCATCCAATGCAAGTGTACAAACTCAAGAAAACTCAAGTAGAGCTGAAATGGAAAAACAACTTAGTTCTGCTCTTTGCCCTTTTCCAATGGTTGCAGCCCTTTGGCAGGAAAAGCTGAACTTTGTGTAAAGCCAGGATCTAAGACCTGTGGCTTACAGTCTGCCATACTAAGATCAAGCAGCATTAATATGTAGTGTTACAAATTATTAGGCTAAAATTGTGGCTCAGTAGTACTTTCCCCAGGGCTCGGACAAATAATCAAGATGGAATTATTTCTGCTGAGTTAAGTCTGCCTATGCTTATGAGTCAATGAGGTGTCTGATTGACATCATTGAGGTGATTAAAATAGCTCAGGTGCTTTTGGTGAAGCAGGTGTTGTTGGTAAACTTTGACTGAGGTAAGAAGAGTACTGCATCTATTCAGGGTGCCAAGGTAGTGATTTAAGGGGATGTTTTGGTTTTTGTCTGAGAAATAATAGCATACAAGTGTTTGTTTTCTGTAGATGCTGCTGCACACGTAAATTATGCAGAGTGAAAAAAATACAGGATTTTTTTCTCATGGGAACTCAGGTAGAGTGCAAATTCCTCTGTTATGGCTAGGGAAGCTGTGACTCGCTTCTTATTCTATCTTTGACTAAGGAAGCGTTTGTACTACTGTGATAGACTGAAGAAGAAAAACGTACCTGAAGCTGTATTCAAAAGGATAGGGGCCGAAAAAAAGTAGTCCCTAACTAGAGGTATCAAATGCAAAGCTTTCAAAAACAAAAATAATTCTGTGAAAGTTTTTCTACATGTTATTATTCTTTTTAATGTAAGCTGTATTTGTGCCTATGTGGCAATTTTTCTGGTGTCTACCTCTCTCCAACCAGGGCATTACAGTTCCTCTGTTCTGAATCAACCAGAGCACCCTCCCCTGGTTTCCCATACTTCATGGTAAATACTGCTGTGTTTGTGGCAAAGGGAAATGCTGTGTGACAGGGCAAATCCCACTCCTTGTAGAGGGGTGTTCATCTGCTACTATTGGGAACTACTTTTCTTACCTGTGCTAGGAGAGGCTTTTCTTTTATGTGATTGTTCAGCCTTTTTAGGGAACTGCTCAAAAGAGAAGAGAATAGGAAAAAGGATAAACACTTAGCAGAAACACAGTGATCATCCTATAGTGTGTTCTTAACATCTTAGATGCAGCTTTTGATTAGGGCTTTTGTTAAAACAACAGTGCTTTTTTCTTTAAGCAGTATTTACTGTATATCTGAATTTTGCCTGGTTTTTTGCTCAGGAGGAAGAACTCTTTATTGTGTTCCTTGCATATGAACAGATTAAATCCTTCTTTTTTCTTTCCCCATGAAATTATCATATGTGTCCCCATGGAAAAACTGATGTGTTTCTTGTCTCCACAAAACCTAGCACTAATGATATACTTTGAAGTGCAATTATGACTTTTGCTAGCCTGGAAGTGTAAGGTGTTACATTGTGGACTTGGGAGTCATGTTCTTGGTAACTATGGTTATTAACCATGCTTAAAAAAACAACTTGCAGGACTCTTTCAAGAAAATGGAATTTAGCCATGTTAATGATGACTGTAAAATGCATGCAAGCCATTTTTATTCCCTTAGATGGTCCTGTGAAGTTTGCATAGAAGTGGTCTCTGGAGGGAAATAATGCAGAATTAGTGATCTGAATATCACGGTTTTTTTATTGGTTTGGTTGGTATTTGACTACAGTCTAATTAGTACTAACCTGCTTTCTGAAGTTTTTTTTTTTTTTTTACTGTACTTGTTCTTTCCACTTTTCTTCAGGTCTCCGTCAAATCTGAAAGTCCACATCTAGTTCAGGTATTAAAGAATGAACAATACGTAATAAGTCACGGCAGATGAAAGCTCAGTCCTAATTTCTTGGTAGGCAACCTCTGTGTGAAGGATCACATTGGCAACTTACCAAAATTTTAAGGACTACCTCTAACTTGTGATAAAGAAACTGTGTACAATACAATTATTGTACAATAGCATTTATTGTGCCTTCCTTATTAGAGGAACAGTTGTTGCTTGTTTTAATCTCACTACTCACAGAAGCATTAAATTTAGCTTTGCCCATGACTGATTCCTTGTCTTCCAGGTCCAGCCAATCTCTTCTCAAACAGATTTGAAAAGAAGTTCTGGGGAATTGTCAACATCAGTTACAGTCATGCAGAGTCTGATCCTATAATTGGATGCAACTTTGTTCCTTTCTGTAAAACATCAGAGGATTGCTTAGGTCCACAAACTCAAGCAGACAATTTGATGTTAGATTTAAGCAGAATTACTGTACTGACTTATTAGGATCAAATTTTTGTATTAAATGCTTATGCTTTTTATTTTTTCTTTCTTTGTTCAGAGAGCATTCTAGTATAAGACAAGCATGTTGACTTAGAGACATACTGTATTTCTTTTTTTCTTTCAAAAGTTTATTCCACTAAGGATTCAGAAATCAGGTTTATAGTAATTATCACTTACGGGTGCTCAGCATGCCTAGAAGATCTGAATGCTATATATTACCTTTTTACTAGTTCATGAATGTTTAACTGTGAACTCAATTATTTTAGAAGTATTTTTGGACAGGAGGATAGGTTTGTTTCCTTTCTATAGTTACCTACCATAGCATTTGTTACCATGAATTCTCCTTTTGCGATTTTTATTACTGCTGCCAGTTTTTCAGCATCAACTAAAACTTGTTGGGTTTTCAACATACAAGGAACTTGTTTTGCTTTTTTTGTTGTACTCAGGTCATCATTTGCCACACTGTCATGAGGTGCTACCAGGCAGAAATGATTAGTGCCTGGGTTCCCTTTATTAGAATTAGTGTTTTAATTACAGGATTGTCAGACCTATGAAGCAAATACAGATGCTACACTGACAGACCGTATGCCTGTGGTTGCATGCATTTTATTCATTTATAGCCCAGCCTGGTTACATTATATTACAGGTTCAGCCCTACCTGATGCTACATCAGGGAATTCAGAGTTGTACAAAGAAGCCTGAAAATTCTCCAGTGCTAACAACTAGGAGCTTTGAGACCAAAAGCAAGACTGGAATCCTCTTTCTGTATGCTGTATGAGAGGCAGTAATTTTCCTAGTTTTAGGTAGCTTGTGACTGAACCAGAGAGCTCAGACTGTGAGAAAAAATTAAAGAGGAGGACCCCAAAGCACTAAAATTAAGAAAGAATAAGTTTATAAAAGCACTAATGAACTGTTAAGTTCATTCACTTTGTATCTACTTACACTTTGTATAATTTCTCCACAGCTGAGTAGGAGGAGATAATGCAGGATACCTCTAGCAAAGGTGGTTCACCATTTGCATTTATTTCAGCAGAACTCTGTATGAATGCAGTGATTAAGGGACGAAAGCTGAGTTCACTACAGTCCTCAGCATGCAAGGCACACTGGGTGTGAATACTGAAACTGAATAAAAATCACTCAAAACTGTAGCTGAAGTGAGAACCTCTTCTAATAATCTGGCTTTGGTTTTGATGTGGCATATATAATTAGCATAAGATAGCAGCATAAAAATAAAGGCAATCTTTTATTAATAAAGATTGTCAACAGAATAGTGATTTATTTTTATTTTAAATCACTTCCACCAGTGGGAAATGGCAGGGGGAGATACAGGGGCTTTTTGAAATACAAGATACTTAGCTGACGCGCTAATGCTGAACCAACCACCTCTTTTCAGCTGCTGATGGAGAGGATGCATTGACTTTTGGGAAAGTCAAGAGTAAAGGATGCTCAGCGCCTGCGGGCGAGCAGGGAGTCCCAGTCTTTCAGGCTGGTATGGTAAAGCCACCGCCGTCTGCCCCGAGGAACGCGCCTTCCCTGCTCGGAGCCAGGCGGACATCAGGTGGCGCCGCTGCGCCGCTCCCGGGAGCGGCATCCACTCCTGCCTGGGGAAGGCATGGCAAAATGCGGTGCTTCCGAGCCTTTGGCAGACGGGGCGGCTCGAGGTGTGCAGGGCTGCCTCCGCGGGGAACCAGGGCTGGCTTACAGGCTCTCCGGGGAGGGTGTGGGGAGAAGTCTTCAGGGCTGTAATCGCGGAGCTAAAACACAGTAATGTGTTTTACGAGCTTATTTGCCATTTTTAAAACTGCCATCAGCGTTACTGAGCTGTCAGTCTGCGGCTGGAGGTCCAAGGCCGTGTGCGGGCTGAGAAATCTGCCGCGGCAGCTCTCTGATATCTCTTGACGTCTTTATTCTCCTTCAGAGGCTTTTGAACAAAAATTTTGATGGTAAAGAAGCGTGATACAAAGTTGAGAAGATACTACAGGCTGTGTCTCCAAAAGGAGGAGAGTTAGTAGGAGGTTTTCAGGAGCCAGGAGTTAGTAGGGGGTTTTCAGACATGTAACCCTCTAAGGGGCAACCGCTCGCGCAAATTTTCCTTTGAGGATGCAGCTGTAAAGCACTCAGTGATCATTGTCAGCATGCCAGGAAAACTGTAGCTCAGGAAAAGCTTTTTGTCAAAAGCAACTCTCTCACTATCTCTTATCTGAAGGACGCAATAAGTCTTAATACATCTATGTATGTGGATTTTAATACAGCCAAACCAAGACAAGATTGCATTTGAAAACTTTTTAAAAGTTGCGCAAAAGTTAATGCATTAGGCTTTTTATTTTTTTTTTATACTGTTTGTCAACTTCTTGCATTTCATTTATCTCTGTACTATCACCAGAGTGGTTTTAGATTGGACATTCAAGAGTGATATTTTTGCAGGTTGTAGGTTAGCCTTTTGTCAGTTTAATTATACCTGAATACATGCATATGAAGCTGAATATTCAATTTGATCAAAGTTTTTTTGTCAGTTGGGCACATACCATATTTCTGGCTCTGTAAGAGTTCTTAAATGATATAATCTTATTCTGTGAACTTTGCAAGGTAAGCATAAAATTGAGAAGACTCACCTGACTCATAATAGTGGCTGGGCTCTAGTCTGGACAGATAAGCTTTATGTTTTACATGTTGGTCTGGGGGGATTTTGGGAGGTGTGTTTTTAAAGCATTGTTGTAACATCACTTTGGTGTTGAGCTGGAAAGCTCCATGAGCACATCCAAAGCTTGCCTCTGTTGTGCCCTACTGTGCTTCTGAATGCCTCATTTAGCAACTTAGGAGTGATTTGAACTTAATGGGAGCAATTCTTTGACGAATGCATTCACACCAAGAACAGATCTGATGGCACAAAATGTTCCTGAATGTTCATGTTCTTGTAGTAGTACTGTTACCTAGACAAAACAATCAGTTAAGACAGAGTATACCAGTGTTACTTTCTTAAGCTTTGCCCTTAAAGGGAGTTGAACACTAAAAAACATCAGACTCAACAAGATTTCTGCCAGACAAAATGATTTTCTCTAAGAGTTAACAGTCCAGATCTTACAGCTAAAAAATCTTCAAAAAACTGACAATGGGGTTTTGAATACTTCATTCCGTAAGTTCTGACCAATGTAAGATCTACCTGTTGTTGCTCTGTAAAAAAAAAAAAAAAAAAAAAAAAATTACAAAAATAATGAGTCTTATTATAAGCGCATATGATGCTACTCAGTGTTTCCATCCTTGTAGCAGTAATTTTTCACCTTTGTATCTGTAGTTTTATATGTAATTGAAAGGCTAGATAGGCCACACACCTCTCATTATCTTACCCTTAGGTTATAAATGCCCCTAAGAAGTCTAAGGTTTGAAAGCCTGAGAGTTGAAGTTGGAGTGTATGTAGGGATATCAAGCATGGCAAAACATACCTTCGTTAGCAAAAGCTATTTACTTAAAAAGGCTAGCTGGATTACAAGTTGTCCTGTATTGAAGTTAAAGCAAACAGAGTCATTTGGACTGTATTAAGAAGTCCACATCAGTGTTTCTACAGGGGCAGTAATGAACTTTTGCTCTCTATCCCCAGCAGTTCCACTAGTTCAGGCACCAGCAGCCAATGCGTTGTTTCAAATATTATTTTATGCATTCCTGGGTTTAATGCTCACAAGAGACTGGTTATCAGGGTTAACCAGATGGGTGGTTTCTGTACAGCTCCTATTTGGCCAAGCACAGTCTTGGACTGGGAAACTAGATTCAAGAGCTGGTTGACCTTCATACCCTGTGATTTTATTTTTTTAAAATATCTCTTGTGCAATGTTATTTATTAAATGTTTGTATTAAGTCTTTGTGAGCTTGGATAGGTAAGTCTTATCCTTCAAGGAGGAAGAAAGGAATTTACCATCATTCCTTTGGTTTAATTCTGATATACCAGCCTTAGAGATGGTCTAAATAACAGTTTACTTAAAACTAGTAAGCATGTGTTCATGCCTTGCTTGAAGCATACTGATAGTGTTTTCCTAATAACATTCAAGAAGGATTATTGTTTTCTCATGTAGAATTTGAGCATTGCACTCAAGGCGTCATGTATTTCTTTTTGCTTGTTTTATCCCAAACACATATGCTTTAATTGAATTAAGTAGTTTTTACTAGGGCATCTGGAGAGAAATCTGAGAGTTCATAGAAAAAGCTAACTGCCATGTCAGGAACATATACTGTTTCAAAACACATTTAATACTGTAAATAGCAAATATTGTCATTACAGTATCTGTTTTCAGTAAGCATATTGAAATGGGAACACAAAAGGATAAAGAAAGCATAGCTGTAATTTTATTCTACAATAGTTGTAAGTAGCTAGTGGGTGTTTTTTT
Organism: Margarornis squamiger; assembly: GCA_035222235.1. Classification (NCBI taxonomy): domain Eukaryota; kingdom Metazoa; phylum Chordata; class Aves; order Passeriformes; family Furnariidae; genus Margarornis; species Margarornis squamiger. The sequence continues at coordinate 55,257,779 of JAWWTY010000106.1, read as the reverse complement.
TGGTTTTTTTTTTTTCATCAGAATTTTCGTTATCACCCCAGGTAAGGTGGTGGCTATTTAAAATTCCTTGGACTTTTATGCAGGCCAACACCTTGTGTGTGCATGTGCAATAATCTCTGTTCTGATTGTTTTCATTTAACTTTTCCAGTGTAAAGCTTTCATTGACTGAGCTGTTCTTCTGTGAAGAACAAGCATGTTTTTTGAAAGAGAACAGATTTTATGTATCGTCTGTGCCACTGTGGACTTCTGGTGTCTCTCCTATTGCTGTGTGAATTGCTAATGAGCTGAGCCTTGCTCTCAAAGATCTACCAGAAGAAGAAAGTGTAAGGAAATAATTTACTTCACTAACTAGAATTACTGTTTACTAAAAGGCAGTGAATGATACAAGAATTCCATGTCTTTAGACAAAAAAAAGTGCCGATGATACAGCTGTAATGAGGTTATAACTTGACAGAAAAGTTCTGAAACTGGAAAATCAGGCTTAACAGCTGAATGTCATGAGAAAACTGTCAATGTGATAAGAATGAATATTTCATTTTTGTGGAATTTCTTCCTCAAAAGTTTTTTCCCAGTAGTCAATCAGGTATTGAAGACAGTTGGGTTTAATAAGTGTGAAATAAACCTTGGCTACTCCTTCATTTCTGGTCCTCTGCAGACTGAGACTTGGGTAGCTATCAGAGTACAGATGCATGCAGTGAGTCTGGACCAACGACTGCAGAAACATTTGTCCAGTTCCACATATATACCTGTGGCAAAGGTCTATGCCTAGGAGATCTGCCTGCTGATTTGGTTGTCTTAATTGTGGTATTGCATATTCTTACTTTAACCAATGCTTAAGATCACTTTTTCTATCAAAAGTTTTGATTTCATGTCTTATGCAGGTTTTTAAGATAATGAATGTGATGGTCTAAATCTAATTCGTTCAGCTTGAAGCAAATAAAAAAGCTTGAGCCGAAATTACTGATTTTTCCATGTTATTTGCTTGAGACAGTAAATAGAAGTGATGGAAATGACTCTTAGTGTATTGTGCTCACTTTTATTATGGCCTGCAATAAGTTAGCAGAGTGGGAGAAATAACTCTTGTTTTTGCAGCCTTATTGTTGGAAGCTGAAAATTCAGTATGTATGGGCAGGAGAGAGAAAGTAACATAATGTGAAGGAATGATCCAAACTGGTGGTTAAAGTCTGCCCTCGTTCCTGTCAGCTTGTGTGTAAAAAGCCATCTCATAAACATTTTTTCCTTTTTTATTTTTTTTTAATAAAGTTTGTTTTCAGTTCATCATCTCAAATGCTCTTACTCCAATCTTTTTGACCCTAGACTTACTTGTTGCTCTACAAAGAGCAAATAAGCAGTCTTCTGGTGCTTATAATCTCTGACATTTTTGAATGAACCATCCTTGAATTTTTCTTTAAATACTTAATTATATTTTAGATCGTTTTATTTTTTAGTGCTGGAATTGAATTTTTCAAGGTGATTTCATTAGATATATGTTTTATATCTGCTGAAAAATTATTTATAATTGTGTTAGTTTGAGCTTCCCTCAAACAAAAAATGGATATGTTTGTAGTTGGGATTGACTATAAAACATTTGTTACATCTTTTATAGTGTTTGCAAACTGAAATCATAGGTTGCTCTATCCTTGTAGTTCTGCTGTTACATTAAAATGATGCAAGTGTGGTATAATTGCTACTGCAAAGCCATTATCTGACCTTTATTTTAAAAGAACTGTCTTGTTTGGAGCAGAACTAAATGTGACTATGCAGCTGTAGCAAATAATGATCACTCTACCTTGTAATTGTACACTACAATCAGAAACAGGATGGCACAAAGTTCAGACTTCTGTATTAGAACCCCTCACAGCACAACAAAGCTATAGTAAATGCTTTCTGGCTAAGCTTATTTTAGCAATGTTGAAAATACCACAGCAGGTGTGACTCCAGCACATTTTTGATTCAGGTTATCCAAACCTCCTACAGGCAAGTCTGACAAATGTTACTTGAAGGTAATTTGCAATACTTTGCTCTCCTTTCCTGATTAAAGCAGTTTACTTTGAAATCAACACAGATTTATAGAGCGAGCCTCTCAGAGCAGTAGCTGCCCTGTAAATTAAAGCTTCAATTGCTTTTGAACATGCTTTTTTTCAATAAGGTAGTCTCGAGGTGGTTTTTGTGGTGTTGTGCTCAGAGAGTCTGAAACCATCATGCTATGACAAGTGCAATGCATTCAGAGTCAGTCAAACTTGACAAGAAGAAACTGTATAGTAAACTAATTGGTATTCCAAAATATCAGAGTGTCATGAGCAACATGTGGGTACAAATGGTTCAAAAATTCTCTTACAACCTCTAAAATTTTGAAGTACTTGATAGAGTTCCTTATGTGAACCTATGTCTGTAAGAAACTCAGGAGAAATTCAACAGAAAATTTATTTCTCTACTTTTTAGCTACAATTTAAGCTTTTATAATGGTTATAGTGAAGGAGGTCTGAAAATGCAAATGAAAGAGGAAGATGAGGTAGAGTTCATGGAAAAGAACAGAGGGGAGCAATGTGTTAAACTTCAGTAAAAAAAGTGAACAACTCTTTGAAAATGCACTGAAAAATTAAGTAGAGATAGGCAGAGTTCATGGAGGATGACTTGTAGCTGTGCACTGAAAAAAATTGTGGAGAGAGTTATTAAGACAAAAACTAACATCCTCTTACCTGAAGCTATAAGTGATTAATAACAGATCTATTTTTCTCTGTTCTCTGCCTGCTGGAACACTAGTTCTCTCTCCTGACAGTTGCATCTGGTTTTGACTCTAACACTTGCATCTGGTTTCCTCTGCTAAGAGGACACAAAAGAGAACTGCTTGCTTGGATGATGGATTTCTTAAGGGCATTTGCCTGTATGACACTTGTTTGGTCTATTGAGTCTATATTTGGAGTTGTCAGAAGTAGGAAAAAGGTAGGCATACCAATTTTACTTTCTCTTATGGGGAAAAAAATGCACTAAACAGCAGATTAATCTATTCAGTCCTGCTTTTCTCTCAGAATTGCAAAGCTAGGTGTTTGCATCCACATGGGAACTGTGCCTCATCATTGTAAATCCCACATATAATTCATTGACATGTTGGAAAGCAAGTGGGATCCTCATTTGCAAAACTAAAGCTGCTGGTATGAGTTTCAGCAGCAGTGCAGAGCACTGGAACTGCAGAAAGGTTGTGTTGTGCAGCAAGCTGATGCTGACTCTGCTGTGCAGCACAATGAAAAATCTCCCAGCTTTGGTATGTTAGTAGTGATAGTGCAAGTCACTGAAGTAGAAGCCTTGTGGGACAAGGTGGCCTTGCCCCAGGATAAGCCAGTGTTTCTGCACTAGTACTGTTTTCATATTACTTCATTTGTATGCTTGCTTAACTCAGAACATGTAAGTATAATAGGAGATGTATTATAGTATTCATTCTGTAGCCTATTTCTCATTCTTGGATGACAGCTGGCTCCTTACAAGATAAGAGAGGTAATGTGCTCCCATTCTTCTTTCTACTGCTGTAATTAAATACGGCTGTTAAAAGGCTTTGCTATCTAAACTCTTTAAGTGGTAAAAATATTTGTTTAAATGTTTATTACAGACCTACAGCAAGCAGGTTGAAGATGGGGGAGGGGAACAACTTAGTTTTAAATTCAGACTCTGCTTTGTGCATGTATCTCTAAGTGTAAATCCTACCCCTCCTTTTCTGGTCTCTCCTTTATTGGAATAACTGCTTGTGGAAAAAATATTCTGGAAAAGCAACTGTGTGATTACTCAGTTTTGTGATCATTCAGAAGCCAATTTCAAAACTTTTTCTGCAAAGTTTCTGGAGCATGGTATTCCATCCATTTTAATAAGGAAAACTTGGCTTGCTTCAATTTCACCTCAAAGGAAAGCCACCAGACGCTGGAGGATTTTTTGTAACTGCAGTATTACAGTAAGTTTTCCAAAGGAGTACAAAGTAAATAGTTTTAGCAGTTACTGTTGTAATACAATGACTATCATGTAAAGCCTTCACAATAATCTGAACAGAATTGTCTCTTATTTTATTTACTCTTAATTCCCACAGAAGGAAAAAACCGAAACAAAAACAAACAAAAAACAACAACAAAAAACTCAACCCAAAACAAACAATCAGAAAAAAAGAGGACAAGAGGCTTTGTCCCTTCTGGTAAGCATAGTGTGCTTCTCTTAAATCATCTGCAAAGAGGGTCTGCCAGAAGGTTGCACTGAGCTATGCAGTTCATACAATATCAGCATTACTCAGATTAAAACAGACCTAGGCAGCTCTCTAGTCCAATCTCTGGCTCAAAGCACAGTCAGCTGTGAGCTCTGAGTAGCTTACTAAGGTCTTTATCCCATGGGACCTTGGAAAAACACAGAGTGCATAGCTTCTCTGGAAAACCTACTTCACTGCTAGGCCATCTTTACAATGGAAAAGGTTTTCCTTCAGTTGTGTCAGAACCTCTCCTGCTTTAAGTGAAGACCACTACCTCTTGACCTCTTGCATAGCAGGAGGTCTGCAAAGAGCCTTATTTAATTTTTTACAAATGATCACAAATGTTAAGGAGCCTTACTCAGTCGTTTTACTTTGCAGGTATTGGCTGCTAGAGGGTGCCCTCCCTACCTCATGGCCATATTTTTTTCAGTCTGAACAGACCTATCATTTCATTCTCCTGAATGGGGCATTTGCTTTGCCTCCTGGCCTTGGTGGCTTGATACTGCAACAACAGTGGTTGTTAGAGGTAGGTGTTTTCCCCTAAGTAAGCCAGCTGGGGAGTAAGGGTGGAGGAACTTTCAATTCTGTTCGCAAAAAGACTTAATAATCGCTCTTGTGTTTGTGTAAGAAAGGAGCTGTAAGATTCTAGGTCTGCTGCAGATGCTGTGCTTACCTTAATTATAACGTACCGTGTTTGCTAAGTAAAGTCCACTTACATTTGTAAGGTCCTGGCTCGTGCCCGTAGTGGGGTCTTCATAGTCCATGAAGAGCCCTTGTGGCTCTGGTCTGAGTGGCACTTGTGAGAGCAGGAAGGCACAGTGTGTCCAGAGCCTGGTCTAGGGTTGTCTCTGGAAAACAGTGAGATGCAACTCAGGTGGGAGCCTAATTCATGCTGTCATACCTCTGCTGTGTCTGTAGAGTAGAAAGAACATATCCAAGCCAGGGAAAACAGAAGCTAGAGACAAACCAAAGGTTTCATCCTCAATCGTTCTGAGCAACTCGAGGCTCTCCCTGATGAAGGTGAGTCATGTGGTGGCTTTGTGTTTGAGGGAATAAAAATGTACGCCCTGGAACCAAGCCCTCCTGCTTGATGGGGCTGTTGCTGCCGGGATTTCTCAGCCGGGCGAGGTGTTTGTGCCCCAAGGAGAGGCTGGGGTAGCACTGCTGTCCATGGCAGCGCTCCCTTACCCTGAAACGCCTTAACAAGTGACACACAGAAATGCCTTAACGCCTGGGCATGGATTTGGGGGCTTTTTGGTGCTGGATTGCTAAGTTACAATATTCATGTGCTAAGTGCACTGGAGCTTGTGATCGATTTGCACTGCGATTCTGTGGGTTTTCTCCTCTCCCCCTTGATAAATGATACTGATTGCTGGTGCGCTTATTTAATTATGATTGTTTTTTCCCGCTCCTCCGTCTCGCTGATTCCTTCCCTCAAGCCTGCATGAAGGGTCTCGCAGGGAGGAGGGAGCGGAGGCTCAGCGGGCGAGGCGAGCGGCCCGGGGATCCGGGAACGCGACAAACGCCGTCCCGAGAACTCCCGGGCTTGGCGGCGGTGCCGCTCCCGCATCCCTGCCGTTCTGCCCGGCTCCAAGGGGAGGAGGCGGGGGCGGGGGAGGCGGCGGTGGCGATGGCGATGGGG
>JAWWTY010000106.1:55033205-55243137 GCA_035222235.1 Margarornis squamiger | reverse complement strand
TATAAACTGTTATTTCTGCTCTTCGCCCCCCCCCCCCCCCCCTTTAAATTTTAAATAATGAAGTTTCGTTGTGAATGCACGGGATTTTAAGCCATATCCAGGGACATAACATTTTAAAATCAACATGACAAAACAACTTTTGTCATGAGCTCTACAAACAGTTGGCAGAGAAAATGTGTGAGTCTGATTTTCAAAATGTTTAAAATCTGTTTCTATATTTTTTATTTCAGAACTGTAGAGATATGATTGTAGTTAGACTTCTCTAAGGCTTTTAACTTCATGTTGTGCCACACTTTACAAAACTAGTGCTTTGCAACATGGACAAAGAGTTCTCCAGGCAGCCCCCAAGCTCACATATGGAAATCTGTGGAGACGGAGATTGTGACAGAAGCTGATCCGTTTTCCTCTTGGTGATTTAGAATTAGTTAAATAATAATGATACAATGTTAATGAATGAAATAAGCCATACGGGAAGAAAGATGAGAAAATTGTGTAAAATGAAATACCCATGTTATAGTCCTTGTTTTCTGGGCCTTTTGATCTATCTTTCTGTTACTGGAAGTTCAAGCACTGGTAAAGCACACACTCTTACCTAGCTATTTTGTGTGGTCCATTTAGGTTTTTCTAAGCTTTTTGTTCCCAAGTACATCTTGAGTTACTGTGAAGAGAAAAAGGGGAATCTTATTTTATGGCTTATAAATGGCCAGGAGCAAATGGAGTATGTTCTAGAGGCTGTCTGAAGTAAGCATGTTTCACAGTTGTATGAAGTTCAGGAGACTGGAGTTCAATCCAGGGGATTTCTTTAACTTCCAGTTTTATGTTCATAGTTTATTTGTACAAAGCAGACTGTACTAACAGAACCTAGAAGCTCTCTTTGAAAGTAGTAATTACAAGGGTTGAAATAAAATTTTAAATAGGCTGTTGGCTCAAATATATGAAAACCAACATGGGATTTTGTTGTTTCATGTCAAATTTTTCAGATTCAGTAAATTTGAAAGTCATAATAGTGTTTCCTCAAAACAAAAGAGGTAGGAGAAGGACTGTGCAAAGGCAGTGGTGGTAACACCCGACTTCTCTGTGGGCTGAAATCTGATGGGCTGGAGAGACTGTTGTATTACCCTTGCATCTTAGTTCACTTAATTGCTAGTACACGAGTTGGGATGAATATTTAGATGTCCTCTTTAAGCATAAACATTGGTACATATTACAACTGACATGTAGGGGCTGAGCTTTTCAGATGAGTGTTTTTGGTTGCTTATAATTTTTTTACAAATCCATGAAACACAACAGTAAAAGAGACACATGCACTTGGGTATCAAGCATGTTGACTATTATTTTATATTTGTTCATTAAAACAACATGTCATGCACTTTAAGTGTTTGAGAACAGTTGTATTAACGTAGTTGCTGTTGAGTTACAACCCTCTCATTCTGTACTTTCTAAATGCTGGATTTTGGCAACTTACATTGTCTTGGTTGTTTACTGAAAGAAAAGGACTTTTTTTCTCTCCAAAGTGACATACCTTACACTGAATGCAGCATCTGCCATTTTGGTCATCCTACATGCACATCTGTAGTATATATTTTAACACTTCTGTTTAACACGAAGTGCAGCAAGGTGCTGACTGGGTTTAAATAACAGTTCTCGTGCATGGGTCCTAGTCAGCATCAAGAAAAAATCCTGCTCACTAGGAGATGGGGGTATGTAATTTAAGTAACATTTCCTGAAATGTTGACATTTTCAGGAGCGTGTGTAAAATGTAACATAATAGAGATTTTTTCATGGTGTTCTTTTTTAAGGTAATCACTGACAATACTATTTTCTTGCACTTTCCGGTGTGGTGATATTACTGTTTGGTAATCTATTCAGTGACTATTTCTATATATACAATTGAGTTTGATTTATTTTAATGCTATTGAAATAGGTAAGAAATGTACCTAATTTGTTAAGCTAATATGTATTAGGCTTGACTTCTAAGTACTTATTTTTGGTTTTTTGCACGGAAATTGCAGATACTTGTTATCATATATGATGTCTGCTTAGTGTGATGCCATTATTTGATACCTTTTTAGTGTTACGTCCTGACAGAACCCAGAGAAAACCTGAAAAATACTTCAGCAGAGACATGTGTAACTGATATTGCTGATGCTGGTCATAATCTCATACTTGAGAGATTTGCCAAGTCCTAGAGTATCAGTATCAAGATATTTATTCTCTTAGCTGCTCTATCAGTGTTACAAATATTTATGTGAATATCTGTTCCTTTGGATCACACAAGACCAGAGTTTTTCATAGCTTTCAAGCCTTCTAGTGGCAAAACTATATGAAAAATTATTTCCTAGCCACTCTTCTTTTTGTAAGATGTGTCAGAGGTATGAAAAAAGACATATTACTTAAGAAGCTGTATTTTAATAAAGTTAGTATTTCATTCTATTTTTTATTCATAATTTTAGTGGGGAAACAGCTGTCTGGCTCTTTCGCCTGTTGAATAAGAGCACTGAAAGATCTTGGAATTAAGTGCAGGGCTTTGTAGAAGTGTAGTGAGCCATTACCTTCCATGGAGATGTGTTGTAACTTGCTTTGTAAGCGACTGACTATCCTCAGAGAATGTGGGTTCATGTGCGTGGTGCCTGGTCTTCACTTGAGAAGCTTTAGACTGTAGCTTAGCATCATCTACTATACAGCCTTGTAAATTGCAGTAAATTTGCTTTTTATGGATATTTACAATACTATTTAAGTACTTTCTAAATTGTGGTTGTAATGACAAAAGTATTGTTTGCATTACTGAATAGTGAAAATTTGAAATGGGCCTATAGATTTCCTGACCTTCAGTAACCTTTCTCTTGAAGGCAGCTTTTCTTAACAGAATTGAAAAAACCAGAGCAGAAATTCACTGCTTTATGTATAGCATCAGTCTGGTCTTTGCATTTGCCCTCAATCCCAATATGTAATTCATATAGCTCATTAAATCTTCTACCGAAGAAGATTTTTTTTTCTCCAAAGTTTGGAAATAGAACTTGGTTTATTTAAAATTATATTAGGGAAAAGGAGTATTAACAATACTATTAACTTTTATGTAAACTGGGATATTCCCTTTTATGTAGTTTCTTAGCTCTCACTAAATGATTATTTTTTATCAGATAGGGGAAAATACAGATTTGTGAATATAATTGGCTTTATTTGCTAGCCTGGTCTTTTCCTGGGTGTGTTACATAAATGTATATTTATGTAGAAAATCTGTCTAGCTTGTTGCATTTGAACCTGTGAATTCTGAAGTAGGTGCATGAGGAAAAGACACTTTTCCCATCGACCGGGAAATGTATACAAAATCCCTGTGAGGACAGTTTCTCATCTATTTCCAGATAATATTGATTGACTGCAATGGAGGGAGTGGTATGAAAGAAGTGCTTGTTTTTAGGAAATGATATTAAAAACTGAGTCTTAAGGCTTTTTTGGGTTTTTTCCCCCCGGTGTAAGAACACACAAGATACCTCAAGTGAAGGTCATGACAAATAAGAGCAATATGAATTTGTTTGAAACAGGTGAATATGCTAAAATGAGGAAGAATTGATGTTACTTTTGTGAAAGACAATAATGTCATGCAATAATGTATGTATGAGTGTTCTTTGAGAGAATTAGAAAGCACGTGACAGGAAAGAACCAGGTGATGTTACTTGGATTTCCAAAAAGTAATTGTGAAGATCCATTCACAAAAGTTTGAAAAGAAATTGAATTGCTATGGAGAGTGCATCCTTAATTGATGGATGACTGCTAAAGGGGTGACAGGGGAAAAGTTCCTGTGCAGAAATAAGTTATTTTCATGATGGAATCTTATATAGGCTTGTTCTGAGAATCCATGCATTTCAATTTATTTGTCAATGCAGTGAAAGAGCGATAGAATGAGGCAAAAGCGTTTGTTGACAGTATAAAGTTATTCAGGATGCTGGTGCTGGAGGCCTAGCCGTGAAGGATTGCAAAAGAACATTACTGAACTGACTGTTAGATGGCAGCCTGCAGTTTCATAAAGTTAAATGTGCTAGTGCAGGCTGGGGAGAGAATATGAAAAAGGCAACCCTGACTTTATGTACACAGTGATGGCCATTGAAATTATATGATTTGTTAATTAATAAATTCTTACAGTTGAAATGGAAATGTCTGTTCAAGGTTCAGCAGTAATCATAAGAGCAATTAAGAGTCCTGGAAATCATTAGGAAATAAATAGAAACTCACTACACTGCCTGTACAGTTTTATCTTATTCCTTCTGTAGTCTGGTTTGTACCTGACAAGACCATGTTGGCAGAACTGAACGTACAGAGTGGGACAGAACAGTCAAAGAAATGGAACAGGCCTGTGTGAGAAATTTTTAAATATCAATACTCTTTTTGAGCTAGAACAGAAATGACTAGAAGATGAGTGGGTAGAGGTCAGTAGTAGTGGGGATACAGAAGAGGTAAACCACTGAGTTTTCCAATCCAGTAAATCCAGTGTCACTAATGAGCTTCAAACAAAAAACCCCAAAACAAACAACAAACAATCCCAACAACAACAAAAAAGGAGTTTCTTTGCACAGTTTTTGATTCAAGTATGCACCTTTGCTAGAAGAAGTTGGACATCCTAAAGGTTTACGTGAGTTTCCTATATGGTGGGAATTCATAGATTTTTATGAAAAAGATCAGTTGGTGCTGTCTCAGGAATCACTGGGCTGTACGTTGCAGGTAGCTAAAATAATATTCAAAGGAAGTATCACTAAGAGGACAACTGTATGTTACCTTTCATAAACATAAGCTATGCAATGCTGTTTCCATTAGTTTTCTCTAAACTAGTAGCATTCATTAGTAACACGTTTTCTACCATGCCCTAGCACAAAGAAAGAGGAATGGTAAAGAGAGGGGAGAAAAAAACCCTACGAACCACACCCACACCCCCCCCGCCCCCCAACAACAACGAAGTAAACAAGAATTAAAAAATGGGGAGGTAAACATCATTTATTGTGAGAACATAGAAAGGGACAGAAAAAAGTGGTTCTGGTAGTAACCATCCCTTTTTGGTGGCTGCTCCGTCTCAGTTCAGAGACGTGACTAGACAGAAGCTTGAAATGGTTGCCATGTCTGTGTTGTCAGACTTTTCCTTACACTTGAAATAGCCAAACTGACTAGGGCTGGTGAAGTTTGGCAAGAACCAGGCAAGACTTTGGTGAGGCTTTGGATGTGGAGGGTAAATGAAAAAGGGACTGTGTATGCAATTTCAGGACATTGTGGAGGATCTGGAAAGGAGCATGGGTTATTTGATATCTACATGGTGAGAGGGTCTTCCACTATTCCCAGGGAATGGGCATGAGTCAGAATCAGCAAGCACACCTGAGCCTCTCTGTCTCAGGTCCTCCTCTGAGAATTTTCCAGCATGACATTCCTGTTAAACAATAGACTTGGTTAACAAAGTAAGCTCCTACACTGGGTTTTTCATCTTCCTGTGTCAGTAAGTCAAGACTGTTTTGCTGTGACACAAGGCTGAGTTGGAAGAGTGAAGTACAGTTGAATAGGGATGTTTTTTGAGGTGTGATTTCACGGTGGATTGAGTAGGTGCTATACACCCTACTAAAGAGACATGGGGAGGAATTACTGAGAGCGTGGAAGATGTGATACAAGCTTGACCCTCTGTCTCACCGTTAGTTCAAGTACAGTTGAGTTATGATACAAACTTACTGCAACATTTATTTTTACAATTCAGACAGTAACAAAACAGATTTAGAGGCAGTCTTATAATCCAGTGTTAACATTATTACTTTGATCATCTTTAAGACTTTCAATGCCATGTGTGTAATAAGGTGTTATGTGCTTTCCTTGGACATTTGGCTGGCATCTGATTCTTACTTTGCAAGATTATGACTCTGGGAATTGCTTTCATTGAGACAAATTAGGATTTTTAATAACTGTATGTGGATTCATTTTGTCCCTGAAGTGCCATTCAGATAGGCCTTCCCTTTAATGTTTTCCTGGGATTTATATTCAGCATTTGATTAAACATTCATACTTCTATCAAAGATTTATTGATCGTCCCACACCTAATTATCAAAATGCCAGTATGTGTAGGACATGGCTGGATGGAATTGTCATAGAGGAAAGCAGTGAAACAACTTCTCCACCCAACAAATCCCCTAAATTTGATCTGTGTTATCTTTAGCTATAAATGGGTTGAGAAGATTAACATTCACTTGTATTTTGTAGTTTCCTATATTGTTGGCAGTATATTTGGAGTTGAGCGTTTTCAGTCATTTAGATACTTGAGGTAGGCAGTATAGAGTCTTGCCCATAGATTTCTACAATAAACTGAAAGATCATTAAATGTTCATTAACATTGAAATCAAATGTATGCTATTTTTAAGTGTGCTGACTTGAAAAAAATCTTGCACTTTTTACAGTAGCTTGAAAGTATTCTCTTTACTTTGGCTATGCTTTTTCTCACAGAGGAAAACAAAATTATTCCCAAAAGGTCATAATGGAATCATGAATTAATGCTTTTTCTGACTTAATTATTTAACACTTATTTTTTGAATACCTGAGCTAACAGTCTCATAATGGTTTCCCTGGCCGGTACAGTCAGATTGCTTGTGACTTGTCACTGATTGTGTTACACTTGCATCATCCCCCCTGTCCCGTCCCCCCCCCCCATTCTTTAGAAGTTTAGTCTTTGCTCCTTCCTTATTCCTGTGTGATAATGGCATCCACATTTAAAGGGGAAGTGTCTCACCTTTAGTTTTCTGCATAATGTGCCATAGTTCAAGAATGGACAGTACAAAACAAAGCTTTGTATAATTTTTAATGGATATTTACAGTTTTGGTTTTCTTTAGTTTTTTAACTAAGGTCTACCTTTTCAGTTTGTTCCAAGTCACTCTGTCTTACCGAAGCAGCATTCTCCCACATGTTGTGTTTGTGTTGTGACTGCTCAGGAGAGCTTTTAAATGACTCTTGGGTGAATACACAGCTCTCTGCATCAGTGCTCTTTTCTGGGCAGATACCAGGAGACTGTTTTTCGCCCTTAGATAGTAGGATAAATGGGAGATAAATTTTGATTTTATTTAATTAGCATATTCTTTTTTTCTAGTGCAAAATCAATTACTAAATGAATAGGAAAAGTACATTGATCCATCAATGTGTACGGTGGCTTTTAAATTAAATTTTGATAGGTAATCAAAATATGTGTATTGTCAACATATTATCATATGTGATAAGTGTGCAGTGTTTGGAGAGAAATTCTTAGTGTACCTTTTAAAAAGCACCTTCACAAACTGTACTGCTTTCCACAGCAGTGCCTCAGAATTCAACAGCAAAAATGATGCAAATTCCTTCACTGTGCAAATCCTTCCAACAGGTATCTTAGGAAGAGCACTAGAAAAAAAACAGGTTTAGTCGGTGGTCAGATATCTTTCAATAGTGATCACATGTTTAAAGAAATACTGCTCAGGTTTTGTCTTTGAGCAGATGTTTCATTTGACTGGATGTTTCTCCAGAAAAGCAAGTAAATAGAAAGCGAATGGCAGATTTTCTTCATAATTCATAGAGTCATATGGTAGCTCAACTCTAAAGCATACATTTTTTTTAAAGTTTGCATAAGGTGCTTTGTTCTTCCAGTGAGCATTTAAAATGTGACTAGTGTGCATCAAAACCTCTGAAATTTCTCCTGGTTTTATCTGCCACTTCAAGATTACAGTGTTTCACTTTCGACCCTTTAAAATGAACTGTATTTCTACTGTGGAAAAAATGCAGCTGCCTGATGTGATAAGGCTCAAACTTCATTTGAATAAGATCTTTTAAATGGAGAGCTACATTTTATACTAACATACAGATAACTGACTGCATTTTATACAGTTATTTAAAAGAGTGGGTGTGTTTCATTATGGTATCTGGGCAAAGACTTGACAAGCTGGAGATAACAGTTCAGGGCTGAGTCAGTTTCAGTTCCCTCCGAGGCATGCCAGAGCTGCCCTTCCAGGCTAAGGACAACCACACTGGGCAGCCTTGAAGCCACATCCACCAGCCTGACTCTTGCTTGCTCCCTGCTTATCTTATATGGTGTGTGTCTCAGGTCCAGTCCTTCCCAGCTGATCTTCACTACCCACATTGTAATGACATAAGCCGTCTCCTTAGTAATCCTATTTGCAGGCTGAAGGGTCCAAACCACCTTTGTTCTTCACTTACAAGCTTCTCCATAGTTTTAGTTACCCCTAATGAGTTCATGCCAGCCTTGGACATTAGAGGGTGAGGGCAGAAATTCCAGAAGTACTGAGAGGTTGAGAGTACCCTGTAGGTTAGTACAGTCACCTAAATGTGGTTCTAAAAGTCCATTTGCTGTATTTACTACTGAGATTTTTCTGGTTTACTCTTGAGTTGATGCCTTCAACAAAATGTCTCATGCATGTATCAGCAGATCCCTTTCCTGAATGGCAATAGCCAGCTTCAGAGACAGCATCTACTCCTTCATGTGCACTCCTGCTTAATTTGTGTGCCTTTTTATTACTCAGCAGCATCACCAATGTTCCTCTGCAGCTTTTGATAGTCTGACTTTGTCGTACTCAGAACAGAGGTGACAGCACAGGCACAAGTGGGACTCTATTGGGAATTCCCTTAAGGATACATTAAATGATTTTTTTATTTAAATTATTTTCTGGCTGTATTTAAGGAGTGATTGGTTGGGTTATTTGTCATGCAAGGGCCTGTTTAGGACAGCTTAGTTTCTTTGCAGTCTTTTGTGAGAGATCTTTGGTAAATGTGTTTTGGTAGTCCAGGTGGTCTTGTACCAGTGATTTCTCAGTGTGCTATTGAGTCTTTCAGAGAAGGACAGTATACTGATATGTGGCTTTTCCTTACAGTAGCTGCATGGACTTATCTGTCTGCCGACTAACTTTTTTTTCAAGTAATGTACAATTTTTTTCTGGTACAAACGTTTGACTGATCCATTGTTTCCTAATTTTCGCCTTGAACCCTTGTCAGAAATTCTTCTTGCTTTTTCTGTCTCTTAGAACTACAAGACTGAGACTGTTCTAAATGAGAATTCATGAATCGTTACTAAGTCCTTAGTTCTTGAATTCTGTTTTAATATTTCATTATTTTTTACATTGTGAGCTTGTTTTTTCCCTTCTTGTAAACACACTTGAGAACTCTTGTGTGGGAAAATTCCAAGATTTTTCCTTAATGTGTAGATCTAAAAAGATAAGGGGAGGGTGTGTTTTTTTTATTTATTTTTATTTTTGTTTTGGGGTTTTTTGTTAGGGCTTTATCACTTATGAATCCTTCTGAAAAGTGCTGATTTTCATACTTTCTCCTGTTTGTTTCTCAAACTTGATTGCATTATCTTTTACATGTACATTACCAGCCAGAGCTTATCGTCACTCCCACTTCTCCCCAACCCCTTTGAATACTACTGCTGATTTTGTCAAGTGTATAGTTTTACTTCCGATAGTTTCCCTGAATTTACCATATAGCCATGTTGCTGTTTTTTCCTGGTTTGTTTAAAGACTTCTATTATATGAAGGTAAGCACTTATCTTCTGCCAGTGAGCATGAATGCCTTACAAAACTAAAATTGGGAAGTAATGAGAGCAAACTTTCAGCTAAACATCTGTACAAAAGGGCATACAGGAAAAATGAGCTAGAATATAAGCAGAAGTTTAAAAAATAATATATGTATCCTTAACTCCTTTTTTTTAAATGCCCAGTGTCTTAAAAAAATCATCTATGCTACATGAAAAACCCAAGTTTTCATTGCTGGAGGGGGGCAAACAAATCTAGCTTCTCTAGTCAGCCTAGCAGTAGAGAAAATGGGTTTGATGGATGGACTGTTCAGTGGATGAGGAACTGGCTGGATGTCAGCATTGGAAAAGTTACTGTTAATGGCTCAGTGTCCAAAAGGAGACCAGTAACAAGTGGTGTCCCCCAGGGGTAGGTATTGGGATTGGTACTATTTAATGTCTTTTTTTTTTAATTACATAGTGGGATTGAATGCAACCTCAGCACTAACGTGCAGTTGATACTTGAGGGAAGGGATGCAATCCAGAGTGACCCTGACAAGCTTGAGGAAAGGGCTCATGTGAACCTCATATTCAGCAAGGTTGAGTGCATGGTCCTCCTGTTGCAGGGTCAGGGCAATCACCAGTTTTTCCAAATGAATATACTTTTCAAAATGAAATGTTCTATAATTTAAGGCAATTAAGGAAAAATAATTTAGAGGTGTGATTTCTTTTCTTGGCTTCTTCCAGGTACTTAATTTAGGATCTGTGTTTCCTTTTAATGACTGTTAAAATCTGCCTCTACAGAAGTGAATTTTACTCTTTGTTTTGGTTTCTTTTTTTTTTTTTTTCCCCTCTATCCTACCTTGAATTATCAGTCCTTATTGCTAAATATGCCTCTCTGCCTCTGGAATAAAATAACAGGATACTAGCCAACAGCCCGTGGTATCCTGTTGGTTTCTGGCATATTCTGTATATGTGGTGCTAAGATACCTGACTGCAGACAGCTGATGTTTCAGAATCCATTGTGTGCAACTATTGAGTGTTTCCCAGCACTGTGTAGAAGCTTTCTTGATACTTTGAACTGCCCTGTTATTGCCGTGGTTATATAAAAGCTGATGGACTGGTCAAGTGTGGTCCCAGCAGATCTGTGTGAGGTTCTGTCTCCTTAAAACTGTATATACCATAGATGCAGGAGCTACTGTGCTGATCTCTTCTGGGACTGTTTTAAGGTTGGCAAGGTGGCTTCTGGCATCTAGGCTGATTGCACATTTACTCACATACCTGAATAGCTTTTACTAAGGAGTGTTTTGTGCTTTGAGAGTGCTGACCAGGAATACCCAAACTGACTCTGCCAAGAGACTGATGTAAGTGAAACGTTTCTGCAGTTGCACATCGTGCAGCCAAACAGTAGCCAGGATGAGTGACTCACAGTCTGGTAATCACCTGTGAGTACCTGGAAGCTGAGCAGTGAATTCTGAGTACGAAACAGAGAAGCTGATTGGAGACTCTCGGTTTTCTGCCTCTTTTCTCCCTTTCCCCCATGGTGGTGAAGAGCATTTATATATCTGCATTCTAGAAGTGTATTGCTTTTTGTTGTATAAGCAGCACATAAGTAAATCAGAAAATTTTGCAACAGCATATTTGCATTAGTGAGAAGTAGTAGCAGTTGTTTTAAGAGCAGATGTCTAGCTGTGAACTGGTTATAATTTCACAGTTTTAATGGAAATGCTTTCAAGATGAAAAGACATGCTTGGACAAACCAATTTTTTTTCAGTTTGTCTTTTGGCAGCGATAGGAGGTTTTAGTTAAAACTGGTTTTGACAGGAAAGGATAGAAAGAAAAGATCCCATGTTTGCAGGGAAAAGAAATGCTTGTCTCTTGGAAATTCAGGTATAACAGAAGAATATCTACTTGTTATCTTCAAAGTGATAAATTATTATAAGCACATTAGGGAGCATGACCTATATTTAAGATTTTCTAATCCTTTTCACTGTGTGATCCTGTTTACTGTTACATTTTACTTTATTAAATGTAAATTATTCTGAACTACATTTTTTGAGCTAGCAGTTTGCCACAAATTTGAGCAAATACTAGGAAGTTACAGATGCTGATAGTATCTGTATGTATATTAATCTGGTTCAACATAATTGCATTTGCAGGCTGTGTAGTAGGAGAGCGGTCTTTTGGCTTTGTTTCTGTTTCAATGACCATTTTATGGGAGAACTCCAGTTCTTCCTGCCTTTAGGAAGGAAATTAAAAAATTCTTTTTGGATGGTCATTCCCCTATCAGGACTCTGTTTTTGATCTAACATATTTCTAAACATGTGTTGTAAACAAAAGTACAATATAAGTCAAGAATATCCTCTTGGTTTGGCATTTTGTATCTGGTCGTTTTATATATGAAAATGTCAAATACTAGCCAGTCCCTTCTCTGTTAACACCTAGAGCTGAAGGAGAAAAGAGCAGCATTTTTGTTCAAAATTGTATAGTGTGAATAATTGGAGGTTTTCACAGCAAGTAAATAGCCTTGCATGAGGGAGTCCTGACTCAGTGAAAAGGGAGTTGTTTCCAGTTACCGCCCATCATCATAGCTGTGAATTTAGATCTTGTAAAGTTTCACTATGTAGCAACTTTCTGATGAATGCCTGTCATGCTGGATTGCTTCTGTTAGGAGATGTATGTACTAGTAAATATTGACTTAATACTGCATCCAGGGAGAACATTGTTGCAAAACTCCACTACCAGTTTGCTGTGGTCGTTTTGGGTGGTTAGATGTTGAGTCAAGAATCGGTGTTTAAAACTGAGAACCCAGCTGGATTTTTGCTTAAGCATTTGTAATACGTGCAATACATTGCTTTTCTGAGTTAGTGCAGTGAATGAATGAAGTCTATAGTTTTTTCTGTCTGTTTGAAGTGGCAAAATTGCTGCATGCTCGTTTTACTGGGCTTCATTTTTTTTTCCCTAAATGGAAAATGAAAAGATTTGACTCAGCAGGCATATAATGATGAATATACTAAGTGAAGCTTTTGTTATGCTTCCGTAAAGATACTCAACTATATTAATGTCTTTTCCCTAGAAAGTTACCCTATTTGTGTTGTATATATTTATTTTATAACTTCACCTGCAATGTCTTCAGTATTTAATGCCAGTAAAACTAGGTATATATTATAGGGCAAAGAAAAACCTGCTCTCTTTTAGGCTTTTTGAATCTTACATTGTATTGTATTGAGGTTTTTTAATTTTTTTCTTAAATGGGAATGTTTTTTCTTGTGTAATACACCAAATCTGATGAAAATTAAAAATGGTGTTTTCTTATGGAAAAATTATGTATTTTTATACTGCTTGTAACTGCAGAATATATTTATGGTAACTTTTTTTTTTTTTGTGGCAGTTGTACTCGCTAAATGATTATAAGCCGCCCATTTCTAAAGCTAAAATGACACAGATCACCAAGGCAGCAATCAAGGCTATAAAGGTAAGAAGTCTTTTGATCTCTTTTACATTTCTGATATATGTCCAAATAAATTTTTTTGAATAGTATAAAGAATTTCCTTCAAAACTTTGCATCTCCCTTGTTGTGTGTACAACTTCCAAGTTATAATCAAATGTGATAGGGGATTTTCAGGAGTGCGGCAGAAGGCTTAATTTGTGGTGTGACTTTCATTTGCTGGTTGTCGTATGTGAGAAAGAATTTTACCAACTTCACTCTTCTATCAGATCTGAAAGACAGGGTTTTTTCCTTAGTTTAAAAAGGAAACACTGACATGCCCATGAACAGATGAATAAATCGAAAACTACAATTCACCCTTGCTTTTCCTCTCCCCACCCCCCCATCATATATGCATGCCTTTGGATTGATACAACTGTTCATTTTTCTAAATTTCTAGCATACCTTTTCATGGATATTTTTCATTGATTTCAGTTTTCATATTGCTTGGATACAAATTGTTTATAAATTTTAGCATCAACACACACTCATTAAAGACTATTCCTGCCACAAACTAAAACTAATTGCCAAATAGCAATGGAGCAACAGAAAATGTCACCGAAAAATGGTAAAGGAAAGAAATATGCTGCTAGTGTTAAGCATTGAGACAAATGGAAACTTGGTGAAAACTGGAGAGCTGGAAAAGAGCATAGTATAAAAGCAAAAAAGACTGAACTTATGCTCTCCCTATCTACATTCTTTTGCTGAGAATGCAGGTACATTTATATATAATGAAATCCATATTGGTGTTTTGTGTAATTGGGAGAGAGCAATTTGATGTCAGAAGAGTGAAATTCATGGGCTTTTTTAAATATGGTTGTGTAAGTTAAAGCCTGTGTGTTTCAGTATAATGAAAATAATAAAAACTTATACTGGGCATAAACAAGTAGTAAATGATAGTTGGTGGTTGTATTAATTAAGCATTTAAATGATACCAGAATATTTGACCATGTACTCAACTCGGAAATCCTGCTTCCACTCTTACCATTTCATTGTGTAGAGTGGTTATTGAGATGATCTCGAGCCATTGTGATTATATGTGAGATTAAAAAAATTCCCACAAAACACAGGCCAAGTTTAAAAAAAAAAAAAGCATTCAGTAGAGGTTATAAGGCTCTCCTTTACTCCTATTTTTAGGGTATTAAAGTGAACATTTGGAAAAAAAATGAAACTCAGAGAAGTGATATGTTTAGTAACATTAGGCTGACATCTTCAGTCATGTGCAGTGAAATAACCACGCGTTTTTTAAGGAACAATTATATTATTCTCGTAGTTCTCACTAAATAAGGACATATGCAAAAAATCCAATGTAAAAAACCTTCAGAAGGCAAGAAAAAGTGATATTAACTCTTTTATATGTTGTTAAGTGTTCTAAGGAAGACTGCATACTCTGCTATAGTTATTGGATTGGTGTTTAATAACATAAAGTTTCTGCTTCTGGTTTTGCTATCCATATATCAATATACTTGAACAAGTAATTGCATCTTGAAATAACGAGTAATGCATCTTCAGATTTTCTCCTCTATTGAAATACTATTTTATTTTTCAGTTCTACAAGCATGTTGTACAGAGTGTTGAGAAATTCATTCAAAAGGTAAGTCAGTCACAGCTGTTTTTTGTTGGCAAAAAAAACTTTCTTATTTTGGATTAGAAAGTATTGTATGCCATTGGGTGTTAGGTATACGTATGGATTAATATTTCTAGCATATACTAGCTCTTCTCTGGTTTTAGTCACATTCACTTTCTGCTACTTGATCAGCAGCTGATCATAACCCATGGTGCAGAAAGACAAATACTTTGTTCTTATATTTTTTTTTATTTGTTCTTTGATCTGAGTCACTGTGAATACTGTTTTAAGACTATTTCTATATGTATTCATTTAATGTTAAAAGAGACTGACAGCGTAGCCCATGTGAACAGCTAACAGCAAAACAATTGACAGTGGCTTGGCTGGTGACAGTTGCTTTTGATTTTTTGCCAGGTTTTCTCATAGGTTTTAAAACTGAAGGGAAGATGACCGTTCAGCCTCTTCCTTTTTTTGTAGCAGGAGATGTAGCCTTTCAGTCAGTGGTTCCTGCTAGTAAACTAAAACAAAAAATATTTATATGGCTAGACTAGAATTAGTTTTTGGGAAGATGATAGTATTAATATGAAGATTCTGAACAACAAATAATTTTATAGCACTTTATTTTCTTGCAGGTTAATTATTCTTGTGTAAAACTAGATTTTCCTTCCAGCTGGAAATGCATGGATTCTAATTTGTTAGTCTTCGCTTCTTGTCTGCATTATACCTGACTGCTCAGTTGATCATTTTGGTACTGAATTTCTTGTCTTGTAAATGGGTGAAAATTATGATCAAATTGCCTTTTTGTTTTGACAAACAAACTAGAGTGGTTAGGCTGTTAATGCTGCAATGTTGGATGCAATTTTATTTCTGTTACTCTTTTTACAAAGCAGTCTAGATTAGATTACTATGTGTTGTTCACCTGTCTTCCTCATTGCCGTTTATTCCTTGGCATCCAGTGTATTCTTTGGTGCCTTTGGGCAGTGGCTGGACAGTGTAAACAGGTTTCAGCTTCAGCCTGGTGTTTTTAACTGTCTCAGAGCTGTTCATGAATTAATCACGTAGGTACTAGTACATCAGTCATATGTGGAAAAGGTGTCATGTACGTTTCAAAGAAATACTGAAGACTAGTAGTATACCAAAACTGCTACTTTTTTGTCAAGCAGTTGTTTTCTGGGGCATTACTTCTGATTTCTTTCACCTCTGAGAAAAGGGATTGATATCCTCTGATCCCTGTTTAGTGCTACAGATGAACATGGGACAAAGAGAGCAGGTGTGCATCTTATCCATCTCTGGTTAGTAGCACTTTGTAGTTTCACGTTCTGAAATTAGTTCAGAACTCTCTGAGTTCCAAATACTGCTTTTTAATTGTAGTGGCTGTGATTGGCCATTCAGTATTAAGAGGCATGAGAGAAGTTTTATCCTCTGAATGGAAGAATGGCACTTTGTCAGGAGTGGGACTGGTTGTTTGTGATCCTTCCAAAAGCTGCTAACAGTATGAGTTACCTTTACACATTTGCCTTCAGTGTCCAGTACTAGTTAGTGGGGGAGTTCTGCACAGTTTGTTGATAGTTAGAGCAGGCAGATGTATGTTCTTATTGGTTACCTTGTTAATGATCACTCAGTCATTAGATAATTCCCTTTGGTGGTCCAGATGAAGGTTTTTTCAGTATTTCATGAGCAATTTAGTGAAACATGCAACTTATTAATAACATTAAATAGTAACTTCTTACATTAGTAGAATGAGAGATAAGCAGATGAAAGCCAATTTTATATGTAAGTACTTAAACTGTGTGTTTGGAAGATAATTGGATTATTTATCTGAAAGCAGTCACTTCAAGTTAAAGCTCAAGCCTGAATGTTCCATTAAAATCTGCCATAGACCTGTCCAGAGTGATGTCAGTGCCATCTCAATTGGTTTACTGTTGATTCTTTACAGCTACAATATTCTTTCTGCAGAATTAATCTCATGAGTTTACTGAAATTTTAGACAAAAAAATGCCCATGACATGCTTCCTTTTGTGCTGCTTAACTCACTCATCTATTACCATTTTCATTGAGTGTTTTATTTTCTGGCAAAACATCACTTTGGGGGGTAATTTTCATTTATGTGATGTTATTCCATTAGAGAGCCAGACTTAATTTCTTTGAGTAATCAAATTATCTTCTTGATTACTCGCTCAGAAAATAAGTAAATATATGTGTGTAAAAGCTGTCTCATCTGAGAGTAGGGATACACAGGCCTGCTACCTCTGTTGTATGCTTTTTATTTAATTCTTTACTTGTATTTTATGTTTTTTTTTTTAATATAATCTGTATTATTATGTTAATTATCACATTTTGCTTTATTTATGTGGCATATTTTTAAATATTTGGCCAAATGTATTTGCTGAGTTGTTAAAAATAAGTGGGTTTTCTTAATTTGAATATTGTGAAAAATTGCATACCTCTCTGTTCTCTATTCAGAATATTTTTTTGATAATTTACATAAAATTTCAGTAGCTAAAATGCATTGAAGTGATTCTCTGGTGACAGTGTATTATATCCAATTTAAACTTAATAATGTACATACATTCTTAAAAGGATGCCACACACATTATTAAGAAATGCCATACTTAAATGCACTGGACCATGTTTAGAGCCTAAAGAAATGCTTTCTCAAGGTTGCAAATATTCACAAATACACCCTTTTCAAAACAGAAGGTTTCTATCTAGGGTACAGTAAAGTTAATATTCTGAAGAGTTTATTTGGAACTGTATTAGAGATTATTAATTTAGTGTGTCACATAATATGTTTATAGAGTGCCAGGACCCAGTACATGGGTGTACTTTCCCATGTTTTCCGTAGTATCTTGTGTGGTGGCTGTGTGCAACCAATATTCATCAAGTGAATCCTTGACATAATATATTCTAAAGATGACTGTTATACTTTTGGACCCCTTTTTGTTCTGTCATAAAACTGGTAGCAGTAATGCGATGTAATTTGCAATTAAAAGAAAAAAATAGCCTTAATTGTTAAGAAAGTAAAACTACCTAAGTAATTAGTATTGTAATTAGCAGACATGCTTTATAGATTGTAAATTTTTTGTAATGTGATTTTGTAAATTTTGAAAGTTCTCCAGAGTCCTAAAATAAATACCATTGGTAAATTCTCAACCAAGCAGATGTGTTTTTCTTCTGCAGGAGAGAATATACCGCAGACTAACTACAATAATGTAAAATAAAGTAAACAAATTTTAACTTTAATGGTGACTTTGATCATAAAGAAGGACAAAAATATCTTGAATTATATTTATAGCTAGTCCAAATGTACTGTTAAGAATTTGGTCATACTTTATGCATTTCTCTTAAAATAGAGTGTACATTTAAAAAGGGTATGTGGTCTGTGTGTTAATTCTTTTAATAGCTAGATTTTAAAAAGCTAATTTTTTTAGTGGTAGGAAATTGATTTTACACCATTTATATATCTGCAGAATGCATATAGATGTGATAATTTGAACATTAAAGGTTAGATGATGTTGAAAAATTTCATTTTCTAGGACAATTTATTAAATAGAGAACATTTTAGTAATACTTGGATCCTTTGAAAATTACAGAGGGCTGTTCATATTTACTTTGCCATTAATGGTTTTTCTTATTTTTCACATACACTGGTTTTTATATTATCATTCATTATAGTGCAAACCAGAATACAAGGTACCTGGTCTGTACGTCATTGACTCCATTGTGAGACAGTCGCGACATCAGTTTGGACAAGAAAAGGATGTATTTGCTCCAAGATTCAGCAATAACATCATCAGTACTTTCCAGAACTTGTACCGTTGTCCTGGTGATGACAAGGTAAACTACTTACAGATTTTTCTAATTAAAACAATTTTTACTGTATTATCTATAAAGAATAAAGATTTTGTTCTCACCTTTTGCTTGCCAGAGGTGATGTAATTCTAGACTTGCACATATATATGCATTTCTTATTTTTGCTTGTCTATGGTTAAGGACTGGGGAGACACATCCAATGACACTTATTAGACTTTGGGAAAGGTGATCTTTCCTTTGATTCTCTGATCAAGCAACAGCTAAATAAGGCATGACTTAAATAGCTTGACCCAATAGTTGAGCTTTTCCCTTGGATCACAGCAGTCAAGATAGCTACCAAATTCTGTTTCTGAAATATTGACTGAGAATAGCAGAGTGCAGGCATTTCCTTCATACTGGTCACTCTTCTTAAAATAGGTAGTGTTTTTCCTTATTGAATAACTACAAAAAGATGGGGACTGCTGAGGGCATTGTCTTCACAGAAATTTATGTAACAAGAGTTGTTAAGTAAAGCAGTAAGTGAGGCAGGACACTACAGGAAAAGAAAGATTATTTTTTTAAGAGTTGCCTGCATTCCTAAAGATCTGAAAACCCAAGACATCCATGGAAAGTGATTAAGGCAAGTTCAAACATTGTGTTATCTTAGGATTCCTGCTTTTTAGAGTAATTAGGAGCTCTGCAGGAAAATGTATCGGGATCTGCAAATTTTTCTTGATTGGAAAAACTTTGCTAAGAATGTCTGTCTTCTCTTCTGCAACGGAGTTCTGGGGCGTTGCTGAACAGGTTATTTAACTTAAATGACATTTTCCCAGTCTTGGTTTACGTTGTCTGCATGATTAACTTGTGCTGCTCCAGTTTCAGTTTTACATGTATGTATAGGCATGACAGTTAACTTACATTTTTATTCATGTAATTGTATTCCTGAAGCAGTGTTAGTGTGTTTTGTATAATCATTTAGCTTGCTACTTTGGGAGATATACTAATACAGAAATAGCCTGACTTATTGAAGAAGGAGAGACTGGAACAAGGGTGGGTGCAAGTACTCAGTTTCTGTCTGGTTTTAAAAAATATATGATAAATTTATTGTAGGGTAAAAAATAGCACCACTTACCCTGCGATACTTTAATGCATGGCAATTAATGTATTATATTAGAGGTGTTTGATGTGAAGAGGGATAGTAAAATGTAGTCTGTTTGTGGTCCACAAAAGTCCCGTCATGTTCTTTTCTAGGATATTTTTCAAGTCAGTGGATTCAGTATAATAGGAAGGTCTTTGTCCTGTGAAAATAGTTACCCGATATGTCAAGCAGCAAAATGTGCTGTCAAGAGGCCAAGATATATCTCTGGTTTATAGCATTTTGATGTTTATGCCTGATTAAAAGGCATAATGGAGACACACAACAGTTGTCTTTATATGAACAAATGTGTAATATGTACTCTGTGTTCATGTTTTATAGAACTCAGGTAATTAAACTGCCTTTCTGACAGCAAACACCAGATCCTATGAAGAATTTCCTGCTCTTTGTAATACAACTAACTTTTTCCCCCCGCCAAAAAAATAAAGCAAAGTCTTGCCTTTTGGTGGAAGTGAAACTTAGAAAACATTTGGAAGCAGATCAAACCAGTGATCTGTTTATGATTTAATAAAATGCATCAATTGTAGTAGAAATGTAACAGAAAGAAATGTAATAGAAATGCAAGCTGAACAATTGTATGAAGTCTTAATTTTGATTTGTTTCCTTCTCCATGAGCCACATTTTTTAATATTGCTGGGTATTTTCAGTAGGCAGGTAACTGTGTTCCAGTTTAAACTTTAAGTTCCTCACTTCATCAAGAAAGCTTGAAAAATACTAAGCTGCTTTTCTAATAAAAATATTTAGCAGTCTTACTAGTATATGCCCATTTTTCAGTGGACATAAATGATTTGAGTTCATAGGGAGATCAGAATTGCATTCATATATGAACTGTAAACACTTAGACTAATAATTTGTTATTTTAATTATTAGTAATGTCTTAGAATGCTTCCTTAAAATAATTTTTCTTCCATATTGGCTAACAAGAGTTAAGGTACAAAAGAGCCAGAGACCCTTGTTGTGTTTTAAGAGGTTTCATTTTCAGTTGAGAGAATGTCATTATGTGTATAGTGGGTCTTCACAGTTGCCTAGGGTTGGCCTCAGAGCCATAGCTTAGACATCTTTGGTGTGACCCACTGTAAGTGTTCTTATGGTTCTTACTGTTTGCAAACCTAAAGGTGCTTCAATCTAGACAGATTGACCTTGCTAGTTAAGACTTCCAGAATGTATAGCAACACAAAAGGTAAGCATGACTCAGGTATTTTGTTATCTTTTCTTCATTTTAGAGTAAAATTGTTAGAGTGCTAAATTTATGGCAGAAGAATAATGTGTTCAAGAGTGAAATTATTCAGCCTCTCTTGGACATGG
Organism: Margarornis squamiger; assembly: GCA_035222235.1. Lineage (NCBI taxonomy): Eukaryota > Metazoa > Chordata > Aves > Passeriformes > Furnariidae > Margarornis > Margarornis squamiger. The sequence goes on along the minus strand of JAWWTY010000106.1, from coordinate 55,222,324 downwards.
CAGCAGGAATTCCTCCTCCAGTTGTGACCCCTGTCTTGCCCAGCACTACAGCTGCTATGAGCAACAATACACCAGGTAAACAAAAATAGATTGAAGTCATACTTTGAATCAAAATGGTTTTGTCTGCTGTGGCATACTGGTTGTTAACGTGCTGAAATACCTCACTAGTCTCCTTAAGATAAATGAAATGAATGCTAGAAAGAAGTCTTACAGTCACCATCAAGATCGGGGAAACAATGAAACATTATTATAAAAGTAGACTGATCATTTTATGCTTCATGCAGCTTCGTTACTTATGTAGGTAGGTTGCAGGGAAATGGATTTTCAACTTCTTCACTTGGTGATTTTTTCATTCAAAGTTGGGATGTATGGGAAATTTTCCTTATAGGAATTGCTTTTTGCCACCAGCTGTTAACCTGCTTTTGTAACCTACCTTTTGCTGATCCCATGGTGAAAAGCAGTGAGGTGTACAAATCAACCTTAGTTTTTGTTGAGAAAGTAGGTATGTGGAAGTTACAGCTCTTGGATTGCCTTGCTGCATCTTCTAGCTCAATATTTTTTATTTTGATTAGTTTGACTACATTTAATTGTTGAAATAATAGTTCCACTGTAATGTTTTCTTAAATGTTTTCTAAAATCTGGTGCACATTGACTTTTAAAACAGTAATCTAGTCATATTTAGCATTCATCAGTATATCTGTACTTCTGAGCTGTAGGTGCAAAAGTATTTGCAGGGATGGAGGATTCTTTTGGATTATGGCATGAAATGAATTAGCAGATTGCTGATTTAGTGTCAGTGTTTCTCTTGGGAAAAATAATAAAATGAGCAATCCTTATGAATCCAGCTGATGCAGGTTGAAGTTTTTAGTAGAATCCTTAAGGCTCCTCCTGGGGATAAAGTGCAAGTCCAGTAAGATTTGGACTAGCAGACAAACAGATTGCTAACAGTTATCTTCTGGTATATATAATTTCCACTAAACATTTTGGAATAGTGTGTGAAGCCTCTTTACTTGGTCTGGTAGTCCCAGTGGTTCAGTAGTGGAAAGAGCTGTGAACTACAGCAACACAGACTAACTCTACTACTTGAGGAATGTTAATGTGAGTGTGCTTTATTTCCGTGAGCTCTAGATGTATGTGAGAAAAATGGTTTCGCTTGATGTTAATATAGTGTTTTCTCAGTATTTAATAGCAACAGGTTTTTTTAATTCTCTAACACTATTTTTAAGTCTGTATGTTAAAATGTTTTGGCATATTGGATTTTCTCTTTTCTAGGAACACCTGTGACTCCAGTTACTCCAGCCAATGTGGCTCAGAGTTTACCTGATCCTTGGGTATCTCAGATTGCAAACACAGATACCCTTGCTGCAGTTGCACAGATTTTACAGAGTCCTCAAGGCCAACAGGTAACTGTTTTGTAAACAGTTATACCGTAGACTGTTTGATACTTTGTCTTTAATGTACAATTAAGGAATGCTTTCATGAGTATCTCTTACTCTGTCCAGGGTCCATGTTAACTATCCCAGGAGATTGTTCCTCACAAATAAATTCTAGGTCAACTAAAACTTCTTGTTTCCTTTTGTAACCAATCCTGTTTCTTAAAAATATTGCAGAAGGTGACCGGCTAAGATGGTCTGTAATACATGCATGTCTATATAGTATTGCAGATGACTAAATCAAGAGCAACATTAAGATTTCATGGATATAGGTATAAAATGGAATGCAAGTTAAAGTATATTTCTCTGCTGAATGCTCCAAGAAGAGCCAAACATTGTACAGAATTACATGATGGGAATGAGCATGCCTGTAATTGTTCATTATGAATTGGAGGAGTATTTTCACCTGATTGCTCTGAAAGAAATTGATGAGTCATTGAAAAGCCAAGCAAAATGAGTTTGGTGATAATCTGTGAAATATGGAGGAAAAATATTAGAATAGCTTTTAAACAAGGAAAGGATGTGAAATGAGAGTGAGAAATACATGGCATGTCAGTAAGGTAGTTTTAAAGATAATTACCTAGAGAATAGTCTAAAAAAAGGAAAATGATGAAGCAAGATAAAAAAATGAAAATGAGAAGGGAATTAGGGTTTTAAAGACAGCAGATCATAAAGAAACAACATTTAGATATCTTAAAGTCTTAAGCAGAAATGTGGAGACAGACTGGGTGCATAATAAATACATACATGCAGATGTCTAGGATTGGTAGAGGAACTACGACATTTGCTTCCATGCTGTCCATCTCTTTTCTTCCTATTTTCCAAGCCACTCTGACCACCACAGCCTCTCTCCTACTCCCTAGCTCCAAAGACTCTCATTTAATCTTGAAGTTGTGTTTTATGGATGAGAATGCATAGAGGTAAATTGAGAGTCTAGACATACGAGAGGGCAAACTAAGAAAGATGTGACCAACAAGAATGTGAAAACAGGAAGAATGGTGATCTCCCAGGATTTTTCCACTCTAGGGCTTCCATCTCTGCTTCTTCAGTTTGATTCCTTCCTACTCAGAGCAATGCCCAAGGTGAACCAGCTGTATTTGTGTGTCTTTTGTGGATCAGCCAAGACGGGAGGACTTTGGTTATTGCAGTAATCAGTGAAAGCTCTTGCTCAGGTAGAACAATTGAAACATTTTTCAGAGGCTCTGCTGTATAACGGATCTGTATAACTGTTTTTAAAAGAATAGGTCAGAAGGTAACTGTGAAACAACCTTCAAAAAGGGTCAGACATTTTTGATGCATTGTGGAAAAGAAGTTCAACGTAATCAGTTTACACAGTTTCTAGTGAGGCCTGGTAAGAAGAGAGGGATTGAACCCTCTAAGAGTTCAATGGGAAACCCTATAAGGAGTCGGAACATGAATGTAAGGGTAGTTGATGACTAATGTGAGCATAGTTTGAAGTAGCTGGATTTGCTCAAGCTTTTTTCCACAAATGTCTAAAGATAAGGAAGGCTGCAGATTTACCTCACAGAACATCAAAGGACTGCTTCCTCTAATACCACGGTGCTTTAGGAGAGCTTCTTTTCATAGGGATAGTATTTTTTTCTCAAGGTATGAAAGCATGAAAGCATCCTTACTCAACAGATGAATTGATCTGCACATGAAGAAGACTTTTATTTCCTCATTGGGGCAGCTTCTCTAAAAGATTAGATAGGAATTTGTAGTAAGAAAATCAACATATACTAGGCAATTGGATTGTACATTTGCTTTTTATGTTTTGGTAACGTAGCAAGGGAATTGCATCCTATCAGCCCAAACCTGAATTTCACCATGAGATTTCGCTTTTGACTAATCCAGAGACACCAGTGCAAGCTATTCCTAGAGACAGGTTGCATCAGCTTAAAATGGAGCTTGCTACAGTGCAGTTATTTTTTCTATACAAATGTCATTACAGCATACAGATTTTCCTAATGTAGGTGGGTCCTTAGGAAGCTGGAGTAGGCTAACAGATTTTTTTCAGGTCAGAAGGAATCAAACTGGAGAAACAGAAGAGGGGGAACCCTAGAAAGCAGGAAATCCTGAGTGATGACTGGTCATCATGCAACCTGTCAGAGCAAGTTAGGAGGAAGAAGCATCTGCATGTCTTATCAGCCCAGAAAACAAATTAGCCAGTAAGTGGGAACAAAATTTGCTGTAAATGGAAAAAGACAAAATAATAGCCATAGGTTAGATGATGCTGCATTCCGGAGCTTTGTTTTACTAGTTGTAGGGGAAAAAGTCTATTTTGTTGTTTCTTTTTCTGCTCTAAAAAAAAAATAAAAATCTTGTTCAATGTGTTTGCTGTGTTTTGTCTTTTAGCTTCAGCAGTTGATACAGACACTGCAGATACAGCAGCAGAAACCTCAGCCTTCACTACTTCAAGCCCTGGATGCTGGTCTTGTTGTTCAGTTACAGGCCCTCACAGCGCAACTTACAGCTGCAGCTGCTGCTGCTAACACACTTAATCCACTGGATCAGAGTGTCTCTTTTAATAAGGTAGAAGTAGAATAATAGAAATTTGAAGAAGTATTTATTATTAAAATATACGTAAGTGAAAAGTTCTTTTGGATTTGATTGTTTGACTTAAGAGATTTTAAAAATACATTAATATACTATAAAGTTATAAAGCTCTATCTTGAAAATGCAAAAAGAAAGGTTTAGACAGAGTAGCGTAAATGAAAATGTTACTTTTGTGAGTTTAGAGCTAAATGCACTTCATAGAATATCTGGAGTTGGAAAGGACCCATATGAATCTTTGAATATGGTAATGGTTTTGATTTAGCAGAGTTAAGTCAGTGTTACGTATTTTCTTTCACCCTTTGTAACACAGCAGTGTGAATTTTCTTACAAGATAATTAAAGGGGAATGTGCAGAAATTAATGTACACTGTTTTCTCAGAAGAGTAAAGTGACTGGATTTGTATTTTTCTTACATTATAAATTAAACACCAAGAAAACTTCTGTCTTAGCCACAAAGTGATGGAAATGACTGTAGTTAAGACTAGTCCTGTGACATTTTTAAAAGGATGTCAGAAAACACCCAAACGAACAAAGCCTGTAGCTAAAGAAACTTTGTGTTGCACAAAAATCAAAAACAGCAACAACAAAACCCCAAAACAAAACTGCAAGCGAGCCCCAAAATGAGAATGCAGGAATTTAAGAAAACTAATATAATTGAATGCCAGTTAACAATAACCATGCAGGCAATTACAGTCATAGTAGTAGAATAGGAGTAAAATTTAAAAAGGAGGAACTTCTACTCAAAGATTAATAAATAAATAAACCTTGTTCTATTATCTTTGAAGGAAACAGTTTGTAAGTAGATAATCTGTGTAGGGTAGTCCTGGAATGAATAAATAGTAAGAATAAGGAAGTTGGAGAAGCAAAAAACTTTTTTTTTTTTTAAACTCAGATAATCTCTTTTTCAGGAAATTAGCTGCTCAGAATGACAAGTACTCAGTTTAAAGATTTAGGACAATTTATCTTATATTTAAGAGATGTCATTGCTAATGAAAGAAATGCAGCTGTAAAAATAAGTCAGAAAAAAAAAGTGGCCTGTTCTCATCCTATATCAGAACTATAGCCATCAACTCGAGTAAGGTGTAATCCCAGAGGATGAATGCATCGCTTAATAGGGACTGACATAATGATTAGATACAAAAAGTAATTAGGAAGATGACGTTATTCTTCAGACTTCAATTCCAGCATTTACATGGGTAGGTAAACTCGTACATGTGGCTGTCTTGAATGTTGGGCAGCTTAAATGAAGCAAATTGAAGGAATTCACATTCTGATGAGATGTTTATATATAGCCATTAAAAAAAGGCAGCTTTTATGGGAAATAAAGAGTAAGTATTGTAATTCAAAGGAAACTGAAACGTACTTTTCATTCCATGATGGTGAATTGGATAACAAATATAAATAGTGCAGGAAAAAACTTCTGATGAATGCATAAGTATCCATCTTTTAAAATAGAATCCCTGTTCTTAATACATTTGTCAGTCCTTCTCATCCTTTGTTTTCAAGCTCTTCAGTCTCTGTCGTATCTTTTGGTAATAAGTTGTGCAAGTTAATATGCATTATTTGAAAAATTCTTTCGGCAACATAAAATGTGCATGCTTTCTGATCTTGCTACATAAACATATCCTTATGTTATGGTAAAGATTTTTGATCAACACTTCCTATGCATTTGTCCTGTTCCTTTTACTTTGAATTCCAAAGAGAATATCCTGATTCTTAATAAGAATTTTGTTTCCTTTTGCATAAAAAGCTTTTTGCATGTCTTTAATAATTTCTGTTGCTTTTTCTGAACGTATTGTCTTCTTAGGCAATTAACAAATGCGGCATTCATGGAAAGTTTTGTGCTTTTCTTATATGTGTGTGTAGTACATTAAACTTAGTATCGAGTATTTTATTTGGTTTAATTTCTATTGGTTTATTGTTGAGAGTATTCTTTTACATACTGTATAAAAATCAAGGTTTTTCAGTTCAAAAAATCAAGGTTTTTCAGTTCAAATTTTTCCTATGTTTAACTTAAATGCAAACAAAAATCATGGTGCACATTCACCTGTCTTGGCTGAAAGTTCTTTGGTTTTCTCCGGCCTCAGTTATCTATCTATTTTTGCATATCCTGAACTGTTGACTTCTTTCCATTCATTTCTTTTCTCAGATGTATAAATGTACATTTTCTGTTATTTTCCTTTTTATTTTGTCATGATTAAAGATACATGATGATTAATAATATTTTACATTAGAGACTGGATGTTTTTCTAAGATGCATGGTATTTTCAGAGCAGCAGTATTTTATAAGTGCTTCAGTAGAAAATATTCTAAGAATACAAAGAAAAAAAGGCAGTCGCCTTGCTTTAAATGGATTAGACACACATGGTGAAAGTTTTTCTGGATTTTAGCATCCCATCTCACATAAGCTTGATGGTCTGTGTTTCTGCTATATTTTCTCAGAGACATACTCAGTCCTGCTTTTGTGAATATTAGATTATTTCATTGGGAAAAGTAGTTCTAAAATTCTTGATTGATCAGTCTTTTAGTTAGCTTATGCTTTGTTCTTCTTGCTGGACTCCATTATTTGAAAGTAAGTAAAGCACTGTGTAAAAGAAAATGGGCTACAGAATCATCATGGCTTGTTGCTGAAGACGTTTTTGCCCGGGTACTATAAAATGACTGGCCTATGTTTTTATCCTTTCATTTTTTTCTTGAGATTAAAGTTTGAGAAGAAGTTATTCTGGTTTGTAGTATAGCATTAGCTCTGCTTTTCAGAAAACTTCCAAGGTGTAACGATGCATTGACATGGCTTTACTAGCACGGCTCTATCAATAAATGGTTGCTGAAAAAAAGGCAGTCTCACTGAAAAATAACATTTATTGTGTTTCTTCCTGTGTGTTCCTTAGTTTCGTCTTCAAGAAAGTAAGCTCTACTAAAATGCTTCTGGGCTTTTTAAAATTAATAAGCAAACTTTTTTAGTTCAGAACTCCAGTGTAGACATCTTTGCAGATAAAACAGGAAGTTTATCCAAGTTTTTCTCTTTCTCTGTCAGATACCTTTCTATATATCCCTCAGAAGGCTTATTCCTCTTACATGATAACTGCTTGCTTTGATTTTTTTGCAGACTGTGTGAGAAGTTGTTTTCAAGGAGCAGTATATTTGAAGGAATTCAGGTTGTCTAAATGACACATGTGTGTGAAAATACAGTAATTCTTTGTGAAGTAATCAAGCTGTAGGTCTTCTCTTGATATGAGCAGAGCAGTTTGCTGATTGCCAAAGGATTGAATAATTGGCCTCTTCGTAGTAATTTCTTCTAATTAAAGGTACCATTACATAAAATTAATCTTTATTTAAGCTTTACTCCAAAGTAGCTGTTAAGTTACTATGGAAAGAACGTGTGGTTGTACTTATAACAGCAGACCTCAAGAAAGCCAGGGGCAAAATTTGGTATTTGATGCATTCAAGAGTTTGGTAGCAATAGTATGACATTTAATTTTCTATTCTGGTTATTTGCCAAACTTTTTTTTCTTTTTTCTCTTAAGTTGAGAAGAGCATTTTCCTTTTGAAAAGTAAATACACATAAATAAACGTGTGAGAAGTATTCAGTAATACTTATTTTGTTTTCTCCTAGAAGCTAATGGACAGATTTGACTTTGGGGAAGAATCTGAACAAAATGAAGAGCCTAAAAAGGAAACTCCCACTTCACAACTGTAAGATCAAGCTATCTTTGTTATGGAAAATGCTAAAGTTTGCCTGACACTAGTTGAATATTAGGATTAAATAAGGAAAATATTTATTTCAGTGCATAAGTACACTAAAAGAGTAGAAAGGGGAGAGATAGTTTACTAAATTAAACATATACATTTTCTAAGTCTCTGTGACAGAATTTTTGTTGACTTAAAGTTAGCAGGATCTTTGTTACAGAGTTTATGTGATGGTGGTAATAGAAGGAACTAGTTACATTGTCCTCATTGTTTTACCTTTTAATTAAACTTGAAACTCAATTGTGAAGGCCTATATTGTTTTGGGTATTTTTAATTTATTCAAATTATTTCATTTTAGACCTTTAGTACCAGAATCCGTGAACAACTCACTTTTTCACCAACTAGCTGAACAGCTGCAGCAACAAAATTTGGAACATCTCAGACAACAGCTTTTGGAGCAGCAGCAGCAGCCTCAAAAGGTAAGAACTCCATCTTGTGGCTGTTGTAATAATTATGTTCTCCATTGATAAAAAAATCATACTCCGGGACAAAAAAATTGTCACTGACACTTCTCGTACAATGACAGCCTTTGTCACTAGGTGACCATCTAACAGAAGCTTGCAGAGTTAAGTGGAATAAGAGGAAAAAAGTGCTGAAAGCAGAAGAAAACCCACGACCAAATGTATGGGGTGTACATTTTTCTTTTCTTAGGCAGCAGTACTTTTTAGCTCGGAGTGACTGAACTGTGGCTGTTCAGCTCTTTATATGGGGGAAAAAAGCTTCTCCCTTGCTGTCAGAAAGAATAAAGTGAGCACTGAAGTGGTTATGTTTCTGTCTCTAAAGGGAGGACAGAACAGAGATTGTGGATAACTTTATTTTCCTCACCAAGTTTTATGTCTTGTCTAATAACTGTCTCATTCTGTCAGAGAATCTGAGCTAAAGAATAGAGTCATGTTTTTCCTGAGAAATTATTCATTATGAACTGGTGCTTGAGGCAACCCAAGGTTCCTTCTTAACTGTGTGAATGGTTTCCTCTCTATTCTACGCTGAAATAACCTGGCTTATTTGTCCTGAAGTTAGTCTTTGGTATGTAGCTGCTCTTTTCCCCTCCTGATCCCATTAGAAAAAACCCAAAAGTATTCTGTCTTGATAGAGGCCAGATATAAAGTGGACTTCTTGTCAAGTATTTGAATCTGGTTTCACACTAAAATAGAAATCTTAGGTAGAGGGAAAAGCCAAGGGACCACAAACTTAACAAACATGTTGGGGATTTTGGTTTAAGCTGTGCAAAGGTGCAGTCACAGAATCATCAAGGTTGGAAGATACCTTTAAGATCATCAAGTCCAACAGTCAGCCCAGCACTATCATTGTAACCCCTGGATCATGAAACCACATCACCAAGCACAATCCAGACGCCTTTTAAGCATCTCAGGGATGGTGACTCCACCACTTCCCTGGGCCGCCTAAGCCAGTCACTCAGCTCTCAATCAAGAATGTAATTCGAGTTTTGAATTTGTGATTTAATAGTTTACTTTTCACTAGGTATTATTTTCTTACTCTACTGCTTTATTTTACTAGTTTATTTTCATTTCTCATTTAAGTGTGGTAAATGAGAGAATGTACAACATAGCTAGAGACTAAATAGTTTTGGATGTTGGTGGATATCTAGAAATTTGTCTTTAAACACTGAAAAACATTGTAATAAAACATTGAAGAGTTTGAGGATCTGTTCAAGGAACTTTTAGTGTGATGTCTAAAAGTAACTGTCTAATTTGAAAATAAAAATGTTGAATGCCTAACACTGTAAAATGAGCAAAATCAGAGTTTAAATTACTTTCATCTATGAAATTAAGCTACAATATGTTATGTTAGAATGTTTACTTGACTCACCCCTTACTACTTGATTTTCTGTTCCGAGTCCTGAAATTTTTTCCTTCAGATCCACTCAGCTTCTTGTCTAGTCAGTAGGGAGAGAAAGTTTGATTTTCACCTTGACAGCAGCTAAAAGATACAAACTTTTGCTGGAATTACTTTGTAATGTCTGCAGCATGTTATGAGGAATATTTTCTTTAATTCTTTGTGTTAAGATTAAGGAAAGAGAAGGAAAGATAAAGCATAAAACAAAATTATTAAGGATCTGATGAGGAGCAGAGGGAGAGGAGGAAAGGATAGAAGACAGAGTGAGCAAAAAGAAACATAGGAGTTGATATCAAGTAAAAGTTTGCTGAAGAATAATTAAATATAAGGAAAATGAGACAAAACATACAGTGAAGAGGCAAATAAATTAACTGAATTACAGGATAATGTTTTATATTTTTTCACAAACTCGTTTTAAACTGATTAAAAGTATGAAGATTTATTAAAATTGTTACTACAACTTATTCTGCTAACTTTCTGTTGTTCTCTTGGTAAATAGGACAGCTAGCATTTGTTTAATTGAAAGCTAAATTATGAGGCTCACTGAAATGTTTACCTGCAATATTGGATTATAGTTGTAAAATTATTTTTCAAAATTTTCCTGATAGCATTTCTGAGTATTTTAATTTCATTTATTCTATTTCTGAGTTTTATTTTGTATCTTAGAGATATTTATTCCAAATATGTTCTTTTAAGCAACGTACAGGCCATCATAGGTTTTACTCTAGCAAATCAGCAATGCATATAGTATTCTACATTTTTTAATTTTGGTGGCTTTTCAGAACTGCTTGGTTTTTTTAGGTCTCTTGTAATTGATATGTTGACATAAATGACATAACACTTACCTTTTAGTAAGTACTTGTCTTAAATAATGCACTGTAAGAAAGTTTGGAGTAATACAATTTTTTAACTAGTCAAATTGATATTGCAAATATTTTTATTATGTTAGTATCAAAATAAGATTTATTAACGCATGTGACAAGTGGGTATTTTTCAGGGTCACTGTACATACAGCTGCGTTTGTCTTATGAATATTTGCATTGAAGCCAGCTGAATTAAGTAACAGATTGAATTCTGTGCGTTGTGTGTGCTGTTTCTTTTATTCAGCAAATAGGTACTAATCTTTTTTTGTAATCAGGAATATTAGTTATTTTAAAGTCTTGTATTTAAGGATGATACCAAAAAGGAATGGAGTGGAGTAACATCCAGTTCAGCTTTAATATTAATGGGAAGTGGGAAAATAAGACAAACTTGATAAATAGTTTTTCACAGGAGCAGTAGTATTACAGTAGTATTATTTCCATGTAGTATTATATTTTTACGCATTAAGTAATTGTAATTATGAGGGGTTTTATGGTATATTATCTGTTATTTAGGCAAGCCCTGAGGAGAATCAAGAAGGAAATTTTGGTTCAGAGCACTCTGCCTCACCATCACAAGGGAGTAGTCAACAGCAGTTTTTAGAAGTGGAAACAAATGTAGATGATTCAATGGATATTCAACAACAGGTAAAACTATTTGAAATTTGATTACGGAAGTTGAAAGGAAAGCACATACTAACATGATTTCAAGTTACATATACTGTGAGTACATTTATTGAATTATTGAACATCTTTTATGTCTGACCTCAGGACATGGATATAGATGAAGCTCAGGATATTGCTGAAGAAGAGATTTTTGAACAAGAAGAAAAGAAATCAACTGTTCGTTCAAGATCAAGAACTCGTTCAAGATCTCGCTCAAGGTTTCGTAATTAGCTTCTATTAAGTAAATGAAGGTTTTAGGAAAAAAAGTTGCAATTTGTGGTTGTCAATCTCAATGCTGTGTCTTCCAAAATGGTCATGAGCAGTTTTAGGCAAGAAAAAGAAGTGTTCATTTAATATTTGGTTGTTAGATGCATACTTTCTGTATGACAGTTCATTTTCCGTATCTGTGGCTTACCTGAAATTTTTTAAGACCTGTTCAAATAACAGAAATAACTAACAGTAGCCACCTGGACAGTCTTTCTGTGCCAGTGAAACGGAACATTTTGAATGTGCTTTGTTTTGTTTTAAGGTGTATGTTCTATTCCTCTCCCAAATGGCATTAAGTTTATTTCCTGAAGCAATTTGAGTGAGTGTAATAGAAATGTGTGTATAATGCTTGAAGTTTGTAGTTAAAAGACAATTAAGTTAGAATATTTTTTTTAGCTCAGCATACTAAAATTATGGATTTTGTAGGTCACCAAGAAAACGAAGGTCTAGATCACGATCTGGTTCTCGTAAACGTAAACACAGAAAACGTTCACGCTCAAGATCAAGAGAAAGGAAGAGAAAGTCATCTCGGTCATACTCCAGTGAAAGAAGGGCTAGGGAAAGGGAAAAGGAACGTCAGAAAAAGGGATTGCCTCCCATACGGTCAAAAACACTAAGTGGTAAGTGGTAACTGCTTAGTGTTTTAATAATGTAGGATTAAAGAGGGAAAAGGCCTTATTGTCACTGAAAGAACAAGATTTTTTTAAACTATTGTCACAAAATACAGTAATCATATTCTTATTTATAAGTTTCGTTTCTGATGTTTCTTGCAACTTAGACAGGTACATCATGTCGTCTTAGAGGAAGGCAAGTATCATACTGTTCTACTGATGTTTTTACTCACATTGTGTCACCAATGATTTTTCTTCTAAACAGAGTGTAGCAGTGCTGTCCCTAATTTGCAGTCTGCTTTCCCTTTAATGCTGTCTTTAATGGGGCATTTGACAATGTTCAGTGCTTGATCTGTGAATTGTTATGCTGATAAAATGTTAAAATCTGTGGTACACACTTTGAACACTTTGCGTATCTTAGAGGCAGTGTTTTAAAACTTCTGCATTGTTTTTCAAAGTCCTTCCTAAGAAAGGTAGAGCCAAAACAGATGGAATTTGCTGTGGTAAGACAGACCATAGTGGTTGTATCTTAAGAAAGTATTCAAAAACAAACTTGGATTTCAGCCTCTGCAGTGCTGCTGTGCACTGCTGTCATTTCCATTGAGAATTTACATGCTAAAAAAAAGGAAGGTAGTAAGGAGAAAAAGAACTTTATCCGCACAGTTACTTAAATCAAAGGAAATGTATTTTGAGAATTTGTTTAGATAGGTTGTACACACTTTCTGATGTAGTTTTGCATTTATTTTTTGTCTTAAAACTATATCATTTATCTGACAAGCTGCTCAAAACTCATTTTTGCAAATGAAAGAATGTTGTGTTCTCTTCACATTAATATTTTACATCATTCCAAGGTGCCTTTAAACTCGGGACTGTACTACAGTTTAGATGCCTTTTTTTTTTCTTCTCTGGCTTTTCACATGAAAAGAGACAAATCAGTCTTATGGTGTATATTTTTCCCAGTCGTCCGCAAAGCAGGGAATTATAATCAGAATGGTTGGGAGCGGAGAGACAGAGATGTTAAGTAACCTGATGAACAGGAGCAGCATTTGACATCCTGTGAAGTGTAAAGGGGATATTAAGAAGGCTATGTGAAGTGTGGAAACTTTGAGGGGAGGTAAATGAGTAAATAAATAGGTAATTCACCCAACAAGCATTCTTCTTCATGAAATTTATTCAGTAACAGCCACTATTGCCACTTGCTGATATCTGAAGAATTGTTTCATAGAGCTTAACACTGTGCAGTATGAAAGGGCCATCTAGAAGCATGTGAGGAATAAGTTTTGTCCAAGACAAATCGTAACACTAGTCATCCTCAGTACTGTGGAGTGCTGATGTCAATTGGAAATGCCAGTTGACAGAGGAATGCACAACTCGGTTTTCCAGTTTGTTGCGCCAGGATTGGTGTAGGAAGTGATAAGTGGTGTATCAGGATGATGATGAAGAAACAATGTTTCCTTGGTCCAGGATAGGGCAGCCCAAGAAATCCAAGTTGTCTGGTTTTGTTCTACCTTAGATCCTTTAAGGTCCTAGGTTATTCAAGGTAGTAAGATATTTGACAAAAAACATCAATATTGTACTAATGTCTTGCTGATTTAAATCACCCTGTGTTAAGCGGAAATAACTGCTGTGAATTTGTCAAGGCTTGCACACAATGGGTGATATTTGGCAGACAAAAGGAATCAGAACCATGTACATATGGGAGAAGGAAGTTTTAGCTCACACGTTGGTTAAGTGTTTACACTGGGCAATGAGAACAGGTAGGCATTTGGAAGGCAGTTGCAGGGATTTGGGCTTGTGGTGGAATTAGCAAGAATCAGAAGTAGCGTGGACATCATCAGGTCAGTGGGCCTCAGCCAAGTGTGTCTTTCTGGGATGTTCCCCAAGGTAAATTAATATTATAATTTCTGTTTCTTTCAGGTGAAAATGCAGTGCATAATACTGCAGTATTAAGTTCCTTCTGTAGTATTCTTCTAGGCAGTTAGTCTTACTTTGTTAATTTGACTTTAAATCCTAGAGGCATGGGGTTTTTTAATGGAAAATAGAATAGATTTTTTTGTGTGTGTGGAAGTAATTTATAGTGATTAGCTAATAATCTACAGAATTTTAGTTCTTCGTTTCTATTAAAACAACTATTTTGTTTAAAAGAAAATGAAATAAGAAGAATGAAGACTTGTAGTGAGCATGATTGGTGTCATTTAACCTTAATGCTTTAACATTTTTGTTAATGTACTGAATTTCTATATAGTAAGAGAATTAGTATTCTTGCTCTTTTGATCAGTGATTTCTGTGTAATTGTAAAGCCTTTTATATTCATGCTATAGGGCATCTCATAAGCTAACATTCCAGTATTTGGATTGACGTGAATGTGTCTCTTGACAGTTTGCAGTACTACTCTTTGGGTAGGTCAAGTGGACAAGAAGGCTACACAGCAAGATTTAACTAACTTATTTGAAGAATTTGGACAAATAGAGTCAATTAATGTAAGTAAGCATGTTGTTTCTCATTTTCAGGAATTATAGACTAGCAGCTTAGGCATCCTTATGCCTCCAAATTCCGTTAGCCACTTAATCTTATATTTAGGAGACTTTTTTTACCACAGTTTAAAAACTGTGGCTATGATGTTTGCCTCATGGTTTCCATCTGCTGTTTTGAAGCACTAAAGACACTACATTTGATGCTAAAAAGGCTTTTCCCATGCTTTTAACAATTTATGCAGTTTTTAACCCATGGTCTTAACAAAAAAGTTATGTCTGTTCCCTTTTTGTGATGTGGCATAGGGAAGGTATTATTTTTCCTTAGGCTCATGGTCACAAACTGATGTGTATCCACAGTGTTCTTGGTTTCATTCCAAACAGAGGGTTACTTAAGTTTTATACTTTTGAATAAAACATTAAGAGGAAAAGAAATTACTGTAAACAAATGTTTATGCTAAAATGTGATGGTTAAAAAGATGCTTATGATCAGGAGATACAAATCTCATTAATTTAGATTTAGGTGTTTAGAGTAGTACTTCAGTGTTGCCTATAATTCAGCTTCAAAAGAAAGTATTTTCCTCCTGAAGTAAAATGTCTACGTGAGAGAAATTTGGGGGTTTCCTTTTGCTTCAACAGTTTTAGAATGCATATATTGCAATTTTCTTTAATTTCAGATAATAGTTTTACTATTTTCCTGTCATGTTAATACATTCAGATCTGTAATTAGTAAGGAATACTTTTTGTGGCATTACAGAATCTTCTTAAAAAGCTTCACAAGTCAAAAAAACCAACCCCCATAGCCAGACATTTAAGCCTCATTTTGATTTGCAGGGACTAGTGATTAAGGAAGTTCCAGGGAAAGTAATGTAACAACCATAAATATTGCAGTGTCTATTATTTATCAAAGGCAAACCATATTGTAAACAGTTATAATAGATAGCAAAGATTACAAACCATGTCATACAATAATTAAAACATGCTCATGAAAATCACATTTCAGGAATGAGGACTCTACCCTTAAAAAATGCAAGATATTTTTAATCACTAGTTTACACCTCTCTGAAAGGTTGTCGCTCAGCTCAGACAGTTTGAAGCTTAAGAAGAAGTAGCAACCTCTTCTTCTCTGAAGTTGTCATAATATAGCTCCCAGTTTTTGCCTGTTCATGTTGTTCAAATCTGTCATGTAATTTTTAGCACTCATTCTTCAACTTGCTCCTGCTTTTTGAAAATGTTGTAACTGAAGTACCCTGCCAATATCACTCACAAGCTTTTCTGATGCTCAAAACTCTTAATATTGCTGATTAAGGTAACAACTGTTTACAGTGTAAGCCTTTCCTTTTATAGTATTATAATTCACTTACTGTAGTTATGTAATCTGAAGTACTGATTTTCCTACTTTTTACAACCACTGCTGTTTTTTCATAGATGATTCCCCCAAGAGGTTGTGCTTATGTCTGTATGGTACATAGACAAGATGCCTATCGTGCTCTTCAGAAACTTAGTTCTGGATCTTATAAAATTGGATCTAAAATTATTAAGGTAAGTAATCAAAATACGCTCTCTATTTCAAATACAGTACAATTTTAATATGATTTGTCATTTAGCAGCTGTTCATTCAAACGTACAATATGGAGAAGAAGAAGGAAGCAGTAAGGTGTAAATTGCTTTTTATTCTGTGTAAAACTGCAGCTTTTAACAGGAGATATCAAAGATAGAAAAATGACATTATGATTTGGTATTTAGGACATACTTGGACAATATTTGATGTTCATGCAGCCTAAGTTCTGTATCTGACAATGTGAATCACTTACTATTAAATTTTTTAGTATTCTTAGAGTTAAAGATGTTATGAAATACTGTGGGAATTTTTCTACCTTCTTTGATGGTTTAGGGAGAGTCCTTGATATACTGTATTTTTAATTTCACAATATTTATGTTAGGATTAATGTAGAACAAATTTAAGCTTTTTGATGTAATTATGTAACATACCTGTTGCAGAGGCTAAGTTAACTTCCTACAATTCATTTAAAATCAAAACCTTGTTAAAACTTTAATAAAGAGGCACTGAAGATTGATCTGCAGGGGCAGAAACTTGAAGGAAATAATCTGAAATATTCTGTTCTTAGGTTATATGATTTAACCAGATTGTCTGGTTTGGGTTTATTTACAGATTGCCTGGGCTTTGAATAAAGGTGTGAAGACAGAATACAAGCAGTTCTGGGATGTGGATCTGGGAGTTTCCTATATTCCTTGGGAGAAAGTAAAATTGGATGATTTGGAAGGTTTTGCTGAAGGTGGCATGATTGACCAGGAAACAGTAAATACAGGTACAGACATTAACAATTCTGATAGTTAGAAAATGTGTTTATTTTGGTAATTGCAAATCCTCAGAAAACTTATTGTTGAGGAAATACATACATACTTTTAATTTACATAAATTTTTCAAGCTATTTATTTGCAATATAAATGCCACTGTAATAATGAAATCTAGATTGTATTTTTAGATTTAGTTGATTGTCATGACAATGAGGAATTGGTGACAAAGGGGAATTAATTTAGGCAAGTTAATAAAGGTTAGCATTTTTTAAGAGTTATAGTTTTGTTTGTCTAGAAATTATAATCTGCTTGTGGTTGTGAGAAGTCTTAGATTCAGGTATAAATTGGAGTTAGAACTTGTCCAGATAGGCACAGCTTAGCAGAACGTTACGGTATTTCTTCAATAAAGTTAGAGAGACAGGAAAACAAGTAAAGTTAGACTTTATTCTGAAACCCAGTGGAGGGGTTTGTTAGGTTTGTGAAAGATTTGTTTGTACTGTATTTTGTTGAAACAAATCTAGCACCAAATGACTGGACTATGTTGAATTAAACACTAGATAAGACTGTTTTATACTAGTGACAGTAATTCTTCAGGTCAAAATGCAGTCTTGCTTTGAGTAAAAATGGCATGTAAATGACAAAAAAATTAAAACATGGAACATTACTGAAATGCATTCACTGTGTTACACTTGAAATACAAAATGTTTTGAGGAACCGGCAGAAGGAAGGAATGGTTTGTTTAACATGAGGATTCTTTCTTATTGTACAGTAGCCAGCTGATAGCACAGGCATATTGGCAACAGCAGTTTTAGAAAACCGACACATATTCTATATTGCAAATTATGAACAGAATGATGGGTGAAAAAACTTTGCAAGTTTTGAAAAATCAATTTGTATACAGGCATAATTAAACAGCACTGCAGGTAGTTAAAGACATTTTAGGTTCTTTAAAATATGTAGTAATAAATAATTGCACTTGGATCTTTTCATTGTGAGGTTGAGGGTTATTTGTAATTAATCATAGTAGACAAATATTTATTGTTTAAGAAGGAAGAGGACTTTTTAGTATTTAAACAAAAGTAACACATTATCTTTTTATATTGAAATACATCTTTTTTTAAAGAGTGGGAAACAGCCAGAAGCTCAGAAGCTGCTAAAGAAAATACTCAAACTACGCAGAGTGCTGCAGTTGATAAGAGTACCGTTATTACAACACAGACAGAAGCTTACACACAACCAGTCACTATGCTGCAGGTTGGTATTGGTCTGAGTTTGCAAAAGGCCCACAAAACTGGAGGGCAAACCTTGTATTCAATTCAGGTGAACTGTAACGCTGAGTTAAAATGTTGAAAATTTTTTTTATTTAAGTCCTGCGTCCATTAGGCTTTATCTCTGAAATATTTTAGAGTAGAATTGGTTCCCATTGTTGAGCATAATCTTTAGTTTCCTGCAGTTGCTTAATACAGAAGTTTTTGTGTTTGTATTATTTCTGTTTCATCTGTCCTAATGCGTATAGACATTTCCAGTTCTTGAAGTAACATAAAATTATATGAATGTTAGTAAATTTGCATTTATTTGCATTGAATTTTGAGCTTTTTTCTCTTCACAAAAACTTTCAGTCTCATTTCAGCTCTCTCCTAATGTACGTTCTGATCTCTATATATTTCAATAATACAATATATATATTCCATTTATTCTGCTGCTAGTTACTTGTAAATATGCTGCACTGTAACAAAACGCATAGCTCAAACCGAAGTTTGAGAAATATTAAGTAATTTTCAGGACTTTACTGGGATTATTAGCCTTATAATTGCATACACTAAGCTCAGTTTTCCAGTACAGTTCTAACATATGTACATTTTTTTAATGAGGCTAGAATCACTGTCTTCTAAGTGCTGTCAAATTGCCATGCTATCTAAATTTTCCTACCTTTTTTCTCTCTGTGTTTCTGCCTTCAACCGTCTCTCATAGATAAATTTTTATTCTTGAATAGCGTTAAACTGTGCATTTTTCTGAACATCTGAGAATAAAGTAAAGATAATACAACATTCTTCCAGTGTTCTTGTTTTCCTGAAGCATAGGTACCATTTCAGAATGCAATCTAATTCTTCAGGGTGTCTGCCATATATACAAAGCCTTTGGTATGTTTAGTGCTTAACGTGAATTGCAGTTGAATCAGTTTATCTCTTTTTTAATGTTCTTGAATACTGTTAAGTATTAAAGCTTCTTGTTTTTTCTTTCCTTGAAAAAGATTCCAGTAGCTCCAGCTGTGCCTGCTGTTAGCTTGGTTCCACCTGCATTTCCTGTCACAATGTCTGTCCCACCTCCTGGTTATAGCCCAATTCCTCCTCCACCCTTCTTGAGAGCAAGTTTCAACCCTTCACAGCCACCACCAGGTAAGTGAGTAAAAATGAAGTTAAGCATATGTAATGCACATACATAGTTTTTGTGCCTCTGTGTACATCACAGTTTTCCATCCACTACTGGTTACTGTTTGAGTGAGTTGACCTTTGAATGTCAAATTTCATACTAGATTTAAATTACTTTAATCTGTTGTGGTATTATTTTTACCAGTGTATTCTGTTGAGAATAGGAATCACAGCAGGGATTTGGTTTTTTTTCAGCTTTGCTGAAAAATAGAATTTAAAAATACTTAAAATCAATCTCCTTGCTTTTGAAAATTCTGAAACTGTTAATTTTCTTCTTTGGATATTGGCAGGAGTCATATGCAGAACCTAAGTAGTGAAGATGAGGTTGATTTTGAAAACAATAACCACATAGTTGTTTCTTCCCATTGATTTGTTTGCTAGTCATCTTCCCATTTTTTTGCTAGTCATCAGTGCTGCAACTTTTCAGGATAAGTAATGTCGGCAATCATTTACTGTATAAGTTTATTTGCTTTCCATGTAGTTATTTGTCATTTTTTATCATGTAGGTTATATGCCTCCCCCAGTTCCACCTGTGGTTCCACCACCTGTTGTCCCACCACCTGTTGTCCCACCAGTTGTTCCAACACGTAAGTTTGATTCTTCTAATATTTTTTATGTGTTATGAAAAGTTTAAGTGTCTGATATACTCATTGTTATTTAAATAAAAGCAAATTAATCCTGTGTAATGGAAAACAGCAAGACAGAAATTATTGTTTAGCTGGTTTAAGCAGGCATTGAGAAAAAGATTTACAGAGCTTATAAAGTTGACTGAAAAGTTATATTTAATGTGGAGTTTCTGAAAAAATTTATGGCAAATTGTTTGTTATTTATGTACATAGTTCAATATTTGAACCTCTCTAACAGATGTATCTGTCGCTGGAGCTATTTGATGTAGTCACTGAATAATTTATATTAATTTAGTTTTGCTTAGTGCTCCTACTGTATTCATTTAACATTTAAAAATATATTAGTTTAAAAAACTGATTGCTGCAGCTCATGATCTCTATACAAAACCCCTCAAATATTACATTGCTGGTTGGGGATGAGAAATTATTATAAAAAAATGTAACACTAAGGGTAAATAATTTCACTTCTTTGATTTATCAGCCTGACCTCTACCAAACTAATCTTGAAGGCTTGAATATATGATCACTGTGATACACTTTTGTTACTTCTCTACAGCTTTAGTACAGCCTCCATTACCAATTGCACAAGAGACGATGAAGGATGTTCCCTTTACTAGCCTTGTTCTACCAGTTGGCACAGTTACTAGCAATCTGGCCACTCCAACACTATCAGCTGGAAGCGTTTTTAATCCTCTGCCAATCAACAAACCAGAATCAGATGAAAAAGGATCACATCTTGCGGACCTTCAGATTTCTTCCAGTGAAAACAATAGATCTGGTAAGAAATGTCTTTTTATTGTCTGATACAATAATATACAGGAAGCATCATATTTGGAGGTTTTTTGCAAATCTTAGTCCATTGCAATAATAACTACAGAATAGGAAGTTTTGGGCTGAGTAGAGTATCATTCTGAGTTTAATTTGAAGTAGTGGTCCTATTAGTGATCCTAATAGTGATCCTTGTCATCATCTAATCATTGATTTCTAGTGGTTTATGCTCAGGGATGTTTTCTTCACGGTTGAGAAGTAAAGCTGAGACTGGGGACCCATTAGACAACTTCTTAAAAGTTCATTTTTATTACACAAGTGACGATAGAAAGGAGCAGGAGAGGGTAGGATAGTATAATATTAGTATAATATTTATAGAATTATGTCAAAGATTTTAATATTTTTGCTGCATAAATTGGGTGATGCCTGTGGGGTTTGTCAGTTTTAAGCTGCTGTGCATACTTTATTGTAGAGACGTTCATTTCTGTGGCATAATGTCTGTGTATCACCAGTGTGATTAAAATAATATGTTCATTATAGAAACTGAGACAGACCTTGTCAGCAGTATCATCACTGCATGTATTAACTGAACATGGATTAAGCTGCGTTTTGTTTGAATGCTGTGTGTTACACTGGCATTTTCTGTTAACTGTTCCTTCTTGTTGCTGTGTTTTAGTGCAAAGTGATGTGTCGAGTAGCTCTGGACTTGTTGGAGGAGTGCAGCCACCCAGTGTCTCAAGCAATTCTGGGCTTACTGGAGAAGGGCAACCACCAGCTGTCTCAAGTAGCTCTGGACTTGCAGGAGGAGTACAGCCACCGAGTGTTTCAAGCAGCTCTGGACTTGTAGGAGCAGTGCAACCACCAACTGTTTCTAGCAGTTCTGGTCTTGCGGGAGGAGTGCAACTACCTGCTGTCTCCAGTAGTTCTTCTCTTGCTGGCGGGGTTCAGCCAACTAATGTCTCAACTAGCTCTGGACTTATGGCTGGAGTGCAACCACCAAATGTCTCAAGTAGCTCAGGGCTTCTAGCTGGAGTGCATCCACCCAGTGTCTCAAGTAGCCCTGGCCTGCTAACAGGAATGCAGCCACCCAATGTCTCAAGCAGCTCAGGAGTGCTGGCAGGAGTACAGCCACCAAGTGTTTCTAGCAACTCCGGGCTTCTCATAATGCCACCACCTAATGTTTCAAGTAGTTCTGGACTTATTGGAGTGCCACCACCAAATATTTCAAGTAGTTCTGGACTTCTGGCAATGCAGCATCCAGCTGCAGTTCCAAACATGCCTCATTTAAATATTAGTGGTCAAAGGATGCCAGGAATGCCTCTTATAGATATCCGTCCAGGCCTAATGCCCCATTCGCCTGGACCAAGGTTTCCATTAATGCAACCAGGAATGCCACCACAGCGTAGTATTCCTCCTCCTGCAATCCTTGATCCATCTCTTCACCCACCACCTCGAGGCCCTTTTCCTCCAGGAGATATTTTTAATCAAACAGAAAGACCTTTTGGAACACCAGGAAGACAAAATATCGATAGCATTTCTAATCCAGAGAAAAGACTACCACTTGGAGGTGATAAC
Source organism: Margarornis squamiger (assembly GCA_035222235.1). NCBI lineage: Eukaryota > Metazoa > Chordata > Aves > Passeriformes > Furnariidae > Margarornis > Margarornis squamiger. Next base: position 55,200,140 of record JAWWTY010000106.1, on the reverse strand, counting down.
ATTCAACAGGAGGGAGACAGAGATTATCGCTTTCCTCCGGTAGAAAACCGAGATAATCTTAACAGACCATCTCCAGTGGATGTCAGAGATTCTGTTGGGCGACCACCAGTTGATCCAAGAGAAGGTATAGGAAGGCCTCCAGTAGATGGAAGAGAACACTTTCCAAGACCACATATAGAGATGAGAGAAAATTTTGGAAGACCAGGTATAGATAACCTTGGCCGAAGAGAGCATTTTGGTTTCAATTCAGACAAGCACTGGGGACAGAGAGGAGATTATGACGAAAGAGAGCACCATGCCTTCCCTATTTATGGTGGCCCTAAAGGCTTCCATGAAGACAGAGAGAGGTTTCGGCATGTAAACTATAGGTTTGATAGCAGAAGTGGTCCCAATTGGAATAGAGGATTTGAACAAGATGCTCACAGAGATTTTGATGACCGCAGAAGACCCTGGGAAAGACAGAGGGATAGGGATGACAGAGATTTTAATTTTTGCAGAGAAATTAATGGGAACAGGTTTGGAAGAGACAGAATGTCAAACAACTGGATCCCCCCTCCACATCCACGGGTTTTTGAATATTTTGATGGGGCCACTTCTCAACGCAAAGCTGATAATATGCCCCAGGTAAATGGTGAAAATACAGAGACAGAAAGTCAGCCACCAACTGCACAGGTGCAGGATGATCCAGAACTTTATGAAAAACTGACATCTTCCGTCGAGATAAACAAAGAGAAGAGTGACACAGAAGCTGATATAGAGAGTGAACCAGTGGTAGAAAGCACAGAAACTGAGGGGACATAATCATCACTCAGTAGGTAAAAGATACCTTTTGTAAAGTTGTCATCTCTCTGTAATAGATAAATGGCTGACTGGACCGTAGCAGTTCACTTTTGTCTGCCAGAATTAAGTTAATCCAATGTTCATGTTCATCTTTCACTTAAATAACTGTACAACTGACTTGTATAGAACACTGTTCTTAATTTGAACATGGTAGGTAAACTTTTTTGTTTTGTTTTGTTTGTTGTTTTTTTGGATTTTTTTTTTTTTTTTTTTTTTATTCCTCTGGTAAAGCATAAACTTGCCCCCACTTGCTTTTAATTTCACAAAGATAATTAACAGCTTGTCAAACAAAGACTTCCTATGGAAGAAAATGGAATTTTTTAGATACCCTTAGGTTGGCTATCGAAATTGTTATACTTGAAAACAGGTGCTGGTGTATCTTGTCTGTGTTTTTAGGCTGCTGCAGAATTTTAAAGTATAGACAAAGCTGTGATATTTTATGTTCCTACAATTTGGCAAAAAAAGAAATGGCCCATGTTATTTAAGGAGCATAACACAGAGATTAAAAGTGATTTTGTAAAATCTACACTATAGTCTCTGTTTTCTCTAAAGTAAGTGTTTGTGATTTGTTCCTCGTACTGCAGTGGGTTTAAAAAATGAAAAAGTACATTTTAATGTTGGGTGCATTTTGTTTTTAGATGCCAATAAAGCATATTTGTTTGATAACAGTGTTCTAGGTATTGTATTTTTTTAAAAACCTGCAAGCTCTAAAAACTTGGAATCAGCTATGGTATGTGCTTAGCTAGTTGTTGCAAAAGGTTTAAATTACTTTTGTAAAACCAATGCAACAGTTATATGTGCAAGAACCATATGGTTTTTACATCAAAAATTATGCAGTCATATTAGTTTATGTAAATAACATATGTATGTAAATATCTGTGTAAACTGTTTGTAGATACCACTTTTTCTGTGCGTGCCTGTGTATGTGCAAGCACTCACAGAATGTTGTAGGCAATTCAATAAAATTGAAATGAAACTAGATTGTGAAAATTTGCCTTTCACCTTCTTTAGGTAGTAAGATAACAAGACTGCAGTACTGTCAAGCTTGTGTTTACCTGCTCATGCTCATTGTTACAAGGTTCTTACTACTTCTAGAAGGTGGAACATGATATACTGTAAGAATATACAGTAGGATTTTAGCTTACTTTTTAAAATGCAGATATGCATGAAGCCAAAACTTAAGCAAATATTTGCATTGTCTCATTTTCTAATATATGTGGTGGTCTGGATAGGTAGTGGTAGTGTTCGAGTACTTTGCGGTTATTTGTTTTTAGTGACTTAAAGTCCAGAAATGTTGCATGAAAAGTAAAAAGCTGTTGTTGGTCTAAAACCCCTACATGTTTCTAATAGAAATAAGGGGTGCTTTGTCTTTTGATGGAATAACATTGAAGTTGAACCTAATTTTAAATTGTTGAGATAAATTGGCTCTTTGGGTAAATTAGTAGTGCTATTCTCTCCTGTTTCATCTACTTTGCTGCTTGTGTATCCTTTTTCAATTGGTGGTGAAAGATTTGACTCTAGGGTGATGTCAGATTTTCAATTTTTTCCATTCAAGTGCATTTCACCAACTTCTTTCAACCTAACTTCTGTTAAACTTCTGTGTCTGAAAGCATCCTTTCACTCAGTTTTAAGAAAGTTGTTTTTCTCTTGCATAATAAGATCCAAGGGTAGATTCTGTTACATGAATGCCCCTTTAGTAGAAGAAACACTTTTAGCTGAGATTTGAATGTTGATCTTTAACATTAAAGCGTTAACATGCAAGTTTTAGTTCCCTTTTTGCTTCCCTCTGAGGGATGAAAGTATGAAAACATGTGAGTGTAAAGCATTAGTATGCCTTTGAACCTAGAAGCAAGTCACATATATGTGCATTGTCCTCTTCCTCTGGGAGGTTGGGAGTGTTTTTTCAATGCTGAGTCATGGGTCTGTTTTTCAGCTACGGGGACTTTTATACTGGAGAGTAAACAGCCAGCTTAATGAAGATAACCCTTTAAAAGGGTGAACTTAAATGAATTGTTATTTATTGTGAAAGTAGTAGTCATTAGGTATGCATTAAATAACTGTTGCTTTGTAATGGACCTTGCTGATGTGTTTATTATCAGAATGTGTCTCAGGAGTTGAGATGAACAATGTTTAAGGTAAATGTACCTGCATGGGTGGACTGGCTCAAAGAACTTGCTCGATGCTGCTGCACCGCTTACCAGTAGTAGCCTGGTCAGGCAGATATGATAGTGTGAAAGTCCAAAAGCACAAAATAGCTCTAAGGATGTTTTGTGAACTTAAGGGATTTTATTTCATTTTAATATGTGCAGTTTGAAAAGGCTTCAGTTATAGACCCCATAAATACTCAAAATCAAACACATATTGGCAGTAGCTTTACTTTTGAAATAATTTGTTAAATGCCTCTGTAAAACTAAAAGTTCATCTGTTGTTCTTCTAAACTGGGACTGGCAGTATGCCAAGTTGCTTGTAGTATGATTTAGGTAAATTATGGGTGAAGAGGTGTTAAACAATTCGGTTGGTAGTGGTATAGAACAATGTATTTAATGAATCTATGATCTTTGTTAATACTTTTCAAACATTAATAAATTGGCTACTGTTACATATGTGTTACACCATCAATTTTTAACAACTTTTATTTTTTTGTAGAATAAAAGTTTGTTGTACAGTCTTCAGTTGCATCATGTTCACGGCTAGAACGGTTCCATTTGTTATTTTATTCCTGTAGTGTGCAAACAAATATTACCAAAATCAGCCATATTTAGAAGCTCGGAATGGACTTTATACTAGCAAAACGGTATGATTTCTTTACCTTGCCAGTAGGAAGCTTTAAATCTTTCAGAGCTGGAATGAAGACTTTCCTTTTTCACTGTAGATTTAAGCCATCATAAGCCAACACGTGTACTGAAAGGAACCATCCTGAGGTCCAGACCAATTCTTTGATGTCATTCATGGGAATGACGCGTAATTTCTGCTGATGCAAAGGAAAGAGTGAGGATGGGATGGAAAGAAGATGAGGGCCAGGCATTTGGGGAGCAGTTCTGGCTTATAGCTGTTAAAAGCTTCCTTGCAGTAATGAAAGGTTTCTTATTCTAGCAAATGAAGAATATGATCTACAATTTACATAAGTAACATACATAATGAAAAGTATTTCAGGTAGCTTTGAAGGCAGCACAATGTATTTAGTCATGCACATTTTCTTGAAAACTATGCATCAGTAAGTTGCCTGGTGTATTTACCATTTTAAACAGGCTGTGGTCCTGATCTTTCACTGTACTGCATTTGCATAGAATGTTGCATCCATAAAGGTAAAACTTAGCCTTCATTAGCTATAAGGACATGATTTCTTTGCTGATGCCTTTTTCTGTGAAATACTGGTATGCTTTCTTTTTTCTGTGTAGTACTTCCTTTTATTACAGACTCAAAGGAACAGATTTTTTTAGATTCCTTTGCTTTAGTAGAGCACTATACCATACTTACAGCTATTTCAATGATTTAATCTTATCCTGAATAAATCAAGACGGGACTAGTGTAATCAAGCCCGTATTGTGGCATGCATAGATATTACTTAAGCTCAGTTGGAAAATTATCAAATAAACTGTCTATAGAAGGTATTTATAAGATAAGCCAATTTATTGCAGAAGCCTCTCAAAATACAATTTCAGCAGTTTTGAACATGTGCAAGGATATGTTATGCTGGTCAGCTCTGGAAGTACTCATTTTCTTGATTCATGTTCTCCTAACTCAAATCTTTGGGTAATTTGATTTGAAACTGATAGAAATGGTTCCTAAATTTCCTTCTCTCTCTTATCATGTGTTTGAAGATAATATGATAATAAGGGTGATTTTTTTGATAATGGGAGCTGAACAGGCAGAATCATAGAATGGTTGGGGTTGGAAGGTACCTTAAAGTTCATCAAGTTCCAAACTCCCCCGCCGTCTTCCAGTAGGCCACGTTGTTCAAAACCTCATCCAACCTGGCCTTGAACACTTCCAGGAATGGGGCATCCGCAGCTTTTTTGGGCAAGCTGTGTCAGTGCCTCACACCCTCACAGTAAAGAATTTCTTCCTAATATCTAATCTAAACCTGCTCTCTTTCAGGTTAAAGCTGTTGCCCCTTGTCCTATCACTATGTGCTCTTGTAAAATGTCATACTCCGACTTTATAATTTTAAAACCTAATCAGAGTATCAGGAGTCATCAAGAGTAACTAGGACAATTTTTTTGTTAATGTTAATTCACATTATTAAAGCATCTATCTTTCCCTTTTTTTTTAATTGTTGATTTAGGTAATGAAATGATCTTTTTTTCCCTGTTGTGACATCTACTGCTGAATCTTTTGAACTTTGCAGTAGTCACATTTTCCTTTCAAGTATTGAGCTTTCACAAGTAAGCATGTACTGTGAAGTCCTTTACTCATGTAGATAAGATATTGATTTAAAAAATATAAAGGTAGGATGTTCTTTTTTAATTTGAATCTGCTTATTTGAATAAGAAGGACAAAAGCATCTTCCCACCGTGTTGATTCACTATTAATTCACGCACATCAGCAGAAACTTTGCAGTGGCAAAGAGACTGTTGTATTGCAAGACTTTCTTAATTGTAATTAGTCTTGTATTTTTACTTGAAGAATTGTCTTAGTGATGTTTGCTCTGCTTAGTCTATACAAGTTCTTTTGGAATGCAATAAACATAATTTATTAATGTAGGTACATGATATTTCATAGTCAAGAAAAGTCAAGTAGAGCTACTAAAAGCAAAATGCATGACATTTCTTTATTAACTTCCATATAGAATTGAAAAGTAATTATTGTCAGTAATGAAAGTCTGTTAATAGGGTTTTTGTTGAAGTTGGTAAGCTGTAAAATTGTAGTTGCCATAATTTTTGTATTCCTTTCTATTTTGCACAAACACAGCGAAAAAGAGTAGTCTCATTGAATATCCTACTGGTTTAGATGCTCTGGTACTGAAGATTAGAGGAGAGGCAGGTCTAGTGGGCCGAGCACTCTTAAAAATTAAGAGGTTGTTAGGGTATGTTGTGCAGTTGAAGATGAATGTATTTTCTCTCTTAAGAAGTGTAAAATGCACGTTTCAGCACTTGCATAGTAACGGTGATAGTAGTGGTGTCACTGGTTTGCTAATCTTAGTCTGTACTTTGTCATTTTTCTTTTAAAGTCAGCTCACTAGTGCTCATTTTAAATTTTCTTACCAGATAAAATCATACTAATGCCCTCAGACAAGGGACTGTTTTGTGATCTGCAAAAAAAAAACAAACAAAAAAAAAACAAAAAAAAATCTGATCAGAAAGTATTTTAACTTGTAAATAGGTTAGTTGAATGTTTTTTCCTCCCTGATTTAATGCTTTAATGCTGCAGTCTTCCCCTTGAATGATATTCTGTATACATTTTTGTGTCATAATGGATATGTGTTTGCATTAGCATGTACCAAGAATTCTGTTGAAATGCAGAGAAATTCTAAGATTCTTCAAGGTAGATGACTTGATGTGCTTCTAAAACTAGGGTAAACATCATAGCCATATTGATTTGTATACTAGAACATTTTAACTGTGTGCAAGCCAGTGCAAAAAATCCTTAGTATGTGAAGAGTATTAAATGGATATAGAATTGTTAACTCGCATGTAGGTTGATAGGATTCACATAAGCCATAGTTGCAGGGACTTTGGATCTGAATGTCACTTCCACACTAAAGGAGAGATTGTATTATAAATAATGTAGCTTTTTCTCAATAACAGTAGGAATTAAGTAGAAACATTCTCAGTGTGTAAAATCTCTAAAAATGCATTCACCTTCATCTAGTTAAAGGAAGCTCTGTCATTGTCACTTCTGTTGATGAAGGGGAAAAAAGACTTCGGATTTATGCTGTTTCTGAGGTACTCACATCTCATTCAGCAATGCAGTGAAATGCAGTTTTTAAGTGTGCCTTAAGTTTTTCCTTCTGAAAAAAACCCTTATATTTCAAACTTTAGACAAAAATGGAGACAAAATAATTTTTTTTCTGTAGAGTTTAAAATGTAATTTGTGGTTTGGTGATTTTCTTCAAGAAAATCTTTGTCATTTCAGTAGTGTAAATACATAATACTAGGTGGATACTCAACTTTAAAAATGTTTTCTGAAAGTTATACTAGTTTGTCCAGTTCATTTTCTTTTTTTTTTTTTTTCACATGCTTGCACTACATTATCTTGTCAGGTGGTTCCATCACAGAATTCCTCTTATGGCAAATTAGAAATACCTTTGAATTATGTAATTCAGTTGTATAATGGAGATATTTAAATATAGGACAACTATAAGTCTTTATCTTTAAACTCATCAGTATTTTGTACTCTGACTACCAATACAGTTAATTGACTATTGAGAACCTTATTGGTCAAGCTATCTGTGATTAAATGTAAAATACTGAAAACAAATTGAAATGCTTGCTGATTGATTTGTAATTTTGTTTGTTAAAAGCAAAGTAACGGCATCTGCTCAAATTCCATGTTGATTAAAATCCACCGTGTTAAAAATATGAACTTGGAGGGCTGAAGTTCTATAAATTGATTAAACGAGTAAACACCCATTATTTCTATTAGAATGTAAAACTTTTAAGTGATTATCATAAATGTTATTTATACAGAATATTGAAATGTGATTTGAAAGTTTTGTGTGCATACTGTATGCAGTTTCTGTAGGTACACTTTACACAATTAACAAGCAAGCATCCAAAGATTTTAGGTACCCCTGAGCTATTTTCTTAATGTGGCTCATACATTAATAAAAAATGAGCTCACCATGGCCCTCCCAACCAACAACCTCCCTTCCCGCAAAAAGAACCAAAACAAAACAAAAAACCACAAAACTCAGCAGGGTGTAAATATTTGTAAAATTATAAGGTTCTTGGAGAACAGTCTAAACCACTATGTGATACATGGCCTCACTTCTTTACCAGTAGGACATGGCTGTTTGATTAGATCTAGGATTTCAGACTCTTTGTCTTAGGTGTCTCAGTTTCTTCTCCAGCGACCTTTAGAAGAACAGGTGGTAGAACATTATCTGGTTCTAGTTTCCTTTTTTCTACTGTTTTTAAGCCCAATGCCTTTTAAGGGATTTTTTTTTCCTTTCAAGTTCTGTTCCCTGTAGAGGTATTTAGGAGTAGGCAGCCCTAATAAAGATTGTGTTGTGATTCCAAGAGTATGATGAAATAGATGGTATGAAATGTCTGAAAAAAATTGCAAGCACTATACATGTTTAGTCCTGTGCTGGGAAATTCGTGGAATGAAAGAATGAAAATGTAACTAGCAAATTAAAGCTAGTTAAATGCATTGTCTGATCTTCTGGCTCTCCCAAGGTGATTGTACTTTCTAAGCAGATCTTTTCACTGCAGCCCTTTAGAACAGCCTTTTAATACAGTCACTACTCTTTGTTCAGAATCCATGATGTCCTCTAGCTTTCTTTTCTTCATCTGCATACTGCTTCTTTGAAAGGTTATGCTTTATTTAAATAGCATTGTTTTCTTTAAAGGATTTAAAGAAAAATTAATGCACTAGGTTAATAAAGTTTTCTAATTTCGTTTTAAAACATGCTGCCTAACTCTCCTCAATAAATTTTCTTCTCCAACGAAAAGTTCTTATATTTCTGTATTAACCAGAAGTAATGGATGACATGTAAAAAAAAAAAAAAAGGAAATAAAAATTTTATCCAAAGTAACATATATCTGTCATGATACTCTGGTTCTAGCATGTTGAAGAATGGAACTACAGCAGCATTTTTCACACCCTCTAGCAGTTTATGCTGTCTCTAATATGAAACTTGAAGTTATGCACAAGTTAGAGCAGCCTCAGGAGCTGTCCCATGCAACGCTTGCATGCAATAGTGGATGCCAAGGTTTTGCATTTCCCTTCCACATCCCTCACCTTGTCACCAGATATTCCAGTTTTGCTTATGCAGAATGAAGAAGTTTAACCTAAAAATTGTCTGAAAGTTATGAAAAAATTCCCTTTTCCCAGCTTGGAGAATTTGTTCTAAATGTGTTTCATCTTGATACATTAAAGCATGCAAACATAAATCCAAGAGGAACAAATATGTGAAAGTGATTTCCTAAATATTTCTAGCATTTTAAGGGTAGGAAGTCTGCTAAAGAACTGGAAAGGTTTTAATTCATGGGTTGTGCTACCATCTGATTGGCTTTTCTTAAAAATCCATCTATTTGAAAATTGCATTTTCTTAGAGGCCCTTCTCAAGAAATGTCGTTGTTCTTTTGTCTCTAATGTTTTTCAAAATTGGGACCTATTAAATATCTTGTAACGCAGCTTTGAAATTATACATCTTGTCTTACAGTAATGGTCTAGCATTGACTTGAGCTACATACCACGAGACACACAATAAAAAAAAGTTTATTATTGTTGAACTGTTAACCTATGTGTAGATATCCATTTTATAGACGCTTCTGGAAAGCTTAGCTACAGTATTTCCAGTCTACACTGTATGAAAGGAAATGCAAACTTAAGTATTAACTCTTCCTTCTGCCATACATGTGACAATCAGAGTTTTCCTGCATCTTACACATCTTTGTTTTATCTTCCACCCTTGCTGTGTCAAAGGATTCAGGGTTAGACATGTGGCTATTCACATGTAGATTTAAGTGCACATCATCTCTGAAAATCAGTTCAATATTTAAAAATCTAAATATTTAGTTGGGCTTCTAAATTTAGCTTGTTATGAAACATTTGATTGGTTACACCAGGTTTTTTTACACTATTTGGTGGTTAGAATCTTATTTTTTTAAAGTGAACCAAAATATTACTGCATATATAGGAAAGATTCAGTCTTGTTGCTAATTGATTTTGTTATGTGAGAATATAAGATTCCCAGTTTTATACTATAGAAAACAGTGCGCTGGTGAACTGTGGCAGACAAAACCTTAAGTACCCTGGCACTTGGCTCGAAAAAAACACCTACCACAACTTTTCACCTCAGACTGTGAGGTAGCACAGGGAGTGCAAATATGTCCAGGCAAACTGCTGTGCCTTGTGGGTGCAGAGGCCCACCTTGAGGGTGGGCTAGTCTTGAGCCATATAGATACAAGGCTCCTGCTCACCCGGGATCAAGATTGTTTTGCCTGAGCCATGATAACGGTATTACTACAGCAGGCAGCAGAATAGTCCTTTTATACTGAGGTTTATCACATGGTTGATACTTGTAAATAGGAGAAGTAGTTAAAAGTGAATAGTATTTCAGGATCAAGTCAGATTAGTGAACCAGGTGCTCTACTTGAAAGGAACCCAGTTACAAGCAAGAAAGATGAGAGATGATTAAACCACTGTAGGCGCTTGTTTGGATTGTTACAAAAGAGAACTGTGTGTGAAGATACTATAGGCACATGATTCCTGCTTCACTTGCTGGAAAAAGACCGGGTGTTAAATTCTGAAACTTCAGGGTTCTGACCTTCTGAAATACAATCAGGAAGCTGATACCTCAAATATACCATTCATTTGCCTTTGCTTTCTCATTCCTCATGGGGTCTTGACCATGCTTTATAACAGCTGCTACATCTCACTGTCATCGCTGTTACTAACCAAGGTGTTCTTAAGTCTCCTCCAGTGGCCTTTTGAATCCTTCAGATGCCATTGTTCTCCATTTCTAAAGAGTTTGAAATAGGAGCATGCTAAGAGAGCGAGCCTGCCTTTCCTGCACCTTGTTGGGTTTTTGAACCCTTCTTTGCAGCAAGCCCCTGGATACAGGAAGATGAGAATAGCAGCTGGATGAGTTACTGCCTCAGTTAACTATCATCTCTGTACTGGGGCACAGGGACCTTATATAAACTACAAAGCCAGCAGCTGGTTATCCCTTTTGTGAAGTGTGGCCAGTTCTGAGGTGTTTGTTCTGAACACTTGAAGTATCAAGCAAACTTCTAAACCCTGCTAGCTCTGGTGAAGTACATGGATACTGGTTATTGCCAGGTCTTGTTTGTGACACATGGCAAATGGTCCCTTTAATACATGCCACCTTCTGTTTCTTATTTTAAAACAAAACTCTCTTGCTCTTCCACTATTTAATTCTCCTGCATAAAACAGAGATAGATGAATGCAAAAGTGGTGAGAGGAGTTCATAGCCCCTGCTGACAGATAGGGTGAGGATCCTACATCAGTGCCATTAAATTTGTTTTCAAGTGATAAAAGATTTAACAAATTTAACAAATATTTCTTGGATCATGGTATTTCTGTAAACAAACATGTATTTTCTGGCTTTACAGACTGCAGTATTTGAAATTTGAATTAGTTTCTTTTTATTCTTTTGTCTTTATTCTTTGTATCCTCTATCCCTGTATATTGATTCTATATACAATGTGCTTCTTGAAAAAATGCATTAGTACTTTATTGATTCCTTGTCTAAAAAAGCATGTTTTCTGTATTTATTTTCATGTGAGTGTATCACAACATAACGGACTTAGATGAGGATGTAAAAATGAGCAGCCAAACAATAACCGAATAGCACAGGAACTGGGAAATCTGTTGCAGCAGGACTGAGGAGTGAATTGTGTGCAAGAACAGGAGAGATCTTTGAAGCTCAGTCACCTTACATGTGGTTATTGATGTAATACTTTATTCTGCACTCTAAAATTATGAATACTTTTGTAACCAAATCCATAAGGAGTAGCAAGTTGTCAAGTAGCAGAGTATCATGGGATTTTTCATTCAATAGATTTTGTGAAAATGAAATAGTACAGGAGCTCCTCTCACAAAGGTGCAAAATGTTGCATGTTGTGAAAACTTTTCTAAGCACTTGCTGATTTTTTTACTGATGCAACAAACCTGAGATTCAATATTAGTTTCTTCAGTGTTTTAGTAGTGATTAAAAATGTTTTTAGAAGTGTCAGCAGGGCCCAAAGGGAGGTTACTGTGTTTTTGAAGAATTGTGAAATTGAAGGATTTGTGAGAGATATTAAGTGAATTTACTGGAGTTTTCACTTGGTTATAATGTAGGATTGGTGCCAAACTAGCTGGCTGTTGCTGAGGTTTAACACTGTTACACTTTGGCATTTTGTTTTGCCTTAGGTTTTGGTAACTTCAAACATGCACAGGTTTTGGTTATGTCAGCTTTGCAGACCACAGAGTAACCCTGTCAATAGTCACCAGCAGGCTTGTAAACTAAGAAGAAATTATTACTGTTAGCTGTAATGTTTATAAAAGTTACATTAAAGGGAAAAAAGTGATTCTGACTACAGGAAACATTACATTCTGTGTTTATGAACATAGGGTCTTCCTTAGTTTGGTAGAAACTATAACAAGAAACAGCTGAAGTAGATGCTAGGAAAATATTTGGCTTTTTAAAGAAAAAAAAGTAATCGCTGACTTCAATTTTGTTGCTAAGATCTCTAAGTTTAGTCTATTTGACTTGTTCTCTTGAAAAAGAACAGAAGACTGAAATCTAAAAAGTGCTTATTTAAAAGTCTTTTTGAAAACTGCAAGCAGACTTAAGCATCTATTAAAAAGCTATTATAGAAATATATGGCCAGTAATTTGCAATCTGCAATTAATACCATTGAGCTAGGAACGCTAACCAGTAATTAATTTTCTTTTTGTAGTTTTAAATTTAAAAGGTTTTGCTGGTATTTAATTTTTGAAAGTAATTTCGGTATCTCTTGTTACTGTTGCTTGTAGTTAAGATGACTTTCCTTTCCTGGATTTTGCTTATATTTTACTTCATTAAATTTATTTCCTGAGCCCTGTGACTTGCTGGTGTGAAACCAGTAGAGGGTGCACAGGATATGCGTAGTCATGGCTGTTTCTTCACAGGCCACTGTGGTGTGGCTCTATGGAAACCAGAGAGCTTCTGCTTTAAGCTCTGTTCAGGTGAGGTATTGTGTATCTTCAGTATGATTCTCAGGATAATTCACTCTTGTGCTTCAGGGCACTGTTCCATCCTTTTCGTGTGTGTACATGCTCACCAGGCATAGTTTTCCCCCTCTTTTGTATGGGAGGCTTGGGTGAATGTGCAAGTTCCTATACTTTAAATACTTGCTATCATTAACAGGGATTACAGAATCGTCATTTCCACAGTCCAAAGCCTCCTTTAAGAAATATTTGTGAATCTTAGTTGTTTATCATCATGGTATTTTATGAGAAAGGTCAATGAAAGTGGATACTTACATACTTCTGTGCATTTTTGACTGATAATAGCAAAACCGCTCCTGACATTAATCTGTGTTAACAGAGAGACTTTGCTGATGGCTGCCACCCTCCTTCCCCTCTCACCAGCAAATGTTGCCTACCATCACCCAGTTCCTGTCTTATCCAGCCAATTACCAAATAGTTAAAGGACTTTTGAATGTTTGTTTCTTTTTAGAAGTCCTGGGCTCCTTTTTGCCGGAATGTTTCTGCTCTGCTCAGTCCTGAAGCATTTTTTTATTCATCAGAAAAACGTGAACAGAAGAGCTTAGTTAAGAAATGTAGCTGAGGGAATCTCCTTGTCATTATAGAAAATTATAGAATCTGACAATATTCAGAGTTGGAAGGGACCCACAGGGATCATAGAGTCCAACTCCTACATAAGCTTTAGAACATATTTTTTCACATGTAGAAATTATGTAACTACTGTTTAGTAGGTTTTATTACATTGAGTACTTATTTGGGTTTTTTAAACTGTATAGTATATCACATCTGGAAGAGGATCAGCCAATTACACTTCTGGAAAGAACTGGGTAAAAAGCTTTAACCTAAAACCCTCTGATTCAATGCTGTGGGTTAGGATTTGAGGTGCTTTGTAGATTTGTCACAGCTTTTAGAAAAATTATTTTGATGCTATCATGTTTTATATGTTATTACTCTGCATTTACATAGACATGTTCATGTTTTCAACTGATCAAATATTCAGTTTTCTTTGTAGAGTAATCTTCATGGATTGTGTTTTATTAGATTGATAACAACTGATCTTTCTCCAGATATGGAGTATTCTAAACGATTGAAAGATTGGTAAAGCTTGTTCCCAGACTAGGAATTTTGTAAATAATTCACATGTTTTTGCTAATTGTGGATAATGTATCTCTGGTGAGTGACATGTTTCAGCGGAGAGGTACTTCCATCATTTTTAGACTGCTGATGTTATTATCAGCTGTGTACTGAAGTCATTGTGCTGACAGGTAATCCTCCTACTCTGGAGGAGATTGGCAGCTTTCAGTAACAGGCCTCCTTCAAATCCTATCTCTGAGAGGGATTTCCCTTCCTCTGGCCACCGTCTCCTGCCTCTTGGCAGGGCTGCAGATGTTCTGCTATTCTTTGACAGTTGTTGCAGAGCTTCTCTATGCAGGCCCATTTATAGTTTGATTTTGACGTCCATCTGCATATTCCACCAGTTCCAACAATTCAGAAATGGGAAAATAGCTGTAATCCTCCATTTTCAAAGACAAACTAGTCTCTAACTAATCAGTCCTGTGAGAAATACTATGAATGCTTTAAAGTTTTTGCATAGTGTTTGGTCATTTATATGATGGGATCTAATGAATAAGGTGGTCCTTTGACTTTAATCACTTACAAATTTGCTCAACAAGGGTAGTATTTATTTTGCTGTTCTCATCTGAGAGATTTCTTAATGAAATCATTCTCTTTATGTACTATTTTAACAATAAGTTCAGTGTGATAAATATAAAACGTGAAAATTATTTTAATCTGTATTAATATTTTATAATAACATTCAATACTTTTAGTACATTGAAAACATGAGTCCATTTTATATATTATTTCATCACAGGTACTGTTTTCTAAGACGCAAAAGGAATCTTTGTAAATTTAACGTGTAGGATCATACATCTGTGGCGCCCAAATGGCTCTAATTTAATTTCTATAAAAATTATCTTAGGAAAGGAGGGAAAAAACAATCTGTAGTTTAGTTTTACTAAACTACTTGTAAATGTCAATGTAGATTTATCATCAATGTGATACAGTTGCACAATACCACTTTGAAGGATTGTTTGGTCTCACAGTGAAGCACTTCTGTGTTTAATTTTACCCTTATGTCTGGGTTTCTGAGTTTCTGATGCTTGGTTGTTGGAATAAGGGAACTAGCCTGCCCTAAGTCACTGAAATACACGTATTAGCTCTTACTTCCTGTTAATATTTTTCTGCTTTGTAATTTCTCCTATTTGTAACTCTTTTCAAAATCATCTTGTTTTTCCAGCATCGTGTTGGAATCAAGATCATTATATCAAATACAACTTGATTTTTGCTTATTTCTAGCAGATTGAGTTAATTTCTAGCTGACGTACACTGTAGTGAAATGTCTTACATTGAATCTCAAGGCTTTAAAAAAAGTCTTTGCATTATTGCTTGTAAGAAGAAACTTCTATCATTCCAGTTGAGTCTTATTTTTGTAGTTCTTAGGTAAAAACAGAAACACAAAACTGCAATTGCCCTGACAAGCTTTTGTTATAAATTTATAGACATCATCCTATGCTCTTCCTTTCACCTCCCAGCTGATTGTTCTTGTAGAGGTAGGAAAACATCAAACCAGTCCTAGAAAAAACACTCAGATTAAGATAACCATTGTAGACTCAAATTTTGAAGCTTCTTCAGCCTACTGAGATCCCTCAAAATGTTTTAAAGTTTATAGTTCACATTAATCTTAATAGTTCAGCCTACTTGTGGTGGAGTTTGCTGTCCTTAGGTACTTCTTTCCTCACTCTAAACTGTAGTCCATTGGCATCTGGGAACACAGTCTGGAAAACAATCACTTAGGCAGCTTATTATGTGTATGATTCCAGCAGTTCTTTGTTTTAACATAAACATGGTTTCTGCCTCAAGGAATGCTCAGATGCGAGTAAGGTAGCTAAAGCCTGTGATGTCTCTGACTTTGGGGACTCTTCTTATAGAACAACATGAGTTCTGTGGTGAAGTGCAACATCTGGTTGCTTGTACAATAGGTTTGAAGTGTAATGTTATTTGTACCCACTTACTGTCAGTCTCATTTATACCAGCTTCCAGTGACAAGGATGTGATGAAAGGAGGCTTGCATCAAAAGAATCAAATAATTTGAGCTCTGCTTTGCTTTCCTAAAATCTTTAATCTCATTTGTAAGAATTTTAGTTTGAATACAGTTTGGGTCACATGAGGTTTGCCTTCATGAGGGCATTGAACCTACAGTGGTTTCCTCACTCCAGAGTTACCTTTAGTACATTGGAATACTAGCTGGATTTTGTATTTCAGTTTTTTCACATTGATTTGCACTGTCTGCATTAAAAGAAAGCCATGACTTTACTCTTATAAGGTTGCAACATGAAAGAAAATGCCAGAAAGCTAGACATGTGATAACCTTCTTTGTGAGTGACTTAATTTTTTATTAATTTATTCATTAAGACCTTTCCTCTCGGAAGTTTTAATTTCTGCTTTTCCCCTCCCATACTATAGTCAATGTCTTTTCACTCTGTTCCAGAATCATGTGACTGTAGTGTTCTCTGAAGCTACAGAGTATGTACTAAATTATATTCTTTACTGTGAATTAAAGGAATGAAGAAAAGGAGAATCTGGTTTTATACCTATTTGAGCTTTTATAGTATAAATACATTTTCAATTTTTACATGGATTTGAAGTTCCATCAAACACAGATTCAATAAACTATTGTTTGTTTTTTTTTTAAACTGGTGCTTTAAAAATCCCAAGATAGTAATTTTTTTTCATTGTGTCTATTAATAGAAAACCTAATTTGTCCCAAACAGTAGGAAAGAGGCATTTTTGCAGTTTTCATCATGGCAGATGAAATACTTGTGAGTGTACCCAGAAAACTGTTTTGCCTGTGTAAAGCAAAAGGCAGACTTCATTGCTTAAGTGACTACAAAGCAAAAAATTTGATTAGGTCTTCAAATATTGTTTACAAATAATGACTATATAAATTCAAAGGGTGAGAACTGAAGATAGCTAAAAATTGTCACCCTGAAAATAAGATACATAATATCTATAATTCTCTTTATAAGAAATCAAGATCTGAATATTTATTAAACTATATTGTTGCTAAATAAATTTATGCTGATATACTATATCCTCTCAGCAAAAAGTATAATGGTTCCATTTAATTCATTTTAGTAAGAACAAACCTAGCTGCAGGGAAACAGCAACAACAAAAATTACAAATTAAAAAGTAGATTAAATATATTATCAATTTTTTTTGGATGATTTAAACAACAAGAAAACTTAAGCAAAACTTAAAATAAAGTGATTTAATAACTTAAAGGTAATTTTATGTTTGCACTGCCACTGTAAATGCTCAACTTCACATTCTCTGGCCTCTTGTGTCAGGCTGCAGCACCAGGACAGGCAGCTGCAGCACCAGGACAGGCAGCTGCAGCCCAGTGATTGCTTTCGTGTTCCATGTGCCCATGCTGTGGATATGGCTGCTCAGCAGGTCTGGTTTGGTACGTGGGCTGTCCTGGGAAAATGCAAGTTGCTGTAGTGATGGGGTGGGAAGGAACAAGGAAACCGTCTATCCACCTCTTTGCTGGCCATGTAGTTTTAGGTGCAAAAAGCTCTCATTCCTGTCAGAGCAAAGTGCAAGCTCTTCTTAGGATTTTCCAAGGGAGAATACACAGCTGAGTGAATATTATCAGTTTTCAAAGATCAGCTTTCTTAAAGATACTTCAAGTAGCAAGCAAATGCTTTTTTTCACATTCTCATGTCATTATGTTATGGGCCACCTCCCCTACTGTTGCTCATCTGCCAGTGGGCATGCCTGTAACAAGGCAAGGTGATATCTTCCAAAGAAGTTACTTGAAACAAAATCTCAGACTCGTCCTGCTGAGAAACAGCTCTTTAGTCAACTTTGACAAACTTTGAAAAAACTGCTTCTTCTCGTTTTATTTTACATCCCTCCTTGCTTTCTTTTAAGATGCTCATAAAAATCTGAGAGGCCTGGGAGAAATCACAGTATCATTTGGAAGGATTCAACAAAATTACTCGTTGTTGTATCCAATTCTCAACCTCCAACATGTCAAACATTTTACTGCCTGGACATGAGATAAGATTTTGAGAGCAGGAGCTGTGTATGTCTTCTTTAAAATGTTCCTAATTTGCACTGTTATTCTGAAAATTTGAGCTTGTGTGTATGAAAGGAACTGACACAGAGAAGGGTCTGCATTACTAAGGTTTACTTTTTGTGGTTATCAAGGCATCACATTTCCCTGTCATTGATCCAGGCATGGTCCATATCCCTAAAAAAATATATTTGTTATTCTAAAACATATTTAAATATTTAATGCTGACACAACTAGAGGCACTAATTTACATCCGTTCAGAGACTACTGTGGAGAGCAAGGCTTAGTTACGATAAAATTGTCCCTGGACTGGCATGATGTCTACCTCACCTGTTTCCCAAATTCCTGCGTAATGTCAAATGAAGCAGTTGGTAATTTACTGTGACACATGGGACTGTCAGCTCTGGTGTAAGGAGCAGATGCTCATCCTGCTCAGCCAGCTCCCTGAGAAGGTGAGGAGGGCACCCTTCAAACTGACCAGAGAGTTGCGTCCAAGCAATCACTTCTGACTCACAATCAGTACCCATCCGTACTTATTTCAAGAGAGTATGAAGTTAGTTTTAATAATAACAAAAAATCTGCTGCCCAAGTATATAAACAGGTAGATAGGAAAATAACTTTAAGATAGAATTTAGTCAAAATTAAGTATTTATGGTTAGATTAGATTCTTCTCTACTAAAGATGGTTTCAAAAGTATTAGACCATTCTTTGTCAGGGGGGGCAGGTCAATTTAAAAAATTTATGACCAGGTCCTGACAGGTCAAATTATGCTACTGTTATAGAGCAGATAGCCTGTTTTTTCCTGTTGCCTCCGATGTAAGTGGATGGGATGGATGCTGTTTTGGTAGTTATTGATTGCACATTTGCTTTGTGCATCTGAGGTCTCAATAGTGACCCTCCAAAAGCAATAATTAAACATTACTTGAATATGACATGTAATTTAAAGCTCTTCTGCCTTCTTTTCTACTCTTTTATTTCATCCTCAACAGTCTTCAGGATCAAAACAAATTTGAAGAGGTTGAAGGGCCTCTGCCAAAAAGAGATAGCCTGAAAATAATCCACTGGAATATGTCTGTTGGAAATATTATCAGACCCTAAGAGATTAGCTCAGCTGGTTAGAACATGGTGCTAATAAGGCCAAAGTTGTGGTTTTGATCCCCATTGACTTAAGAGTTGGATTCAATGATCCTTGTGGGTTCAGTCCAACTCTGTGAAGCTGTGAGAGTGCTCCTTTAGACGCTCAGCAGTGCTTTAACTGTTACAATAATAAATGCTTTTGATTTCTTATTAACACTTTGAAAAGGGGATTGAACTGCTCTCCTCCTTGATTTACTCCTCATTTTTGTGATTAATATGAAATTTAAGAATCTAGATACTAATCCAGCAAAGCACATAAAATATGATTAGTCTGATTAGAATAACTGGATGCACTTACATTTAAAGCACATGTGGGAGCATCATTGCAGTAGTGCTTAAAGGAAAAGGAACAAATAAGGCAAATGTGGAGAAGCAGAAAATAATGTAACAACATTTGTGTAAACTTGATCATTTACTTCCTTCGTTGTAAGCATGATTGATAAAGCAGTGACAAGTTTTAAAGTCTAATCTGTTAAAACACACCTCTAGTTTGTCCTTTTGTTCAGTTCATGTTTCTAGTTTTCTGAATTCCTGATATTGTGGTTCAAGGTAGATGAGCTTGTGAGATTGTTTTGTTTTTTTTAATGAAATAATTTTTTTCTATCCTAGAATATTAAGTACTCAAATATTTTTAAAAACTTTACAGTTCTTGAAAGTGGTTCAATTTCCCAAAGTTTCGTATTAAAAGTTAGGAAAATCTTATATGGAAATTACCCTCCCAGCAGCAAGCTCTTACTTGATGGAGTTACCTTTGGTGAATTTCAAAATATTTCACATAAAGGAGTTTAATCCTCTGAACTACTCTGTGCGCTGCCTTTGACAAGTAATATATTAAGATTATCCTTCCTCCCATCTGCTTTAAGTGGCACTTCACATTTTTGATAGAAGCAGAAGGCAGCTTTTCATTAGCACTGTGTGATATATCTTCTTTGGCTTTTAATTAAGGTTTCAGGAAGCAAGTATGTTTCCCAGACTGCAAGATTTTAACTGAGACAGGTTTTAGTGATGTTTTATTTATATATAGTAAACCATATTTCAGTATGTACAAATGAGTGGCCATAAGCCTGGATATGAGTAAATACCTTATCACCAAGATCCTAGAAGTTTTAATAACAGTCCAGTATGATATTTAGATTGACTCTTTTAAACAGACTAAAATTTACAGCACTTGTAAGTGCCTCTTGGACAGTTAGGATATAGATGGAAATAGCTATACATCCTTAATTTCTCTCCTTATCTGCTTTTATTTTATATCATTGAACCTGCATTATGGAATTACTGCACTATTTAAACATAAGAAGGCTCAAACAAAGGCATGTTTTGTATGGAAGGTGCTATACAAAATAAAGCTGTCTTGTAGTTGGATCCAAATTCAATGTGTCATCACATTGAAAAAGGTCTTCTCTACCACAATAGATTATTTTTGCTTTGCAGAAAGTGAAAATGCAAGTTTATTCTCTGTTCTTGAAAACTGTTTTTCAACACAGGAAACAAATGCTTCTACCTTTATTGTATCTCTTTAGCTTGTCATTATATAACTATGGAAAGTAATCAATTGCGAGACACAGCAATCTGGCCTTAGGTACTAAAGGTAAAATAATAATTTCAGTCTCAGGTGTCACCCATTTCCATAGTTGTTCTTATAGGCATCTGTTCATCCTGAGCGTGATACAGTGCATAGTATAAAAGCACAAGTTTTCAAAGACACAAATACTGTTCCCCAGCAGGTGGGTGTAAATCCCAACAGAATTGCACCTGGGAAGTAAAGCAGATTTTGAATCAAAATGTTTGATAGTTCCTGGTGGTTGTGCTGAAATCAGCCTACCTAGGATTAGATTAACACAGAATAGGCATTCTGTGGGTACTTATAAATATGCACTTCCAGAGTCTTTCATTTGAACTATCCTGTCTCTTCCCATGAATTGATTGCAATGTCTCTTATGTTCAGGCGTCCCTCTATTCTAGAACTGCCCAGCCCTTGCCCACCATCACCTTATTTCTCAAGGCACTTAAGCCAGGACTTTGTGTCCAAAGATTTTAACTTGACATAGATAAAGTACAATACTGAAAAGGCTGTATTCTTTTTGAATCATGGCCAATTATAAAAATGTTCTATTTTATTCTTCAATCTCTCATGCTAGGATATTTGTAAAATAGACAAAGTCACAAAATAGAGAATTTTATGGTGACTGCTATTGTGCCTGCTGATTTCTGTAAATTCCTTCTTCCTTCTGCTTGTTTTGCAGACACCAGAGGAAAGTACATAATTAACTTCCATAAGTCTTGATCCCTCATTGCAGCTTTGTTTTTCTCCTGCTTATTGTATCTAATCACCTGAGCATTTTGACAAACATGCCCCTGTTTCCATGCTATGCATTCCTCATTTCAGATGAGAAATGATCCTGCTGTATTTCTTGTTGGAGAAGATCTGGGGCTCATTTAAACACATCAACGATATGATTTCAGAAAAGTCAGGGGAATCAGGAATTTCTATGTGTTGACATCCTGTCTTCTATAAATCACCAGTTCATAGGAATATGATCCATTATATGAATTATAGTCTGCTGCAAGTTGGATGGAGTGCTCTGAAGTTAAGATCTCATGTGGCTTACTGTAGTCTTTCAGTGTGACACTGAATAAATTGCTTTATGTCTCAGTGTCTTTGTTTTCCATTTATGATACAGGGATGATGACAGACTTTCCTCTTTTTTTTCTTTTTTTTTTTTTTTTAATTCTTTCTCTAACCTGTTTGGAATGTGATCTGTTAGCTGAGGAACTTTCTTGCATGTGTGATAGGTTTCATTACAGAAGTCGTAGGAACAGACTTGGGTCATACTGCCACTACTGGTAATAGGAAGTCTTGTGATGCCTTCTCATTTAACAACCTGTATGCTTTCAGGGGGATTTTGACTAGACTGTTTAGGAAAGACAAGGATGCTTTCATGTAATTTAGGAAGTAACAGACAACTCTTCTGTCCTTGAAGGTTTATGATTATTTTCTGTATTCTCAGTCCCTAGTTAGCATAGTTTCTTCACTGTTTATGCCACCATAAATGTCTGTAGTAATTGTTCAACTTGCAGCAATCTAAAAATGATATTACACAAAGCAGAAAGAGGAATATTTACTACATTCATAACACTCAGCTGGTGCTGGCATTCAGTGGAGAGACTAAAGCAGATGCCCAATAGGGCAATCTTACAAAATGAAGAAAAGCAAGCATATTCTGAGAAATTGATGATGTCCCAGAGTTACATCATTTTCTAGAGAAGTCACCTTCAGACTTATTTTACTTGAGGAGTCATCATTACCCATGCAAATGCAGTCTGCAAAGGCTCTGGAGTGACTGAAATCAAAGGAGAAAATAATTTTTAGGAGTGTTTTCTTTCTTTGTAATTTCTTCAATTACAGGTGCATCCCCCAGAAGCAGTTAAGGGTGAAAACAACTTTTAAATTTAAACTAATTTCAAAGGGCATTAGGCAATCAAAGAAAAAGAGAGTAATTAGGATGTTGCATTGCAAACACTTCTGTATTGTACTGTTCTTTTACATTTTTTTCCCTTCAGGGACTATTAAAAAATTAAATCTGATTATCAAATTGTACAGTATCATTAGTTGTCTACAATTATAAGTAAAAGTTAATGTAATATGCAGTAATTTTGACATAATACAGGGAAAATTGTGTAAACCATCATTAGAAATGGTTGAAGTATGATCTTTTTTTTATTCTAACCTGAGAACATTTTTCAGAAAGCTATTAGGCTTGACAGGAAAGTAGAAAGAACAACTGAGTAATTGACAGGATCTGTTTAATCCCATTTATCAATGATTTTGATTTTGCCAGGGCAAAAGCTACAGTCTGCACTGTCATGCAAGAAAAAGGTTCCACCATACACAGTACATTATCCAGTTTTTACAAGTGATCAAACGTAAGAGCAGTCCTTTGCCTGTGTTTGCCTTGCCCTCCATTATATAGATAATTTTGTCTAAGGTTAAAACACTGACAAGAGAAGTGGAAATGTTTAATTCTATACTGTGCACACTGTAGTTTGGAAGATTGATTTGCTCCACTGGAAGGCTTATTCCGTGGTTGCTGGAGTCAAACACAAGGGTATGCACCTGTAGTACAGGGGAAAACCCAAGGAGGGGCCTGGCAGCACTGTGCAAGATGCAGACACACGTACCCCAACAGCACCTGCTGGCCATGCAGCCTCTCCCTCTGGGAATCAATGAGCCCTGATTGCCAGTTTACATGATTTTTATTTTTTTTTTTAAATTTCAGTTAACGTCAGTTAAACTTTATGCTTCTTAACAAAAAAATTTCGTAGTAGTAAGAGACCTGCTGTGAATCCACCAGTGTACAGGGAAAAGCCGCTCTGAGGGTCTTGCATGCTTGGGCTTGCCCTTCTGTGAGGTATTACTCCTCAGACTTCTAAAGGCAGCAAAACTTGAGGGCCTCACTGCCAATGTTCCCACAATCACCGATTCATAGAATCAGCTGGGTTGGAAGAGACCCGCAAGATCATCAAGTCCAACCCATGATCCAACATCACTGTGATTACTAGATTATGGCCATGATTACTAGATCATGGCACTAAGTGCCACATCCAGTCTCATCTTAAAAACCTCCAGGACGGTGAATCCTCCACCTCTCTGGGCAGGCCATTCCAATGCCTGACTACTCTCTCTGTAAAAAATTTCTTCCTAGTATCTAACCTAAACCTCCCGTGGCAGAGCTCAAGCCCGTGCCCTCTTTTCCTATTGCTGGATGCCTGGGAGAAGAGACCACTCCTACCAGTCTACAACCTCCTTTTAGGTAGTTGTAGAGAGCGATGAAGGCTGTCTTCCCCTTTCCCTGTCATACTGAGGTTTCTGATTCTGTTTTCTCAATAGCTGGGAAAAGTTTTGGCACTTGTAGTCACCAGCTGTGCTCCCATAGTGGAAATCTCCACAGTGCAAGCTCTTGGCCTGTCACCCCTTTCCCTCTGCATGCCATTTGCCTTCTCTAGGTACAGCCTTCGTGACCAGCCTGGTCCCTGCCATGTATTGCTCCACCTTGCCTATTGCTTTTAAAGCCTGTTCAACTCATTCTAACTCATTCACCAACTTGTTACTCCAGTGGCCCCACAGCGGTGTATACCTAAATACTCTGTATCAGTCCTTATAAACCACTGAAAAGGGCTCTTGGCAACAAAAAAGAAATATGATTGACCATGGACATGTTAAACAAGTAAAAGAGCATGCAGCGGTGACTGACTGGGTTCTCTTTGCTACTTCTAGCCGATTGAATTAATCAGCTAAATGGATTTGGGAGATTCATCCCTTGTCCTGCAGGCTCCGTCCTTCCTGGCAAGCATCTTGAGACAAATGGCAGTTGTTTGCGTCATGGTATTCCGTCTCTTTGATGGGAAGCTCTGATCTGTGCTGTGTTTCTCTGTCCGAGCATGAGGCTGAACAGGATCTCACATGGGACCACCTGGACTGTTCAGCTGCTTTCAGGAAGGATCAAGCATACCTTTCCTCATCTTAACAGGTGTTTGTCTCAACCACTCCCATCACTTCTTGTGACAGCATTATATGTAATATCTGTAGATAACCCGCTACCTGGCTGATTGTCCTTGTGTTAGAAAGCTTTTCTCCACAACTGCATACTGTGTCTAGTCTTCTGCATGATAAACATCAACAACAATAAGTCATCATCCTCTTCTCATAACAAACTTTTACATATTTTAAATATGTTATCATGTCTTCTCTTAGTCTTCACTTTCTCTAAACTAAACAATCTATTTCTTTCAACCTTCCCTTCTTCTACATCTGTTAACAATTTTTTGTGGTTTTTGCCTGGCCTCCCTCCAGTTGTCTCCTTTCTTCGACAGCCCAGGAGGAAGAACTGGACACAGTATTGCAGTCAGGGCCTTGCCATTGCTGGTAGCGGAAAATAATTACTTGATTTTCTTACAGTGTTACTCTGACTATATATCAGGCTGCCTTTTTCTGCAGCTGGATATCATCCTGACTTATGATTTGCTTATAGACTACTATAACTCCCCTACAGATCTTTCTATGGTAATTTATCCTTCTCTTTGTGGATCTAATGCATTAATTTCAGAAGATTTATCCAAATTACTGCAATTAGGGTGAATTCTAATCCAAACTTGTAAACTGCTTGCAATCTCACCGAGTTTTATAGCACATAAGATTTTACAGATCTCTTATATCATCAAAGCACAAGATCAAATGCACAAAGCATCAGAATTACAACTAGTTTGTTTTGAGAAACCTAATGAAAGGCCTTTGATTGATAAGAAGGAGAAGTTATGTTGTGGGATGTAGCCAAACTTTTCTTTTTCTGTCACTGTGCCAGCATAGGACAACCTGAGGTTGCTGATGTTTCAGCCACCAAAGGCAATGCTCAGGTGCTAAATTAGTCTCTGCAGAGCCGCAGGTGGCAGCAGCAGTATTGTCTCAGGCAAAGTTTATTTTGAACTAGCAAGGTTGTTCAATGCTGTGTTTCTTTTTTTAACACATTTGCAAGTTTTTTCTTATATTTCGCTATCTTTCTTTTCCCTGTATGTTTGCATGGTGAATTCTGTGCAGTTCTCCCAGCAGGTGTACTTATCAATACCTTTTAAATTACTCACTTGGGGCTGTAAGGTAATTAAATATCTCCTGATATTGCATACTGCTCACCTGCTCTGCATTGGGTTAATTTGCTGCTGTGCTTTAGTGCTGCCCTTCAGTAAACTTATCCTCTTATTTGAACTCTTTCCCCCCTTGGATTGTCTTTGCCTGGGGGTGTCCTTGGTTAGTCTCTGGACCTGGCTGCTGCTGCATTCCCTGTGCTTCTCTGTGCTTGGTCTGCCCTTCTTTTCCTAGGAATCATGAAATCTCTCATTTTATAATCACTTTGGTTTGATTTCCTTTTCATCAGTCAGTTCTTAACAGTTCTTCTACAAAATGAAAGTTAAAACTAGAATGCTCTCATAGATCTTTTATCACTTTGTGGCCTGCCAAATTGCTTCTTCAGCAAATACTTGAGTGTCTTTTTCTCCAAGAGACAAAAAAAGCACTGTTTAATACCAAACTTTGTCCGTATTCTTTTGAAAGTCTTTTGAAAATTTTTATATGCTTTTATGGAGGAGTTCTTTCATGCAGGAAGCTAACAGAAGAATGTTTCAAAGGTTGTCTTCACTCCAAGTAGCCAAGGGAATATTTTTATGACCTACTAATCTAATCCTTTCTGCAAAGCAATTACAACTAAATAATACCACAGCCTGCTCTATTCAGCTCAGAAGCTGAATATTGTTCTAGAACATATGCTCCAGCTTTTTTAAATGCCTCTGGAAGATACTTCCTGAAGAAACTACAAGAGGTTCTGTGCCGCATCAGAATAATGGCAGCCACAAAGAGATGCAGTATAACCAGCTGTTGTATCATGTAATTGTGTATCACACCTTACCCTTGTGACAGATGGTCAACATGCAGCATAATAAATTTAATCTCTGGGCAGCAAACAAAGCATAGCTAAGACTGACAGGGACTTCTACAACCTATATAAATGTAAAAAAAGGAGGAACAATATAAATCCTGTATTGGTGCAACGCCCAATGAGAGCATTGGTCTCAGCGTGAAAACTTTATGGTTGATCTGTGTCTTATGGGGCAAATTGCAACCCTACATCTGCAGCCATTTTTTTCCTTTAGGAAAAGATGTATGCAGTTCAGCTATTTGAGTATGTTTCTTGTTTTCTTCGTTTAAAAAAATATTCTGCAATAGTTATTTCAGACTTTTGTAAATGGATGACAAATAGCTTAATTTTAGTTAAACCAGAACTTTCGTTATAGCCCTTTCTTACTCTGCTGTCAGAGCTATTTCAGTAGCTCTGTGGGTAACAACAGCATTTTTCTTTCTTTGGAGGCTCCAAACATTAGAATTATTTTAGGGGAGTGGTTTTGGCTTCAGTTTGTATTTGTATGGATAGGTTATTTATCATGGGTATTATATAATGCCTGTAATTTAAGAGTTCACAATGAAAACAAAACATTTATTACGTTCTGAGGCATTTTCAGGGAGTGAATAACTATGATTAACTGAGTAGGCCATTAACTACCACTGTTACTGCTCAAATGCAGCTGAAATAGCATTTATTTAGTGGCAAAAATACTTGGCAGCACTGCACTTGCAAAAAAAACCCCAAAACTTTACAAAGTACATTTTTGAAAAGTCCCCTACATCCTCAGGAATCTCCAAAGAAGTTGTATTTAAATCCACCAGACTCAATTTTCCTAGGTTGTAACTGTACAAGAAATAAAATAAGTATATAATTTAGGTGAATATTATGTTTTAACAATATTATACTCATATTTGTAGGAATTCAGTAATTAAAGTAGCTATGGGCATGAAGTTTTCTTTGGATTGATTAGGCCTTCTCACTCTATTATCTCCATTTTATTGTACCTATTTACTTCTGGTGAGATGCATTTGTTCTCCATAGTACATACATTTTTCCAAGTATTTATATCAGTGAAGAAATATGTTCTGCTATTAGAGAAAAAATATATACTTGTTCATTTTATAATATGGAGCGTTACTAATGAAATACTGATAGCAAGATTTTTCTGTTAGTGCTATGAGCCAAAGAGCACAACCTAATAGGTAGTAAGTTACTTACCATATTTTACTTATGGAGTTTTTTTTAATGCTACCTTGGCATTGAAAAAGATTGTTCTTTCTAGTGCATCTTAAACACCTTCAATTGCAATGCCTTCTTTAATTTTCTAAAAGCTTTGCTTACAGTAAAACAATTTTTCTTCATGCTGAATTTTTGTTCAAAAGAAGAAGCAGAATATGTCTTCAAGGAAACATTAAGGGTCTTCAGTTTATTTTTGAATTTAATATTCTTGACAGTTGAATCTGATTAGAAACCAACTATCCTCTAAAGTTTCTTTATCGTCCTCTGTCTCAAACAACTTGTTAATATGCTTTCTATAATGTCAGATCCCTTCAGAAATGCTGGTGGTAGTTACCATAAGAAAATATTATAGTAATTAGCAAGAACACTTCTGAGTTAAATCCTTTGGTGAACAGGAATGATATGAATTTGACTATGTTGCTCTTTGGAGATCTTTGGCATCCAGAGTAGGCTGCATTCCTTGGCTGACTGGAGCTGACGGATAACTTTCTGTGGGTTTGGGTGGTCTGTGGTGGAGCTAAAGAGCAAAGACTCTAGCTCTAGTGATTGTCCTTTTTTAGAAAAAAAAAAAAAAAAAGTCTATTCACAAGTGAAGTTGCATTTTACTTTTTATTTTCCCATTTCTAAAAAAAAAATAGTGTCTACTGATAATAGTATGCTTGAAAAAGCTAAAAATTTTGAAGGACCTAATTTTGAGTATCTGATAACTATGAAACTTCACAATATTTTAGAAGTGGGCGTGTGCAAAAGAGATAATTTTAAAAGCAGCAGTATCAAGAGAATGTAACCACCAGTGTTTAAAAACAGATCAGAATCTTTGTCAGAATTAATGGAGAAGAATAGCACTGAGGGAGATGTTTCTTGACATCAAGAGTACCTGAGTTTGTATTTCAGAAAAGAAGAGTGGGAACAGTAGCTGGTATAATAATAAATTCTTTTTTTGCTAATTATCATAATTATTTACACAGAGCTATTTCAGTTGTTTTTTGTTAAGAAGAATAAATTCTTCTTTCTCTTTCTTTTTTCTTTTTTTTTTTTTAGAATCTAAGAATGCCAAAATAATTACTGGCATAGTAGCAGCCAGTAGTCTTCCAACAGGTGCAAGAGCCTTGACTATTCTCTGGAGCTCCATTGTCCCATAATGATTATCTGAGGCATTTTTTATATGTTGTGGTATTTGACTGGCATAACTGGAATAACTGAAATGAATGAGTGGTTACCCCAAAGTAGACTCGATCAATGTTTTTAGAATTTGCAGAGAGACAGCTGACTAGAAAATGGAGTTAATGATCTGAAACAAAATGACCTGCAGGAAAATTTTCTTCTGCTTATTTAATGCTGGACTGATCTACCATCAATACGGACACATTTATAGAATAACAAAAGTATGGAAGTAAGAGGCATTCTGTTTACATAATTTATGAATCTTAATTAAAGATGCCAAAATATTTTTAGTGCCAGGCCCAACAAGACAGAATCACCACTGGAATTATTGGCTTTCTGATCAATAGCAGCTACGGTCATAGAGAAACCACAAGTAATGACAGATCATAGCTTGCACCTAAAATAAAATTATAATTAAAGCTACATATAAATAATTGCATTTAAATGTAGACTGATATTTGCAGGCAATTTTTAGGATCTTTAGGAGAAGCTCCAGATTGTAAGGTTCACCTTTCATGGCTATTCACACACTTCTAATTCACCAGGGACACAGTTCCTGCACTGCAGCGATTGGAAACAGTGTTTCCCCTGCAAAGTGGGAACTGTGAAGGTCATGTGAGAAGGAGTCTGATGGTTTCCACTGCATGGCTAAACCCAGGCAGAAGACACAATTGTTAGACAGCAGAGGGCATGTGAACACAGCAAAACGTTCATTCTGCAGCTTGATGAAACCGTAGCAGGCAACTGCAGATGGGCATCTTTCATCCAAAGGAGATGCTACAAGATTGGGATAAAATTTCGTAGTACAAATATAAAGTCAGTCATTCAAGGAAATAAACACAGTTTCTGCAATTACGTTTTGGAGACAGCAAAATGAGGGAGAAAAAAAGGTGTGTTTATTAGTTGTGAGGTATCTTTGAGCCATTGGTGCAATACAGCTGTGTACGAGAAAAAAAATGTAATGCTATCTTAGGACATATCAAGCAAGGTAACTCCAGTAGAGATAGTAAAATTATCAGTGTCTTTATCATAGAGTCATAGAACCATTTAGCTTGGAAAAAGACCTTTAAGTTTGTCAAGTCCAACCATTAACCCAGCACTGCCAAGTCCACCACTAAACTATGTCCCTAAGCACCACATCTAATCATCTTTTAAATACCTCCAGGGATGGTGACCCCACCACTTTCCCAGGCAACCTGTTTCAGTGCTTGACACCCCTTTTGGTGAAGAAAATTTTCCTAAGATCAAACCTAAACCTGCCCTGGTGCAACTTGAGGCCATTATGTCTTGTCCTGTTGCTTGTTACTTGGGACAAGGGACTGACTCCCACCTTGCTGCAGTGAGGTCCCCCCTGAGCCTCCTTTCCTACAGGCTGAACAACCCCAGCTCCCTCAACTGCTCCTCACAGGACTTGTGCTCTAGGCCCTTCACCAGCTCTGCTGCCCTTCACTGGACACACTCCAGCACCTCAATGTCATTCTTATAGTGAGGGGCCCAACAATGGACACACTGGAGATGTGGCCTCACCAGTGCAGAGTACAGGGGGACAATCACTGCCTTGGTTCTGCTGGCCACACTATTTCTGATGCAAGACAGGATGCCATTGGCCTTCTTGGCCACCTGGGCATACTGCTGGCTCATGTTCAACAGGCTGTTGACCAACACCCCCAGTTCCTTTTCTGCCAGGCAGCTTTTCAGACACTCTTCCCCAAGCCTTCCTACCCTCCAGCAGATCAACACTCCCACCCATACTAGTGTCATCTGCAAACTGACTGAGGGAGTGCTCAATCTTCTCATCCAGGTCATCGATAAAAGATATTAAATAGGATTGATCCCAACAGTGGGAACATCACTCATGATCAGCCACCAGCTGTATGTAATGACATTCACCACCACTCTCTGTGCTCAACCATCCAGCCAGTTTTTTACCCAGCAAAGAGTGCACCTGTCCAAGCCATGAGCAGCCAGTTTTTCCAGAATACTGTGGGAAATTATGCCAAAGGCTTTACTAAAGTCCAGGTAGACAACAGTCACAACCTTTCCCTCATCCGCTGCGTGGAACGCCTTGTCATAGAAGGACATCAGGTCGGTCAAGCAAGACTTGCCTTCCACAAAACCACAGTGGCTGGGCCTGATCCCCTAGTTGTCCCGTACATGCCATGTGATGGCACTCAAGATGATGTGCTCCCTGACCTGGCCTGACACCGAGGTCAGTCTGACAGGCCTGTAGGTCCTCAGGGTTATAATAAATTTAATAAATGAATAAATGTGAGCTGTAAATTCTAGTCATCAGAGCAATGGAATTCTGAAACAGTAAGCAAAAAGATGTTAAGAAGCAAAAAAAAAATAAATTTAGGATAGAGGTTGGCCAGTTAATGGAAAGGAATAGAAGAAGCCTGCACACTGAGACCTTTCTGTCTCCTGTTCCCCTATTTGTACCCCTCCTATTCCACATATTAAAGGGCTGTGAACTGTTTTGTATGCTCCAGAGTTTGCTTTCAGGAACCAGATACTCACAGGTATTCAGTGAGGCAAGACTCAACACTAAAAACTGAACAAAAGATTTCAGCTGTGAGAGAGAAGAAAAATCTTGGGTTGTTGGTTGTCTCAGGATTGCACAAGCCATCAGTGTGATACAGTCCTGACAAACACTCAGAGAAGTGTAAGAGCTTCAAGTCCATTTCAGGGTAGGGATGCTGATTTGGGTCTCAGCTTGCTTCCTCCGTGTTGCTGGAAGGCCATCCATCAGATACTGCTTTGAGACAGTACAGGGAGCTGCTGTGTGCTGCTGGCAAACAATTTCTTGGACAATTCCAGCTGATGTTCAGTATTTGTGCAATGTTTTTTTATTTATTTTGTCCAAGTGTGACCAGTTATAGGAATGCATAATTGAGAGGCAGTGACGGCCAACCTACCTCTTGGGTGAGAGAGGTGCTGGTGCTGAGCACTCCTCCTCCTGCTGACTCACTCCAGAGGAAAGCAGCAGTTTGGGACAAATTACATTCACTGGGACCCTGGCAGCAAACAGCTCCCTAAATCAGTCACAGACCCCTGTAGGCTGATCCAGCTCCTGCAAGGCAAAGAGGTCCAGGTTAGTTTAAGGCCTATTCTACAGGACTGATGCAGCACAGCAGCAGTCATATTGTCAGCTCCCAGCTCTCCCACAGGATGTGTGGCTGTGGTGGGGATGTTCCTACCTTGCATACCAGTTCTCGGCACCACCCAACTCTGAGCCTGTCCTCACTGCTTCAGCGCATACCAAAAGGGTTCTCTTGAACTGCCCCTGCTGTGTTTATGGATATGACTTTGCCTTGAAGCAAACCAGAAGCATTCCCACAGTCAAACTCAGCTGAGGAGAGATTAAGGCTGCTCGTCATTAACACCTTGAAGTGTTGTTTGCAATTTCCAGCTCACACCGTCTGCCATACCATAGCCACACCAATGAGCACTGTTTGGCTTGAGTATAGATGAAGTGTCCTAGCAAGTATGTCAAGAGTTGGCTCGTGGTCAAGTTTCAGTCACGTAACTGTGTAGACATACCCCCAAACAAATCTTTCTCTCCCTTATGGCAAGGCAGAGCAGGATAACTGCTTCAGCCTGCAAAGCTGAAAGAGTGCAGATTTGGACATTTCTTGTTTTGCAAATGTCAAACATTCAAGAACTGTGCCTTCAAAAATTGTGAGACTGGCTTTAAAATATTGAAATCTCAAGACTAAGGCTCTAGAAATCACTTTTGTTTTGCCTTCAGACTCTTCTGAGCCTGTGAGCACCTAAAATCATATTTTGCACCTTTTCTTTGCCTCTAAGAGCATAGAAAAAGAAGCTAAAATATGAAAGCTCATATTCCCACATAAGCAGCTCTTTTCAGAAGGAAAAGCTTTACAGAAAAACATCACATCATGGAGCTCTCAACAAACTCTCCAGAGACGACAACACTGGATTAAATAAAGTCAAGGACTGAATTTGGCCAAAGTTTGCACACCTGCAATAAGGATATAGTTTTGATTACAGAATTCTTGCTGATGGAAGATACATACGGAGTGAAAAAAACAGGTATAGGCTACCTGAAAGGAAGGGAAGAAAGTAAGGAGGTCAGAGGGGCCACAGTTGTTGTCTTGTGTTGTGCAGTAGCAGCATTTTCAGTCACACACCGGGAAAACTGCTTCAAGGCTGTGAAATTCCCCCTCCAGCTCAGAACTCACCCACTCCCATAAAAAGTTACTTAATCCCAGTCTGCATTTTGGAGGATTGGCAACTGTATTATCACTTGGTACCCAGATCTGTCTAAACTACAGAATGCAATGTGCCACTGGACTGTTCATTTCTAACTGGTGTCACATACACTGCCGTATTCAATGCAGAAAAGCTTTAAAAGTTAATCAGATTTTTAAACCGTGTAACATAGGATTTTTTTCTAATGATTTTAAATTGTTTTAAGTTATAGTATGCACTACTTTTTAAAACTGTTCCATGTGATTGTTAAAGTGGCTGATTCTTGTTAATTTTAAACCCTGTTTTTAAATAAATTCTCTAAAAGTTTAGAGACTGTTATCCATTGTAATTAAGTGTAATTTGAATTTAGCACATTGTAACTTCCATTTAGCATTATATCCCTGGTATCTTCATGATATCAAGACTTTTAGATATATTCTAATACTTACTGTTTTCCTGTTAATTTGTTTTAAAAATTGAGTATAAGGATCTTTTAGTATACAGGCATAGAAATAATATAGCAATTCAGATATTGAACATCACTACTACTTTTCCCCCCAAAATCCCTCAGATTGAGTCATAGAAAAACACCCTCATAATTTTCTAATTTCCTACTGCCTCTTTATATATGATATGTAACATCACACAATGTTCCAAATGTTATTATTACCCTTATAGAGGCTTCTCTGACATCAGGGACAAGGGCTTAATGATTTCATTCAAGGATATACAATGATCAACATTTTCTTAGTGTAAAGACTAAGACATTTGACTTCAAGGAACAAACAGATTGAAGTATTTCATTATCAGTAGTCCAGTCTCTACTCATAAAATTTCAATGAATTGTAAAGTCAGTTAAATTATGTAGGTTTCATGCTGCTTGCTAACATGAGGAAGTTTTGCACTTTCTATTAACGTCTATTTCGTAACTTCAGTCTTAATTACACTGTGTTGATAATCTTCCCCGTGTCAGCCAACTCACCAGCGTTGCTCTGTTTAAATACAGACTCCTGTTTCTCCTTTTGGAAAAAAGGCGTGGGCCTCATCTCACTTAACTTTACTCCTGCAAAACGTTTACACTGCCAAGCTGACTGTGTTGTCTCTTTGTAGTACAGAGAGAGTGCACCTCTCATGGCTGCTCTTGACGCTTATGGTAGTCACTTATGCAAGCATGGGACAAATTCTCCTACCATCATTGACTGGCTCCAGATATCCTGGTTGGATACTGACATTACTGACATTTACCACCGTTTTGCTTGCCTGGACAGTAGTGTGTAGTGCTATTAAAGATATCCTGATGGTCCTCATGCTAAGGAGCCAGGAAACCTTTAGGGCATCTGAAAAGGCACTAGACCCTAAGCACAGATAACTGATTCTCATCCTTGGGCACCCAACTCAGGTGAGGTGAGCGATCCCCCACCCCATTCTGCATGGCTGGAGTAGCTTCCCTACGACTTGTCTGAGGCATAAGAGATTTTGTGTGCACTAGAACTGTATCTCTGTGCGCAACTTCAGCCACCATGGAAAAGCAGCAGTCACTCAAAAAAAAAAAACCAACGCACTGGAGGTTTCTAAAACATGCAGCAGTATTATAAAACAATTTTGGACAACTGCAGAATTGCTGCAGAGGAATTATCTTTATTTTCAGTCTAGATGGTTTTAGGTCACTGTAATATCAACCCATCCACCTGGTTTCTTTTTTCCACAGATGGGGTGCACCTCTGACGTCATGTGCCCAGCTTTGTCTTACGTGTCTCAGGCTTTGGCTGTGCCCTACCTGGCCAGCCCTTGAGCCTTTGAGACTCATCCCACTGTGGTGGCAGAACCTGGCTAGTGTCAACAGATCAGTGCCTATCCCCTCACTCCTTTTTCCTCAGAGGGATGTAATCAGATCCATGTTTCTTGGTTGGGAAATTCAGTCAGGTGACCTTATATAGAGTATTCAGTGGTCTTTAAGGAACCAAGCAGTATCCTATCCACGTGTTGGAGTTCTTCAAAGCACATGCAACCCTGTCCTGTATAAGCAAGATCCACATACCCACACAGAGATGGACAGTTCAACCACCAAGCAGGATGATGCAGTCCCTCTTCTACTCCTTTGTCTGACAGGAGGTGACTGTCAAGATGCCAGTGCACAGAAAGCAGGGTTCACCCCGTAGCAGTTCACCTTTCCTTGCCTGCAAAGTCAGCAAACTGAGCAGATTTCATTTCTGGAATGCAAAGAGAACAATGATGGTCTTTTAAGAGCGGAGTCACCATGACATACATCTTCCCATGTCAATAGGGTATCAGCTCTTCTGGTCCTGAGCAAGTTACTGCCTGGATTTTCTCTGTTATGTTTCTGACTGAGCAGTTTGTCTGTCTTTCCCTTTCATTGTTAACAAAAGTCTTGACCCCAGGAAAGGTCAGAAATCCTAGCACTGACTGACAAAAAGACAAAAATAATTTTGGTATTTGGATGTATACAATTCTTGGAGAAGTCTCTTAAATCTTTTTTATTTAAAATCCCTAGAGCTGTTCTCAGAAAGGCGCAGACATCTGCTTTGTCTCAGCTTTAGGACTTTCGACTTCCCGTAACAAGCAAGTTTTTTGTGGGAGTCCTTCTGTGCCTTGGCAGTCAGACAGTGGGCTGTACATCATGAGCGGTCCTGGGTCAGGCTGGCTCACCCATCCTTCTTTATCCTATTTCTTTCTTTTCCACTGGAGAAAATCAAAAGTGTTTGTGTGTAGTCTTTATGCTGCTGTCTCTCTGTAACCATGTATTTTTGAGAGAAAAGTCAGCCTCACTCTTCTTATCACTGAAAATCCAATGGGATATACCCCTAAATATCAAATCAAATTGAATTTAATGTCAGTTGAAGGTGAGCTTTGTTTTGTATTTCAACTTCTGCTGGCCTCCAAATCTTCCAGTCTAGAGGGAGCTGGGGGCTCTGTCTCCACCTCAGGAAGCAAGTTATTTTACTTTTATAAGTAACACAGATAGCACAAACAAAATATAACATGGAGTGAAAAGTAGAAAAGGTCTGCCAAATAATCCAAATTAAGTAAGA
Organism: Margarornis squamiger; assembly: GCA_035222235.1. Taxonomy (NCBI): domain Eukaryota; kingdom Metazoa; phylum Chordata; class Aves; order Passeriformes; family Furnariidae; genus Margarornis; species Margarornis squamiger. The sequence goes on along the minus strand of JAWWTY010000106.1, from coordinate 55,164,041 downwards.
AGAGTGATCTGTGCCACCTGTATTTATGGATTTGGCTTGTATTTCCATAAAGATTAATGTAAACAGTAACCTTTTCTTTGCAAGGCTCAATATGACCAATTCTGTAGGTGTCAGCAGTCCTTGTTCAGTATGTTTCTGATCAAAGACTTATGCAAGATAAATAGTAAACAGTAATTTTGCAGCCTGGAGTTTTGTGACGCTGTGCAACTGATTTGTTTCTAAAGGAGGTATTGTAGTGGTATGTGTTTGTTGCTTTCTCAGTGGAGCTTTTCACTGAACAAAACTCAATTTTAAGAGGCAATGGAAGATTTCCATTAAGTCTAAATTGAACAATATTTCACTAGAGCACATAGTTCATAAAAGTAGCAATATGGATGTAAAATCATTTTTCAGAAAGACTGTATTATCACTTGAAACCTTTTCTCCATAATGCTTTCATTTTCAAAGTCTGTACAAATTCTTAATTTTAAAAGATATTTGCTAGTATTATCTGCTTAATTTGAACAAGACTGTATGGCAACATATTTCAGTTGTTATTATTCTTATGTGTACTAGGGAAACTGGGCTGGAATAAATTATTATGTGAGCGTATAAATTATTTGGAAGCCATAAGCAGAGAGTAGTTCTCAATGATACACCATTAAGCACAGTTCTTCAAGTGTTTTTCCTTGTTCTGGTAATATTCAGTATTCTCACTGACAGCTTGGATGAAAGGTTAGAATGTATACTTAATAAATTCATAGATCAGAACAAGCATGTTGGAAGAAAGGCAATTGAAAATGATCCTGACAAAGTAGCAGAGCAGCTTAGAAAACAGCAGCTTTCCAGCAGTTAAATTACAGCAAATGCAGAACTGTACATAAAGCTCAACATAATGAGCTGCACATAAATACGGATGGGAAACAACTGGCCAAGCAGCAATTCTGCAGAAAATATCTAGTGTAATAACAATCCGAAGCTAAGTGCTACTTCAAACAAGGCCAGGCTATAGGAGGGGGAGTAACAAAGCATCAAATGAAATTATTTCGCTTTAGTCAGCACTGATAATGCTTCAGTGGAAGAGCTTCTCCCACTTGCAGGAACTGCAGCTCAGGTAGGATTCAAAAAGAGAGCAACTGGGCTCAAAGATCTAAAGCACATGGGCCTTCAAGGAAAGACTGAAGGGTTGTGTAGTCAAGAGAGGAGGAAAGGAAGACATGTAGCAATGGGTGAAGGAAGGGATAACTAAATCCGTGTATGCAGTCAGTAGAGGCAAGCAGTAATAGGTTAGATTTCAACAATGATGATTTAGTATAATCATCAGGAAAAAAATGAAAGTGTCAGGGAAAAGTGGAGCCCTGGAATAGGTTGGGTAGAGAGAATTCATGGAATGTTCAGCCTTGCAGATGTTTGAAAATAGTTTAGACAAACATCAGCAGGTATGGCATTGGTCAGGGGTCAATCTCTCAAATCACCTGCTAGGCCTACTGCTTTAGTGATTTCTGTTTACGTGATTATGATAAGGATAACAATTATAGATACAAAAAGTACTTGGGATATCTCCACAAAATTCCAGGGTATATAACCAAAAACTTAGCATTAATTCTGGAATTTATTGCATGGCTTCTGTATTTACATTAGATTGAAGCAATTATACTTCTAATTTTGCCCATGTTAGTACTGATTGAAAATTACTAGGGTCTGATGGCTTTGTGAATGGTCTTTTTGGTTTAAAGAGATGAACATATTCAGACCCTGGTGATAGGATATAAAGCATTCATAGTCATAAGAAATTTTGGTCATTATTCTCTTTATAGTCCATGAAAAAAGATGAACACTGTCTTGAGATTACCTAGGGCATACGTGAATCATCCTCCAGAATTACCTTTGCCTCTCCTTCTACATATTCTGCGGCAAATATGTATTGGAGATGTGTTCTTGGTCCTTCCTATTCTCTGTCTGCAATACCAAAACTGATTTTCTGAGAACCCAAGTGTCTGGACTTCACAGAGGGCTATCTGGAAAAATTATGTTGGCAGGAAATCAGAATACCTTATGTAGTGTGGTCTGTTCTGAGCCTCGGTTATGTGAGGCCCACGCAAGGAGTCATTTTTGAAGGATTTATAGTTGTTATCAATACATAATGGATGTGACTAATACGTATTAGAGATAGTTCTCCAACAAACTTACATAAACCACTTAATCTGTTGAATTCTTACTCATCAATTGGTTGGTAATCCTCTAAATTGTTTACTCTCTATCTTGTGTACAGTGTGTGTGAGACACAATATAGCACTTTAAGACAGAGAATCTGCTATGAAAAGTTACTCTTTACAGGGATATTATTTTAATGAAAAGTTTAAAGTATTAAATTACTGGACACTTATTTTTTTAAATAATGGTATGTTTAATCCTGGATAACATTTTAGGAACCATGCAGTATAAGACCTTTCTCCCTCATAAGCATCATGTGGCTAACAGAGAGACTATAAAATTTATCCCAAAACTTTTCTTAATTAAACATTTGCTATTGCATGACTGGGGAAAAAAAAAAAAAAAGTCTAATTTATAGGGCTTTTAAAAGTTGGAATTGCACTCCAGCAACCAGTGATGACTAGTTATTGTTCCTTTTGTCAACAGGCAAGATGAAGGAAGTTCTGACAGCTTACCATGTCCCGGGCTCTGCAGAGTTAAGTGAGAAGTGCACCCATGTTCTAGTATGCACCACATCGCATCTTGGGTCTGGAGTGCCAGAAGGATCCCAGCGCTGCAGACTGAGACGGCTCTGAGCACCTCAGTACCCTGTTTTTGACAGAACCCAGGGATGGCAATATTACATACCAGTATTACCTGTCTGAGGCAGGTTTAATTTTATAAATTAAGACCATAAACTCTATGAGTTTCTAGACCGTATTTGTGCTGTTGAGGATGATCTGCTCAGATGAACAGTTTTGCATCCATCGGAAAGACAGGTTCTTCTGCTGGACCAGAAGATGACAGTGGACTGTATATTGTAACTAATACCATTTGTAGCATCTCCTAGTGCAAACAGTTGAAGATCAGGTTGCAAGAAAATCCTGTAGGGAATAAGACATGCTTTGTTTTGATCTACAAATTTTTTTAAAAGTTTTGTTTTTTTTAAAGATAACCACTTTACATAACACTATGTATGCGGTCTATGTGCAGCTCTTCTTCCCAGAGACGATGAATTCCTTGTAAGACACCTCAAACTTTTTAAATTGTCATGAATCCTTGAATTATGAGAGTATAATAAAAAACTAGACAGGAAAAATTCCAGGGCTTTTATTTGACTAGATCTCTCCAATTACTTCTGTTAGTGTCCTAGAAGGAGAAGGAAAGGGCCAGATGTAAAAATGAAATACAAAATAAGCCACACTGCCTTTCTTTTTTTAGCATATGCACCTATCTAAATGTGTGTTTGATATAATAGCCAAGGGGAGAGAAACAGCTAAAAGTTAGCTGAGCCATCACACAAAAAGTCTGTGCTTTCAGGCAGTATTTGCTAATTTTGTCTCTTGAATAGGTTTAGAAAAGAAGGAATATGTATACGCCCCACCATATGTGAAAAGGACATACTTGCCATTCTTTTATTTATTTTTTCTCTTTCACAAATTAAAGTGTCAGTTATTTGGAATGCTGTAGTCTGTGGTCTCTTTACATTGGTTTAGTGAGATATTTTCATCAAGGTCATTCTCATTACAGTGTAACTGCATGGTGACCACAGCTTTGGGCCTGTATAATAAAGATCTAAATTGAAAAACATTTTTTTCTCATCATTTTCCCTACTTTTTTGTTGTATCTGCAAGTTTTAATTGGAATCCTTCTCATTGCTGAACACCAGCTAGATTTGCCAAAAAATGTTACAGAGGAAGGTATTTGTATATTTGGACCTTGTTCTCCTTTGTATCATTATTTATAATGGATTAAAGAGCAGAGGGGTACAATATGTTAGCAAATCAATAGTGATGCTTAAATTCAATTTCCACATGAGGTCCCAAGGCAATAAGGAGATCAGGCTCATTGCATCCCAGATTTAAGGCCATACATAAGTATTTGATTTCTAGTCTCTATGAATTTGTAATCCTGGAAAGGTATAGGAGGAAAAAGCTGGAGAAAAGTTGAGTCTAAGCTGGCTTTGATTTGCTATGTGTGATATATTGTGCTGAACACACAGCTGTGCCATACATCAGAATTCAAAAGCCAATTAGACTTTTTCCTTCCTCCTTATTTTCTTCCTCAAAGACAAATTTTTAAACTATAAAAATGTTCTTTGTGTAGCAATTACGTTTATATGAGCAAAACCTGCACATTGCTTTTAAAAAATGGAGTCCTGAAAAAGCTATCCTAGCCATGCTGCATTATAAGACAGAGTTTTAGCCCAGTATGGTTAGCTCATCTGAATTCATATCAACAGAACATCCCTGACCTTTGAAACCTTTCAGTTGGGTGTCACTGTTACCCTGATCTTACATAGTTGCATATAGATGGCAGAGTGCTCACTGCTGAGAAGTCCAGGCCAGTGCATTTAAACACAAATGGGGTCAGATAACAGCAAATCAGTGCAGTTTCCTGATCAATTTAACCTAAACTAAGACTGTGCTCCTGCTCAGGAGGGGCAGCCCTGTCTTCCCCTTTTGCCCTTCTCACACCTTCCCACCACCTCCTTCAAAGAGCTGCACACTTAAGAGGCTTCTTGGTCCAACTGAAAAGGTGCCCGTGTAAGTGTTTAGATCTTGTGCCAGCTCTGACACCAAGGAGAGGATGGGAATGAACACCTTTTTATCAGCAGTTTAGTTTTAGCTCAGCTTACCCTGATAGAGGGACCATGTGTTCAGGTGCCTCCATCTGTTAGCTAATCTTATTACCTAAGCTTTCTATTTCAGCATGTTGCTTTCATATGTCTAAGAGGTGTTTCTTAATTTCAGTAACACTGCAAAGAAAATAAAGCACTGGAAATTAACAAAATCCATAGAAAATAATACTAAGCATCTTTAAAATTGCCTGTGCAGTGGCAGTATTTGAGGTACAAGTAAAATACAGTGCCATGAAAGGAATACATTCTTGCCATTCAAATTACTCTGAATATCAAAACTTTTTCAGAAAAACAGAAGTGAAAGCTGTGTGCTGTATCAGGGCAGCATAAACCTCCTGTGCTAGCAGACCCTTAGCTATTCATGAGGTTTATGCTCAGTATGTGGCCAGCTGGCCCACCAGAAGTGTACATGCTTGAGCTTGACCATGGCACCATTTGAATTTGAATGACAAAACGAATTACCCCAAGAGCAGGGCTTTATTTTGAAGAAATGCCTTTTTTGTCTGTGCTGTATTGGAGGCTGCTGGAAGTTTGACCATCCTGTTGGGTGAACTTTTCTGATGAGATGTGTGACTGCTGCCCATCTGTTGAAGGAGTGATTAAAAATCAAAATACAACAAAACAGACAAACCCTTTGGCACTCCAGTAAGGGCAAAGGTTGGAGCTTTTTGTTCTTTGGATGAATCCCCCTTTGAGATGCCTCTCCATGCTTTCCCTTGGCATCTGGACAAGCCCTTCTTTGTGAAGGGCTGTGAATACAGAGAGACCTGCAGTGCACCCATCTCTTCAGTCAGCTTCAAAGGAAAGTTTCAAAAGTCATTAATTTCTGGCAACTTTAAGCATCTGAATAGAGGGCAGTGCTGGCTTTACAAACAGTATTAGCTGACTTTGATGACTTGAAGCAATTCAGTATTTGCACAATTAGAACAAATGCTTAATGTGGACTGTGTGGCTTAGCAGTTAGAGTGTTGGTTTTGCTGACTGAATGTAATATGTAAGTACTTCACATTTAAATAAGATGGTCTTAAGTAATTTCCTTAGCACACAATAATCCATTCCAAGACTAAGAACATCTGTTTGGGTCCCAGACCTGAAATAAATAGTAGGTTTAGAGACAGGTCTTTTGTCTAGTGCTGTTTGGGTACTTGACATTTAAGGAACAGTTGACTCTTTGGGTCACAGCTGGGACTTGGGTGTCAAAGTATGAGCATGTCTCTACTACAGCTGACTACACCAGATCTTACCTGTGACTACAATTGTGTTCCTACTGCCAGTTTTCATTGCTGTGATGGGCTTTTACAAATATCAGCTTGCTTTAGATTGCTTTACTGTTACATTCCCTTGGTATTGAACTGTGTGTGTGTACATGTTGCTTTTGATTAATCCTATACATACACAGGAAACCCAAACAGTAGTTATCAAATAGGCATTTATTTGTCCATTATTACTCAAAAAGCCCAAGTTTTTTAGAACCTATGACCATATTTTATAAGCAATTATCTATCTTACTTTTTAAATTCTTTATTGCAACCTTCATCTAGAAATCTAGGTTTAGCTTGAATATTAGGAGAAAGTTCCTCACTGTAAGGATGGCGAGGCACTGGAACAGGTTGCTCAGAGAAGCTGTGGATGACCCATCCCTGGAAGTGTTCAAGGTCGGGTTAGATGTAGGTCTGAGCATAGTGGTCTAGTGAAAGGTGTCCCTGCCCATGGCAGGGAGTTTGGAACTAGGTGATCTTTAAGGTCCCTTCCAACTCCGGCCATTTTATGATTCCATGAAGTCTTGTCAAATATTAAGTAAGGAAGTCTCACAGAAGTTTCCAGGCAGCATACCGTTTATTCTAATGTGTAAGTAGACAAGCCAAGTCATCATCAGTGATATTTCACAAGAAGTTACTGCACTGCAATCAGCAATAAACAAAACTAAGGATCGTGTAAGGAAGCCAACATCTTAAGAAGTTACCAGCATGATTTTTCTCACTCCCTGTTGTGTTTGCCTTCTGTGCAAAGAGAGCTCCTCTGTCAGCAGCTTCACTTCACCTCAGCTGCTTCCAGAATTCTGTACCTGTCCCCTCTACAACTTGCAAGAAACAATTAAGTTGTATTACTCTATAGGATAACTTTAACTGCCTTCCAGGAATGGCTGGTAAGAGTCAGATGTTATCATTGTTCCCTTAAACTCCATGCCAGAGATGGAAGTTCCGCTTTTCACCAAGGCTCCCTATTGCCAGTGCAGAACTTTACAAAATTTTCTACCTTTGTGTTGCTACCACTAGGAATAAGCAGAAAAATGTTTGATCAACTTTAAAAGACAAAATAGTGCAGAAAAAAGTTGCCACATTCCAGCTAACAGGGAAACAATTCAATATTAACTCAAACAGCTGAATGAAATATTCCTCAATGTAGAAGCAGGAGGCGGTGGTTGCATAGGGCAACAGTACAAGCTGTGCCCTGCCTGACTTTCCTGCAGGAACCTCTGCCAGAGCTGCTGCGAGGCAGAAGGCACTGCCCACCCATTTTCCCACAGGCACATTTCATGGCAGATGAGCTTCGGCAGGAGAGGGAGAGCTTTTCTGGCGCATCATTACTCCTGGGGACAGCGCAGCCATCGTAGGCATAGCAGGCACTGAATGGGGACTGAGCTGAAGCTGCCTGTATTGGCAATATGGAACATTTTTAAAGCAATAATTAATTATTGTTCTGAATTCCCAAGGCATGTGGTAGATTCACTGTCAGTGGGAATACTTAAGTCAAGCTTTGTAACCATTCAAAGGGTGGTGATGTCCTGACAGGCAGAAGTGTTGTGCTTGACATGGGGACTGTTACTGACATGTGTTCTGTAGGGGATCAGAAGCACCTCAGAGCTGCTGATCAGAATGACCTCAAGCTCTCTCTGTTATCTAATCCCAAGCTCATTTCACAGCCACCACCCTCGTTTTACTCCAATATTCACTTTGCTCTTGAACTAGGGAGTTCATGCTCTGTATCCACTGGGGAGATGGCAGTGCAGAGCTCTAACGATCAGTGGGTGTCAGAAAATAACAATATCAGATCTTCCATGTAATAGTCAGCCAAACAATGTTGTTTTCTTTAAAATCCCAACTATGTAAATTCAGACTGAAAAAAGTAAAGCTCCTGACTCTTACTTAGGCACAAAGCATCCCACTAAATCCATTTGACACTGGAAAATTAGCAACTAGATATTCAAAACGGTATTACTTATTGCCTTCAGTCAAATTCTGAAAGTTAGCCAAAACCAGAAGAGTCTTCACTTGTTTGTGTATGAGAGGTTTTGTTTTGAAAAACAGCCAAAATTAGATGTGATTATCCAGGTCAGATTCCTACCACATAAGTGTTATAAACCATGTTTGTTATTCTTGCTGTGTGCTCTTGTTTCAGAACACTGAAGTGTCTTTTGTGATACAGATTTGGACGGTTTCAGGAATTCTTTTCCCCACAGTCTTATTTATAGCAGATTTTGTCAGGTGGATTTCTTATCAAAAACCTCCTTGAGGTTCAGATTAGGATCTACTGTTTGGTATATTTTGGTTTTGTTCTTATTGTTCAACAACAAAAGAGCTCTAAAATAAAAGTTAGAATGTAAAAGTGAGTCCAGGTAAGCTAAGGCAGAGACCTGCTTGCTTTCCCTGTCTGATGTCACAGATACCTTCCCACTCACAAGCAGTGGGTATATTAAGCAACTGGTAAGTGCTGTTCTGAAGTTTCTCTGATGAAATCCCTGCCCTGCTGAAAACCATGCTTAGTGCAAAGTACCTTGGCTTTCTTTAGCTTGAGTAAGAACTGAAGCAGTTGCAAATCTGGAGGAATAGCCCTTCTGAAGAAGTCAAGCCACAAATTGGCAGAGATGGGACCTGTCGGTTTTTTTCCCTAAAATTGTTCCTTTGCACAGCAGGGGAAGAGGAACAGCCTCTAGTGTAAGTAAAACCATCCCTGCAGAGTTTGAACAATTATTGTCCTCTCTATCTGGAAGACAGTCAGAAGAATCTATTTTTTTCTTCCTTAGAGCACATTTTCTGTATGTCAGCCAGTTCTTTTTCCATGGGCATTCCCACAGCCTCCCTGTGTTTACCATAGTGACAGAGTAAGAGAAAGACTTGTTAACATAGCTTTGAAATTGTTATAATTTCTTTGCTCCTTAATGCAGCTTAACTTCACATAACTGATTTCAAGTAGTTGCAAATAAAAAAAACATGGAATTTGCTTAGCTGTTAAGGTAATCTCTGAAGAGAAGGGTATTCATTCCAATCCCTGCTCCACTTCTGAGGCGGCTTTACAGTCAACTTCTTCAGGAAAATACCAGGGCAGAGTTAGGGGCAGTCCATCTCATCCCATCTCAAGGCCAGAACATTGGATTTCCCAAATGTCACAGTTGATAAAATACAGTCAGTGATGATGGATCCATTTTTTGTGCTGTTAGTACTCTTTTCTGTGTTTGTAAGAATTTCCAGCCCAGAGACTGTGATTATTTTTGCTTCTTTATTCATAGGCATAAATTCGGGAGCTCCAGAAGCACTACAAAACTTATATTAGGTGATAAATCAAAGCAGTCTTGGAAAGTATCCTGTGCCATTGGCAGAGACAATCAATAGCAGAACCTATACATAGCAAATTAGTTCTGTAATGAATTGCATTCCAGGCCCTGGGCCTTTCTTGTATCGAATCACTTCGTTATCTCTTCCCATAATAGCACAGAATATGTCCCTACACTGCTTTGTAGGATGTATTTGTGCTAAAAATTACAGACTGAATTCCTGTTGTTCTACTGCCTCTTGAAGTTCATGGCAAAGCTTGTACAAACTTCTGTGGGACAAAGGCCTGGTTTAGGATGGTAATTACAGATTAGTCCACAACAGAGACACAAAGTGCTATGCAGAAAGTCATAGTTCTTTGCCAAATGTGGAAACTCTTGCCTACATTATGATGACATCCCTGTGGAACTGAACTTGGTGTGAGCCACTGTATATGTAGAAGTTCAAGGGAGAAAAGTGTGCTGGATGATGAAGATATCCTGTCCTGTGAGTTTGTACGGTAGCCTAGCAGGTTCTTTCCCCAGTTAGTGGAAATCAGTCCTAAGTATTCAAGACTATCAATAGTTGAACCCAAAAGACACAAGAAGAAGACACAGAGATATAGATTGGGAAATTTATTTTTTTTTTAAAAATAATTGTATTTCTAATCTTACAATAACCCAAAAGGAAAATTCAGTTGCCACCTTAAATGAGTTTCCAAAGGTTCCAGGGACACATTAGGCTTCAAGACCAAACAAGAACTCTCTTGTCCTTAAGATTCCTGATCTTTAGTCAAGAACAATGAAAAATAATAGAAATACATGGAGGCCAGTTGAAAGATGGAGCCTCTGCAGCAGCGGTATCACTTTGAATGATGAATGCTGCCGTTCAGGTTTGGAAAAATAACTTCAAAGTCAGTGACACGTTTACCTGGCTTGGTGCCATTTAGGTTCTTCCTCCCATCCTTGCTGTGTTTCTGTTTGTTCACAGGAAAGCTAAAACCATGCTCTGAGTCATGGCCATGCAATGAAGTTGAAGTCAATGACCAGTTTTGCTTCATTAAAACTATAATGAGTGTCGCTGGTCCTGGAAATGTTGGGCAGTTGAATAGAGTCTTGTAATAAAGCTTAACTTCAGTCTTAGGCTTTTCAGATTATTAAACTATATATATGAAAAATACAGATTCTTTGCTGTTCCCTTTGCTACTATATATTCCAGTCAGCCTAACCCTTTTCGTATGTCTTCTTAAAGAGTCCAGGTTGTTAGGAACCATTTTGTCTTTATTTCAGAATATCTTTTAAAGTGTCACACATGCTTCAGATGCGTTTTTCAATATCAACTTTATATTCTTAGAGATGTGGATTGGCACTTAAGCGGGTTTAAGAGTGTTTGGCACTTTGTATCCACACGGTCATTCCAGGACATCTCTTGCCACCCCCAGTCATGGGCACGGTGGTGGGAAATTCTCTTCCTTTCCCAGCTCCAGCACTTGCTACCTTTCTCAATGCAACCCATGGACTGGGATGGCAGGTCCTCCCTGCCGGGCCCAGGAGCAGGCGGCATGTCCCAATGGGCTTGCCAAGAGTTAAAGGACTAAAGCAGTGTCTGAGAACTGGGTTGTTGCCACTGCAGACTTCAGAAGGGAGGGATCTTTGTCAGCATTCCTGGCTCTCTGCATAAAGGTGGAGGGAGCCAAGTACTAACTAAATGAAATTACATATTCCGTTGAAGTTTAGACAAGGCAGAGTAATTGATTGCATTCATTGGGAGACTTGAATGAAAACACCTCTCAAAAGAGCTCTCACTCCAAAGGAAAGGCTGTTTTACCCCAGTACATTTTCCTTTCGGCCCATATAGATCTACCACTTTTTTTTTCACTTTTTTTTTTTTTTTCAAATTTTATTTTTCGTGCACAGTTAAATATTTTCATCCTTTCTGAATCAAAGTGACTGCAGATTTTTATCGTTGCTGTTTCTTTTTGTTTGTTTTTGCTTTGTCTTGTTGGCGGAGCCCAGAGCCACTGCCACACGGGTGTGCCCGGCTCCAAGGGGGACCGGGATGGAGAGATTCCCGGCAGTGCTTCCCAGAGGCCACCACGGGAGGGCGCCCTTGGCCAGCGCGGCGTCGCCGGCGGCACCGGGGGATGCGCGGGGGGCCGGGGGGATGGAGGGCTTGTTTGTTCTCCGTCAGTTCTGGAGCGTTTGGTTGTTTGCTCTCCATCAGTTCCGGAGGGCTTGTTTGTTCCCCGTCAGTTCTGGAGGGCTCGGTTGTTCTCCGTCGGTTCTGGCCGTCCTCGCAGAGCTGTGCTTTCCCGCTTGAAGCACTTTCAAAGGAAAGAGGAAAATACAATCGGGGGCCGGGGGTGAGGGTGGGAATGGGTAGAAGAGGGTTTTCCAACCTGCCCTTCCGAGGCAGGCTGGCGGCTTTCATGGTCCAGTCCCATCACCCCTTTCCCCTGTTATTTGATGGAGCCTTTCATGCAGCCACACGGAGGGAGGAAAAAAAAATTGAAGAAATAAACAGAAAAATGTCATTTTGAGTCTGGCCCTAAATTTTGCGGCTCATTCTGTCATTACTTCCATGGGAAGTGACATAGTCTCCTGCAATGACCATTAGCAATTTTATTGCAGAAATTTTCTGCATTCCTCAGGATTCCACTGCGGCTGAGCCCATCCACAGGCTGCCCAGTGGAAAGAAAACACCCGCACATGTCTCTGTGCACCGAAGCAGGGCCTGGGGATTAGCAGCTAAGAGAGTTGCCTTTATGTCTGGGCACTGGGGCGTTCACAGCACTTGCTTCTTGAACTTGGCGTTGTGTCTGGCCATGGACCAATGGCTCGATGCAGAGGCCAAGACAAAAAGCAGGTAAACTAGCCCCCAGCTTTCCAGAGCAACACCTGGGAGCTCTGTCAGCTGACTTCAAGCTCTGTCTCTACCCTAGCAGGCAAACCTGATAAGGGAGCTTCCTGGTGTAAGCAGAGTGACAAAGGTCCTTTCTAGCAGGACAGATTAGCCCAAGCACAGCTGTGTTTGAACACGGCTGCCTACTGTTTCTGCTGCCTTAGAGCAGCATGGCCAGAACTGACAGCATTGTGCTGTGCAGATGTAGCTTGGCAGAAGTGCCTATTTTGACCAGATCGTCCTATGTCAAGAAACTGAAATGTAGCTGGCCAATAAAGAGTTGAAATTACCTTTGAGGTGCTTTGTAAAGAAAGACTGAGAGGGGATGTGAAGCCAAATCTTTCACCCATCAGCTCTCTGAGATGTTACAAAATTAAACAGTGGTTGCAGAGCACACAAACTTTTATGGGGCATTTGAGAATACACAAAGATGTTTCCTGAATCAGGGGGTATGGAGGTGTGTAGAGAACTTTTATTGTCTCCTTGCTGTCAGTGTGAAGAGTGGGAGGGGAGTTACTATACACAGCTGTTCTCACTGGAAGAAGGAAAAACAACTTGCTCAAAAGAGAAACCTCATTTCATCCTCTCACAGCCTGAGGACCTTCACCCTTGGAGAAGTACAAGTCAGTGTGAATATTCAAACTGGGCAATCTGTAATGTGAGCAGTGAAAGAAAGTGCTGCAGTCAGGCAGAGACTGAGGAATGTAGGTTCCTGGCACACTGGTTAGAAACTGCTTTCAGGCAAGATTCAAACCAAAGATTGAAGTAACAGACCATCCAATTTGATCGTAGCAGGAGATGAGAAAGACACAGAAAAGCAGACAAGGAGATCTATTATAACTCAGCCAGAAGAGAAAGAAATACTGAGACCTCCTCCATTGGGTGGGGTGTTTCAGATAGAAAGACTCTACCTTTGGCATTAAACCTTAAAGACCCAGAAACATCAAGCTGCTTAAGACAAAGCAGCTAAACCTGGGTTAAACAGTGTGCAGAAATGCCTATTTGGAGCAGAGGTGGCAGCCAGGGTAGTAATACTCATTCGCTTGGACAAATTTGTATTTTCTTCCATTTAATCAGCAGTTTTGTCTGCTTTGCTATATGTTCCTCAGCAGCTGTAGCTCTCACTTTCCATGCTGGGCAGCCAGGGACAGGCTAAGGAGGGAGAAAGACTGTGGTCTCCTTCATGCCTTAGCAAAACCAAGGTCTTTCCCTGTCTTGTGTTCCTTCCTTTCTGCCCTCATCAACACACTTGTCCTTCTCTTTCCAGCCTCTTGTTCTTTTGACATGCTCCTGCTCTTCCATCTTTATATGAAATCCCCATATTTAAAGCATTTTGAATTTAAGTTGGCCTTCTCTCTCCAGAAACAGCTTTTCTCGCTCTGTTCATTTGTGAGTCTCTAGGTCAAGTCCAAGGAGAACTCATGAGTATGAACTCTGGTTGCTTTATGTGGCTCTTGCACAACCAGACAGCTTTCAGTATACACACATGTTGTGCTTAGTGTAAAGAACCACCTCTTTTAGCAGTGAGAACACAGCTCCTGTGCCTGCCAGGCCAGCTCCGTGGCTTTTATTGCCTGTCACAGGAGAGAGATGGCTGCAAGCAGACAGGCAGGAAGGCAGGTTGAATGGATTTTCAGCTGTGAAAATATATCAGCTGCCTCCCCCAGACCCAGAAAAATTGAGTACAGCCACAGAGCAAGCTCCCTTCACAGGGGTAAAACCCCTTGAGCTCCCCAGAGCTCAGCCTTAGCAATGCAGGAGCACTCTTGGGGTAGCAATCTCCTTAACCCAGACCACATCTCCAATCTTAACCCAGTCCACAGCAGTCCCACTGCTGGTCTGCATCTGGTGGCCCCAGCATGGCTGTGCTTTACACAGCCCCACATGAACTTTGTCAAAGTGTTGCCAGAAGGTGCCTGCAGTCACCTTCCCAGCGAAAGAAGAGGGTAACGTGTATCATTCACAGGCCACATTTACACAGGAAGAATAAAACTTCTCAAAGAATGTGACGTATGCACACAGTGGGGCCAGTTGTCTTTTTTAAAACACAGTGACACACTTGAAGGCTGCCAGATTCTGCAGCTCTTACATGGTGTGTGGGTGGTGAATTTTTTCATATTATTCAACATTCGCCTGAGTCTGATTTTAATTAAAAACAGATTGAGAAGCTTAGGGGGGAAAAAAAAAAAAGAAAAAAAAAAAGAAATTAGGAATTAAAAAAGCCAAACACAAATCCTCTGACAATTGTCGCTGCTTGCAGTTACAGCACATGCCGAAGATGGCAAAACCACTGTGAGTGAATCACTGTAGAATGCGTCGATTTGTTTAATTCCTCAGGAGTCGTGACATGACTCATTCCCAACCTGGAGACCAAAGTGAAGTTTTGAAGGAAAAATGTGGAATAAAGCAGGCTCTTTTCAAAAAAACGAGGACAGTTTTAACTCTAGCCTTTGATATAATTTCATTAGTGCTTCACAATGTGATTGCAAAACAAGGCCATCCCTGTTTGGTAACATAAGACATTCGTGTTTAGTGGAGCAAACTGGCTACATGTGGGCTGGACAATGCTGAGTGGGACTTCGTTTCTGTCACTGACATGTGCTTTCTGATGTTTTGATATGTTTTGAAAACCCAGTTTTGTAATTTATGTGACTGCTCTGCAGGCAGGGTCCTAAAGAAGTTAGGTGCTCAAAAATACTACTCAAAAGACACCATCCTTCTTTTTCAGTGAAGATTTGTCAAGCATTGCATCTGATTCACATGGGAAAAGAAATTTTGATCATATGAGTCACTTCAGTCTTTGGATACTTAACAAAATGTATGGTGTGATTGGAAGCATGACTAATGTGTTTGTGTATTCAAGAGTCTGTGGATGCTAATGGAAGTTACAGAGTTGTATCTAGAAAAGAAGACACTTCAGAGCATATCAGTTCATTAACTTTCATCTATACATAATCACCTGCTGTTTTATAGATCTAAAAAAATTCCTTAATGCTTTGTGTGTTTTAGGACTGTACTTCAAAAGTCCCCTACATCAAGTCTTTGTTTAAACATCCCACTCATCTACCATTATCCATCTCATTGTGTTTCATTTCAGCTCATTTGCAAAGCCTGCTCTCTATCTAATTAACGCAAATTGTGTTGCTTGCTGCAAGCTTCCCTTCTCCGACCTGGCACTCCCAAATACATTCACGAGAAATTTCAGCCTCCTTTTGTTAATTGCATGTGCAAAGTGACCTTTATTCTCTCTGTATGCCGTCATTATTCACCAGTAGTTACTAAGTAACCTGTAGGAATGCTGGAGGCTTTGCATCTCTTATTAAGAGTTGTGCTCTTTGGCTATTTAGTGTTGGTGTTTTGTGACTGAGGCCCAAACCCCTCTGGGATTGGCTCTACTCTACATTTGAAAAGGATGCTCCTGAACCAAACTTCTTGAATTTTTTTAATTAACAGGGGTTTTCTAATTACAAACTGAGCTTGCAATAGCAAGAAAAATGTAGAGAAAAGTCCATATATTTCTCATTCACTTTAACGAAATGTTTGCATATAATAATTCAAAGTAATTATCTGCATTGTTAATTAATACAATCATGAAAATTAGTGTTAAATATTTTCTATCCACCCTAATAGTGGATTTCTGTGGTGAGAATTCATACTAAGAACTGCTCACGTTAAACTTTGTGAAACTTTGTGAATAGTTTCCTTTATAACTGGCATCAGTCTGAAACACATTGCTATTGAATTTTCTCATTCTTTGGATCCGTGTTTATAATAGAGCCATAAAATGAATTGGGCTGGAAGGGACCTTAAAGATCATCTAGTTCCAAACCCCTTGCTGTGGGCAGGGACATCTTTCACTAGACCAGGTTGCTCAAAGCCCCGTCCAACAGGGCCTTGAACACTTCCAGGGATAGGGTATCCACAACTTCTCTGGGCAACCTCTTCCGGGGCCTCACTACCCTCACAGTAACAAACGTCTTCCTAATATCTAATCTAAACATGCTTTCTTTCAGCTTGAAGCCATTTTCCCCTGTCCTGTCACTGCATGCCTTTGTAAATAGTCTCTCTCCACCTTTCTTGTAGACTCCCTTCCGGTACTGGAAGGCCACAATTAGGTCACTCTGAAGCCTTCTCTTCTCCATGACTATTTAAGACTTATTTTACACACATATATTTTTCATCTCTCTCATTTGTATCCTCTTGACTCATTTCCTTTCCTTTCCTGCTTTTGGCTGTGTTTTGGACAGGCACTACCATGGCATTTGAACACCCATCACATTACTTTGGCACCACACTGCAATGAGGTATGTGGGCAGAATGAACCAGGAAACAGTTCTGAGCTCTAGGCCCAAGCCCATCTCAGTTGACATAGGTAACATTATCTTTGTCTCATCCTTCAGCTGTTAGTACTGAGCAGAGATGTCACAGCATGAAGGAGCCAGGACAAGCAAAAATACCTTCTGAGTCTCTCTCAGGTCAAATACAGTGTCACACCAGTCCTGTGCTGAATTTAAGCAGTTCCAGTAGTGATGCCAGACAGTGACTTCAGAACCTAATTCTGAACCTAACAGAGAAATGACATAACACAAGAAGAAAAAGAAACTTTCAACCAGTCCGCCCCAGGCCAGTAGGACCAGAAAGCATTTTTAATGAACCCACCAGTAGGTTTAGACACAAAAGAAAAGAATAAGGGCTCTCTGTCAAGTTTGCAGTACTCCATCACAAGTCTCTTCTCAGTCAATGATAACCCTTTAGGTGGCCAGCATTAAGCCATTAACAGGAAAATTTGACAGCCACTATCACTTGAGCCTGTTAAAAAGTTTTCATTCCCTTTCTGAAGGTGTTCAAGGCCAGGTTTGATAAGGTTTTGAGCAATCTAGTGAAAGGTGTCCCAGCCCATGGCAGAAGGCCTGGAACTAGATGATCTTTAATGTGTTTTCCAACTATGATTCTATGATCTGCCTGCCTTTAAAAAAAGAAAAAAGGCCAAATGCATGTAGCAAAGGAGACTGAGTCCATCCTCTTCTGAAAATACATATGCTATGAACAAAGACCTCTGTGTCAGCCCACAGCAATGTCTTAGCACTAAACTCTTCTTGGTAACATTGCAAAACACCTGTTTTTTTTCATATTTTATTTGTCATGCTATTAGAATTGTTGCTCCACAGAGCAGCACAAGAACATTGCCCTTCCTTTCCCAGAAACCATACAGATCTGTACACTGATCTTGCAATCCACGAGTCATAAATTGGCTGCTCGGCGGTGTTATGAATGCCAGGTGTATTGTAGTATTTTTCACCTTCAAGGCAGTGCAGTCTCAAACACTGACTTGGGATTACTCTGTTTCCCCATGAGAGGTGACATCTGTGCTCTTCGCAGGGTTGCAACATTATCTTGGCTTTTGCCAGCCTGTGCCTGGTGCCATGCCTTGCAGTGCCCCTAACTCCTGCAGCAGGCATGGGAGGGCAGACAATGGCTGCAGATCCTGCTGGGATCAGGCTCTGTAACAGTGACATCAAACTGCTGAACCTAATTGGAGGGGAAGACGTGTTGATTTAGAAACAGTGCAGTCCGTGTTGCATTTTTGAGGAGCTCCTAAGTGCTTGCTCCTTTGGGAACCAGCTGCAGAGCTGTGGTCTGGATGCAGGCCCTGGCATACAGCTGACATCGAACAGGGATAGGTTTACTGCATGCTAATATCTGTTTAACCCTGGTAAAAAGTTCCAGCAGATTTTTGTTTCTTCTTTATTTTGTTGCAAATGTATTTTGGGAAGGTGAATGCATTCATGTATTCATGTGTCCGTGCTCTGGCTTTATTCAGCAACTTCACTGGTGGTTTTCATTTTGCTTAAGCGGTCCCCACCTGCTGCACTGCTTGAAGTAAATGGACAGAAAAAGGGAGAAGCGTATGTTGGGGAAAGGGGAGAAATTGTGAGTCCTTTGATGAGGGGGCAAAGCCTGTCTGAGACAAAGGAAATCTCTTACTGCAATAGCATTTGATATCGAGAAGCCTTGTGTGCAACTTTGAGTTATCAGACTATAGATGTACTGGCAACAGGGGTTTCTTATTTTCCTGAGAGAAGCCTGGTGTCTGATATCTGCAGCCAGGTGTTGTGACAGTACTTTGTCCTGTTTCTGATTTAAAAATATACGACTTGCCACCAAGTGGACAAGGAGCAGGAGCTGACTATGCCCACAGCATGTCTTGCTACTGGACTGGACAGTCACCCTGGGTGCTAGAGAAGACTTCTGTTTCTATGAACATTAATTTCTTTGCAGTGACCAGGCCTGCCTGGTCAGAGGGAATGTCATTGCAATAGTGTGTTTGCAGGAGGCAATTCTCTGGGCTGTGCTTCACCTTGGTTAAAAAGAAGGTCAACTTTCTGCCAAAGGATACAATTGCAGTTCACATCAGACCTCTGAATAACTAGAGCAGAGTGATACGTGGTGGCCAGAGTTGAAGTCCAGACAGGAGATCGCAGTGGTGAGCTTTCCATCTTGCAGAAAAACCTCACTGGTCTTTCCTTACACCATAGGCTGAACACTTGTCACAACAGCTCTCTGTTACTAGGGCAGAAGTATTTAAGAAAATCTTATATCCTTACTGCAGGAGTCCTTGCATGTAATCCTAAAGCATGTCACTGTGTGATGCTGAGCCACCCCATTAGTAATTTTGTGAGCCTTGCACAATTTTGGACTTTTGGTGTATGACTTATACCTCTAAGTCTGTTTTAGTACAGGCGGGGGGTATGTGAGAGGCTAATGGAAAATCAGAGCTTGTAATTGTCCAGCTTTAAAATGCAGAGTCAAAAGGTGCTTACAATGGTGAAAGACTGCATTTGTGTCATCATGTCAGTATGCTGATCCATCAGTGCTGGAGCATGTGGGATACCTCTGTGACAGCTTTCACAAAGTCATACATCAAATTACAGGCACACACGAATGCCTTTGGAAAAATGGCTTTTGCAAAACTCATTTTTCCCGTGGCTACACATTCAAATTCTGTGAATGGGTCACTATAGATAAAAATAGATAAAGAAAATAGGGTGGAGTAGTGAAAAATTGGAAAACGTATTTCATAGTGTTCAGGGTGATGGTTTATAGTGAAGCAGGTAGACAAGCATCTCTTACCAATCTCTTGCTCTCCCATTCACTGTTACAGTGCTGCAACATGGTGAGAAGCTGTAACGACGTGGTCATTTCTAAAATTTCTTCAAAAGACTTGTCAGGAAAAGCAAGTCAGTTGAACAGTATTAGTCAAAAGCAAATGTTACTATTTGTGGAAAAAGATAGAATTTGGCTTTGGCTCTGGCTTTGGTTCTATAGCCTTATGAGGTGACAAAAGGCACTGTTTATTTTTGCTTTCTTCTACCTTCAGCCCAAAAGGATGATGAGGGCCATGAATAACTGTGTGTGTCCCAGGCCAGCCAACCCAAGGGGGTCTCATTAGCTCCTGTTCAGCAGATATAAACAGCCAAGGCAGGGGACAGTGTATGAACATCACACCAGTGACATCTATGAGAACAGACAATGCTAGAAGGACCTGAGGTCATTCTGGCCAGCTTGATGTTTACTGGCTTCCAGCTCATGTATTAAATGATTTTACTGAGAACATGGATTTAAAGTGTGTTCCAAAAGCAAGAGAGATGAGCAGTAAAAAAATTGCATGTAGCAAGTGCAGGTGAGAAGTCCACTGACTGCATAGTGAAATTGTCTCACCACAAACCCAAAGCTAGCCCCTTGCTAGCTGAGTGTGAAGTGTTTCTCCAGAGGGCCCTGATACAGGTACCTGGGCCACCAGGGGTAACTAGATACGACGCTTTAGATACGACCAGTTTCTTACATATCATGAGCTACAAAAACTCCTTAACAACAAGGGCCTAGGAAGAAGATAGGTGAGGGTGGACATGTTTCTCACAGAGTGTAAAATGAGTCTGTGTAAAGCTTAGAAACTCTGTCTTTTTCTCCTGCCGTGAGACTTCAAAAGGTTTGGAGACCCCGGTTTGCATGTGTAGTTCTGACACTGTGAACCCTGATGTGGATCTGCTCCTGATATAAATAGGAGTACAATGCTGATCATTATTCTCACATCAAGTACTGCAAGGTCAGTGTCTGTGAATGGGTCTAATTTCTTGCATATCCTATAGCAACAACCAGACTGTCCCAGGGATCCAGAATGATGAAGGAGCATTAATTTCTGCTTCCTGATGATATATCCCACCAACAGGAATGTGAGTAGCTGCAGAAATTTTAGGAATTCAATATATAACAGAAAAATATAATTGTTTCAGATAATAGATAACTCTTGGCTAAAATAGTTGTATGTCTTCTCTGTAACTGCACCATATAGACTTTTCCTCATAATTTATATGTGTTAAAAACTTGAGTTGTGAACAACAAATGGTCTTCAGACTTTACATGATAGTACTTGGTAAAGACTTTGTATCAGGGAAGGGCTACTAAACTGCAAAATCTTAACAATTTGCCTTTCTTGCATTCTTTTACTCTTTTCTACTATTTGCTTGTTGATCACTACCCGTTACATCCTAGTCCTTTCTGTTGCTGCAAATGATCCCTGCCTAAAAACATAAGAAGGAGCAAAGATAATGTTTTCCTTCATCTGATTGCTGCTTTTCTTAATACGATTTTTCTCTTCTAGTGGGTGGTTCTGTAGCATCAAATTCGTGCTGATGAAATGTGCATACACATAACATCCTACCTCATTGATGATGGAAGGACCCAGAGACCTTAGCAGGACACAGGGCCTTCCATATCTAGGTCACCAGTGTGCAAATAAGTAGGTCAGTAAGGAATGGAAGTAGGTTATCCAATTGTTATGTGGGGTGAGGGCTGCTGATCTACTTCTAGGGTACATTTTCAGAGCACAATAAAACAGCATCACAACTGACATTGACATTGACTGGTGTCCCCCCTGGCGATCTCCATGCAGATGCCATGAAATAAATGGACAAGGAAACAAAACTAACCTGTCACATGGGAGAGGGCACTCCTGAGTCTCAGTGCAAGCATATTGGGAGAGCAGCACGTAGCCTAGATGATGAAGCTTTTGCTTTCCCACCCATTTTGTGCCTGATTAATGGACAGAAAAAGGACTTCACTTTCCAAGGATTTATTCTGACACATTTCATAAGCACTATCACTTGAGAGTACATGTAAGACAAATAGTTTTATCCTATTATTTCAGAACAAAATGCAGCCTGCAGGCTTGATTCTCTGCACCATTATGCCAGTTTTACGCTGGTGCAATTTTACTGAGCACTGATGAGTTCCAGCAGACTAAAACCAGTGTGACAGCATGAAGATGCAGGGTCTTCATCTTCCAGAGGACAGAACATAAAGCTCCAAGACCTTGCTGCATTAATAGCAGTGCTCCCAAGTACAGCCTCGATGAAAAGTAAAGCCAGATACTGCACTTTGAAGCATGGTTATTTGTATGGCAAGGAACAGAAAGACATGATCATTGTATTGTGCAGTAGTTGTGTTATATCAGGTCCTGGTTTGGCTCTGTCAGGTTTCTACAGGAGATACAGGTTACAAGAGGAACCGAAAGCTTGTTCCCACAGGCTGGTGGCATTTACTGGGCTGATGGCAATTTAGAGTGATGTCTCCCCTCAGTTCTGGGCCCATTTTCCTGTCAGCCCCAGATAAAAGCATTTCACAAAGTGTTTGAAAGAAAGTACTTCTGCAGTATCCATTCTGTGGTTTCCTTGTAAAGAAACAGCTGCTCAGAGCAAGAGGGAGAGAAGACACAAGAGAATGCAAAGCAGATGCCATGGAGTACTTTGTAGGAACAGAGAATCTCGCAAGCTACTACCACCTGTTTTTTCATTAGGCTCCCTCAAAGCACCTGAGAATGAAAAATGCCTGGATTTGCAAAGCTGGTCCAGAGTTCGTCCTGGTTTCCTAAGTTCATCCAGGCTGGCCCAATGCAGCCAGCGAGCTAGAACAAGGAGGAGGAAACAGTCAGATCATTTCCCACCTGTCTGGCATATGTAGTATCTTTGCTCATCTTCCAGTGTGCTGCCTTCCTGTCCAGGCTGGTTTGGATATAAAACCAATTTGAAATGGGGGCAAGGGAGTGAAGCCATACATTAATCCAAATAAATCAGACAAATTATGTGTGTTCCCTTTGCTGCTTTCCAAGAATAAAGTTGTGTTCAGATTCCAGCTTTTAACTGAATTATTTTTAAGTAAAAATATATGTGAGCTCTAAGCCTTTCAACACCTACAATGAGCCCCAGCTCACCCCTAAAGTCTTCTGTGACAGTTTGACAACAGGAGTAACTGAGCAACGCATGCAGAAGGGGAGAATGGTAGCTGCCATGTTAAGCAAAGACAAAATATAAATTACTACAGTGATCTCATCTGTTTAAAAATATGCTGACAAGAGACAAAAGGTCTTTTTGGCATTTTTTGTAGGAATTTCTTTAGTACCCACCCCTGTAATATCTGATTGCTCCATTCATCAAATTTGCTCTCTCTCTGCTTTGTCTTAGCCCTATCTTAGGACTGCAGAACCCTTACAAACATCAGGAGAACTCCTATTTATCTGCATTTTCCTGGGCGCAGCATAACATGTGATCCAAGAACATCCTTCCTCTCAACTTCCCATCTTCCTAGATAAGAGCACTCTGCGGAATTCACTTCTGTTAGTATGTGATGCTTTCAAAACTCCTGCTTTCTGCTTTGCTGGGAGCTGGAGACTGCTGATATGTGTAACTTAGTATGATTCCCTTCAATATTTTAAATTATCTCTACACTTTGTAATGCACAGCACTTCCATAGTAGAAAAATATAAATAAAAAGAACCCACCCAAATGTAAGATCAGCAGGTAACTGAGCACGCCTGCTTGTAAGTGGTTTGATTTTCATCAGGAAATAAGCATTCACAGAAACCTTAGTTAAGCAGCAGCATGTGTCAATCCCTTCAAGGCTTTTACTTAGGAATATATATTATATTCTATAATATATGTATATGAAATGGATTTGAGAACAAATAGTTGCTCATTAGTTCCTGATAGAAAATTTCAGAGCACTTAAATAGCTTATGCTCCCAAATTCACTGTAAGGTAGGTAAGCAACATGAATCTCACTCCCTTTTTACTCTTCATCTGCTGTGTGCACACTGACTCAGGGAGGCACAAGCTACAGCTATACTGGTAAACTAATGCCCAGGACCACTCTCTGGACTGAACCCAACCATGTCCCCACAATTAAATTCTCCTTCCCTCCAAATCAGTGTGGCTGCACCCAAACTACCTATGGGGAATGGTACTTGGCCTACCCTACATGTGCCCAGAGATAGTTTGGGTGGAAAACTGGGCTGGTCATGGCTCGAGCCATCTAATAAAGTCAAGTTCAAGTCTCAGCAACCAACTGCAGTTGAGTGTTTGCTGATGATGATTAACTTAGCCATATAGAAACAGCCAGAGAGCCTTTGCCACAACAGAACACATCTT
The DNA here is from genome assembly GCA_035222235.1 of Margarornis squamiger. NCBI lineage: Eukaryota > Metazoa > Chordata > Aves > Passeriformes > Furnariidae > Margarornis > Margarornis squamiger. Next base: position 55,140,318 of record JAWWTY010000106.1, on the reverse strand, counting down.
ATGAAGCCCAGTTCTTCTTTCCATGACCTGGTGTTCGGGTCCAGTGTAGATTTTAGGACATCACTACTGTATGCTGCAACTCTTGGTGTCTACTCAGAGCAATGGAAGCAGACCTTAGTTAAATAAGCCAAACTATAGTGCCATATAACCTAACAAGATGCATGTATGTGGCTTTAGCTTTAGGCTAGATTATTCTTGTATTTAAGCAGCTAAATTCACCATCACTAAATGTATAAAAAGGGCATTGTGTTGACACATTTGCAGAAAAAGTCTAAGTGTAACTGTGAGTCACATTTCACTTACACTTGCATTTCTATATAGCCCTTTCACAATGGTACTGCTCTAGGCAGAACTTCCTATGATTAGTCATCCAATTCAAACTAATTATCATAGCAAGAGAAGTTTTCTAAGTGTTTGAAGAGAAGGCAGTAATTTTTTGTGGGCTGTTTGGTGTCGTGACATTTCAGGAGAAACAAAACATGAAAAAAGAAAGAAGGGACAGACTGTAAGGAAACAAATGTAGGGGAATATTTTGATTGCAGAGGAAGTTGGTTAGTCAGAGTCCTTATCTGTGTATGGTGCTGTTTATTTTCCAGTTCATTTTGTATGTTGGATATTGGATAGCAGGACAATTGAGAAGAAAGCTTCCTAGGGGGTGGGACTGTTCTGCTGTTGCAGAATAACCATAAACAGTGCATTAAATCAGTACCTTCAGCAAATCTAGGCAGAGTGGCATCCTCACATGTACGTGTTTCACACACTCTTACACCCTGTCCTATTGCATTAAAGGCATTTGTGCACATTATTTCCTTGTACTGAAGAAGGAGTGTATATTAAGGATACACTGAGCCAAGGGAAGGGCAGCAATATTTCAAGTCATCTCAGGGGAAATTCAGTAGGCAAGGGAGTCTTGGAACTTTCTTTCAGCCTATTTCAAGTCAGAATTGTGGAAAGTAAAAAGACTTTGGACACTTTATGCAGTTTTACATGGTGAGAGAATTAGAAACATATCTGGTACACACAAAATTGGGCCTACACATTTCTCTGTCATCATGCAGAAACTCACTGGAAATCCACAGATTATTTTTTTTTAATTGCTCTACCCTCATGGGATCTACAAATAATAAGAATTGACAAAAAATAATCATGCTACTGAACTAGCACATGCATACCAGAACAACAGGAAAAAACGGTCTAGCTAAGCAAAGACATTTTTTTAATTAGTTTTTCATTAAATTTATTTTTTTTTTTTACATCCTTCTGGTGGGTTTTATAGTATATTGCTTAGACAAAGAAAGGAAGTGTTTCCAAGCCCACAAGGTCAATAATGCTAGATATCAGTTTCTCTTCACACCATTTCTGGGTTAGTTCCATCTCTGTCCAATCATGCATAGGCATAATTTTTTTTATATCTGTTACGGGGGTAAATGATACATCTGGGAAGGACATTCCCTTGTTATTTACATGTGAAACCCTTTCTTAGAAATCTACTGTGTGATCACAAATCACACACAAATCTTGGACGTCTTTATTTGTAGGTAGTCTGGAGCTTCAATAACTCTTTGCCACACCATCTTCTTGCAGCTTGGAAAAATCCCAATCACTTAGGTTGATTGTATTCCCCTAGTAGGTTGTTGTGGCAACAGTTTATTCAATGTTTGCAAAAGGATCTGATGATGAAATATGCTTAAGGCTGTCTTGAGAATAAAGCATTAGATTTTCCTAATACAGCCTTAAAAGGCTGCCTATCTCCAGGGACTGTTCCCCCTAGATATATGCACACCTGTAAAATGAGTGCGCAGGAAGCGCAATTAGACTCCATGGTTTTTAAATTGCCTGGAATAGCACAAGGCCACTCCCACAGTGAGAAGAAGCAAAGGTTCCCAGTAGGCAGAAATAGGGTGTTGTGTGTTTGTTTCCTACTTCTCCTATGTTTGTGTTTTATCTCCAGAAATACTCATAAGCTGTGGCAGGGGTCTTCTGGAGACAAAACTCACCCACCTTTGCTGTTCTCAGTTCAGAGAGGGCATTCTTGAAAAAAACCCCAAGCAATATCCAAGCTATCTGAATATTTTTATGTATATATATTATTTATATGTGTATATAATTATTAACAGTCATCTTGAGGACTGAACAGAAAGAAAACTTAACTTTTATTATAAAATAAGTAGCATACACTCATTTGACAGGTAGAAGTTTTTTTTCACTACATGAATCTGAGAGAGTGAGGGGAAAAAAAGGCAAAAAACTGAAAGGACCTAAACTGCTTCTGGGTTTTAAACTCAAGCCAACATATAATATTTAAGTTTGCTGCTTTTCAAGAGTTTCCAAAGCACATACAAGATGGAAAATTAAATATGCAGTCAAATCTTGACAGGTGGGTGTTTTTTTTTTGGTTGGTTGGGGTTTTTTTTTGTTTTTCCCAATGACTGCAGTTATCAGCTGCAGTGATGAAGCTGTGGTACATAGCAAGGAGGATTTTGGTGGATTTTGGTGGAATTCCACAAGAGAATGAATCTGAAGCAGCTGGAGGAGGGAAGTTGTCTGTTCTAGTAGATTATTTTCTGGGTCTCTGCTGTACCTTCCCTATAAGCTTGCATCATATTTTCCTACATTTATTTCTACTTCCAAAAACAGTATGAGCAGCTCATTCTGCATCCTCATCACATCCACATCCCTGTATCACTGACAGCTCCCTCAGGCCAGTTCTCCACTACTTCCAGCCCCTTCACGGGTCTTCTACCTTTACTTATCCCAGCAACTGAGAAAAAAACTCTGTGTTTTGTGGCTTCTTCAGAAGCCATGCAGAAATTGCTGTTTGGGCAGCCACCTACATTAGTGCAAATTGGCCAACTGCTTCTCCTAAATCCCATTAGAGCAAACAAAAGAAAAAGGTGATGACTACCTTTCCATCACCAGCAGCATTCATGGGGCCACTTCTCCATCTCCTTAACAGATTTACACTAAATGTGGGCAGTTTTGAGATATCTTTCACTACATTTCTTTGAAATTGATTAAAATGTTCAAAAGATGTTGCCAGTAGCAGTACAAATGATAAGGAAAGTTGACTGATGGGTAGATAGATATCAGTTCTCGTATGTCTTGTTTCCATAGGAACCAGACTGAAAACAAGTTAGAAATGTTAAAAAAATAATTCTTGGTTGTGCTTTGTGGTTAACAGATCTGGGGTTTATGTTGTTGTTGCTATGGGTTCATTATTATTGTGTACCATAATATAATAGCACCAAAGAACATTAGTGCCACGAGATAAGACTTAGGTCTGTTGTCACATCAACTTCCATGCAGTCCAAGGGATATGATGCCGCACTCTAATTAATACTGACTTCAAATGCCTCAATCTCAAATAAACATACTCAGCTTTAGGAGAAAGAAAAGGAATGTGTGCTGGTCAGCCCTGGCCCATGACAAACACCAGCACAATCCAGTTCTGCTAAATGCAGAAATTTTTTTACTGGTCTTCATCTTACCACAGCCCATTCTTCCTCCCTGCTCCCAAAAAGGAACAAAAAGGAGGCCATCTCATCTCATCTCATCTCATCTCATCTCATCTCATCTCATCTCATCTCATCTCATTTATACTGTCCAGACTCCTCTCTCTGGTGAGACATTGTACTTATCTAACGTCCCTCTGGGTGTGCTTGATGTTTACCGAGCCCTGGGTGGAGTACAGCAGCAGTGACCTGCCTTCTCACCAGGAAGCCCTCAAAGTAGCCTGAAAAGCTGGCTCAGCCTTGGGGTGGTTCTGTTGGAATGTCAAAGGCACAGTAGCAATGCTCATTCCTACCACATCAGGAGGACAAGCAAACTGCGCCTTCATGGCAATGCTGATCTTTTCAGAAAGTGGAGAAAAATTCACTTCTCCCAAAGAAAATTCTTTAAAATCCTTCTGTCTGAGGAGCAGTATGATTGCTGTCTGTGAATATGCGAGAAGGAAAAGACCAGAAAAGAAATTTAATCTAAAATACAACACTTAGGCAAGAAGAAATAAATACTAACTGATAATGAATGCCTGTAACCTGACTAGTCAAAGGTTTCAAATTGACAGAGGAATGAAGTCGTGAGTGATTAGAACAACAAAGGAGACAAAAACCTGGTAAATTAAATTCAGTGGATGTAAAGGAAAGATAAAAAGCAGTTGCCTATCAATGAGCTGTGTCTGATGACCAAGCAGCACCTTCCCTCCGAAATTCTTGGGGACTGTTTTCACACCAACTCCTCCTCCTGGCTCAGATGCTGAAGGTACAATTAGCTGGCCAGTGTGGGTTGTGAGTCATTCCAAGTAAAACTACCCTCTTCTCATGGAGACTAGTGTACAAAAAGGCTTACAAGTCACCTAATGCAAGTGGTCAGTGCCATGAAGAGTCATCTCTGCTATGTTCACAGGGCCTTCACTGGTGGTCATTAGGGCAATCCACTGCTGCTGCTCAGGACATGCTTTAATTACATCAGTGGCTGGGGCTTCCAGCTTGCCCCTGTCTTCCTACCAAACACTTCTCTTTAAACCCACTGCCAGTCCTTGTCTTCCACCAGCTCCTTCCTCTAGGAATTCCTTGTGTTGACAAGGACTCCATCAAACTTTCCACCAGAATTATCCACATGTCCCTCTCTTCCTCTGAAAATCAAAAAGGCAATAGGTACTCAGATTTCGTGGTCATGAAAACCCCTAAAAAATCCCGAAGAAGGAAGGGAAACAGCTAAGCCAGCCACTAAGTCTTTTGGCAGCCCTCAGAAGAACTAAAATGACATCTCCAGCATGAATCCAAAATGGAGGACCAGGAAAGTTGGGTGTCTGCCTGAATTCTGAATCACCTGGTGTAAATCAGTAAAAGTCAGAGCTGTGTGTCACGCACAACTAGACTCTTATTATCGGGCTCCATGATTCTCTGCAAAGCAACAGCACAGACTAGCACAACACTTTTAAAGGCTGTGTTCCTCATCAGGATTTAATTGTGAAAATCCTCCTGCTGCAGAAACTTGTAGTCTGGGATTCAGTGGTAGAGGCTTATTATGTAAAAGGCTACCAGCCTGCACCATAGGCACATAATGCTGACCCCTTTCTCTGCTCAAGCACCGTTCTGGAGCAACTGCTCAGCAACTTCTGGGCAGCTCTGTGAGTCCAAAGGCTACAGTTCTATGGAAAGAGCAATAGGATAATTTTCCTGTTCCAGGGAGAAGTTCTGTCATGTGTAGTAGGTTAAGCCAGGACACGTGGCATATATAGAAATCCTATATCCTATGCAGTCTTATATCTCTCAACTCATGCCTGCATCTGGCCAGGGTGTTTTGGATAGTTTGGTTTGGGTCTTTTTTACTTTTCTGAGCAACCATTAGCTTTTGAGATGCACATAGCCCCCCTGTGTTGCATGTACAAAGTGGTCAGTTTGTTCAACACTTTTCCTACTTTTTGCATAAGGTTTGGAGACTGTGCTTGGATAAGAGGCCTCCCAAGAAACATTGTGTGTGTTGGCAGTTTAGGGTTGGACTCCAGATGACATCTTGGTTCAGGACAACACGTAGGCACATGCTTTGGTCTATTAAAGTCTGGAACCTAATTAGAACACACCGTTTTTTTGAACCAGCAGTGAATTAATGTAAAAGCCAAGTCACAGCTGCCTGGCTCTGTCATGACTGTGAATTTTGGGACAGATAGGAACTGGGGATGAAAACCATGGAAATGAGTGATAATGTTACACCTTTTTACTGTGCCTCAAATTTCATGCCAAAAATCTTGGCTAGATAGTGTTAATTTGTATGAAGAAGTGAGGCCTTGTTCTAGTCAGTTTACAAAGCCATGTCTATATGAAAAAAGATACATTCAAGAAAGCATGGATTATGCATTTTAAACTAATATGTTAAACATGCTTTGGCACGTATTGAGGACTGAAAGGAAAAATTATCTGCAACATTAGTCATATAACATTGCTTATATGCTTTCTTTACAATTAATAAATACAGCTCTGAAATTGCAAGGAAGAAAGCACCTTTACAAGTTCCTTTAAACATGTGTTTGTTTTATAAAGTTAGTGTGCAAAAAAAAATCATATTTCTGTATAATAAATTGGCCCCTCTGTTCTATTTGGAGTCTTGTCTGCTAGTACCAAGGGAGAGAGGGGAGATTACCCTTTTTCTTTTTCCTAGCAGCAAGGGGCTAATATATCCACAGGGCAACTGGATTTATGTACTGCCAAGGTAACAACATGAATCAATGAAATGAGAAGAAAAGACCAGAATGAGTACAGATACTAAATGATGACATCTAAATGAAGTGATGAAGAGCACAGTCTGTTTTTGGAGCTGTCTTGCAGGTTGGCATGTACTAATACAATAAGCCAAGTGAAGAGCCCGTAAACACCCTGCCCTGGAAGATAAGATATGATATGGCTGTGGTATCTTTTGTACCGATGATGGTATCAGTGCCAGCTGGTCAGGAGAGAGGGGTTGTGTCAGCAGTCTTGGCAGTTCTGCCACTTCTGATTTGAAAAATGTTAATGTCCAAACATGATAAAAACTTGAGAAAGACTTTGATATGAACTCTCACCAGTCATCTCTCCATCAATGTTTTGAGAATGTGCTAAAACTTAAGAGTTTTGGTATCATAAATTGGAACTGATATCTCAAAGGGAAATTAGCATCTTGAATGAGCTGAGGGACCTAGCTTTGCCTTGCACACAGGAAGCTTTTAAGTAGAGCTTTTGGAAACTGTGAAATTAGAGATGACTTGGTGTTTCCCAGAGGCTGCCATTTCCTTATCTACCCCCTCTGATGGTGCCTAACAGAGCAAAGAGTCTTCACAAGAGGATGCACTCACATAAGAGTAATTTTTTAAAAGATGTTCCTTTTGGGGCTAAGGTGAATATGACAATTGAATATATAACTGCATTGGCCTTACAGGCTTCACACAAGGGCTTCTGAGGGTGATTTGTTGTGCCAGAAAAATGCTTGCTAGCATCCACATTGGCCTTGGAGCGCTGTCTTGTTGAAGACTTTGGCCAGGGCATTTTCTGTGCAGGCAATGGGGTTTTGAGGAGAGGAGAACCTGACAGGCTTGGCAAGCCTTTCCCACCCGAGGGAGGGCATATCAACTTGGACATGGTCATGCAGGGGGGTCCCTGCAAGACTCCATGCGTGGTTTGCTGTGCATTGCTCCCTGACTACCCTGGCTGGTGCAATGGCTAAAGGACAGAGAAAACATTTTTGTTCTTGTATTGTTTGCATGAATTAGCAGCAAGGGGCTCTAAACTAATGCCAGACTGATGGTGAGCTGAGGCACGTATGTGGCAGGGTGAGTGCAGAGGAGGAGAGGCTGTGCTTGCAGGAACTGCAAGAGACTTGAAGTTCAGCAGAAATTAGCCCATGTATTACTTATTTTAAGGAGCACAACATCATTGCTTTTATTTGCATAGCCAATATAAAGAAGCGGCTTTGTCTTCCAGTGATATTGTCCCAGGTACCTTGTCATGTGGAAATATTCCCTGAGAGTAATGCCACAGCCATGAGCCTTGTCTGAGGTAAGTTTTTCAGGGGGACATGAACAAGAGGGGTTTAGAGAGTTTGCTCATTTTCTGTTAGAGGCAACTTTTTCTGCTGTTTTTAAAATGATAAAGTTGTAGAACAGCTATCTACATTTACATATATATTAAGAAAAGTACTTTTATTCTTGGCATGTAACATCTTGAATGAAACTGTACTTCAGTTATTTGAACAACAAATACTTTCTTTTCTAGTAATTGATAAAAACTTTCTGAGAGGGACAATCTACTTTTTTTCTCTGGAATGTCCCACCTCAAACTCTTAGAAGACCTGCAGATGTTACTCTCTAGGCTCTCAGCTCCACACCTAGGTCAGCTCTGATCCTTTTCCACACCTCCACTAGAACCGGTTGGTCCTCAGGGGTTTGGACATGGTTTGAATGACTTTGCCTTCCTGCTGAAAGCTTCTGGCAGGAAAAAGCCAGTTGCATTGATGTCAGTGAGACCTGAGGTTTCAGTACAGGTCTTCCAGATGCTGAGCACAGCTCTAATGGAACTTTTATCTAAGTTCTATGCCTTTGTCTGTTTCTTTCTGTATATACTTTTGCTTGCATCAAATACTTAATTTTATCTTTCTGGATTTTTTTTATAATATATCTTTGAAATCATATTTTTGCCTTGAAAGTTATAATGCATAAGCTCAAAATACTGACAAATTTGTATATTTGGATCTACATAGTATGCAGAATCATGAATCAGGTATCACGATTTTTTATTTTTTTTTGTGGGGAAAAATACAAAAGAAGGAAGTTTTTACATTAAAAAAATTGGAAATTACAAAAAAATTAATGCAAGATCCTGTCCACTCACATCTGTGCTTTGAAGACACACCTTTTCTTAGGCATTTTTACACTGCTCTGTTAGCTTTTGACATCTCTTAACATTTTAAAAATATTTTGAGCCTGAATATATGTTCAGAACAAATAATTATGAAGCACTATTCTGCAGGATTGGTAAGATACTTATTCTTTGTAGCAGTTTTATTAGTGTGACCAATTTTGTTAAAGTGCCAGCATCATAAATAATTTTGATATAACTTTTTAAAGTAACTTTGTTAATACAGATACATAAAGGCCAGCCAGTAGAGGGGGCACAGAAGCCAAAACACTGCTTTGGTGATCTGTTGGTGATGGGCATTTTTCCCTGAGTGTGTTTGTGTGTGTTGTGCATGTGTGAGCATGCAGAGAGTAGACGAGAAACATTTTCATGTTCCATAATTTACCTTTACTAATTTACCCTAGCTGAAAATGTGTTCTGTCTTAATTATACTCTCAGAGACTGTGTTTCATTAAATATGTTGAAAGAAAGTGCATTTGCAGAGGATGTAGAGCATTTGCCATCTGATGGTTTGCATCATGTATGTAATTTTCCAATAACAGAGCTAAAAACTGTCTGTGAACTTCCATACTGTATCGACAAGAAGAACAGAAAGGATAGAAGGATCCCAAACATTTAAGGGGTCCCAGGCTCCTGACTGGCAGAATACCATGATTTTATGAGTTGAAATTTAGGGAATAGGCAGCTCCAGAGTCTGTACCACTTGTGCTAGGGATGTGGCAGTCCCAGAAGCACCCAGGGTAACAGGTGGAGGCAGACCCAATGATGACCTGCCGCTGCAGCCGGATGGAACACGGACGGCTGCTGGAGAGCAGAGAACAACACTAAAGCAGATGCCCAGAAGCCAGACATACAGGGAGGTCAGGAGGGGACAGATAAAGGATTTCACTACTTAAAAGAGAGAGAGAGAGAGACACTCGGAGGACAAACAGGAACACCAACCACTGAGAGGAAATCCATGCAAGCACTGAGTCAGTCAGACACGCTGCTCCACAGCAAACCAGAGGGAGTAAGATAAAAGTGGTTAGGACTGAAGAAACTTCTAATGCAATGGTTCCTTGACAGGGAAAACCAAGGAATACAGGCTGAAAAGGGGGAACTGAATATTCTTACAAAAATAACACTCTATTGTGTACCTTGGGAAGCTGCTGTGCATGAGGAACAACCACAGATGGTGTTCAATAAAGCCTACTTAGCCAGGACACGATGGCTGAAGGCCCATCGGAAGTCCTTCGGTAATCTCGCTTGAGAATTAAGCTGTGAACAGCAAACTTTGGGTCCACATAAGGAAGCCAAATGCCTTAAAAGACCAGAGTGTTTCCATCCCTATTTTGATTTTGGCCTATCTCCATCTTTTTTTCCTGTCAAATTCCCATTTACTTCAATAGATGTTTTGCTTGAGTGAGTCATGAGGTAAAGGCTGGACCTGAGACCAGAAAACATTGTAATACCCAAGTCTGCAAGTGACATATTATTTTGTGATGTTTTCAGGAATTTTAATGGTGGCTTTAAGAGTAAATTTACAGTACGTAGCATTTGACAGTGATTCTAGCCGTAAATACTCATGACAGCTGATGATATTTTCTGGTACAATGTTTTCTTGTGTCTTTTTTGATAGGCACCTGGTTCAGCACTTTGTAAACATAAAGATTTTCATCTCTGAAGTACACTACAAACTGGATTTACCACTAACATGAATTTTCTATAAAAATATTCTATTTAGAAAAAGAGATGTGTACTTCTGTGTAAGGTGTATGGCTCAGAGGGGCAATTATGCCTCCATCACCACTTCTGCAGTGCTACCAGTGCCACAGATACCAGCATTTTTAATGATATTCAGTTCATTTTTTAAATCCTGGTTCCAGAGGTTATTTGAATATAAGACCATTCAAGCTTCTATTTCTTTTTAAAAGTAAGTAGTTAGCTCTCAGGCCTGCGAAACATAAATTGGGAATGCAATCCTGGCACGACCCTGAAAGTCCAAGAGCTAGCTGTTGAAGAACAAATAGTTTCTAAGAACTTCTATATGACTTTTTCATATGCCATATTAGCAGTACGGCCACTGATTGTTTCCAACAGCATTCCATGGACTTGTTCCACTCCATCTCCTGCTCAGCACATAGATTCAACACCACGATCAGTCGAAAGTCTGTCCCTAGAGTCTTATTGAGGGCTGTTGCACAAAGGCAAAGCAACATTCTAATTGCAGGTATATAAAGAAGAAAAGCTATCCACAGTGAGGGAAGGTGATCTGAAACAGGATAAACAACCCAACCCCAAATTAAATGTACTAATTATGCAGCAGAGACCCCTGTCCATGGAGACATAGGTTAAACTAGAACATGGTACATATGGCCACTCTGCATAACCTTCAGCAGGCTCTTTCTACCCAGTGTGGAAAGTCTACTTCTCTCTGACTGATTACCTTAAAATGAAAGAACCACAATGAAAGAACCTGATTTTTGACTGATACTTGCCTGATACTTCTCCTTTCCCCCCCCCCCACATAATAAAAAATTGCTTATAATATAATAGTTTTGCAATGTTTCTCTGCTTCCTTCAATCAGTAATGACAACCAGGTATATTCCTAGTTTTCTAGACAGTACAACTAGTTTAAATTCTCTCTGTGAGATCAGTAGGAGAAATCATACAAGTGGAAGATGCCAGTCATTTTAGCCTTAAAACAATTTAGTGTGTTTTATTTAAAGAGGTCATAGTCACAGATTTCTTCACTGACATGTCATAATCACAATTGGCTAAGTTAGTCTGTGGGGCAGGAGTGCTGTCAGTATCCCTCACTGACGCACACTTAGGCGTCCTGTGATGGACAGGTAGTGTTTTCTGTCAGAAAGCACTTGTTGGCCAGAAGAGTCTCTTCAGTTCTGACTCCACTCTGATGACTCCATCTCTCACTAGATTACAGAAAAAAAATTTCAGGCAGGAAGCCAGCAGAAAACTCCAACATAGTGTGTTGTCTAAGAAGCTGAGTCTACCACGAACATATGTCCTCTGCTTTACACTTCAGCCTTCTGTAGAGATTCAGTTCCTCCCAGTTTTGCTACTGTGATGCACTGGGCTCCTCTGAAGATAGGGTGTAGCCTGCCTGAGGAGGAGACAAAACTTTAAGGGCTGTCTGTGGCACAGACCAGCTGAGGAACAAAGGACTACCACAACATTCACCACACTGCTCTCTACGGCAAAGAACTTTTTTGATCTAGCTTTTTTTGGAAAGAAACCAAACAAAAATTGTCAGGGGAAGAAAACAACAACTGGCTATCCCAACATCAAGCCCTTTTCCCCACGTTCACAACTGCCCTGCGGAGAGAATGACAGGGTTACCAACATAACAAAGGTTAATTATGTAATATGCATCAGAGCTGTGTTTGCACAGTGCAATAATGGTAATAAACACATTAGGAGAATCGAACACAGCAGACAATTGTGGATGGTGTGCCTGCTTCTCTCTGCTCTCACATCTCTGCTGTGCGGAGGCAGGGGCCTGTCCCAGCTTTCCTAAATACCAGCAAGAATTGCAACTGTGCTGCCCGAGCCATTCCCTTTGGAGTTTATTCCTCTGTGTAGCCCCGCTTAGGAGAACTCTCCGAGGTGGTTTCTCTTCCATTAAAAACCTGTGCGTGGAAAAACCCAAGAGGTGTGAGGTTCCCCCGGGTTAAATTTCTCCTGCTGTTGCATTAACCGGCTAGGTAACTCGCACTAAGTTTGTAAATAAACGAAGACTAAAAGACAGGCGGGCTTGCTCGGGCAAACAGAGGATGGGGTGGCAACGCCTGGATCTCGCACCCTGCGTTTGCCCTTGCTGGGGCCGGCGGGTACAGGTGAGCACGCCCAGCCCTTCCCGGGGTATCACCGGGCCGGGCACGTCCCTCAGCCCTTCCCGGGGCATCACCGGAGAGGCACACCCCCCGCCCGGCAGCCTGGCCGCTGGCCGGTCCGGTCCGCCGGTCACGACGTGCGGGGTCCCCGCGGTGCCAGCCCAGCCCAGGTGGGATGGGGCTGCGCTCCGGACCACCGCCCACCCCGGACGGGAGGGAGGGAGGGAGAGACGGAGGGAGGGAGGGGCGGACGGAGTGGGCGGGCGGGGAAAGCGCCGCTGTTGCTGCGAGTAGCGAAGTAGGGGTAGAAACTTCTCCGCTGGGCGCGCCGCGGAGACAAAGTCCTCGGGGCTGCTGCGCACCCGCGGACAGGTAAGGGGGAGCGGGTGGGCGGCGGGCTGGCAGCCCCCGGCAGGAGCTACCGTGTGTCTGTCTGTCTGTCTGTCAGTCAGTGGTGAGACCTGTCCTCCACTGTGCATCTCTGCGGGCGGCTGCGCGGCCGCGGGACGGGGTCCGGCTGCCGCCCGGCTCCTGCGCCCCCGGGGCTGAGCCGTGTGGTGCCCGGCTCCGCGGGGCGCGGCCGCCCCGGCCTCTGGCGCCGCCGAACAAAGAGCCGCGGCCGCGCAGGGTCCGCGCCCCGCGCAGCGCTGGGGCGGCCCGGAGGGAGAGGGAGCGGGAGCGGGAGCGGGAAGGCGGCGGTCCCCGGCTCCGGGAGCGCTCCCTGCGCCGCGGGCGGTGTCCCTGGGCCGCACATGGGACACCTCCGGAGCCCCGGCAGGGAGCCCGGCAGCTGCCACATGCGTGTGCCCGTGCCCGGCACTTCAGCGGGCGCTTACGGGGGAACCGCGCTCCCTCCGCAACGCTGCGGGCGGCAGCCCGGGGAAACACGGGTCACAATTTTGGCAAAATGAAGAGGTTTGCTGGCGCCGATCGGGGTTTAAAGATGATTGCGACGGGTGAGCTTTCAAAGTGAAGGGGGTGAAAAGGGAAACAGCGGAGTGAACAATGACAATTTCAAAAGGTCGGGTTTGTGGAAATAGTTTTAAGCCCAGCGCGAACGGTTTGATGATTTTTGTACTGAGTTTTAATAACGTGGAGTGATTTTTTTCCTTTTTACGTGTCTGCTGAGCCCTTGTCATTTCCCAAGAGAGCCGTGTGTAGGAATATGAGGGTACCATGCTGGGTTTCGTATGCATCCGGAACTCCCACTGAAATTAGCACGTTTGTTTTAAGTTACCTGCGGGATTAATGGTCATTTTCTTTAATCAGCTTTCAGTAAGGCTCTACAAGCAAATCTCACTGAAACCCTTGGAATCTTTGTATATGCAAAGAATGTGAAAGGAAACCAGTACTTTGTATGACCTTTTTTTATCTAGCTAAACTTACAATAGTGTGCTTCTATGTTTTTGGCATGCGTGAGACTAAAAATCCTGCAAATTTTCTAAAAACTTCTAGGGCTGGTCCCTGTGGGAGGCATCAGTTGGTTCTGGAGAGGTTTGCTCTCTCTTGTTGGGAGAAATATTGACATTTTGCTCTGCTCTGGACTCATTGTGTCCTCTCTCCCTTATGCCAGTTCATCCAGCCCTGTGGAAAGCCAGTCCCAGAAGCCAATGTAGCAGAAACTTAATCCAGCCCCAGTGGTTTTTTGCAAGATTTTTTTTCAGCTTTGCCTTTCCAGAGGAGTGTCTGGGAGAGATCCTGAGCTTCAGTGCTGTGTGGAGAGGGCAGGGAGATGCAGGGAGGAAGGGGAGGACCACCCTTATCACTCTGATGTCAGTGTCAGATGAGTGTAGCAGGGCTGAAACTACAGAGTTGGACTGTGATTGTACTTTCTGTGGTTTAAACTGCCATAACCTGGGGTTGACCTGGCAGCCCCTGCCTACTTCTGCCTCTTATCCCCACTCATAACAGCACAAATGCTTATGCTGCCCTGTGGTGATCTGGATCTAGGTACTGCGCAAAAAACAGATCTAATTTTAATCTGGATCGATTCCATGATTTGGTTCACTTCAGGGTAAGAGAGGAGGAAAGAGTGCATGGAGAAGGCAGGGTGGTTTTTTTAAGCTGGCAAAACTTGATATTGCTGCCAAAACTGCTTTTGGAGCTGCAATGTGACTGTAAGTGCTCCCAGGTGCTTTTCCTCATCCCTGCCTCCCCCCAGGAGCCTGTCCGGTGATTCTGGATGTAGCCTTGGGAGCCCGGCCTCCCTGGGTAAAAATGAGCTTTTGCTAATTAATCCATTAAGTGTAATGGAGTAGTTTGTAACAGAAAAATTAAGCAAGTGCCCAAGTGTTTGCATAATTGTTGCTTTGGACAACCGTAAACTCTGTAGGTAGCACAGCACAACAACTTTTATAAAAAGTGTGTGAGTTTGTAAGCTCTTACTGGATTTTCTTGCTTTTTGCAGTGTCTGTCTAGCACTTAATGCACAGAGTGAGCCAGAAGTTTTACAGTCAGTCATGGCACTTGTAGTAATTATCACATGGGCTTGTGACAGGAACGGGTGCTCATCAGCCAGATGAAATAAGCTGTGTTTGTGTCTCTGGGTCCTGGTGCTGATGGAAAAGTAGAAACGGTATCCCAGTTTAAGACAGCAAAGTCTTTGCTGCAGCAAAAGATGGGAAATGTGTCCTTTCTGTTCCTGGTTACACCATTCCTGTGTGTTGCTTGCACTGGCTCTGTTGGATATGAATCAGATCAGATCACTTATCAGGCTGAAAATAAGTGCTCACTGTTGGAAAAAACCCATCAGTATGCTGAGTGAACTGCTTCCATATCAGCACTGTAATAGCTTCATCTGAAGACAGGAGCAGGTGGCAATTGATGACCAGAGATGAAGGGTGCTGTGAGACCTCCCCCTTTTAGTAGCAGTGTAGCTTTAGATGATGTTGATATGCAGTTGCTTCTTCAATCCCCCTTATTTCAGTCCCTCGAGAAGCTGGCAGAAGGTGTTCATGTGGTGCTCAGGTCCTGGGGTCACTCACTGTCTCACCTTAGGTCCCTAGAGAAAGTATTCTGACTATCTGGAAGAAATAACCTTTGCCACAAGTGATAATTAGTTGTTACTTTTTACCTACAGAAGAGAGGTAGGCTATGTGCCCACAGCAGGTGGCATTGGTACTAGATGATCTTTAAGGTCTCTTCCCACCCAAAGCATTCTATGAGTCTATGATATATTTGTATGTGCGGCTTGATGGTATTGTTTTATAGGATTTGGACATTCTTCCTCTTGGGTCATGGTACAGCTCATCATGGGGCTGACCAAGAGTTGGTTGAAAGACTGGTGTTTGTTTTTAATAGCAGATGTGCTTCCAAACCCTGCATTTGTTAGCCACATCTGAGCTCTTCCATGCTCAGCTAATGATGTTACCATCAAACACTCCTAAAGAACTCACTGAATTGCCTTCAGTGAGATGCCTACGGAAGTCATGTGGGTGACCTACCCCTTAATTGCACAGGTGAGCCCCCTGCACTGTCTACTTGCATTTGCAGTGAAAAATTAACTCGAGCCTTGTGTTTGATAGTGTGTAGGCTCATTAATAAGGATTCTTCATGGTGCTGTGGAACACCCTTATAGATTTGTAGGGTTGCCGTACCATCTAGGGCCAAAGCTGAGGTTCTGATAGTGCCAAAGTGAAGTGCATTGCTTCTGAAAATTTAATAATAATAATTATATATGATAAGGGATGGGAAAAGTTGCAATGGTTTCTATGTATACTCTCAAATTCTCTATGAGATTTTTTTTTCCCCTTCTGCAAAGTGAATTGCAGTGACACAAAGTAATGCACTGGAAAAGTTTGGATAAATGCTACCAATGAGATTATATAATACAATAGCAAAGGAATTTATTATGAAGCCTGTTCTTGATTCAAAGAAGAAAGATTTTCCCTGGTGGGTTGTGGATAGTTTATAACTTCCTCTCCCAGCCCAAAAGTGTATGTCGTACTGTGTAACTGCAGAAGTATATGGTTGCTTCTCTTCAGCAAATGGTTTGTGAGGGCTTTAATAGCAGTTTCAAAGCTTGTAGTTCATTGCTTGGGATAGCATAGCTGAAAATAGGGTTTATTGTTGATAGCAATTAAAATACGAGCATTTTTCTGGGCTTTGTTTCTATTTGTTCTGGACCATGATTAAATGCTGGGATGTCTAAGTTTAGAAGTGTTCCTACTGTCTGTAGGTGTTGAGATAAAAGTTTCTTGGGTGATCTCACTGTCTCCTTTGTCTCTTTACAACTGTATTTTTTCTTTGTTTTAAACCAAATTATTTGAAAAAGAGTAATAAAGTAAGAGTGATAAATAGGTTACATGTTTTGTTTTATCACATTTGCCACTGAATCAAATATGCTGTGATATGCAGTTTACAAGCACATATGTGTCATTTAGAAGACTTGAAAGTTTTTATCAAGGGGGAAGATGGCAGCAAAGGACGCAAGTTTGCTTTGATTTATATGTAATTCTTATCACTAATTTTTAAATTTTCATTTCTTTCATGGTTTGTTTTGTTTGGTTTTTCTTATTCTTTAGTATAGAGTTTCTTGTTTCTAGGATCTGTATGCTTATATCACAAATATCAGGGAAGTGTGTTTCTCTACAAACAACAGTGATATCATTCCAAGGGATGAGGCATGACAATAACACTCTCACCTGGTGAGTGAGCAGCACTTTTTCTGCTGTCGGCACTTTGTGCCATGTTGTTGGGGCTAAACCTGACTGTGCCTGGGCACAGCACCATGGATTAGCACTCTGGCTCCTCTTTGCTCACCTGTGAACTCCTTTTCCCCGAGCGATGCTGTGGCTGGGTCAGAGCACTGTGGGGTTATGCAGTCACCCACTGCTCACATGTCCACAGTCTGTCAAACTTGATGCTGATGAAGGAGCTCTGCTGTGACATGCCAGCTTGCCAATGAGTGAAAGAGAGTCTTGATTTTGAAGGTGCCAGGAAACCCCTTGGCTGCCTTGTCGCCTGGTTGTTCTGTGCCATTTGCTAATGTGGTTTCTTTCTTGCTGGCCTGCATCTTAATGGAGTTCTTCAACCACGCTAACTGATTGTAATAACTTTTGCCTGTCTAGACAGGGCCTTACTGTGTCTGATTAGATCCCAGCCTTGTGGCGTGCATCACTGCCTGTTTCTTATAAATGCAATGAAGAAGAAAAAAAAAAAAAGGTGCACGTTAATAGTGCTTAGTCTGTTTTTTTGCTTTGCAGTGTTAGTATAAAATGTTTATAGATGTTTACTTTTTTGCCTGGAGGGAAATAGTTTTAGTCAAATGTCTCCAGGATGCAATTTAGAAGGGAACTTCTTATCTTCAGTAAGGAAAGAGAAGACAAATGTCTCTTTATATTAATTGGGGCTCCACTGAAGTCAGTTGCGGAAGTTTGTTGCTCTCTTAAGTCAGCAGCTTTCTCATATATGTAGAAAAAGTGAATTTTTCTGAATCATTAATAAAAATCAAAAGCAGGAAAACTGGCCTTGCTGCTTGTTTTTTGTTCCTTACTGCTTTTTGGAAGTGTAGTAAGTTAAATTCAGTTTTGTTACTCTCAATATTTAAGCACTATAGAGGAAAGGCTGTAAAAATAGTTTTCTACTGTAATTAAAAAAATACATTTTTTAAATTGGTATCCAGTTTTAGAGAAACCAATTGTTACCAGGTTTATGGTTTGAGATAAATTTGGGTTGGTATTAGTCTGTCCTGTCTTTTTTTTCCATGCCTTCCTTAGAAAAAGAGTGAGTCAGATTTTAAAGTATTTTAATTAAAAAGGAAAAACTGCATTGGCAGAAGAAATGGACTTCTGATTTACTTTTCAAATCTAAACCAGAAGTTAGTAGAAACGTGCATGTGTTTCAGTAGCTCTTATTAGTGTTTTAAACTCTGTGTCATGGTAACGACTGCTTCTGTTTTCCTTGTAGTCTTAGGATGGATTTAGACTTAGCGAAGAAAGGAAACTTGTCAAAAGAGGTTAGCAGACCCTTTTGGTGTCTCACAGGAATGGGAAATAAGATTATATTTTTTGGAGCTGGGAAGAGCAGTTGTAGCTTGGCTTGTGTGCTGTGCCTGCTCGGAGGAAATTCCTACTTTACAGTGAGAGAGTGGCCAAGGACTAGAGTGTATTAATCTAATTAAATCATTTAAATTGCATCACCATGCAAAAGCGTGAAAGGCTCTGTGCATCTTCTTTGAGTGTAAACATGAGCGTTATAGATGTGTTCTGCAAGGACATTGGGAAGAGCTTGAATACTTACATGCCAAAATGCCATCTTCAGTTGATGCTGTAAAGTTTCAATTTCTGATTTGTTTTGATATTAGTCAGTTGAAAATGCTTCTAAAGACTATATCTCTTCAGAGGTAGGAGGCATATTTATATGTGTTACCCATATGCTGAATTAGTTTCCTTTGTGAAGCACCACAATGTTAGTAAAATAATTTCTATAAGGAAACATTTAATGGGACATTCACCTCTCATTCCAATTCAAGAAACTAGCCTACTGTGGAAACACTGAGTCCAGGATCTGGAGCTGATGCTGGTGTAGCTGTGCTCCCACTGCAGTGTTCCTTTAGGCTAGATGGTGCAAATCTTGACTGCCCATAGATACAGAGAGATCATGCTTGAACATGGTAGTGGTGCCAATAATTAGTGTATTTTTTGTGTGATTTCTGATAGAACTGTATCCCCATTTTAGTGTGAGATATTTGGCAGGGTTAACTCTCTGTAATTAACTTGTGTGATCATTGTATTTACAACATCAGAAAGAGAGGAAACTTGAACCATTAAGATACTTTTGTTTGGAATACAAAGCTTGTTAAGCAATTATCAACTTTCAAGCTTTACCAACTGACTGTAAGGCATCTTGTTTGAAAAAAGAAACTGTTACCATAATTTCATAATTTACTTTTTTTTTTCTTAAACTGTGGTTTTAAACCAACAGGAATGTTTTATTTGAACTAAAATACTTTGTATATATACACCACTTTGTCAGATCTCCAGGGGAAAATATTTTCTTATAGATGTTCAAGTTTTCAGATAAGTAACTGGCTAAGGCCAGAAACTGACAGTGAAAACAGTTATGAGGCTGCATGTTTGAGATTCATTTTCACTGACAGAATATATCAGTGTCACCTGACAAAAGTGATTGTGATGTACCTATTTATCTGTGTAACTCTGGTCCCCATTTAGCATACTGTATCTATGAAATACTTCCTAGATGGAAAAAGTTAAACGGTGCTAAGTGTTATCATGCTCTTTCATTATCACGAAGCCCAAATAGAACCTGAAAAGCTAAGTAATTATAAATAATTAAAAGTACTTTTTTTTTTTTTAAAATAGCATAATTACTCATGCTGATATTTTCATGACCTCATGTTCATGGTCTTGTTATAAATCTTCCCCTCTCCCTTGGTATTTTTTATTTAGTGAGAGTATTGTTTTTGTTGCTGAAGGTAAAAAAGCTTTGCCTCAACTCAGTGCTTTGGACTCATGGGGTTCCAAATAGGGGGACAATTTTTAAGTTGTATCACAATGTAATACTTAACAACAGTAAAGGGAAATATCTGCACAACGCTCACAATACTCTCCCACCTGTAAGGTTTATCTGTTTATATCATGCCAGCAGTGCATTGGGCATTTAATAAAAAGACACCATTAGTAGGCAGCTTAATCTAGAAATATTCCCTAAGGATCGTATAGATTGCAGTGGGCAGTAGGGGTTGAACAGGGTTTTAGTTTGTCGTATCATGGCTGTGATTTTCATTTCTTGTAACTGCTCTGTGGGCTTCTGGTTTTCTCTGCATCTGTGACTTACTCATCTCCAGCCTGGTCAAGGTCAAAGCAACATCACTAAGATTATTAAGATTTGTCCTATGACTGGCAAAATGATAAAACTATTGTTTTTAAATTTGCAATTGAGTTGACATTTCAGGGACATAAAATGATGTGAGCTTTGATTCTGAACAATTGCAATGTAGGCTACTGATGTGTGCTGACACTCCCTTCTTCTAGAGCAGACATGTTTTAGTTGGCATATTATTCCTAATAGTTCTCAAATTCCTTGCAGTAGTCCTGTCCTCCCATCCTCCGTTTTGCTTGTTATGAAAACCGGTTCCTAGGCTGGCAGCAAGGAGGGAAATTGTAGGGTAGTGGGCAGCAAACTGTTACATCAAGCACTTGAAAGTGTGCGATAGACAGCGGCAAGGCCTAATTAACAGCTACAATTGCACCACTGGGAAGTATCTGCACCTACAGAGGAGTCTTGCAGTCTGCTTAGGGTCGCCTTGATTATTTTACTGGGTATTGTGGACACTTGAACCCTGGTAAAAATATTGTTGATGTGATTACTTCTCCAGAATCAGTCCTTCAATAGCCATTGCAAATACTTCAGTGCTGTGTGTCTTCCTGAGGACCAGATCATCAGGTGAGATTTTAATTCAGATGATGAAATCTGTGTTTGATTTTTTTTTTCTTTTTCTCTGGTCCAAACATAAGTAGGAAAAAGGAGAGCTGTGCTGCTTTTTCCATTATTGAGAGAGAAAGTTCACTCCAGCACCTATCTGAAATAAAGTCAGTCCATATCAATTGCTTTCAGAATTCTGATTTGGGGACATCCTTTCATCAGTAGTAAATACTTCACTTCTTTACCTACCCTCTATTATTATGAACAAAATGACCTTGCTTTTGTTGTCTCTAATACTGACAATTGAAAAAATGAAATGCTGAGAGGAACATAGAACAAAATAGGATATTTGGGACCAGTGCTTGGGTACTGCTTCATTTGCTGAGGCATAGCTCAGGTAACACTTATTTGCAGAGTGTTTGTTTCTTCAATGAAGAAAGGGGGCCTTTCTACCTTTCTAAGGTGATGAAGTCTGTTTTCTTTTGTAAAGTAGTAGAAGGCCCCGAAAAGAAAGTTACTAGGTGCACATATTGTTGTTTAAACTTCCTATTGAGATGCACAGCAATATTATCATCAGTACTGCCTAATGAAGGGAAATATCTGAGCTTAACAGTAACATAATTGAAGCTCAACAATTAATGATAGCATCCTTGAAGTAATTCTTTCCTAAGCCTTTTGGTTTTACATAACACTACCAAACCTGGGTCTTTGAGGAATATTTTCCTTCTCCTTTTTTTTTTCTCTGTTGGGAGATACCTTCTAGACATCATCCTTCTCCCCTCTATTTCTTTTGGATTGTGACAGCTTCTACATTTGGTCATGGAAAAGACATTTCCCATAGTAGAGAACTACATTAGAAAAACAAATCACCGAACAGTTGCGGTTCTCTTGTTTGACAGTTTATGGAGCAAATGCTGGCTACGCACCATTTAGCATTCTCCAAGACAAAGTACCCACACAGTGCTGCCAATTTCATTAGAGAGCTACACCAGCTACTTTTAAAATTTGGTCCTGTTTACATAGGAATTTCAGTTTTACTACCATACCCATCAAAAGGTTATTGTCTGCACACAGAGAGTCACTGTTTTTAGCAAATCTGCCTATAAATCTAAGTAACCAGTAATTAAATGGAAGTCTGAATACCAGGCAAGGAATAAAACTGAGGGTCTCCCTGTGGATTATGAAGTTATGATTAGCATGGGCTGGTTTTAAGCACTAATCAGCCAAAAAAATAATGTAATTCATCATTAGGACCTACCTTTCCAACAACCAAAAGTTAAATTTCCACAAAAGGCAAGAGATTACTCAAGGAAGAAAAGAGTCGCCATGAAGTGTTGATTTCTTTTTCCTCTCAAAGAAAGGTAGCTGGAATTGGTGCTGCTTTTCTAGTTCATGATACAAGTGGGAATGAAAACTGGGTGTCTGGGGATGGTGTTGGCAAAGGTATGTCCAACAGCTTTGTTTTTTTCTCAGTTACACGCTAGTCCTCCACGTCTGCTTTCTCCCTTTGCTCCCATTTCCATGGCCCAAGATCTGCAACAGGACCTCAGCAGGTTGAGAAGCAGGGTCCAGAGTTCACATACTATACACATGAATTATATGTCCACAGTGTATCAATCTCTGCCAGAATCTGTCTACAGCCAAGACATAATGTATAGCAACACTTTTTTAATGAGGAACACGCATCTGTTACACATTTAGCAGAGGATATTTCTGGAGCAGTGTTAAGAAAATATGCTTTGGTTTTACAGCCCCATACCCCTCTGTCTGTCTGTAGAGATGTCATTTTTGAGTCAAAGACCAGACACAAGGGCTTTCAAAGGCTGTATGTCTTAAAACTGGATAGAAGCCTGGCAGCTCTACCCACTGTAAACACTGTGTAAGTCTCATCATTCCCTTCTCTGCTCCCCCACCCAGCCCACTAAGACATGCTCTTCAGAGGGTTGAGGAAGCATTTCAAAGAAACACTTGAATAAAAATGCTGTTTTGCTTAAGAAGCCTTGTGCAAATGTGTAAATTCCTAATTTTCAATAGAAAAGCTATTGTAAACAGTATAATTCAAAGCTAAAACCAAGTGTATTGGTTTAGTTACACTCTCATTGCAATGCTTTTCATCACCTTCAGGCAAAAAAAACTTTGTGTCCATGTAAAAATATTGACACTTGAGTCAAAAACTGGCTTGAAATGTTTTTTGTTGCGTTGATAATGCAGGGAATGGGTATAAATGGCCCCAAGATTGAAGTCAAGGCTTGAAGGCAAAGCTGACAGTGTGGTGGCATTTCCCTCTCCATGTTGTGGTGAAGGCAGCCAGGAATGATCTCTGCCCATGGTTTGAGCTAGCACAAAGCACTGTGAACATTGCCAGCTGTGCTGAGCCCTTAGGTAATGGCACAGAGATGTCCCTGCAGCTCAGCAGAGTTTATTAGTTTGGCTCAGAGCCATGGTAAGTGTTCAAAAGACTTTTGGTTATCTCCAAGTGTGGGCAGGGATTCCTTGTGTCTGTTCAGAACAAGTTTGAACCTGCCGGCATCATAACCTATAGATACATCCTGTGAATCTGTGTCTGATGACAGAAAACTGGCATGGTTTAGTATCTTGCCTCTCTTTGACTGCCTTTGAGTTTGTTAATGATTTTTTTTTTTTTTTAATTTTGCAAAACTTGCTTCACTATGTAAAAAAATTAAAATAGGAAGAAGCAATGACAGAATCAGAGAATCATTAAGGTCGAAAAAGATCCTAAAGATCATTGAATCTAACCTTTTATTGAACACCACCTTTTCAAGACCACAGCACTAAATACCACGTCCAGTTATTTTTTGAACACCTCCAGGGATGATGACTCCACCAATTCCCTGGGCACCCCTGTCAGTGAAGAAATTCTTCCTCAAGTCCAACCTAAACCTCCCCTAGTGCAGCTTGAAGCCATGTTCTCAAGTCCTGTTGCTAGTTTCCTGGGAGAGGAGGCTGACACCCAACCTTGCTATAACCTCCTTTCAGGGAGTTGTAGAGACACGTAAAGTCTCCTCTGAGACTCCTTTTCTCCAGGCTAAACACTCTCATATCCCTCAGCCACTCCTCATAAGATATGTGCTCTAGACCCTTCACAGTTCCATTGCCCTTCTCTGAATACAATCCAGCACCTCAATGTCTTTCTCAAAGTGAGTGGCCCATAACTGGACACGGGATTCAGGTGGTCTCACCAGTACTGAGTATAGAGGAACAATCACTTCCCTAGTCCTGCTGGCCATAGTGTTTTTGATACAGGCCAGGATGTCATTGGCCTTCTTGGCCACCTGGGCACACTGCTGGCTCATGCTTTGGCCAGTTGTTGATCAGCATGCCCAGGTCCTTTTCTGCTGGACTGCTTTCCAGCCAATTTCCAATCTGGTGGCCAGATAAGTCCAAAGTGCCAAAAGTTCTTTTCAACTCTGTGTTTCACATTCTTCGTCAAGCCTTTTTTTGAGCCCTGTACCTTTGGATTCAGCAGTCTTCAGTATAAAGCTTATTGGAAGCAGTGTTTCCATGTGGGAAGGTTAGCAGAGGTGAAAATTTTGAACCGATTAAATTATTCACTTCCCTGTGTGTAACCAAGGGCTTCTTTATTTCCCCTGCCACTTTGGTCTAGCTAGGAAAGAGTTTTTGGAGAAAGATACAGTGACATAAGCATTTTTTCTGGTGTTCATGTTTAGCCATTCTGTGCTTCTGGTTCTCTCTGCTTCAGTTATGCTTGGACAGAATGCTGCAGGTTCCTCTGGGAATGGTTCCCAGATGACCTGGGAGAGGAATAGATGCTAAGATCGCCTTATCTGTACAGTGGAAAGTTGCACTGAGGGAATTGTGGCTTAGAGCAAGTTACAGACAGAGATGTCATCCTCATCAGGAGTGCTAATCAAGGGCACTTGAAGCCAAGAATCAGATGATGCAGAAATCACGTGTACTGAGGATTTCCGTGGCTCTGTCAGATAAACAGTTGCAGAGAAGACCGCTAACAGATTGGTGGCACTGGAGGTTTTTCCATGAGGCATTCTACTTGGATGACTTGCATAAAACAATCATCTCCATGGTGTCAGGAAGAAAGAGTTTTACTCTTCGTAGTTACCTAGGTCCTTTGTTCAGCAGTGTTCATCTTTGGTTAGGCAGTAGCAGGAACAGTGCTGCACAGGGAGAGCAGGAGGGACAATGTGTTATTTCTCTCCCTAAGAGGTGATGAGGTTGAATCCCCCTTCTACTCTTGTTCACGGTTTGTGTAACAACTTTTACAGACACTTCTCTGTGGGTTTCCCTATGGTGTCTCAGCTCCCAGCTCTGCAACTACTCTGAGTGCATGTGGGTGGTGGGCAAGTGCTTACTGCACAGTAAGCAGCAGGCAAAGTTAGGATGAACCACTACCGACTGACACAAAGGTTTGTTTTAAAATGCAGGGGACCTCCTCACTGAAGCCTCCAAAACATGTAATTTAAAACTGTTTTCAGAAGATGAGCAAGGGAGTGGTGATTAAGTGTGGTTCCTATTGTCCTCCTGTCTCACACGCATAGAGAAATAGGATGAGATGTGTGGTGAGGTTGTGTCAACAGTGCTAGTGACTGTCATGGGGTCTTGGGGAGAAAACGAAGCCATTTATATGGGCTGGCGGTGTGTCAATGTGAGGAATGGGTCATCCTTATGTTGGTTGTATTGTGATGGGGAGATATTGAAGGGGTGGAGGTGACTACTCCTGCGCCTTGCTGGCTAGGAATGCCACCCTGCAAATGCCATCTTGCCCTGGTCTTCCCCATCCATATGTGTGACTTGGGCAGCTTCCATTGCTGGTGGAGAGCAACTTTGTCCATCAGGAGCTGCAGTGGTGGCCTGTTTTTCTCCCAGGCTTTGGATGTTATTTTGCATGATGGGGCCACAGAGCAGTCCAGCATTGTGCTGTGTGTTGCCAAATCTGGAAAGTGCCCTTTGTGCAGCACCTTGTCCCCATTAGTGCTGTTGGGGTGGCCCACCAGCGCAAGCCCCTGTCTAGCACTTGGGTGGCTGGACTGGTCACCCTTTCCTAGTGCTGCTCCTGGTTCTGCTGCTCAAATATTGAGAGCTTCCCTGGCTATTTCCCTCCTGCAGCTTACCTGCCTCCAAGCCCAGGTGCACTCATGGATGACAGTGTCTGTTGGGTCTTGTACCCCCTCACACTCAGCTGGTACTGGGGGCATTGAGCTCAAGGTGATTTCTATTCAACTTCTCTATCAGCAAAAGAAGTCAAAGTGTATTCAGGATGCTGTTTCAGAATATTTTACAGTATTTTACTCTACTAAATATTTAAAGGCTTTTACACTTTGGCCTATGTCAGGATAAAAATAAGTACAGGACTATCAGACTTTCCCCACAGGACAAAAATTCCATTTTCCAACCACCTCTAATTATTTCCATTCTGCTGTCTGGAAAGGATCTGGAGACAATTTAGGAAGCCAATTTAAAATTGACTTGGGAAAAAATTATTTACCCTCCTGAGCCTCCTTAGATGTGCAGCCAGTGGCATGTGATCAATAGGAAATCTCATGCTCAATGATTTTGATGCTCACAGAAGGACTTTGAGACCATGAAACTCAGCCTGGGTCCCTGCTTACCTGTATGTGTGATTTTTGTAGCTGTGGTGGACTGAACTGCCCACTTATTGAAGAGCTTTGTGTGACAGGGGAAGTGGCAAAGGACCATTAAGAACATACAAAGGGTAGCTGTGCTCTGCGAAATGCCTTGCTGTGAGATGCATGGCATGCCATTCCCTGCTTCCTTCCCGTGGGAGCTTGGGAGATCTTGCAGCTTCTGGGCCCTGTACTGGTGTCTCCAGGCTTCAGTGAGTCATGATCTAAGCTCCTGCAGTCCTGGAGGTGCCTGTGAGTAGCATCTGTAGCTCCAACAGTAGAGGGAGGTACCAGGAAGAGTGTGTGTGCACCTCTGGCACCAAAGTACTGCTGCTCCCAGAGCTTTCTGTCTGATCCCTTCTCTGTGGATGAGTCCAGATTTTTCTTTGGCTTTTCTTACATACCAGGTCTGCATACATCATCCTGCATGTCTCTTTAATCCTATTAGGGCTGTGTTTAACTAGGGTTTGGATTTGTCACTAATGAGTGCTTGAGGTTAGTAATTTTCAATTACGCTTTTCTAGCTCTCAATTAAGAAGGTGGTTGACATTTTATATGGAGAATTAAAAAAAACTCTTATTTTTCATTTAGACTGGCTGAAAATTGTAAATTCAGGACTCATGGGTGTACAGAATTAACATTGTTAAGAAATATTGTAAAAACTGTTCTTCATAGTTAACATTTAGAATTTTATTTAAAGATTTTTATGTGCTTTATGCTATGCTGGCAAATTGAAAAAATATTGGATCCTTATATGGAGAACCAACAATTTCCCACAGCCCTGCTTTTACAGTGCTGAACGCATTTCATTTTGTGTGTGATTTTCCCCATTTGCCAACTGACTACATCATACAGTTCTTTTGGCATATTCTTTCTGTCTTATGACCATCAGCAGATATTTTGAGTAGCATATTATAAAGCCACAGATCCTTTTTGCTGCTTTGGATTTTGTCTCTTACCGCTGGGAATGGAAAAGATTTTATTAACTTTGTGGTGTCAGTAAGTGTTTTAGATCAGGCTTCAGTAGAGTCTCTGTGCCTGACCCCAGCGCCTGGCACTGGTTGCCCTCCACACTGGCAATGGAGGGATGTGCCTGATGGTCTACAGTGTGTTCTTCAGAAGTAGCAGAAGATTGTTCTGGAGAGGGATGAGAAAAAAGATTGATACTTGTAAACAGATCAAGATGCTTTGCAAATCCTTCAGGATGATCTAAGCCTTGAGGGGATGAAGCTAAATTTGAGGCATGCCACTGAAGTTGAGAATAAATGGAGGAAGGAGAAGATGGGACCAGGCGCAGTTCTAGCAGTAATGATTATAGAGACGTATATTGCAGAGACATGGGATATCCTTGCACAGCAAGCTAGTGTTTTATGGAAACAATGACTGACCACCAGAAATTCACTTATAGAAATTGGTAAAAGAGATAACACTGCTGTGTGCTGCAATTGTTGTAGAGCTACATTTGGATCATTGCCTTCAGGTCTGGGCATTGCAGCAGTAAGAAGGAATATAATGTATATAAACTATCAGGCATTCCCAGCAGTCTAAAAATTTGTCATGTTTAGGACATTGTGTGTATTTATAAGAAAATAACAAATGATTGCATACTGGAGGCTGGTTCAGGTGGAGTAAATTAAGATGTGAACATGCGATAGCTTAGCTTAATGGTCATGAGGAGAAGACTAACATGCTAGTCAGCATCCCAGAAAGCTATAACCCTTGTCCAGAAGGGGCTGTTACGTGAGACACTGTGAGGGGTTATGAATTGTAAAAATTGGAAGCAGTAAGCTTACAGGAAGTTTAATTGCATAAAAAGATCATCTCAGTCAGATCTGTTAAGTAGTAGTACATTTCTTTGGAGAAGGGATGGGAGCCCTGTCCCTGGAGCTGTTTAAATTTAGGCTAGGCAGGACATCAGAATATGTTTTGCTAGGAGGCAGCTCTTCACTGGCAGGACTGGGATTGGTTGCAGTATTTGGCCATCAGCAATGTTGTTATGATGAAATATTTCCTGGAATGACAGGAGTTTAGTACCATAAAACAGTTGAGTTTTTGTTGGTATAATGCTAAGCATGAAAGTATCTATGATGAATTGTCACTGTCAAATCTCTGAGCCAACATTTTTATTAGAGAACATGTCCTGCAAGATCTCCATGTGCACAGTTACCTGTGTGGGAGAGGGTGTCACCCAAGGCCAGTACTGATAGATCATTCACTAAACCCTGTGTTGTAAATGACAGTGTGTATTGAGGGCTAAGAACAGGTGAAAAGGGTGGCTTTTATTGCTTCTATCAAGTTTGCCTTTAGTCAATTACATTTGTTCTCTTGCACTTTGAATATTAAATCCCAGTCATAAAGGAGATATTGCTATTTGCTGAATTCAGATTGAGATGGTTCTTAATGAGTGGCAGCTTCTTGTATAAAACTGGCATAGAAATTTAGACCTTCAACTTGCCAGGTGTGGAGAGTAACAAATGGGGCTAAAGCATCAAAAAAAGTGTCTAGGTTTTGAAAAAATCTTGTCTTTACTACTTCTTTTTCCCCATCACAAGATCATAATAAAAGATTTTTTTCCAGTTTCTGAGCTGCGTTCGACCAATAAGCCCATTTAAACATTTTCTTTTAAAGCAGTTTACTTCAGTTTGGAACAGTTCTTTTTCCTCTGGTCCACATGCTGACATTGTTTTTATTTCTTGCAGTGTTTTGTATTTCACTGGCACTTCTGTGTTGTAGGGAAGAGTCTCCCAAATAAAACTTGTTTGGTAAATACTTCAAGCACCTATGTGGAGCTAACTTGACATCAACTTTTTATTGTCTTGTATTCTCTATATCCTCTTGAAACAGGATGTTCTTATTGTGCAGTTGTCCTCCTCAGCCAAAGACCTTTTTATGGGAAACTTTTGTTTTGCTGTTGGCTTTTTCCTTTAATCTCTATGGACTTCTTTGTAGAATTGTTGTAGTTAAGGTTGTTTGTAGAAACTGAATCTGTAATACATTGTTCACCACATTGCACTTAGTATTACAGTACAAAGTATTATTGATAATTATTCATTATTGTTTTCATTAAGTTTATTTCCATTTGTTATTGGCATTTTATCATAAGTGTATATATATTATTGTATGTATTGTTGCATGTATTATTGATAAACACATTTATTTTTTATATATATATAACTGTGTATATATATATAACTGTATATATATATATGAAATTTTGCAGAAAAAAGATAGGAATGATTATACAGTGTCCTCCAAAGCTCATGGGAAGTTTATGGAGAAGCCATGTCTGTAAAGCCACACCAAAGTTCTCTCTACTGTATCTTATCCTGCTTTCTGCCATGCTTTATGGACTGGTTTTGGATTAGGAGCCATAATCTCTGAAGCTTTGAGTGCTAAACCCTGAAAAGCTTCAAGTTTGAGGTTTAGCCATGTGAGCTCTTTGCTATCACATGGGTAATAGACATTCCCTGCATAAAAAGCCAGTCAACTGGAAGCATGTTTGTACTAAGCCACATCAGAGTTACCCTTTGAATTAAGGCTATATTAAGGCCCTTTAAAAGTAAATTTGTACAAAAAGGTCTGAATTTTTTGTTGTTAGCACAGACATAATTTGACAGCTCTAGTTTCATCAATATTAAATTTAGGTTTATTTCATCTGAATGAATTGGAGTGTGGTTAATTTGTATGCAACTTCATAGACCACTAAAATCTTCCATATGGAATTTAGATTAGATAAGGTTCCAGGAAATGAGGAAGAATCATAGATGTGAATGACTCTAAACATGCTTAAAAGAGTCATTCTGTAGGAATTAAATAATGTTTAGAGTTAATTCTCCTGACTTTTTTTTTTTTTTTCCTGCTGTAGAACACAGCAAACAGTGTAATTTGAGTCCTAAAATTCAGATGCATATAATTGTGGTGCTTTGCTGCCTCGTAGTATTTCACGGGCTGTGCTATTTTACATAGTAATGCAATGGATGATATACAAAAAAAAAAGGCAACAAAACAGAATCTCCAATTCATAGAAGCCTACATTTATGGTAGCAATTAATTTGTCTATGTTTCACATCATGTTATGTTTTCTTTCCTTGGGACCATTCAAAGATGGCTGAATGTGGATAAACTAGGAAGGCTGGCAACCTGAAGCTATCATCGGATCTTTCTGAAATTTCTGTGGCTAAAATAATCAAACTTTCCCATGTCTTCTCATTAAAGTTCAAGACAATAGTGAATTTTTTTCCTCCTGTTCCTGCCCACATTTGATATATATGTACAGTGTGTGTAAACTTCCCCTCTGTGCCTCTCATACAAGTCATTGACTTGTAGAGTACAACTTCTGCAGAGTAATTCATGAACTTAGGGTTTTTTAAAAATAATTTAAGCATATTAATGCTTCCTCCCCTCTTGATCATTGACAACAAGATTTTAGTAACTCTTCTGTCCCCTGATAATCCAATCAATTTTGAATGGTTTCCAAAAGACCTCTGGGCACTTGTTCTGAATCTCTTCTCTTTTATACCCTATTGGTCATTGGCACATCATTCTTTAGGGGGAAAAATAGAAGGTCCAGTAAGATAAATAATAATGTGTAAAAAACAGTGAATGGGGGTGTGGGAGGGGCTGGGGTGTGGGCCTAACTTCAAAACAGTGCGTTTCATTTCCAGGACTGATACATCTTTTCCAGATGCTCTAACTTGCTTTGAGGGGAAGGGATCATATTAACTATCTTTCATCTGAGTTTACACCCTGGTGTAGAGCTCAATAAAATCAGTGGAAGTCTTTCCATCAGTCTCTTAATGATTATTGCCTGCAATCTTCTTGTAATGCACAACTAGGTTAACGCTGCTTATTTTTCTATTGCTGTTATGGGACAATCAGAGCTGAGATAAAAGTGTGCAGCAGCAGCAGCAGTCCTGTGCAACCTGCTGCTTGCACCACAGGTCAGCCTGGGGACTTGGAGGAGTGTGACTGGTGGTTGTTTTATGCTCCTGGGCTTCACCCAGCCCTCAGCCCCCTCCTGGCCCTTTCCAGGCTGCTCTCCTGGCCTGCCAGTGCTTTGCCACCAGCAATATTGTTAGTAAGGAACTGGAATGTACAGGTTGACTGGGGAATGGTAAAGTATAAAGGGAATTTAGGAATTGAATGGGGATGGGACCTCTCAGATTTAAGTTAATTTATTCAGTTGCTGTGATAAGCATACCAAGTATTTAAAAGGAATTAAATAGTTAAGTTCTAAATTCCTTGTGTGATGAGGATGGTCTAGATGGTTTATAGCTGTAAGCAAGCAAAAGGTTTACTTACAAAATTGATTTATATGTTCATTTATGTTCTTGAATATTGAGAACAGGGAAGGAATTAGCAGTGTTGCATGAGCAGCACTAGCACATTTTTCACCTTATATGGAGAATTGCCTGCCACTTATCAAGCGGGGTTAGATTTGCAGTTATTGTCACATTCCTTAAAGTTGAAAGAAATCTTGTTTCTCTGACTAAAGAATCAACTCGTAAGCTTATGGTTTTGCCATTTGAATATTGCTTTTTCATCCAGGAATTGCTGGGATGGGCAGAGCTTCTTGAGAAAAATAGCAGCATGCAAATTTTCACTGCTGTGTTGTGGAGTTCATTCCTCAGCTCGGGTGGAGAAACTTAGATATTTGCAAGGGAAAATATGTTTCTGTTTGGAGTCATTTGGAGTTCTTTTTGGCTGGATCCTCTGGTCCTGAAGAATGAAACACGAGGAAAGGTCCCGGGAAAGGAAGGGAAATACCTGCAAATCATGTACCCGTGGTATTTAAGGGGATAGATGTCACTGTTTGGGGTTTTTTTCCTTTTTTTTTTTTTTCTTTTTTTTTTTTTTTCTTTTTCCCTGCTAGAGTGGCTGATGTTTAAAACAGCGTTTTCATGGACTTCTTTAAAGGACAGTGACTGACAGCTCTTGGCTATGAAGTCATTGACCTGCTGATGCTAAATAAGTGGAAATATGGAAGTTGAGATAAATTGCTTGTTTAGTCGCTGATACCCCAGATTACAGAAGCTGGACAAAAGACTGAATACTTAAAAGATTAAGAAGGTTGCAATTATAAAATTGCCTTTCATGATTGTGTAAAAGGACAACACAGAAGTGCTTATGAAGGTTGCATTCACTGAAATACTTGCATTTGGAAGATCAGAGATCGGTATCAGGTCTGTCTTAGTGCACGTCTTTCAAATTAAAGAACTGCTTTCTGTTTGAAATATTTCTGAGATTGTGGCATTCAGTAGGGCAGTAAGTCTTGCTTCCTGCTGCTTCTTGTTTTTTTGGGTATATAGATTATTATAAGTTTTTAGAGCATATGCCCTACCACTCTTTGACTTGAGTTTGTATTGTGATTGTCAAGATTTTTCTGTGGTACTGCTTGGAAAATAAAATACTTCAAAAAGGTAGTGATTAGGTGCAATGGCTAGAAAACCTGACTTAAAATTGCTGTTGCTGATTTCACTTTCATGGAGATCCAGAAGAGTTAACTGGAAAATGATACTCAGGTTTTTCTTGCTCCATAAAGCAGAGTTGGCTGAATTTTATTTTATTTTTTTTAATAATAAGATGTAAGGAAGTATTTGTGAGCCTCGGAACATCTGAAGCCAACAGAAACAAAAGGGTAGTTTATATGGCTAAATACTTCGAAAAACCAACGTTTGAAACATTCAGCCAAGTGGTTGCATTGAAGTATCCATGCAATTTTGAGGGGATAGGGTGAAAGATATGGATTTACATTTTCTGTTTGCCTGTTTGTGGTTTTACCACTCTTCCCCTTTTATGGCTCACCAGAAAAGAACCAGAAAAGATTTCTTATCATGTATGGATATAAAAGAACTTAAACTACATATTTATTTTTAGGACTCCACCCTTGGGCTTTGGATTTTGTGAACAGCTATTTCAGTAAATTTGTATCTATATGTGGAAACTGGCAAATTGAATACTGTGCAAATCTCCACATTTTAAAAAAAGCAATTGCTATTATAGAAGGTAAATGATATCATAAGAAAGCCAAGTAAAAATGTTTGCGTTTTTGTTTGCTACTAAGGGAATGATCAGTGCTTCCTGCTGGCTTTTGCACCCTGCAATTGGAGATTCTGGCGTGCAAATGGTTTAAATAATGCTAGGTTTTGTGTCTGGTTGGCGCTGTATAATGCTGGGGCTGGAGTGACTTAAATATACAGACTGTGGGCCAATACCAAAGTCCTTTCTCAAGCAGAACACCCATTGAAATCCCATTTAAGTGTCGTCAGTGAAAGCTTTGCCAAAGAAATCACTATGGATTTGACCCCAAAGTTATTACTACTAAATTTCATAAGTAAGCCTTTCATTATTGTGTTTTTAAGAATGGAGTACTCGAGTGAGTCCTGGAATTCATTATAACTTTAAGTTTTTAACAAGGTATCAGCCTCTTAAACTACATTTTCTTTGCTAGAAACAGTTTCTTCCTCTTTGTTTTTTTTCTCTTTTGTTTTGTTGCTGAAAAAGAAGTAGGAGAGATACTCTGTAGCTCAGACTTATTTTACATCAGGCAAGCAATCTACTGAAGTGCCTAAATTAGGAGTTTGGTCTTCCACCCTCTCCATGTGCACAGTGGAGAGGATTATATTCAGAAGGGATTTTGCTCAGTGTCTTTTGGATGTGACTGTTGGCCCCAGGGGTGGTGTAGGGTGCACTGATTTAGGAACACAGAGGAATGTGGTGGGTCGGCAGAGGACCTCTGTGATTTGTGATATAAGCTGTATGTAATTTATTTCAAAATTCCTTTTTAGGAGTTGGAAGGTTAATGTTTTTTTCTGGTTTTTTCTTCATGGATGATGGGGATTGGTGGTAGAGCTGTGTCCTTTAGTAAAGAAAATGTCATGTTGTGGTGGGATCCTTGTGAGGTCTTCAGTCTCTTGCTTTCTTATACAGTTCATGTCTCTGGCTTTGGTCCCCTCCTGAAGGCTGCAGGTTTCACGTCAGATCTCATGAAGTGTTTTGTGAGTCATGATGTGGACTGATGGATTATGTGGCCCACAGACTCTTAAGACTAAGAAGTCTGCAGTGCCTGGCTGCATGTAGCAGGACTGGCTGAACTAGGTGGTCCCTTCTTGGCCTCAGATCCCAAGAGAGGAATTTTCAGCACAGAATCTGGTTGTTTCTTACTTTATATTGCTAAAACTGAAGTAATCGTGCCTTACGCTGTTTAAAATACTGAAAGAACAACAACAGAAAGGATGGGCCATTAGGGTTTTAAAGCTGTTTTAATATGCCTTTACATTTCCAACTGCATTATTCAATATTATTATAAAATACGGTCAATAGGAGCACCCTTAAGTATGCCTCCTGTATTCTAACATAGTATTTTCACCTGTGTTTAGTTCTGGCCAGCCTTCAGACATTCAGACAAAAATTTCCAGTGTTTTTTCTGCTTCAGGCTGAAACAGCTTGGAAAGATTTTCAGCAGAACTCCAACTGTTTTTAAAAGAATGCATTACAGAAATATAGAGAGATTCGTCAACTTTATTTAGCCAGTCATTCCTTCAAAGTATTATTATACCTTCAGGGAATAGAGAGGGGAGTTGGGGTGCTTTTTGCAGACCCATGGAAATTAACACAGATTTACCAGCCTACCAGAGCTGGTGAAAATTATCTGCACGTGCTGGCAAGAGCAGGTTAGAGGTTTGCTGATACAATCATGGAATACTCCCACTTCATAAAATGTGCTTCAACCTCACTGGCCTCTTTCTGTGCCTGGGGTGATGATTATGATGGGTGGTACTGAACACCCATCTGGGTAGCTCCATGA
The DNA here is from genome assembly GCA_035222235.1 of Margarornis squamiger. Lineage (NCBI taxonomy): Eukaryota > Metazoa > Chordata > Aves > Passeriformes > Furnariidae > Margarornis > Margarornis squamiger. The sequence continues at coordinate 55,105,285 of JAWWTY010000106.1, read as the reverse complement.
TTCCAGCTGCCTCTGCTTTGTTGGAGGAAAAGGTACCTGGGTGTTTAATAGTCCTCCGAATTCCGTAAAGCTTTATGCCAAGTCACACTTGAGAAAATAATTGAAAAATCACAACTGTTTTACTAGTCATCATTCATGAGGTTAATTCTGATGAAGCTGAGAGTAGAATTTATCCTCGAGTCCATATACCGCTCTCAGGAGTCCCTAGAATGAGAGGTGTGATGCCCAAAGTTTGGGAACAAGGTTCAAAAACTAACTTTGTCTTCTACCTTTTTTGGTCCCAGATTGCAGGGAGACTGCCAGGTTATAGAATTTTACTGATAATTCTCTGTTACTTTGAAGGACCAACTGTTGGAGTCATGTCTTTCCATAGAGGAGATGGATCTGTTATTTTGTTTAAAAAGTAGCTAGGCATGAAAATACTACACAGATGTTTTATGAAGTTTGCAATAAAACAATGAAAACCAGAATCTAATGCATGATATCTTTAAACTATTGAAGAAGTCAGGAGAACAGAGGTTTATGACTTGAGGGTGATGGCAAGAGTAAGGTCAGGTCTTAGTCATTCTGTGGGGTGGGAATGAAGTTGCTCCTGATATGTCAGCATTATCCCAGTTGGGGTATAAAGGTTTAATGTGGTTTGGGTTCTCTTCTCCCATGTTCTTGTTATTTCACTTTTATAATGACACTGATAATTCTTGCTTCTCTCTATGTCAAGCCCTTTTAAAATATTCATCTTACTCAGAAAACACAAGATGCTCCTCCTAGTGAGAAGTGCTTTAGATCTTTGCCTTCTCAGTCATGGTCCCCAAGAGGCAGCAGGAGTTTTTCTGAAAGGGAAAATGTATATTTGTGCAGCTTAGGTGAAAAGGAAGAGGGAAGCACTTGCCAGCCTCTAGTGCCTGGTCAAATTAGTGGGCTAAGAAGTAGATCAGAATTGCAACAAATATATAATTGCTTGCAGATTATAAATGGCAAGATTGTTTTTACAATATTTCTGCTAATTTGTTGTACTAACCATGATGAAGAATGATATTTTGTCACCCTTCAAACATGCATTTACATTTCACACCCAAAGGTGAATGTTACAATGGATTTCCTAGCAATCTGCAGCTTTCATGATATGCTGTTTAGCATTTTCAGCCTATTCAGACTATTAGAGTAGTCTGTAAGGATTGTTCATTAACACTGTCCCTCTGAAAGCATGCTCCCACTAACAAAAATGCAACTAATTAAAACTTGCGTGAGTGGAAACGTCATCATCAGTATCAATTTTGTGCTCTTTATTTTGTAAAAAACGTAAGCGTTGTTGGAGTAAACTAAAACAATTAAGCAGTTTAGGACCCTGTGTTATAAAATCTTAGATAAGAGTTAATCAGTGTGGCAAATTATACGTTTGTGTTCCTGCCAGCTGAAGTTAATAGTGAGTGACTTCCTGGGGAGTTTGGGTGCTGAGGTAGGAACATGAAACACCAGTGTGTCCTTTAAATGTTCATCTCTATGTGTCAAAATTTTTAATACATATTTTAAGCAAAAAAGACTGAATTTGAGTCTATATTTCAGGTTAATATTTTGAAGTCATTTTCCCCCATAGTTTTTGTTGCTTTTAATCAATTATGAATGTCCTGATGTAAACACAATTAAAATACTGGGCTATTTTCTTGTGCATCATGTAAGGTCCTAAAAATTATACCAGATGAATGTTCTGGAAGAGGGAAAATAAAATACTTGGGAAAATGAAAGGTAATACAGTATTTTCTGAAGTGTATCTTACTGCAGAGTGTCTGTAAAATGTAGATATCTATGTGTTAAATTTGGTATCTAACACCAAATGTGAGCAATGACCTCTTGGTAATGTTGCTAGCTTTACAGGAAATCTGAGGCTTGCCTTTCTATGTGCAGCTTTTTTTCCTGATTTTGTTAGCTTGATGGAGAGTTTCACAGAAATCTTCAACTTTTTTTCTGCCAAAGGTTTTCATTTTTCTGACAGAATAATGGCACTGTTGCTTTAAGCTCACAGCATTGCTTTATATAGATCTGGCCTGGTTTACAGTGTTGCTTTAAATACACAATAAGAGAGTTCATCTCCTTTTCAGAAAAGGTTTATGACTGATCTTTGCCTGACTTGGAATGTTTATTTTCTTAAGTTGCTTCACTGCAAAAACGTTTTGAAATTGAGAGTCCCAGGCTGGTGATGGGGTCTGTATCTATTGCTTGTGTTCTATGCAGATCTAATCCCTTTGGCACTAGAAGGCTGTGGTTTTGTGATGGACCTCATGTAGATTAGGCTCAGTTCTGTTATTTCTGTGTCCCTTCTCTATCAGTCATCCTTTCTTTAAAACTGCATCGTTGAACTGATCTATGAATGTTGGCAAAACCATCAGAAGCCTCAGTAAGATTTGGTTACTGCTCCCAGTCCATTGCAATAACATAGGCTTATTTTCTTTTCTCCATAACATGTTGATGATGAATTAACCTTGAAATAAATAATTTTAGAAAAAACTTTTCCGCCACCAGGGATAATGACAATAAAGAAGGGATTCACAATAGATTGCTTTGGGTGCTCTTAAAATGGCATGCATCAGCTTTCTCAAAAATGGAAATCTTAAATGTGAATCTTAAAGTGTAGCCTCAGCTTTCTTGGTTGACTTTTTCTGAAGCCACGTATTGATTATGTATTAAGTTACCAGAGGCCAATGGAAAAATCCTTTCTAACCATGTACCAGGAGCTGTGTTGTATCCTGTGTGGTGGCTTGTGCTTTGAAAGTGAATAAATAATGCCAAGTATGGGAAGAAGCATGCACAGGAGAAGAGATTATATGAAGCATGTAATTTAGGACATGGAAGAGAAAGCTCTGCTCCTCCCTCCCTGCCCCGCCTAGCCTGGTTGTCCAGTCTGCCCCATGTCTGCTTTCCTAGTATCATTTCTGGTGACCAGGAAAAGGATTAGGCTGCCCCTGTACATAAACCTGAGTTACCTCTACCTGCCACTTTGCAGGAGACCTTCCTGGACAAAGGGAAACAGAGCAGGAGGGTTATTTGCTTGAAATCATCTGGAACTTCAGTCACACCCTGGGCAAAGGAGTTGGCATCTGCCTTGGTCACAGGGCAGTGGACAAGAAGGTCATGATGTGGGGATGCTTTCTATTCATGTGTAGAGACCAGGAAGGGATTTTCACAGAAAGAGGAAAGTTAGTCAGTCTTTGAGGCTGCTCAGGGCATCAGCAAAGAGAATTGTGGCCCTAAGGTCTGGTGAAGCATGTGCTTTACCAGACCAGGGGCAGCATGTGTTGTGGTGCAGAAATACAGTCAAGGAAGGCTTACCTGCTTTTCAGGGGTAAAAGACTCATGATCAGGCTGAAGGCCAATCTGTGGCTCAAGAAATTTTAATGAGATCTTAAAAAAAGACTGAGGAAACCTTTAAATAAGGTTTTCTCTTTGTCTTCCTAGGTGGGACTCTGAAACCACTGGCTGGATGAGAGTATACCTGGTTTCAGTTGTGGTATGTGCTTAATGCCGTGTACGTTCCCATTGAGTATCAGTGTCAACCCTCATTGCTTGCCTGAGCCAACTAATTCATGGCTGCAGGTCTTTGGCAGGGCTTAGCAAATACGTGTTGAACCTCCAGCCTTGGTTTATTTATTTTGTAAAAACACAATAATTAAAAAAAATAAATAAATAGATGAATAAATGAAATTCAAGGCAAGAAAATGTGACTTCCTAAAGAATAAAGCAAAATAAAAATACCTCAGATGTTTCAAGACTGAAAGTTTGGGGTTTGTTGTGGGGTTTTGCTCCTTCTTTTGAAGTTGAATGAAGAGGAAAGTTGTTTAATGCAGAACTAATTAACACACATTTCTCTGGGGTGGAGTGATCTGTGTTCAGTCACACCTTCTCCAGGGTAACTCAAGTGGATTAATCAATGATCATCTTTTTACTTAAACTGCTGAATACAGAGTTAGAAGATTTAGAGGACAATCATTAGTTTTGTGTGGAATCAGTGAATTAAAGGAAAGTAGTGTTAACAAGATGTTCCTTTTTCTCATAGGATCAGTCAAAGGTTAGGAAAAAGGTCAGCACCTCTGAAATGTAAATCATCAACAAATATAAAAAAGGTGTTTTCAAGTGCTTTCAGAATTATATCTTCAAAATAGCAGGAAAGGTGGGGAAGGAAATTCCTTGGATTGTCCCAGACATACATACCTGCTTGGCTTTGTTCTGCATCTGACAGAGCAGTTAGGGTAGATCCTGAAACTCCATTTGGGAATGGGAAATTTGCTGAAACAAACACCCAGGCACAGGGAAAGAAGTCCAGCTCTTCTTGTCCAGGTGGTTTCTGCCTTCTGGGCAGAGCTGCGTGCTGTGGCACAGCTCTGCCTTTGTGGGCAAGCTGAATGGATGTGCTTAGTCAATGGTCCCTTCCCAAGGGCTGGAGGATTTGCTGCCCATGAGCAGAGCTGATGCTCAGTGTGTCACTGGGCAGCCTGGGCTCCCAGGAGTTGATTATATGCTGAATGTGTGAATATATACTGATGTGTCCAGTATGACACGTGGTGCAATTAGGGTTGTTCCATGGGACTTAAAAAGTTGTAGGATTTTTTGTTTGTTTGTTTGTTTGTTTTCTGTAAGCAGAAGCAGCTTTCTATGGTATTACATCTGATCTGCAGACTATCCCCAAATTTCTCCAGGGAAAAGGGTGAAAAACCAAGAAAATTGTGTGCATCAAACTGATGGACTGTTGAAGAAACCTACAACAGCTGCTGCAGGTTGTTCACTGGGTGTTGGTTGAACATAGATGTCACAGAATAAGCTAATTTCTCTCTTATCTGATGATTGACAGGGTAAGGTCTGGATGTATATACTGTAACTATTCCAGAAAACTGTTTGCAGTGCACGTCATAGGAGGACACTGTGCTGTACTTAGTTTAGCTACAAATAGCTAACCCTCCAGGGAATCACATGAATAAGCATCAACTCTCTTCTTCCTTCTTGCCAGACCTGTTGAGGTTTGGTAGCATCTTACAGCTCCCTTTTGACATAGGAGGCGTACTACAGCTCAGAGGAATGGAGGTATCTGTAGAGTTTGTTCTTGAATTGCTCAACACTTTGTCATTGTACACTGGCTTTAACCAGGGGCTATAGTTTATAATGAAGATGTCTGGCAACCCAGCAAAAAACCCCAACCAAATAAAAAAACAACCAGCAGTTGGTGTTTGCTCCCTGCTTGGCAGACAGCACCTGCCCTCAGTTTGTACAGCCCTTCCCAAATCAAAATTGAGGAACTCCATCTGTGACTTGAGTGGTGCTATTGAGTGTATAATGTAATTCACTCTTTGTTTACAGTAGAGCTGGAAGGGCCTATGGTAGCTTTGTACTAAGAACTTTACTTCAGCCATTTGCTGGTGTTTATTTTTGTGTGCCCTCCTATTCAACGGGAAAGTGAAAATGTGAATACAAGATGAATGACAAACAAGTTTTGTTATCATAGCACATACTGCCTAATCTATTCTCTTAAGACATTCGCAGCTATGCCTACCTGTCTGTCCTTAAATGGCAGAGACTTGGGTGTTGTATTTGCTATGCCTAGTGCATGGGATTTTTGTCCTTGTTAATGTGCAGGAAGCAGGAATCTCAGTCTGGGATGTGTGAGGTTTATGTGACTGTTACTTTAGTACAGCAGATCTTTGTCTTTTCTACCCTTCTTTTTTTTTTTTTTTTTTTAAATGCATGAAGGATTTTTCTTTTCAGAGTGATTCCTTCAGAAGTGCTTTTCCCTCAGTAAAGGTTTGATGAGAATTGCTGGTCTTAAAAGACATGTTTTGGGAAAGGGGAAAGAGGGGTGTTGTAAGATCATTGATGTAAGATGCCTGTTTCCTTTTAGCCTGCTAGAAAAAGATAGTTGAATGTGTAAAGCTCTGTATGTATGGAGCAACATTCTACCCTATAGGTTTTTCTTATGTTAAGCCTTATTATTCAAGATTGTGCAGATCAGAGGAGATGGGTATCACAGATCTGGCAGAGCACTGCTGGGAAGTTTGTATTCACCATGGCAAACTTCCTTCAACATTTGATGGACTGCTTGCGGGGGAGCATTGTGACCTCCCTAAGAGGTAGCTTGCTGGGAGTGCTGGAAGCACTTCAGAAAATCTGACCCTCTTTCCTGGCCAGGAAGTTTTCTTCAAACAGAGCAGGATATCATCCTTAATAAGTCTCCAAGTAAGACCTGATTGGTAGGAAGCTCTTGTAATACTTTGACATAAAATAGTTCTTTTGTATCAAAAGTAGTACACCATCTGCCTGCTATAAATGTTGTGATCTTGATTCTGCCTGTTCTTTTCCAGATTGAAATGTTTTAGCTGTACATTTACAAATCTGGAATGAGTGTTAGTACTGTGAGGTCACCTGGGCTGTAATTATTTGACGGCCAGCTGCATTCCCCCTGTAGTTATGGGCCAGCAAAAATCCAGGGGAGTCAGGTTTGCCTATGAGGGTGGAGTTTGACTCTCCATTGTTGAAGTTACATGAGTATACTGACACTGATCTTGCTCTGTACTAGGTCTCTCTCCATGTCTATCAAAGCATTAGTAAAGAACCCACATCTCTGAAGATGTGGAAGTGTGATTCCAGATGAAAAAGAAAAGTCCTCTGCAGTGAGATGGAACATGGGAAAGAAACAGGGCACTTCTTAGTTCAGGGATTTTGCAATTGTAGGTGAGAGCAAGTTATCATCCAAGCCTTTTGAGTTTTAGTTGCTGATGCTCAGGAACTGGATACCATGGTGAAGGAAGCGCTGTGTGTCTTTGAGGAGTGGATCCATGCTGTGCCATTCTGCAGGAAAAGGAAGTATGACAAAAAATAGACACCAGGCACAGTAGCAGTACTATGAACTTGGCAAAAGAAGATATCCATCACATATGGGTTACGACAGTGTTATCTGAATGCATAATCATGGCACTTGCAACCCTGTTCTGCAGTGCTTGGCTTTGTGTCTCTTACAGCCACAATTAGGAAGACTTTGGTGGTCTGTACTCTAAATGTTCTGTGTAGATAGACATGCACCTTTCCCTACTACCAAAGCAAATCCCTGTTTTGTATTTGGAATTTTACAAGTGTTTTTATGGTAACAACTAAGAAAAATATTACTTACATCTTATTACTCACGTTTCCTCTTGGGTGTAACTTGCAGTTTGGTACTGCTGTTTGCATTGCTCACCCATTGTTCATTTGTCCATTTTGTATGGGGTTTTGCAGCTTGTATTCTTTGCTGTTCTGTTTGCATTTTATTTTAATAGAACAGCCTTTTTTTTTTTTCTTTCCAGTGAAGTCAGTTTAGGACTTTGCTCTAACTCCACTAGTAATCTTATAAAAAGAAAATTTGACAGCTTTGGATGGAGGAGTAACACCTAGTTTCTACTTTACATGTTCACGTGTACATTTTAGTTGAAAATCTGTTCAGTTGTAGACTGACTCTGTCACCAGGCTTTTCAGTAAGATCTGCCTTTTGAAGCATGAGTATGATAAAATTCTTGTGTTAGTTTTAATTCTGTGGTATGTCAGTTTAACTGTTGTAGATATAAGGATATTTTTATGACAAGGTGCTGTGTGCTGTGAAGAAGCAATTTAAAATCAGCTTTGCCAATTTAAACATCAGAGAAAATATTATAATACAATCTGACACTTTCCAGAATGAAAACGACAGACTTTGTAGAGCATGAAGTTCTCTGTGCCAGCTTTTGGGAGCTCAGTTAGCCACGCTACATGTTCAGTGCAAATACACTGAGAATTGTGTCTATGTCTTCTGTCTTACTATTTTCATCTGGTTGCTCCATATTGGTCTACTCAAAAGCAGTGTCTGACTTTTTGAAGCCTGACTTGGCTGGTGCAAGAGAACTTCCACAGGAGATCTCTGTAACTGATGTGCAGCTATTTTTCAGAGGTCCTGGCTGGGATTTGATAGAAGCTTTAAATAAGAATATGTGGAAATGGGCAATCCTGTTATGGTACAGGTACCATTTGCAGTCTTTGCCACCACTGTAGAAAAGGGACTGTGGTGGTGCTGGCCCATTTCAAGCCACCTTGCCTAGTTTTGTGTTTCCTAGATGGAAACCTGGGCAGCTTAACAAAAGCTCCTCTTGAAACAGATGGCTGTAACATGTTGCTTTACCAATTTCTGATGTCTATTTGTACATAGAAGGAGGTTTTTTAGCTGTTGTTTGTGGTCAGTCCGTGCAGAATGTATAAGTAAGGTATGAATTGAGTGGAGATGTTTCTAGTTGCTTTTTTGCATGAGAATTGTTGTCTTTTGCATAGCAGAGATTAATGATTTAGTTGGCAGTGCTTCAGAACAAACCCTTTGTCTAATGTGTCTAGGGATACAGGTGTTAACAAAACAATTTTTGTTTTTCAGATTGCCAGTGCTACAAAAATAGAGACTTCCAGCAAAAAATTCTTCAGCTTGTGAAGCTTCAAGGACACCCCACCTTCTCTCTGTGCTTTCACTCATGATGCAGAGGGAAGAAGAAATTTAGAGAGCAAATAAATTATGCAAGGTTTGTTTGTTTTTATTTTGTATTTTGTATTTTATTTTGTTTATTTTTGAATGGGTAAATTGTATTATGAAACATAGGCCAAGATCCAGATAAAACCAGCTTCAAATTTGTTTTAGTCCCTCGGTCTTAATGTTTCATATTGGCTGAGTGCTTTTGAAGCTTTAGAGTAAAGCAATAGTGATCATTAGCACAGGGGGAAGCATAGGCTATGTGAATTGTTTCTCTCAAGGCATTAATTCAAATCTTAATGCTTCTGACTTCAAAATAGGTTGTATTTACAAAACTTCAGTCCAGACAAGCCTCCGAACCTGTAAATAGCATAGATGTAGTTTTCAATACTTAACTTAGCAGGGAAAGAGAGGGGTTTAGGCTTTTTCCTGCAGTTTAGAGTGTTGTGATGTGGTAGATCTATCAAAGGAGAGGGAATGGATGACCTGTTTCTGGAGTAGAGTGCATCATTCCAGAATTAGACAGAAAATCACCAGCAAAGTGATGCCCTACTCTTGATGTCTCACTCAAAGGACAGAGTGGTGTCACAGTTTAACTCTGGTGATCACCAGATGTCTGTCTACTGTAGTTAAAAACATTGTGCATGGCATATGAGAGAGAGAGGTGCATTGATTCAGGGTTTGAAAGACCTGGTGCCACTGATTTTGTGGTAGGGCAAGTTTCCTCCACCCCATTTAGTTTCGTCATCTGAAATAAAGGGGTTGTTTAGAGATTTTATTTTTTTTTTAAATACTTAATCATGATGTTTTGTAAAAGGCTGATTGAGAGCATTTATTCAACTTTTCAGTATTTTTAATTGCTTCATATTTTTTGCTGTTACTAATAGAAGAAATGCCACATTGTTGACAATGCTGTGCTATCTACTACCACATGTATGCTACTAGTTAACACAAAATCCAGACTTGTTTGGCCTTTGTAGCTGGAATTCACTGTGCAACCTCGACAAAACCACCTTTTGGGAAGTTTAGGCCTATGGGCAGTTTGTACATCACAAGGAACATGGTTGGACCTCAACACATCCTGTTCATCCTCATTCCCAAGGAGTTTGTCTGACATGATCACATCCATTGGCAAGCAATACAATTTGCAGAGGAATTCAGTCTCATTCCATGCTAGGACAGAATTGCTTTTCTTTCCTGACAAAATACTTTGTGGCAAAATTGTGCTGAATAAACAAGGGAACTCTCCAAGTTGCAGAGTGGCAGGTTTTTTTTCCCCAGACTGGCAGATACCAGGCAGATAACTATTACAGCTCATTGTTATATGATATTCAAATAGTTAAAAAATATTTTGTAACCTGCTCATCTCTTTTAAAATCAGTATATAATGGAGCATTGCTACCTTTTGTAATGACTTCAGAGTTCTGCCACTTGAAAGGGACTTAAGGCACTGATGCCACAGAAGTAAATGTGCACAAATTCTGGGTTTTTTTTTTTTTTTTTTTTTTGCTTGGTTATAGAGTTTTTGGCCCATTATTTTCTAAAACAGGCTATTTTTTATACTAGCTTATACAGTCAAGATGTATTATAAAATGAAAATGGATTTGCAGGTGTGATCAGTGTTCTGCTGAACATGATTGCAACAGTCTAATAGGTCTTCTGAATTTTGCAGTTTTCCTCTTCAGAAAGGTAAACTAATACAAACAAACAACTCAAAAATAGTCAGCTTTTAATTGATTGTGACCACAGGATGTCTGTGAAGCTGTGCCATTGTGATTGATACAACTAGACTTACTGTTTCAGTGTGTTGTGCCATGCTCTATTGACTCAGGTTAAAAGTGTCACTGAGATTTTATGCTCTGCAGCACTCATAAAAGTCCTAATTGGTTATGTCAGTCTGTTGGGGGCTTTTGGGTTTTTTGGTAGTTTTTGCTTGTTTGTTCGGTTTTGTTTGATCTGCACTGGTAAAAGGAAGTATTGAACCTGATTCTAAAATTTAAGGACACTAGTGTCTGTTGGGGCATTCAGACCCACAGCCATTTGAGTCTCCTGGTGCTTTTCGCCACATTCTAGTGCTGTGGGAAGGAGGCACCGTTTATTTACCTGCAAGTTCTTCAGCTTTTTAGCAGTCAGCATGTTTGTGTTTGTTTTGTTTTGTTTTGTTTTTTTTTTTTCATTTTGTTTCACTATGCCTACCTGCATCTTTTCTAAAAAAACAATGAAAACCCTGAGGGAGCTTGTCAGTGGCAGAAGGTGAATTTGAGAACCATGTGAAGACATGGAGGAGAAAATTACGGCATACAGATACCTAATGATAAACATACCAAGAGCATCCTAAAATTATAAAACAATGTGATGCATTAAACCTCCAATTTGCATTTTGGCTAAGTCATAGCTGCATTTTTGGATTATCCCTTTAATTTGGTTCTTTTAATTACCTGCTGACCAGTTCCTGTGGTGGAAGCAGCAGGAGCTATGCCTGCAGCAGTTTCCTGACAAAGTGGTTTCTATCAGAGAGAGCAATGGGATTCCTAAGGTTACTTTGAAACCTGGGATCTCCTGCTGTAAACCAGCAGACTGACATGAACAGGAATCTAATTAAAAAGTCCAAGATATTGAATAAAGCTCACAAATGCCATCTGTTCAGCTTTGCAGCCTGAAATTGTTCTGAGAATTGCAGTAGCAAGTTTGATTGTTCCCTCACTTATGTTGTGGCTGAATTTTGTTGCAGCAGCCACTCATACAGGCAGAGTCATGCAGGCTCTGTTAGCATTAGTAACTGCTTGGACATTATTAAGTATTCCAGCAAAGTATGTTCAAGAGATAGAGCTGGTTTAAAACGTAATCTCATGAGGAAGGCAGTGATACCCTGTAAGGCCCTGCACTGATTTACCAGCTTAGAAAATGCCTGGAAAGTGCTCCGTCTGTAGAGTCTTGCAACAAATTTTTCCCAGGTTCAAGTAGTTAAAAGCAAGGCCTGTTTATTTATCTCTTTTTATATCTTTATTTATCTCCTTTGGAAGTGAAAGTCTTATTCCTGTGGTTGATAGGGTGAGAAAATGCCAAACAAAAGTTTGTAGACCAAGGAGGGGAAGAAAACTACCAAGTTTGTGATCGAATGATTAGGAAGCTAATCAAACATGAAAAGAATACCCACCAGTGTCTTCATGAAAACTATGGAATAGAGTAATCTTAAAAACTCTTTCAGTAATATATAATTGTTTGTACCAGGAGCGTACATGCCCCCTTAATGCAAAATGAAGTAGGGACATTGAAGAAAGAAGCTTTGTGACTATTTGGGTAAGCCCCTGTGGCTGATGTTCAGGCATAGTGGGCAAGGAGAAATGTGCAAAAAAGACCAAGGAAGCAGAAGAAAACAGTGCACTCATGTAAGCCTTGTGGCATGCTGCTTAAGCTCTGTATACAGGAAACAATTTCTTATTGACAGGCAACAGTAGGTAAACTAAGTAAAACTGAGTTACTGATTTCCTACACAAATCAGTCTGGCGTATGCATTTTTTTGCAGTGTAATACTATAAGAAATATATAAGGCCCTAAAGGCTTCAAGGTGAGATAATATTCCTATCTCCAAAGTGTCTATCTGCCATTACTGCCTACCCTCATTTTCTAGCTGTACATTGCTTTTCCTGTTTTCTTGGTGTTCTCTGTCACAGCCTTGTCCACCGTGGCCCAACAGCTGGTCTACACAATTAGCAAGGATCACCAGCCTTGCTAAAGATGACAGCAAAATGTTAGGCATGCCTGACAAAGTTTAATGATGCTACCCTCCGTCCACAGGGCAGCTGTCCCTGTTGCATATGTCCAGTTTGACACTGCTCTAAGCTGGCACTGCTGATAGGATGCTGGAATGAAAGGAGCAAAGTGGCACCTTTCCTCTGTGGAGCTGTTGAGATCATGGCCTATGGTACTGTGTGAATGGGAATGCAACTTCCCAGTGAGTACTGGGTGCTGATCTATGGCCCCACCAGGATAACTATCAGTATCACTCTGTGGCCAGCAAGATGTAACTCATCCATTGTGCTGGAGAGCCCATCCTCCTCCACTGTAACACGAGGTGGCTGGGGGTTGGTGTGTGTAGGTAGTGCAGTTCATATACAGTAAGCATTACCCCAGGTTTTTTCTGGTCTGTAAAGTCAGGCCTTGAGCAGAAACAGTGGTGCGCTGTGTGTGAGCATGGGAGCAGAAAGAGGATTTGTGTTTTTATTTCTCTGAGAGGTGTTTTATTGAGGTCACTGTCAGTCTGGATAGATGATTGTTCTCCCACCTGAGCCTTACCATGGTCATTAACAGGCTGTGGACATCCTTGCTTGAGGTTCTGACAGCTGCTGCTTTTTGTCTGCTCAGGGATGTACTCCCCTCTTGAGGATGAACTCTCATTTGTGCTCCACCATTCCAGTGTCCTGTGAAATCTTAGAGTGTGATCTCCTGGTATATTGTCTTCTACCTTGATATATCAGAGAAGTAATTTTTTTTCTTCTTAAAATTATGTACATCAAATATCCCTTACAGTCTTCTGCTGAATTTGCATATAGAATTAGTCTCTTAAAAAAAAATAATTATACTTTCATATTGGAGAATATAATATTTTAAAATCATTGACTGTGTAATACAGGATAATATTAAATAGGATAGTAAAATGGTCTTGGAAATCAGAGATCAGAAAAGAAAATGGCAGGTAGTAGATATTGAGAATCCTCACTTCAAAAGAGAGTAAATGTTTCTTCTTCACGTGCTCATGCCTTGCACAGCTTTGCCTTATAAAAGCATTGTGGAAAATATTAAAAAGAAATTTGAGGGGGATTTCATCACTCTAAAAGACACCATTTAAGAAAATGCTGCCTCTTTGTATTTGCTGTTGCAAGCAAACTTGGTGTTTACTCCAGTGCAAATGTTGCATGCATATGTGTGAATTGCAGTTTTAATTATTTTTCTGTCTGCCTGTTGTTGGCACTGAAAAAAATAATTATTGATAGAACTGAACAAAAAGTGTGCTAAATTTGAGATTTTTATAGACATATCTAAAAATACTTTTAAAAAAACCCCCATAATGTATAATTAGATAGTGATGGAGTTCATTGCCCTTCTGTGTAGCAACACTAATCTTGTAGAAGTTCATACAGTGCTGCACAATTTGTTTTTCAAGGGGCCGAGGCAGTAAATGTTGCCTCAACTCATTCATTAAGGCCACTGGTGAAAGCTTTGCCCTTCATACGTTGCTGATACAGTTGCTGTTTGGGTTGCCCGGAGTGGGTACTTTGTGTGTAAGTACCAGCTGTCCTTGGAGTCCGGTGTCTTATGAAAGGCATTCCGCCTTTAGGTGTGTTTTGGACTCATTGAGCCCTTTGATTTCCAGAGATGTTCTTCCTTTGAAGTCTCTGCTGTATACCTGAAGAGGGGACAATACAGTTGCAAAACACCTTTTCATTTGGGACTGGAGCCAAATGGTGCCGCTCACTCCTGACAGATCTCTTGCACACTGATCACTGAGGAACGCCCCTCAAACCGTAAAAAACCCCAACCAACCAGAAAACAAACGAAAAACAAACAACAAAAAACCCCTCAAAACCCCCAAAAGCCAACCCCAGTTTTAGGAACAGCAGTGCTCTGAACAGAGTGACTGCAAATCTGAGTTTTAATGTTGCAAATCTGTTCCTGTACTCAGGAAAACTCAAAACGCAACTGGTGTAAGAGCTGCTGTGTTGTGTTTCGCTGGGCGTGAAAGAGTGGGAAGGGCATGGTCCAAATCTCCGTCACAGGGAGCGATAAATCAACTACCCAAGCGCTGAATCTTTGGCTTGTTGGCATAGCAGAGGGAGGAGCAGAAATTGCATGATCAAAGACATCAGAAGTGGTGATAAAAGCAATCTTATTTATTGTTTCAGTTTTCTGGTTCAAAGCCTTTTCTTTACCCTTTACTGCTTTCTGGTTTGGCACAATGGATGAAATTCTCCTGCTGTTGAAGTTAGCAGAAGATTTGACATCAGCTTTAATGGGACCAAGATTTCACCCATGGTGTTTTAATATGGTTTGGGTGTATTTTCAGTGCCAACAACAGGCATCTGTGTATTTTATGATTTCTTGATTTGTAGGTAATAGTGTGTTAGGTATCTTTTTTCAGTTACCTGAAGAAAATCATATTTATTTTTACAGTGGGAAGTTTCACATAAATACAGTAAATTATTTTTCTCAAAACTTCCTTCTTTTTTTTTTTTTTTTTTAATCTACAGGAAAGGGTGTTTTTACTGGCAGACTAACTCACAGAATAAAAAAATGAACAGTATCTTTTCACTTTTAAGTTATACAGTAGTAAAACATGTATTATTAGGTATTTCACCAACTATGTGAGTTCGGTGTACTTACTGAATGATAAAATATCACATTAAATCTTTTGAAGAAAGAACTTCTGTCTCAAAAAAAAAAAAAAGGTGTCATGGAATTACACAGATGTTCCTCTGGTTGCAGTCCTGAAACAGCCCTGCTAATTCCTCTAGTGGATAAAGAAAAGAATTACAAGAAATAAGTACATTTAGAGTGTGTCAGTGTAATCTGCTTGCGTAGACCTCTGTGTATCCAAATTAGTATGGAATACTTCTGCTCTTTTTTTTCCCCAGACAATAATAGTATGGAGGTGTCTCATATTGATTCTTAACCTAGGACACCAATGTCAGATGTGGGTCTTAATACATTGTTTAGAGATCTGCACATGTGACTTCATATGTATTATTTTCTGTGAAAAAGCTGTATGAAGCATGGGTGGGAATAGTACAATATGAAGCAATAATGAGATAGCATGCTGAGATATTTCTTCATTTTCTGGCTATTTTGAACTGGTAAAATTTACTGTGCATTCAGTTAAATCCTCATGAGGTATGTCTAGCATTCCTTAATAAAATTCATGTTAAAATGTTATTGAGTTCATCTGGTTTCCAGGATGTGGTCTTCTGTTGCACATTGGCAAACCTGACCGAAGCACAATTTTTTCTTTGCATCTGTTGATATCTTGCTGTAACCTGAGTTAAGTGCTCTTGAGGACAGGAACTGAATTTTAGCACTGTCCATTACCTGACACAGTAGAAGCTTGTGGGAAGGGAACAGATGCTTTTGAGCATTAGAGCAGAGTAACACAAGGTAATGGGATGTTATGTGAATAATGCTGGGGCTAGTTCATGGAACCACAGAATGATGAAAATGTTTGGGTTGGAAGGGGCCTTTAAAGGTCACCTGCAATGAGCAGGGCCATTCCCAACTAGATCAAGTTGCTCAGAGCTCTGTCCAGCCTGGCCTTGAATGTTTCCAGGCATGGGGCATCTACCATCTCTGTGACCACTTCAGTGTTTCACCACCTTCATCATAAAAAATTTCTTCCTTATATCTAGCCTGAATCTACTGTCCTTTAGGTTAAAATTATTACCGCTTGTCCTACCACTACAGGACCTACTAAAAAGTCATTTTAATTTTTCTTATAAGCTTCCTATCATGAGAGAGGAAGACGAGAAAGCTTTGGCATGAGACTTATTGTGACTTTTCTTCCATATGACCTTCTTTTCCCCAGCTGTCACTTGAGCATTCACCACATATTAATCTTCAGTTTTCTTGTTCTCACGGCCAGTGCAGGTCCCCCCGCTCTGTCTGTAGCCACCGTAGATGAACCAAGACGGGACCAAACAGTTAGTACCCAATAAAGCATGTTTCCAGGTGGCAAATAACCAGCTATTCCATAGCTTGTTGCCTCATTTATCCTTTTCTCCTCTTGGAACCCAGAAGCCATGCTGGGACAGGGAAGCCTTTTTGGTGCTTGTTCATTCTTTGCATCAGCAGCATCTGGGTTGTTTCAGGAGCTCAGCAGATTGCTGCACTACCGCTTAGGAAATGATTGTAAGATGTCTGTGTTGGTTTATTTCCTGTGTGTCATTTCCTGTGATATTTCTCCAGAATAGCTCTTTTTGTTACAGAGACATAAATCACCTGTGCTATAATGCTTCCATAGAAAATGGAGCAGTACATTACACATGCAATGAGACTGTAATGCTGTCTACTAATGCTATTAAATATATTTTATATAGTGGTAGATTTCTGGAAAATCAAGAGTGAATTCCTGTGGGAGTGACAAAATAACAAATTTATGGATATTTTGGTCTCATTTTGTGATAAGTCTATATGTATTTCTGTCTTTTTAAATGCTTTCAGGACAAGTTGAATTTTTAGCTAATGTTCAGATTCTCTAGCTTTTGCAGGCTGTAATTTCTTTACTGTTGCCTTTGTTCTCACCAGAATGTTTTTCATTTTTTCCTAAAATAATGTGAAATTAGATCAAAGTATTAGCAAATAGCACAGGATTGGCTGTATATCCAGTATCTCAAACTCAGTATTTATCCAGACTATATATAGCCGATTGATTAAAGTGGTTTCAGTTTTGTGCAAGTCAAGAAGCTATTTATGTGTGTTGGAATAAATTCCATAATGTTGAACACAGTCTTGATTATTCACAGAAGTTGGAAATGAAAAAAATATTTGATTTCCAAGACTTTGGTAGAATCGGTAAAGAAAGATTTAGAGTAAAATACAGGAGATAAAGGGTGAGTTTCTTAACTTCTTTGGACTTCCTGTGGAAAAACAGAGAATCATAATCTTTTACAAAGAAAGTGGCCAGAAGCAATCATTTTGATCATCTGGTATGATTCCTGAATAACGCAGATTGCATGACCAAAATGTTTTTCTTTCTAAAGAAACATTAGTTTCCATATTTTTGTTAAAGAAAAAAAAAAAAAGAGGAAAAGAAAATAGGCTTTACTCTTTAATAGACCACTTCATGATTACTGGATTTCTGTAATTTTCCCCAAACCTTGCTTTGCTTCTCTTGCTGATGGTCACTGCTACAGGATAGTTCTTTGAACTGGGCCTGTGAGCCTGACCCACTGTGTCCCCTTCCAAGTTCTTGCAGAATGTGTTGAAATAAACAGTATATGGTACTTTACCAGCTGCTGCTTTTCTGCATGTGTTTTGACAGACAATGCACCCTTTGCAATTCCCTCCTGCTGAATTAAGTGTGCAGCCTACAGGAGAAGATGGAGCAATACTGCTTGGGGTAGCTGAGCCCCATCCACCCTTTGGCCATCATTCTGCCTGATGGAACCCTCTTGTCCATGCACCCATCTCTTTTCCCTGACTTCTCCTCCACCTTTGACTGGGGATAACAATACTTCAGCACAGCACTTACTGGTTTGTAATTGAAAACCCCCGTTCATTATGATAATATGCCCTGTGTGATTGTTTGAATATACTTTGCCAGGCAGTGGCAGGTGGCATTCTGCAATAAACAGCTTGATTTTTTAACTAGTTATGATAGCAGAAAATTGTAATAATTTCCCTAGACAAAGCCTTGGCATCACCAAATACTGTGGGGGTTTTACCACCATCAGTGGGATCTGGGTCAGCTCTCATCTACTGTTTTTTCCTTTCTGTCCCTCATGCTGGCAACTTTAAGGAAAATTTTTCCTCCTGGGACAGAGATGGCAATCTATTTGTGTTGCTGAATGTTGCCTCCTGAAACAAACAGTTGGGCTTATTAACAGTCCTGGTCAGAACCATTTCATTAGCTAAAACGTTGTGAAATTTTAATACTGAGGTTTTATAACTGAAGGGATTTGGAAACCTTAGTTACAGAGTCACTGCTTCTGTCTAGACTGTGGAAAGAAAAGAGTGAGTGTTACACTGTGAAGTGGTAGCTTAGTTTTTGGCAAGAAGTAACAAAATATTTTGAATGTCACACAAAAAACTGTCTTTGTCGTGAAGATCAGTTCTTATATAAATGGATAACTGCATTGTTAGCTAGTGGATGTTCATTCCAAACACTTCTCCAAGGAGCGTATGGAAAATTTACACTGTTTTTTCCCAAAATGTTGTCTAAATACAGAAAGGCTATTTTAAAGCAAATACAGTATTAAAAAGTTTCAAAGCCGTTAGTTTTAAGCTGTGCGTTATTTATTTGGAAAGTATTTCTTATGCCTATTTCATGTAAAAATTAGTCCAACCTGCAGACACTTGGAACTTTGGCACAGTCAGTTACTGGAGACTTTTAGCATCATTGTAAGGGATAATAATATAATTTTCCTCCCATGTTACCCTTTTTACTAATTTGTCTGTATATGTAACTTTCCTAAAGCAGCTTGGCCTTAGCTGTCCTCTTTCTACTTAGAAATCTTTCCTTTAAGTATATGCAAAGGTTTTCATATTGAAAATCAAGCTGATTTATTTGTCATGTATTCTTAATGAGGCTGGCCAACAGCTGATTCCAAATCTCTTTATACCAGCCTTTTATACACTGAAAGAACATTCTGCTTTCCATTTTTTGTTCTCTTTTCTAAAGAGGTTTGTCTTTCCTTTCTCATTCCTTCAAATTGCTTATGTCGTCTCTTAAAATAACTGAACAAAGTAATTCTATAAAAGTTCCAGTGATATTGATGAAAGAATTATTACATTTGATCATTTTAACAAATTAAAGAATATTTTATTTTTGTTTAAAAATTGCTGACTCATACTGTTTTGTGTCTATATCCTTTTAGTTGTAGTGTCATTCCTACTTCCTTCGTGTATACTTGAAAAAAAATACTAAAAGAAAAAAATAAAGCTTACAACACAAAAATGATGATTTGCACAAGGAGAAGCAATGTAAATTAGTTGCTGTTAAGGAAACTGTTTGAGCTACTTTTTTCCATACCTGTTGTCTTCATGATGTTTTGTTCTGTGACTTATTTGTAGGGCATGCTTTTCAGCCAATTAGAAAAATGTGAACTTTGTTTTGCTTCACAGTTGCACCAATGTGAAAGATACAGGATGGATCTGTTGTTTTCCCGGTAAAGATCAAGAATGTGTCACATGTTCAGAGGAGTTTATCACCTAAATTCAGCAACTTAATGTGCAAATGCAGACTGGGGATATTGCCAGCTGAAGAAAGGAAGATGGTAGATGGATGTAGTTACAAAACATTGTGTTACTGTTTAATTGGACAATGGAGCTTACTATTCTGTATCCAGCTTCTACAAATCATATCTCCTGCCTTGCTCTTTTGAGAAGGAGAGCTGGGCTTTCAGACGTTGTGCTGATGTAGAGTTTCCACACGAAAATGCATTCAGACGTTTTTGGTTAAGATACTGGACCATTTGGAGACAGGCTGTGCAGTATCGGGTGTGTCAGGGAGCAGCAGTGGTCCAGGGTGGGGTTCCTGTTGGCAGCTGCAGCTGCTGCCAGGGTCTGCCTGGCTCACCAGATAGCAGCCAGGAGCTGTTAGGGTATCTGCAGGAAAGGGGTTCCCCCTGGCTCATGCCCCTCTGATGCTGGTATCCACTGGAACACCTGTTGGGGAGATGGTGGGAAGCCTCTCTGGAAGGTGGGATGCCCAAATACATAGAGCAGTTGTCTTTTTAGTCAGCTGTTTTTAATTTCCTTAAAAAAGGACTTGACTGTTGCCTTCTCCCAAGCTCGAGTCTTTGAAGTGATTGCAGAAGGGTCTGGTGCAAGGGGTGCAGGCACCACCTTGCTCTGCTCTCCTGTATGACACAGTTGCACGATGGTTTGCATCACCTCTGGAGTCTCTCTGCTTCTCTCAGCTGGTGGTTAGGACATGTTTGTGCTTGTCCTCTCTATTTTCAGGGTGACAAAAACCCATCAACTTGGGTGTCACAAATACATTTAGCCTAGGAAACTTTCTGAACGGGGAGAACAGGGGAAAACTGATATTGATTTATTGCCTGATTTCAGAGCATCCTTGCTGTGTCCGTAATGAGTAAGTAGTTTATATTCATTGCTGCATTTTGCTTTCTTTAATAAACTGTCACAGTGGAAGAAAGGCTAGCTGTTCGAAGATTGCAATAATCTAGTTCTGATGCCACGGCAGAGATGGAATAAAGAAATAAAACAGAAGTCAACACTCCTGCTAGTAGGTGTGGGCAGGTGTGGAAGCCCAAGTATGTGAGTGGAAGCCCATATAAACCTGCAGGATGACAGCATGGCCATCTGTCTGTCTTGCAGGCATGGACTCAGGCATCCTCAGTTCTTCTCATATGAGAAATTGGTAGCAAGGCAGCTGTAGCAGACAGTGTTACCCATATCCTAAGGGCCAGGTCACAAAAGCTGTGTGAATGAGATAAGGCTGTGGGGGGAGTTAGGTGGGTGCTTTAGCTGGGGCTGTGTGACAGAGAAGCTCTCCTTTGTCAGGATCTAACCCTGCTCACTGCCCGTGTCCTGAGCAGCCAGCTTCAAAACAGTGCCCACAGCAGAAAGCTTCTACAGATGAACCAAGTGGGGCTTGACCTGGCCTGCCATGTGTGGATAACTGGGTGGGTTTTGGGGGCTCATTATTGTGCTGCAGTTAGAGCAGGAACAGGGAGCAAAGGAGCTTGCAAGGAATGGGGGAAGCAGCCTTGGATTGAAGAACGGAGACTTCTGCAGGATGGGGAATGGAGATGGAGAATAGTTGTTTAGCAGATAAAATGTGGGGTGCTGATATGAGAATAAGGCAAGATGGGAAGAGGAGAGGTGATGGACAAGAATAGCTAGAAAAAGAATATGGAAAGCACAGGTAAGCAAATCAATATATGGTGTAGTTTGTGTTTTACAATTACCTGATGAGTAAAAAGGCAGCTGTGAGATTTGCCTCTTAATGAAAGACAACTCTTGTATGTAATTTGGACAGCTCAATGGCACCCCCTCGTTGCTCAGGTTGTAACATACCTACCTGAATTGCTACACCAGGTTATGTCCATAAGGTATAGAATTTATTTGAATTTTCGGTTAGGCTTTTCCTTACAGAGAGGTAACTTTTGTGTAGTAATGCCTGTATGTGCAGATGTTTCTTATCTTCTTGGAAAAGGAAGTAGGAGAGTTATTTCAAGGCAGACAGGATACTCCTATCTGGTGCTCTCCTTTTTCAATTACTGCAAGATAATTGAAGCTAAAGAGAAGAGGCTTATTTCCAGAAAAGGCAGCTTTTGAAAGTGTCAGTGAGTATGTTCCTGGGATTTAAAAAACCCAACAACCAAGCAAACAAACAAAAAAAAAGAAAACAACAACCCAAAATAAACCTGAAACAACCACATAGAATAGATTTTATTTTACATTTTCATAGCAAGAGCAAGAGACAAGGCATGCATATGTTCTGTCTGCAAGATTGCTCAGAAGAGAACAACTCGTATGAGCACCCAGCTATCTGACACTTATTTCAAAGAGAATGAATTAGCCTCTGAATTACCTACTGACTGTAGCTGGAACTTGAGAGTACTAGTTAATTTACCAAGTTAGCTCTGATTAGAGAAGATGAGTCCCACCTTCTCCCTGCTTTGGAGGGCACTCCCTTGTGCCCAGTGCAGAAGAGCCATTTGGCAGTGTCCGGGCAGCACTTTGGCAAGGTTTGGGTTGTGTGACAGAGCTGCTCTCTCTGAGTAGGAGTGAATGCTGGCTCTCATGCACCATTTAGTTGGTGCACAGATGGAGTTAAAATGGCATCTCAGGCTGACTTCTCCATGGTTGTTTATGGCTTGTAGTGTTTTCAGGAAATGCTGCAGTACTAATGTTGCTGAGATTCTTGGATGGTGCCATTTCTGTCACTTCAGGAGCCATTGTTCTGGTGTGTGAAGGGCTGCAGAGCATTTGTCTGACACAAGGACATCACACAAATGTTTGTGCTAAGACATAGTGCTTTTTTTTTTTCCTAAAGAAAACCCACAAAACGAAAAACCAACCAATCAAAAACCCCATTTTCTTATGATGTTTTTGCTTTGTGATCTATCACTCTGTACTTCTCATAGGGCTTAACCAGTAGAGTTGAATCAAAACTTCTGGTTTAACACAGATTTACTTTTTTTCTTTATGAAGTTTGAAGATTTCCAAGCTGTAGTCTTCCAATGACAATGATTTTTTTACAGACGACAACAGCTTGCTGATGTATTAGCAGCAAACATAAGTCTGCACATAGTGATGAGAACTTGATGATTAGAAGTGATCCAGGAGGTTCATGCATTTGTGGTGGGCTCAGAAGAGGAAATTTACCTCCCCTTTTCAGATGTAGAAAACTTATCTGGTATTACTATGCAGCGCCTTCCCGCTAGTTACTCTCAGTAGTGATACAATTATCAACATTCAGTGATAGCAAAAACCTTCCCCCAGCATTCCTGTGAAGTTGTGAATCACACTTCTGCTGAGATGCCTCTTGATAACTGCATGAACAATGGTAGTTACACATATTTAGGATGAATTACAATATGAATGTGAACACAGTGTGAATTATAATATGAGTTATCTTAGATTTGCAGAATATGTTATGTCTATTGAGCTAATGCTTCTCATAGAGAAGGGCTTACATGCTGTATTTACAAGAAAGGGTCTTGTCTGCTTATGTGGCTGGCCTTCTTAAACCTTCTTGTTAATCAAACTGTCTTAACAACCTCCCCACTCCCCAGACAGATATAAGTAATATTCTTTTCAGTTTGCTGTTGGAGAAGCTAAATGTAATCAAAGATGCAAAACAGTGGTATTAAATCTGGTGTTTGAAGTCATGAGCTGCTTCCTGCATATACAGGATTTTGAGCAAGTCTTTGTTTAATTTCTGTTTTCCACTTCTGTAACTGTGGTTTCCCAAATAATTTAAATCCTTTAAAGTGAAATTAATCTAAATCCAGAATTTAGGTGGTTGTTGTAGGACACTGATATTTTCCATTCACATGTACAGAAGTGGTTGTGTGCAAGGCAGCCTCTGCTGCCTGCTGCAACTGCATATTTGAGCAGGCATGCAGGAACTGGATATTTCTTCTGAATCATTTGGAAACTGATAAGGACATCACGAGTCTGAATGAATGTGGTGGCTCATATAGTTTACTTCTGTGAAATACTGATCAAGACAATAGCTTTAACTGTTGCAGGATGTGCCTGCCTCTTTCCTTACCTCGTAAGATCCTAGAGCAGGATTAAATGGTATAGTTAGGGTGCTCAGAGGGACAATGTTTAGTTGGTAGGGGCAGTGAGTCTTCAGCTCTTGTTTGTCACAGACTGTCTGGTTTCCAGTACAGTTCCCAGGGCATTTTTGTCCAGCTTAGAGAGAAGCCTGAGTGGGCTGCTGGATCACTCTGAGGGTGCAGAAGTGCTGGAGAGATAGTGGGGTGTAGAGGAGCAGTCCTGGCCACAGAGTGATCTGACAGGCTTCTCCCTTGCATTTTGCCACAGTCAGGAGTTGGACATCTGCTGTTGTGGCCATGCTTTTAGGCCCAACCTGGGGAGGTCTTTACTGCAGCTTCAGCTTCTGCCTTCCTTTCCAAAAGCCAGCTCTTGCCTTCAGTTATTCATATAAAAGTGGTTGTCACTGTACCCAGCATCAGCTGGTGACCATCCTTGGCTCAGAGGCTGCTGCCTTCACGTGGCTTGCTTGCGTAGTTGCCTGTTCCTAGAATTGGCCTGGCCTGACTTCTCTTCATTGGGAACTGTGCTCCTCCTGCTGTGGGGCTGCTCAATTAAACTGCAGAGGAACAGGGAGGAGGAGGGGTGGGGAACAACATGAAACATTTGCTTTACAGACATCTAAGTTTTGATGGAAATTGGAATTGAATGTTGGTACGCACTTAATTAGGGGACAAAAAAAAGTGCAGTTTTATTCTTAGTGGTGTACCTTGTGATGATGTTGTCATGGACTCATGTTGCCAGAAGCGAACATGTAGCAGAAGTTCAGCTGTGTGGTCCCTGGGGCAGCAGGTGAACACTGTGCCAGTCGCAGGGCTTGGTGCCACCAAAGTCTTGAGGTGCACCTGATTGTGTGTGCCCTTCTCTGCTGGGTCCCAGGTCAGACCCAAGTATTCTCTTTTGCTTCATCTCCTCTGTCTCCTCCTTGATTCTTCCTCTCTTTCTCAAGTATGTGGGCAAAGGTTTTTGGTTTAGTGATTGCTTTTGTTTGCAGGCAGTGAGCAAGGTGCTGTTGCCCAGCCTGTGTATCTACTCAAAAGTCAGCTTCAGGCAGTGTGTTCTTCTAGCCCTGCCTACGGGAAAGAACTGTGAGTCATGTTGAACTATGTCTTCTTTGATTTGCCACCACCTTTGCTGCTCAGCACAAGGCTTGACTGTCTGGGCTGCATCCCACACCAGCCAGGGAAAATGGAAACATGCTGTTTTCTTTCATGTATTATTTGCACTTCACAGATGTTTCTCCGGCTCCACACCATGCAAAACAATGCTATTTTGTTGTCATGCTTTCTTCTGTCTTGGTCAAATGTTTGCATTTAAGACTTGATTAGTTAAAGCACTCAGGTCCCTGTTGTAGGCTCAGTAGTTGTGTCAGCATGGATTATATATAAATAGCCCCAGGAGGTTCGATTAGGGGCCTGTTGCCTCAGGTCCCTGCCAGCCACTGGAGATGTGGCCAGCAGTGCTGCTTGGTCTCAGGATGACACAGCTGTGCCCTCTGCCTCCACCGTCTCAGGGCTTCACTCCTGGGATGAACCCTGAGAAAGGGCAAACCACCTGGGGCTGGTCAGGTCAGACCCTTAAAAACTCAGAGGGTGGTCTAGGCTGTAAATTTGAGTTAATAAACACTCTGCTTTACTGATGGAACAATGTGCAAGACCTTTAAAAATCTTTATTTGGCATCTCAATTGTGCTACAAGTCAGTGTCACCTTTTTGGTTTTACTTTCTTCTCTCTCATCCTCAGATTATTCCTGCAAACAAAGAGGAAATAATTCTGACAATCATTTATCGAAGGTAGCTAATAAAACAATGGAAGGATGTAGGCTGAGGCTTAAATGGGATATTGTGACAGATGTAGATGATTATTAACCAGCCAATGTTTCCGCAAAGGATTCTAATCATAAACACAGCATGGAGTGAATCTGAGTGTATTAATAGCAAAGATTTTATGGAAAATGTGGGCTTTTTCTTTAACATTCCATTTCCTGCTTTAATTGATAGAGTGTGAAGCTTTCATACAAATAATTTGGAAAACATTATTTTGCATCTCTGACATTAAGTACATGGTACAGGCCAGAAACAACATGTTGTGGAAGGATTTCTTGAAATGGACAACTACAGTGATGCTTTTTTAGAGATGTGACTAGTGACACATGCTAAACTTGGTGATACAAAAAAGCCAAGAGGCTGCGGCAGAGCAGTATCTATTTGTGTCTATAGTGACTTTGCAAGGTAGAGGAAGATATTATCAGAGAGAGATCATTATGCTGCAAAACTTGTGGGCTATGTTTCCAATTTTCCCCTGGCTTTCTATCAAATGTCCTCTTATTTATTTTCAGTCTTATATTGTCCTGCATTATGTTTTGGGAAATAAAATGCTAGGTTTGCACTGTAATGGCTGGGTTAGAGTCAAAATACTCTAAACATGCACCTTTCTTTCTGGGGCTCTGCTACAGTTTTGACCCATCACTCTCCTTTTCTGAATTTCTGAGAAGAGAATAAAAAGGTTAAACAGAAATTACTCAAATAGAGCGATGAAAACTATTTAGCATCCTATACCTTAGCTCTGTATATATTGAGTCCTGATACAATTTGCAAGCATCAGCAGTTTGTTTGTCCTACAGCAGCTGATGTTTTTGAAGTGTAGAGTGGTTGCATGCAGTGGGGTAGAAAATGCTGAGGAAAGGAAATATCATTATACTGTTATAATACATTAAAAAGACAATATGATTGCCAATGCATGTGTTGTTTTTATAATAATTTGTATTCTGCCAGTATCAGCCAATATATTTCAGACATTTTGTGACAGGAAGGGACCCACCTTAGAATTTGAAAATAAGGGAAAATAGAAGAAGTTTAATCAAAAGATATGGACAGAAACCAGTTTCTCCACTAGTCATTCCCCAGCACTTCAGGAACATGGTATAAACTGTAAAGCCAAAGGTGACCAAAGCAGTACTGAACTCAAGGTGGTTCCTATTGCTGCAGTGTGTGTTTTCTGCAGGAGTGCTGATGAGTCCACAGCAAAGGATCGTACTTACCTCATATGGTCTCTCCTAGCTTTGGAGCCTGTTTGCTGGTGGCTAATTAAAAAACTTCATTATTCTTGATCTTAATTGTTCTCCTTTTTTCCTTCTTCTTTTTCTTCCCCACCCCCAAAGTTGTTGCTCTGCTAAAAAAATCTTAAATTAAGCAGTCTGTGCCAAGTGAAATCATACAATTATTGGCACTTTTGCTCTTTCCTTTGAATAAACAGGAGCCTTCCTGACTGCAGGGCAGTTCCTCAGGAATTCCTTTATGGTGAATTAAGCAGGGCAGTGATGAATAACTGGGAGCAAAGGACAGTCTGAGCAGCGAACCAAATTGATTACCTGACTATCTCGGCTAACTACTTTAGGGCAATTTTGGATGGGACAGATATACTCTAAGGCATAGGTGGACCCTAATCTCACCCCAGGAACCCGCTCTTGTTAATGTATTCTGTCCTATTATCTGCTGTGCCTGTGCATAGCTTAGGAGGGCCAGAGCAACCTAATGAATTAAGGGTTTGCAAGAAAGACCAGGAGCTGGTGTCTTTGCACAGTCGTGCTCGTGGACCCCTGGTGCACATGGGGTGACGGGACATTACTGTGACACACTATGCAGTCCCACATCACTGTCCCTCTGCCTCTTCACCCTCTGCTCCCATGTGAGTGTGCTCGGGCCAGACAGCCGGTCTTGCTGCTGGCAGTTTGACATGTTGACCTTCCCTCTTGGCACATCTGTGATGGTTCCAGGAGGCACCGGCTTTGCCACACAGCCATTCCTCATCCAGGTGCTCAAGGGGTCCAAGAGCTGGAGAGTCTGGTCCAGCCTGCCCATGCCTGCACTTCCTCCTGTGCACCAGCACAGAGCACACACCTACCAGGGGAACACAGCAACATTATTTCACCATCCTGCTGTGCTTTGGGGAGAACTTAAAGCTTCTGTCAAGAAACATAGAAAGACCCTTTACCAATATTTTCTGTCTAAAGCAAACTTGTGACCTGCCATATCTTGTTATGGGAGAGAACAAAGCGTCATAGCACAGACTGTTTTTAAGTGTACTTTATTTGGTAACAGCCTAATGTGCTCCCTACCGTCTTGAGATACTTGTCTTTCCCAGCAGTCCTTTCTTTTATTTTTTTTCCTGCAACTCATTCTGGCTACGGGGGTTATCACTGTAACAGCAGAGCATCAAACCAGTTTGTAGGAGTGTAGAGCACGATCTCCGCTCAGTGTGGCCTGTAAAAAACTAGCATTGCTGTCTGATCCGTATTTTGAAAGGCTAAGGTGAATCAAAGGTTGTTTATTACATATGGGGTTTTTTTTATTCCACTGTCCTTTCATCTTCTCTGAATGGTCTTCTCAAGATTCATTTAAAGTATGACCATTGTTATCAATCTGGTTATGTTTGAAGAGGCTCTGCATTTAATATTGAGTACTGTTTCCTGGTGAACGCATTGGGGATTGGGACGTGATTGAAGATAGAATGAAAAAATGGGATGTGGGACTCAGGATGAGAGCAGGAGGGAGTGATGATTTTAGCCATTCCTGTTTGCACTGCCAGCTCACTGTGCTGCTAAAAAGCTACTTCAGCACTGTCTGGTATTTTCAGAGTTAAGTGGATGATGAAATATCCGATTTCTTTTGGAAACTCTACAGACTTACTGTGAAACAAGATTTGAAAAGGATTTGGGAGCATCCCCACTGTTGCTTTCCAAAGAGCATAGACTTGGATGGATGCATCTTGGTTCCTGTGCTACTAGAGCAGAGAAGCAGTGGAAGTGGCAGTGGTCAGGCTGGGGAGCAGTAGCAGCCCCTTGTTCCTTACTTTCCCTCTGAAAGAAGGAAATTCAAAGGGTGCCACACTCCAACGGTAACTTGAGCTCACAAGCTTTAATTAAATCTGCACCTCAGGGTCCTGTGCAGCATAGGAATTCAGTGCCTGCTGGCAAATAAATTTTTTTCTGATTATTATTTATTTTTCAGAATTTTATTACTTTTTTAATTTTAAATGGAGTGTTCTGGGGGAAAGAGGAGGAGCAGCATGTGGAAGATACATGACAGCAGTTTCTCTGGTCCTAAGCTTACTCATAGCAGACTGGCATGCACCATTTGGATTTGCTTTTGATTTTCAGCTTCTTGCAAGCAATTGCTGCTTCCCATGGCAAGTCTCAAGATAACCAACAAATTTCCTTTTCCCTTGGGGGAAAGAGGAAGGGGAAGAATTGTGGGACGCTGTATTTCGTTATCTTGGATGTATTAAACAGAAATGAGTTGTGACACTGGCTTCTGCTTCTGGGATTAAATTCTCAAAAATATTCTCTGGGGCAATATGTTCTCCTCCAGTAAATGTTTAAGAGTTGCATCTTCATCAGAATTAAACAAGCAACTACCCCGCTGTAAATGGCACATACTTATCTTGAAATCTGTTCTTCTTGTTCATTCCGATTGTGCAGAAAAATGTGTGGAGAGATGGGAAAAGGGGAAAGGCTGGGTGGGAAATAAAGTTCATAGACTGTCCAGATCCATTATTTTTTCTTGTCATGACCTGTTGCAGAAAGTCAGTCTGATGTAGATTTGCAGATTGCCTTGTACAGAGGTCACACATGGAAGAGTTTGTCACATGCTAAATTTTGTATTCAGTTTCTTTGCTTCTTAGTACTATTCATTGGAGAAGCTTATAGAAGGAGCATGAGAAGCTTGGCTGGGCTCTGGCCAAGGAGTTGCAGCTGGTCTCCTAATTAAAGAAAAAGAAAATGATATACAGGCCTGTGGGGATCTGTCAGACACAGATTTATTGGGCAGGATGGAGCAGGACTTAAAGCTATTGCCTCCCCTCAGTCACCCACTCCCCATACAGTGTATGTGCTCTGAGTTTCATGATACTTTCGCAGCCTTGCAAAAATCATCATCTGGAGCACCCTTCTCTCCATTCTCCCTGGTTCCTGCCCAGTTGACAGCTCCTCCGATTCCAGGTAGTGGCTGCATAATGCAGAAATAACATGTAAGATAAATTTATTCATATCAAAATAAGAGATTCTGCACTTTTAAGTGATAGTCTGATTACCTTTGCTGCCTCCTAGTCCTCCTCAGACATCAGTAAGGAAAAACACATCAAGATTACCATTACTGAAAACAAGGAGAGCCTACATGTGCTGACTGCTGCAGCACCAGCAGTTGGAAGAGTTAGAAAGAAAAAAATCCTAACAGAAAACTAAAATCAAATGTTTTTATGAAGTGAAATTTGTTGATTTATACTGATTTATACTGATTTCTGCAATGTTTGGGACATTGCCTGGAGAGGATGAGGAAGAGGGACCAGTTCATCCTGGCAGTTTCTGCACTCTTCTCGTGAAGGATTTGCATGGAATTTCCCACATGATTTTTGTTTATAGGGGGGAAAAAAAAGAGGGGTGGGGTGAGGTGGGTGAAAGAACCTTACAAACAAGGTTGACAAAAATCTTCTTGTCATTCATTTGTGCAGTTCCAGGCTTTAGATAATGTTCTTTGGACTTCTCACTGCTTTTGCTCTCCTTGTATAGTTCAACCTCTCCGCAGGGTCTCAGGCAGAGGTATGCAGAGAGGGCACAGGTTTTGTAACAGTTACCTAATAATCTCACAATTCTGAGGACACAGTTTGTCCCAGGCTAATCTGAAGAAAATTTATAGCTGGAAGTGAAATCCTGGCTCTGCAGGAAGTGACCTCATGCTAATTTTAGTCTAGCTGGGATTTCACCTTCAGGAATGTGAAAGGGAAAAAAAAATTCTTTTTGAAGGGAGTAAGCATCAGTTAAGCTTTAAGCACTGGTTCAAGGTACAGGACCTCAGTAGGATAAAGAAGTGTTAAAAGTTAACCTTGTGCTTAAAAAGCCTTTCTGAGATTTTTCATAAATAGAAACCAGAGTGCTCCAGTTGTGTACTCTGGCTGCAGTATTCTGCAGTGTATGCACCACTCTAACACATGTTTTTCAAAGCTGGGAGAACTATTTCACATTGTGTCATTCTTCATTTCATGACACTGTTGATGCAAACCAGGACAGGAAGCTGTCTCGGATCACAATATATCACTTCTTTCTTTTTTTTTTTTATGGTCTCTTCTCCTTGCTGCTGGAAGGAAAAAAGCATTAAAGCAAAAAAGGAAGAACATTCTTTGAAATATACGTGGATAAATGTTTCCTTTTGTGAGAAACTGTACACATTTTCTTTAGTCTTCTGTATAACATAACTCTTGATGACAAAAAAAAATTTAAAAATTAGAAGTAGTGTTAAAAATTGTTTTATAGCTACTGTTTTCTTTTTGACTTTGCTGCCTGGCTGTGATTACAGGAGAAACTGATCAACAGATCTCAAGAGCTGCATCTTCCTGGGATTGTCTGTTAGAGGAATGAAGAGCAAAAGAATAACTTTCCGTCATGAAGTGTGTGCCAGTATATTTTCAAGTGTCCTTAAAAGACTTTTCTTTGGACATAATCGAGTGGATTCAAGGACCTAAGAGGCCAGACCAACAAACAGATACCAGTCCTTAAGCTGTCTGTTTCTTTTTGTTAAATGAAAGTCAGCAGTTGATCTCGGTAACATTTCCTGTGTAAAAACTGGCTTGCCTTTTGCTGCTGGTTTGCTATTTGGATTGTTTACATTAGGAAGCAGAGTGACCTTTAGAATTAAGTATTTCTTTGAGGAAGCATTGTTCCTTTATGGTGAATATATAAAGTTCTCCCTTCAGCAAGCAGCTGGAATCCAGCAGCAGGAGGCAGTAGGATTGATCTTCTGCTTTTCCTTAACATCCCTGTCCACTTTTCAACTATCACTTTACTGAGACAGCACTGTCTTGATTTATCTCAGGTCCAGGACAAAAGCATTTCTCTCAATGACCTTGAATTTCTTCAGACTCCTCCATCTGCTGGTTTGATGTTTCAGGCTTGTTGTGCCTGAAACATAGTCTTCCCAGCAAAAGCAGAGCCCAGCCCCTGACGTGGCCTTACTTACAGTCTCAATTTGCAGTCCTGGCAGCTCAAGTGCTTTGCTCCAAAAGCTGTAGATGGATGAAAGGCAATTATGTTCAGTGATTTGGGTTAATTTTTACCTGGAATAACAATATTTTTATTTCCTTAGTTCTGGCAGGTTCATTGTCATGTAAATTCTGGTGTACATGCTTCACTGTAAGTGAAATTGATGCCTAGGCTATTAAGATGGAGCCCTTGAATGTTCTTTTCTCTGCTGCTGTGGTATCTCATCTGTAGTTGAGTAGTTAGCTGCATTGTGAAAATATTTGTTTTCATCTAGAAAGTCAATTTTCAAGTAGTAGTGCCACGAATTCATCACTTCCCTTGCTGTATGAAAAGACATAAAGGGACTGTACCCTGCCCTTGGGGGGGGTTGTTTGCAATCTTTGCTTCTCTTTTCAAAATTGACTTTATTCTGTTCCAGAAAAATGAGAAAAATAAGTGTTAGTCTTCTTTTCAGGTGGATATAAGATTGTTCAGAGTTAAGTGGCATTGCATATAACTGCTTTTGTGAGAGGAACAGCCTTGGAAAAGGAGGGGTTTGGGGTTGCCTCCTCATCTCGTGCCTGTGCAAAGAGGCCCTCGACTGAGTGCAGTTATTGTATGAGCATGAAGCAGTAAATAGCATTTCGTCTGATTCTTATTATGCATTCTCATTACCTTCATGTGTGGCCTGGGAGGGAAGTGGGAAGGGAGGGCAGAGCAAACCAACCCACTTACCTCCCTGGTGGTAAACCAGAGTTTTAAATGTGAACTGATTTAGGGTAGGAGAAAAACAGACCAGCATCTGGCATGTCTGACTGCAGGCTTTTGCTATGTCCAGATCCTGTAGTTTGTGGAAACTGGGCTTCATCAGCATTGAAGGGTTTGGAGTGACCTGTGCTGCCATGCTAAGTGTCACCTATGTATGGTAGTAGTGAGTGTGTTAAGCTTATTTTGTACTGGCTACTAGTTGTCTTTCCAGAGCTAGACTAGGTTCTCCATGGTTATTTACCATGCAAAATTTTGTTTTGCAACTGAGAAGCTGTCATTATGGTTATCCTTTTTTTTTTTTTTCCCATATCAATAAGTCACATTATAAGGAATCATTCCTATTTAAGCATTTGACTAATTTTAGCAAATTGTTAATTTGGCACTTGTGTGCGTACATTTATGCTTGACGTTTTCATGTCTGCCTAATCTGTTAGTTGTGTCAAGTTCTATTTTTATTTTCTTTTTTTTTTTTTTAGATTTGAGTTATATATAAAATGGATAAACAATGTATTCATTTTATTTTGTTGGCCAGAACATCTTAAATGTGGTGCCTACAAGAAGCGAACGGAGAAAGTTTATTAAAATATGTAGTTATTTTACTGAACTAGCAGAAGTTAGTTCAAAAGACCCATAGAAGTGTGGCTCTGCCCTCCTTCCTTGCCTCTTCCATGCCACCTAGGCAGGCTGCTGCCAGTGGGGTGAGAAGCTAGAAATCAGCAGAGCCCTAATGTTCCAGTACCACTATCCATAGACACAGGAGATGTCCTAACCTCCAGCCCCTTATGAAAAGAGAAATGATAAGTATCAAGACAACTGAATGACACCTGGAAGCCATATGATGTTGGCCAAAGAGGAATTTACTGTGGAAGAAAAGGATCACGTAGGACAGTGATGAGTATTTGAGGACAGAGCTGAGTAAAAACGTTAAAATTTGCCTGGTGGAAGATGTTTTTTAAAGTAAATAAAAAGGAGACACACTAAGATACGTGGCCTGAACCACCACAGGCAGTGTTTTTGGTTTTTTTGATTGGTTGGTTTTTTTGGTTTATTTTTTTGTTTTGGTTGTTTGGTTTTTTTGGTTGGTTGTTTTTTTTTTTTAATATAATCTTTGCACAATCCATTGTCTTAAGTGCACTAGACTCCCCCTGCCTTACACTCTACAGATGTTTGGTGAAAACTTTATGAACACTGAGCAGTCTGTGAATTTTGTCCAGGTCTTGACAACAATTTTATGGACTGATTAATGACCTGTGTTACTGTAGATGCAGGTTTCCTCTTTTCTTTGCTGGTGGTGTAAGTAAAACTTGCACAGACACGGCTTTTGCAGTAAAAAAACAACCAACCAAAAAAAAACAAAACAAAAAACCCCCCCCCCCCCCCCGCCCCAAACCAAACAAACTACCCCCAAACCCAGGGATGCAGTCTCTTAAAGGGCAGCTTCAGAAGAGTAAGCAAAATGGAGAACTTTCCGCCCAAAAGCTGAAGATGGAAGAATATGAAAGCTGTATGATCTATAGGGTAATGTCTTGTGGCTCTTAAGAGCTACTTATCTTGAGTGCTTAAAGCAGGGAAAAGCAGAGTAGATGCTTCCCAGTGAACCAGCAGAGGAAGGAGAGCTGTGCTAGTTATTTTAACTCTTGGTTAGGCAAATAGGATTAGTTATGGGGGATTAAAATGATCAGATCTGAATTTTACTTTAATATAAGTAGGACCATATGTCTTTGGGGAACCCCATCTGGTTTCAGGCATTTTTAGTGGGAAAATGAGACAATTTCGATACCTCTGTCATCTATTGTAGGGTTTTCTGGGATGAGTGGGGGTTGCCACAATTTCAACTTATTCAGTTCATGAAGTTCATGATTAATGTGCTGTAAATAAAATATTTTGGTTTTGTTTTCCCACTTGTCATCTTTACACTGTGTTTTCTAAAGGGACAGGGACAGCCTGAAAATTGAATGTTCTATCAAAGAATAAAGAGACCTTATAGTCCATCTCTTCACATAGCCTTCACTGTCCAGAAATCTGGTGTGACCATTTTTTCAGAAGGAAGTGTGTGTGGTGGTGGTAAATAATATAGCTGATTTACCTAACTCATGAAAATCTTCCATGTGTTCTTGAAATGCAGCTTTCTCAGTTCCCTTGTGTTCCGGGGTGCTTCATCTAATATACAGAGAAAGCAGAGAAACAGATGAAACTGTATGAAATAGGTGAATTAAACGCAGCAAAACAGGTTGGTTGTCCTTTTCTCCAGCATCTCGTTGTTTGCTTCAGAATAATTGCATTGATTTAATTGAAGTTACACCTGATATAAAAATGATAACCTGGCATCGTACTGGTTGTCTTTATTTGTCCTGCAGGTGGACTTGTAGGTGTTACCAGTCAAGTTGCTTTAAAATACAACAGATTTTTTTTTTTTTTAATGAATAACCTAATATTCATTTACAAGAAAAATCTTACATATGACCTCATGGTTTAAACTTAGCCAAACATGAATTCGTGGGGTTTTGCACTTAGTTTTTCTGAGAAGGGGTTCATCTTTTTGCTGTCTTAGCCCCCAGTTCTGCTATTGACCTGGAGCCTGCAGGATAAAATTACTGTTTCATTTGTCACCTCATTTGGATCCTAAATGGCTACATCACCTCATAGAGTAAAAAACCAGCAATATAAAACAGAAGAAACAATACTGAGAGAGACTTGTATTATAAGGGAAAGTGAAAGGACCTGGTGCTTCTAGTCCCCCAGGGAAGGGAGAGGAAAGAGCAATACAATGGCTGAGCAGTACAAGCCAAGCACAGGAAGAAAGTTGCTCTTTATGGGCTTCCTAAGAGTACCTATATAAAGCTTGGTGTAGTATGAGAAATCCAATAATACAGAAAGAAACAAAAAATTTATAGTTCTAAATATTAATCTGTGCATAGCAGAAGAGCCACACAATTCTTTTCTCCACGTAAATTCTATTTCCTTGTTAGTAAATAGTACTTTTGGGGTCATCAGATAGTCTGTTTCACAGAGTAACAACACAATGTGTGTTTCTTAGTCCATGTTGTACACTTGCCAGAAATACCATCCTCTGAGTTTGTGCTCTGAACTCAGTTGTTTATTTAACACAGCTTCCAGTATTTTTGAAAGACTATTCTCCATGATAATCATATTTGAGACAAGCTTGATTATAACTTGTTCTTATTTTCTCAACCAATAAGAATAAATGACAGAGGCATGACCAGATCTGCTGTTTCCACTCCATTCTTGAATGAAAAGTGATTAAAACCAGGAACATCTCTCATGATCCGTCTGTCTTGTGCATTCATTTATGCTAATACAAAGCATGGGAAACGTGCTACATACCATGGTAGGTTAAATTTGATGCTCAGCCTGCACTTGCAGAATAAGAGGTAGTCTTCTGTAGGGACTGCTTGGAAGGGGTAAGGATCAAAGCAAAGTTTCATCTGTAGTTCTTTCCATAGGAAATACACGTGCATCCAGTTGTGTTTGTTCATAACTCCGTATATTTCAGAGCCAAGGAAAGATATTTTGCCTGTTACTGCCAAAGAATGTGCCACAGGTAAATAGAGTAGCTGCTTTCTTTCATCATCTATAGCAACCGTCACAGAAACTTGTTGGAAGCAGACATGAAAAAGGGCACTAAATGTTGGGGAGCCAGTGAGCTACCTTTACTAGCTTTGGTTCATAGTGATGCTGGGCTTCTCTCCTTACCAAGGCAGAGGGGCTTTGGCCTTGTGGGGAGCTTGGCAGCATAGCTGCCAGAAAGCTCTAATCAGACTCCTGCCATGGGACTGGCCAGCATCTCCATTTTCCCATTAACCTGTAGCTACCAAATGGTGATAGGCATTTGGCTTAAGGGCTTCTCAACCTCTGCTGCCAGAAAGGGTGAAGATGAGTTTCTGGTTCTCTTCCATCACTTGCATGTTTCTGTAAGTACTTCTGAATCTCACCTCTTCTGCAGTAACAGTTTTCTTAAGCAATAATAGCAAAGCAAAACAAAAAACAAAAACCAAAACAACAAAAAACCCAAACAAAAAACAACCCAAACAAAAACAAACAAACAAAAAAAAAACAACAAAGCAAAACCCAACAAAAAAACCTCAAAACACCAAACAAGTGGTCTTCCTGCTTTTCTGCCTCTAAATTCTGGTGAGGCCACACCTGGAATAATGTGTCCACATCTGGGTTCCTCAATACAACAGATAGAGGTACTGGGGAGAGTCTGATGAAGAGCCACAAAGATGATGAAGGGACTGGAATGCCTCTTGGATGAGGAATAGCTGAGAGTTGGGACTGTTCAGTCTGGAGAAGAAAGACTCAGGGGGATCTCATTAAGGTGTAGAAATCCCTGAAGGGAGAGTGCAAAGAAGATGGAGTCAGGCTCTTTTCAGTGGTGCCTAGTGTCAGGATCAGAGGCAATGGGCACAAACTGAAGCCACAGGAGGTTCCCTCTGAAGATCAGGAAACACTTTTCTTTTACAGTGAGGCATGACATTGGTTAATTGACTGTTCTCTTTTACTAGTAATGGAATTGCTCATAGTTTAAATCATTTATCTGCATTTACCTTGACCAAGCAACAAGGAACAAACTCAAAAATGTTTGCCATCTCTGCAAGGTGTTAGCTTTGTTTTTGTAATGGCTACAAACTTTATAACTGGAACTGACCTGGTTTATTAAAAGCCCTATACTGTTGCCACACTATTGTAGTTTTGTTCAGTTCTATGAACACTGGTGGGCCTAACAAGTGTCCCCACTAGAGAGGGCTTGCTGCCTATCACAGACATTGAGCACTGACAGTTTATCTTAGCATTGCAAATACAGCCCACCACATGGAAAATTAGGTGCTCTACATTCTCTGTGTATATATTTATTTATCAATCTCATAGTTATCATCCATAGTAGTTTGTTGTTGAAGAATGGTAAGTTACCAGAACATGTTAGAGATCTTCATGTAGAACTTTTTTCCCCAAAAAATTTCACATTTCAAGAAAATAATTGTATCAAACACATGATTTTTGAACATTTTTGACTACCTCCACTTGCTAAAAGTAGCAATTTAACCAGATTAAAATATTACCCTGGAAGCATTTTGAAAAATGCAGAGCTGAAGGGCAAAGGAAACTGTGGATTTGATTTATTCCTGAAACAATTAAGTGAAACCTTGAGATCTAGACATTCCTAATTTTTGAATATTGTTCAACATCTAGGTCCAGACATGAATCTTGCATTGGAAGGTTGACCAATTTATGTATATCACTGGGGGATATTTAACAAGGTTTGGTTGGACCTAGAAGGTAATGACTACTTAATATTTTTGATGAGTAGAGAAGAGTTAAGGATTTCTTGGGGATGGTCCTGAGGTCATCTTGCCTTTCACAAACACAGCCTGCAAGAAGATGTTACAGTGTGTCTCATATACTCCAAAACTAATGCCAGCACTGATAAACTCAGTATGTAGTCAGTGTCTTGGGTGAACAGAGTATTCTTTTTCTGTGTTTAGCACAATTAAGATGATAGTTTGCTTAATGTAAAGTTTTCTTGATTTTATATTTTTTTCTGCAAATTTGAGATAATAAAGGTGCAGTAATCTGAATTTAAGCAAAGACAAGGGATATGTTTCAATATGTTGTCTCAATGTACCTTGCCAGCCTACCATAAAGCCAAGAATGAAATACCTCATATTTTAAGGACCATTCTGAAATGAAAAGCAGAGACTTCATCCTCTGGGTGCCTTCACTGCTTTTGACCTGATCCAAAGCCCACCAAAGTATTTCTATTTGTGGTTGGCTTGGATTGGACTCTATCTTGGCAATGTGATTATGTCAGCAATAATATTTCAGGGAGCTGAAAAGGCAGCTTGATAAGGAGGGAGAGAGCAGGCAAGACTCAGAAATCACTGCCACAGAGTAGACTGTTCACACAGGCTTGAGTGTTGTTTAGAAAGCATTGAGTACTGCGGAAAAACAGATCTGCTGCAGCAAATTGCTTAGGGTTACTGAAGTCAAAGTATCTAAACACTGCTTTGTGAGTTGTATTTACTGCAAATAGAGTTAATGTTTCATTAAATTTGGAAAAATACTATAGAATTCCCCTCTGGGCCTTGTGGAAAAAGTGAACCAACAGGAATGTTAGTTGTAACCCCCTTCTCAGATGCCAGGAAAAAGGGAAGAGTCCTTGAGACTGCCATAACCTAACAAGATATCCTGTTGAGGTCAAGAATATTTTTTACTTCCCTGATCTTTCTACCTCAGGGTCAGAGAAAGGAACTTAAATTAGTCAGAGAAAATAGAAAACACAAAATGCCAATGCTCTGCTTCTTAATTCACATGAAACTGGGATACAGATGGGGAGAGGCTTGTGTCTGTCCTGCAGTCTTTATGGTTGCAGGGAAAAGCCGCCTGCTCTGTGCCTGAGAGCTGGATGGAAGTAGGGTGACCATGCCTGGCCGGCTTCACTCTCAGGAATGCAACAAGGACCGGGCTGGGACCAGGGTATGCAAAATTTTACAATGACCCAGACATTATGAACTTCTGCACGTTGGGATATTAAGGATTACATCCTTAAGTGGCTTAGCTTTGAAGGCAGTAAGTATAGGCAGAGAGGGCCCCAGAAACCCCTGGTCCCTGATTCTCTTTTGTCCCTGAGCTGGGAATTAAGTCCAGCTCTGCTGCCCACCACACAGCTCAGACTGGAAGTGGGAAAGGATGCCCAGTACACAGCAAGGGGAAGAGGAAATCCCTGGCCACATGACTTTGCGCAGATGGTTTTAGGCTTCTCACATAATCCCGTGCTTTTGTTTCTTGGGAGAAACCCCGCCTCTCCTTTGCCTGAGTGTAAGCATGTGTAAGAGGCTCAGTGGGGGAATCTTGCTGATTTAATCATTCCTTACATGTTGTTTGCCTGTGTATGGGACAATTGAGCCTGTAACAATCAATCTTGCACGCTCTCAAATAGGAAAATGCTATGTATGATCTAAGCTGTGTGCTGAATGTGGCTATTGGAAATGAATTTTATGGCTGAATAGGCCAGCATCGTGTTGGCTCTTTGCTTTTTTGAGCTTTTAGTTATTTAATCACAATGTCATGCCGGCAAAATATTTTATGTTTTTCCATTTAGCTCACTGACTTAATCTTCTGCTTCTGGAAATGTTTATATGCAGATGACAAAATAAAGATTTTGTAAGTACACTGGTGGCTTTTTGATCATGTTAATTGAAAGGCTTATCTTTGTGGCATCTTTTTAAAGAATAAGAAAGGAATTTCCTGAACTCCTGTTATATGCATTAAGGTAAATAATTTTTGCTCTTTCTTAGTCATATTATGCTTGCTTAGGAACAGAAGTAATAATGTTGATTTAGAAGTGTTCTCCTTTCACTTACCCTTCCATCACATTGACAATTCCCAATTGTTGTGTTCTGTATGGTATTCTACCAAATATTTGCGTGTCTTACTGTATAGCCTTTGAATGCATGTGTAAATCTCTTTCTTCTCACACATGGTCTGTGTTTTGGTAAGTCTGTTGCAGGCATTCCTAATTACTGCACTAACATTCCTTACAAAGTTTACTTGAAGAGCTCTGTTCAGGTCTTAGGGTTTTGAAGACATTCCAAATTTTAGGGGTCTGCTAATTCTGTGAAGAAAACAAGACAATTCTGTTGATTGTAAGACTGTCGCATTTTTTCCCATGATGAAGAATGCTAGGATTAGGTGAGATAATTACTGCAGAGCATGTTTGGTTGCTGTTAAGTGACTGAGAAATAATCCATCATAAGTAAAGCTGCTGTTACTAGTAGCATTTCTATGTATATTAGAAGTGTGAACATGTTTGAAAGATCTGGCTCTTTAGGTATGAGCGTCATTTGTCTGCAACCTCTGTGCTGCTATGGTAGTTTGTTTATACCTGTCATCTATCATATGGCAGATGAGAAGGAAAAAATCAATAAATAGCTGTTTTGCCTCCCACTAACTTCCCATATGTTGAGATGCTTCGTGTTGCTCACTTAGCGTTTGGGCTTCAAACTGTGTGTTTCAATTTCCTCTTTAATGTAATTTACTTCT
This sequence comes from Margarornis squamiger, assembly GCA_035222235.1. NCBI lineage: Eukaryota > Metazoa > Chordata > Aves > Passeriformes > Furnariidae > Margarornis > Margarornis squamiger. The sequence goes on along the minus strand of JAWWTY010000106.1, from coordinate 55,064,985 downwards.
CTACTTAGTTTGGTAGGTGTAGTGCTTATCAGCAACACATACCTTCTTTGCTCAAACTGAGGTTTTTTAAAAACGTTGAGATGATACATCGTGGTGCATGTATTTGTGGAAGCTGGCGCCCTCCATCTTCCGTTGTACGGTGGGGATAGTAGAACCTCTTGCCTACTTAACTCATGTGATTAAAATGGAACACATTGTGATGTTCTCCTCAATTAGCATGATCGGCTCCCGGGGAGCTGGCTGGGGTGGTTCGCATTTTCCTCTCTAATGAGTAGAAAGAGTCTTTTGAGAATTGCTAAATAATTCAGACCATTAGGAACCTGTCAACTTAAACAATGCCCTCTCTGACCAGAAAAATGGTTGTGAGCAGTTGGACACCCTGGCAGATGTTGAACTTGTTCTCATTGTTCACTCTGCTTCAGGCAAATAGCTTTGCAGCCGCATGCAGGATTTCTGCATCGCTCTGTTCACACAGTTCGTGCTGGTGTAAGCAACACATGTTGGCCAGACTTCGTTTAGCTTTTATACACCAGTATTTCTTTTAGTTAATTTAGTGATACTGTAATAAGCTACTAATATTGCCATTTACCACTTTTAGTATGTTTGCCTGCCAGCTATAATGAGAAACCACAATCAAGACTTAACAAAAAAAAAAAGGCAAACAACCACACCTCCCCAAATTTGACTTCTTTAATATTTCTTTTGTTGTGTTAATTTCTTATTTTGCATTTTGAAGTGTTTCTTTACAAGCAAAATGATTAGAAGTATTGTTAAGCAGAATTTGCTGTATACTCATCTAACCCTAGGATCTGAAACTTTTGGGGAAACATGCATGTATAAAATCAGATGCATATGCAGGATGACTTCAGATAAAGTTCATTATAAGACTTATTTCATATGCCTTTTGGTTCGTGCTATTAAAGCAATGTTTTGACACAATTTTCTTAGAAACTTTCCCATACTTATCCTTCTGTAACATTTATTTATGTCTGGAGATTTTTCTGATTTAATCGATGAATGAATGATCAGGATTTTAATGAAAAATGTAATAGCTTTTGTTAGAAAACAACCCTTTAAATCTTCCTGCCCCCCAGCAACTGTTTGTGCTTCTGTCTTGAATGGGTGATAGCAAATAGTCGATCTTGCACAAGGAATTAGCTGGTCTGTTGGATTAGTAAATGGAACAAGCAATGGTAGTAACACAATGTGAAGTAATGTGTGCTTTGTAAATATTTGTGTTGTAAGATCTCCTAGTATATTCTTGTGACAAATGACTCCGCCTTCAAATATTTTTACATGTTTAATAGGCAGGGGTTTTTTAATTGCATGTGTGAAGGCTTCAGTTCTCATTTTTAAACCTAATGCATTCAAAAAACCTTTCCACTCATATTTTTATGAAATTTGTCCAAGCTTTGTATTTTTGTTCCTGCAAAGTAACAGTCTTAAATTGAGAACATTTTTACATGCATCTTTTGCAGTAAAAGAGCTTTTAATTAAAGCTTGGAAGATACAACTACCTAATTAACTAAAATTTATTACTGTCCACTGTGTATTGAAGAAGAGTATTGCTGAAGTAGAGTGCTTGTCAAAAAAGATGCATCAGTCCTGCTCTATTGATATTGAAAGTATTTTCCCATCCTGATCTTGTGTATCAGTATTTCTCCCTTTGTTTTTCAAAAATGAAGCTTTTACCATAAATTCTGAAGAGTAAAGACTATTGAAAAGTGTGAGCCTCTGAGGCTGTGCAGGCCAAGCCCATCTGTTGAGGTAGGTGCTGGTGCTGCTGAGGGCAACCCTGTTCTCAGGGGTTAATACGAGTGACTTGTTCGTCTCAGATATTGCAATGAGAACCCTGGCAAAACAACTCCTCATTTTTATTCCTGAGCATGATATTATGTGGTATGGGATATCCCTTTGGTCTGTTGGGATCAGCTGTCGCAGCTGTGTCCTCTTGCCCACTCCAGCCTGCTGACAGGACAGAGTGAGAAATGCAGAAATACTTGATGCTCTGCAGGCACTGTTCAGCAACAAACAGTGGTGTGCTATCACGACTGTTTTGGTCACAAATTCAAAACACAGCACCATAGAGCCTACTGTGAAGAAAGCTAGTTCCATTCCACCAGTTCCAGTGCAGGATTACTGATGGATCATTGCAGGCCAGGCTTCTTGCATCCAGCACGCTTTGCCATTGAAACCAAGGAGATAGGTTTGCTGCATAATTCATCTTTTTTTTCCCTCTCCTAACTTCCCATTTGTAGTAATGCTCATGCCACCTGCCTTGCCCATCACGTGATCATGTTTTATCTGTCTTCATTTAATTATACTGTGATTAATAAGACAGGCACTAGAGGCACTTTGATTCCCCAACTATTCTCTGTAACACTTGAAAGTAGATCATAACCACAAATAGTAAGCCCTTGTTGACAGCAGCACTAAAGAACCATGCAACATAAGAGTAAAGGAAAAACTTCATCTTGCTTTAAATTAGGTCAGGTGTGGTTTATTGCATGCCTTAAATGTCAGTGGATTCTCCCTGTTTGGACACTGTGAAAACCCATTTGAGGGGAGCACAAAGTGCATGGGGAGAGTGTCTGTACAGCAGCCCCTCACTTCTGCTGAGCTGGGCAAGGGCACACTGACTCCACAGGGAGGTGGGGATGGGGATCATCCCTTTGGTCTCTTTTATTACAGCATTTCACAGGGAGCATAGGAGACTCTTCCAGAAAGGTAGTATTCACCGAGGGAATTGTAAGTCTCTGTGATAACTGAGAATAGAAAACTGTGCTTATGTACATCACGTTTTCATTGCTTAATATCTATTCTGACCTATAGTCAGAGCTGTTAGACTCACAGTGATGCTGTCATTCAGTAAAAAATGGCCTGCTTTCTGGCAAGCATGAATGGGCTATCACACAGGCTCCTGTTTACTCTTTTCCCAAACTCCTCTGAATCAGAATTAAGTAACAAATGCCTTCCATCATTTTTGTCCTTTTGCATCTGAGAAACATTTGGAGGTAAGACTAGGAAGCTGAGTGTGTGAGCTCTGCTTTGCAGAAAGCTGAATTCCCAGAAACTGAATTGATGTCTTCTAGAGGAATTTCATGGGGTGTAAGGTTTACCTTCACCACTGGCTGAATGGAAGACCACTGTGTTTCTTGTGCAGTTCCCCTTCAAGGCCAAAGATACCAAGAATGGACCTTAAGTACAGTTTGATTAGAATATTTTTTAGTAGATGTTGCACCATTCAGTCATGAGATAAATAATGCTTTGAAATACATATCTGGTTATTATCTTGTTGGCAATAACATGCAATTATTTTTAGCATTGGTTACACTTAGTGTAGCACAGCTTCCCATATTTCTTGAGAGCTCCATTAGAGGTTTCTGATTTGAGAAACCAAATTTCCTACTTTAGACTTCAATTCCTACACAGATCCTGTTTCAGAGAGCATGGGAACATGTTTTATATTTCATGGGAATATTCTGTACACATCTGCTAGTCTGTGGTTAAGCCATGATCAGCAAGATACTGATATCTTTCCACATGTGGCCATCCAGCACCCATCTGTGGAGTATTAGTCGAGGGACCTTATGAACCAGGGATTTTCACACAGCTCAGCTGTATCAGTGTCAAGGGGGCTAGGCAGGAGAGTGCAAGAGGCAAAGCAGAGAACTGGTCTTTCAGAAACAGATTGGACTGTGTCTAGGAAAATGTATTATATAGGGGTGGCATATCTGTATAAAAGTAGGCTGACTTTAGGAAAAAGCGTGTATCATTGTCTCTGCATGAATGCTGGGAATATGTGCATTTTCTATGTTTTTCTTCCTGAATTTGCATTGCTTAGGAAACAAAACTGTGGTGACAATGGGATATCCTAGCACCAAGTAAAATCTAAATTTTTGTAGTGTAAAAGATAGGTTAAAATAGCTGTCTTTAATTCTGAGAATTCGTTTCTCTTCATCTATAAAAATAAGTTAGTGGCTTTAAAACATCTTTGTAGAGGGAGAGAAATGAATTCTCAAAATTAATACACACAACTTTATTTTTAATTCCATTGTGGACTTCTCTGCATAAACTACAATTTGTTTTTACTACAAAACAGATGTCAAGAGCCATTGAACTAGCAGAGACATACATTAACCCAAGCTATGGAGTTTCCTCTTGCTGTATTGAAATACCCTTTAATTTCCTTTGTGACATAGCAGCTGCCTAGAAAATAAGGATAACGGCACCCTTCCCTTTCCCAGCAATGTTGTGATGATGATACCTTTGTGGAAGATTGTGAGGCACCCAAATACTTAACACAGTAATAAGAGATCAGTCTATTGTTTTCACCATGGGGCTTCCCTACTATTTGTTTCTCTCCAGATAATATCTCATTATCAGGTTGTCCCAAGTTGATAATGGCAAGGCAGTGGGTGAGAAAAGGGGGACAAAGTGGATGTGGAGACTCAGTTTTGGGGGTGTAATAAAGAAGGATCCTCATGTTGTAACCTGCAAGCTAGACTGTACCAAATAAGTCAAGTAAAGGTCAGAAAAGTATGCCTTCAACACGCAGTCTTAGTGTGCTAAAAGTGATCAGTTAAGTACATTAGAGGTGAAATTTTGAAAATAAAATTTGTTTGAAAATAAAAGAACTTGGGGGTATCAACTGGAATGTTCAGACCAAACTTAAGAGTGTTGATTGCCTTGCCAAAAATGTGGGAATGCATCGATGGAACTGGCTGATAAAAAGCTGAAGACATAGTAAATACACAGGTGGATTAGAAATAACATAGTGAATAGCTGAATGACCCCTAGGACAGGAATGATCAGATGCAGTGAACTTGAAAAAGAAGAAAGTACAGGATTGACTGCTTTGCACTAATAGCAAGAATGCCTGTTCACCTTTGTGAGTAACTCTGAAAACTGAAGCTTTATTACCTGTTACTGGAAGATTGTGAGGCATTAATCTGATTCAGCTGGGTCCTAGGTTACGTTGGCCCAGGTATTTTTCATTAAGTTAAGGAAGAACCACTGTTATTGAAAAGGGTGCTGGAGAGACATCTGTGGGAATAGTATTTATACTTCTGAATATTCATGACTAAGAGAGATAAATCCAACAGAATAGGCGATGATGAAAGACTTCTGGACTGGTAGGATACTAATTTTATCTAAGGGATCATTTGCACATGATTTATTTAATGACCGAAGAGATGGATTTGTGGGGGAAATGCAGCACTGTGTGTGAGAAGGGGATTAGGACCAGAGGCCAACTGTTGCTCCTGCGAGAGACCTGGTACTTTGACTCGTGAGCTGTCATCGCTTCCATGTTAGTCCCAGGACTTGAATCTGGCCTGTTAGTGAAATAATTGGACCACAGCAATGCTAAGTGAAGAGAATATAACTGTACCGGGAATATGAAAAAGAAAATAGTCTGCTTTGCATGGAAAGTAAAGTTGTTACCAGAACAAGCAGATGTGAAGCCCCCAGACATATTTTTAGTTGTAGAATTAGCAGTATGGGCATAAGTCACATACTGCTCTATTAGGTGTTACAAAAACTGGCCTGTGTAACTTGCTTGTGGAAAGCTTAATGGAGGTCAGTAAAATTCAAAGAAGGATTTGACCTTTGCTGTGGTGGGGAGAGTGTATTCAGTGCTAATATTGTCAACTTGTGAAGTTTGAGAAGAGATCCAAGTCATTGCTTTGCAGTGGAGAAGTTAGCTGTAACTGGGCTTTGGACATGAAATAGAATTTTGTTCCAAATTACTCCAAAGCTGCTGGGTTCTGAAGTTTTCTCTGTAATGAGTCAGGATAGTGGACACAGTGAAACAGCAGTCCACTTTTAGGTGGCAATTCCTCTGTTACTGTGCAAATCATTATTTCATTTTTATGGACATACATATTGATTTGGGGCTTTTGTGGGTTACTAATGATTTTTATTATAGTGTTCATGTGTTTCTTTTCAATTGAACACGTCATCTGCAGTGTAACTTGGCTGTATTTTCACACTTGGCAATTGAATGTAACTCAGCAATTTTATTAGAATATTTGAATAAGTGCCTTGTTTTTTTGGCCGAGTTTGTTCACCAACTGTTGCTGCAATCAATGAAGTGTTGAGCTTTTCTGATAATAAAGCGATTGTTCATGCACCTAACTACAGAGTTAACAGCTTAGCTCGGTATATTGAAACTTGGGGATTCCATTTGCATGTGAAGAGGTACGTTTTATCTGAGCTCAGTTATCAAAAAACAATTAATTCTTTCCAGGGGAAAGTATAAATGTCTGACAAAAGAAAGTATCAAGGAAGAGAGCGCCAGAGTTTGCGGTTGTATATGTGATGCTGTTGTGCAGAGTTGTTAAACACAACTGAGAGCTGTTTTTAAGAGTGGATTTTCATGACTCTAACATTCCTACTGTGGTTGGAGGAATTACATTTTTGCCAGGGTGTCTCACTCAAGGATGTTTGGGATACTCACTCCCTCCTTGCAAGTTTGAGAAAAAAAAAAGGCGAGGGAAAAAAAACCCACAAAACCAAAACCCACAAAAGAAAAAAAAAAAAAAAGGGGGGGGGGAAGAGTTAAAAAAAATGAGGAGACCCTGGAGCTACCTTCAGGCAGGCAAACCTCTTGCCATTGAGCAGCCTTCCAAGCAGCTTTCCTGTGGAAGCAGCCTGGAGGCTGAGGAATGTGGGGTCAGACAAGAGCTCAGTCACGGTGTATTCCCCGGCGGCTGCCCGGCATCGTGGCAGGCCGGCCCGCATAATCGTTTCAGGCGGAAAATCGTGGAAAACCACCCTCTGGTTAAGTCTGCATCATGCTGTTCCACCAATGGAAAAAATTGAACTGGAGGAGGGTGTGTTGCCTGCAGACGAAAATACATCCAGCTTCGCGCAGGATCTGTTTTTAGTTCCTAACGGCTGAGCGTTTGGAAGTGTTAGGCACAGTTTCCTGGCATGCCCAGGGCAGGGACAGTCCGTGTGTCTGCGTGTCCGTGTGCCTGGCGTAAGACTTGGGGCAGCCGGGGGGCTGAAGGCAGCGCCCTGCGGAAGGTAAGTGGGACTGGAGATGGGGAAGGGGGATGTTGGGGGGGCAGCAGTCAGTTCTTTGCTCCCCGGCTGCCGGCCAGACTTGGAGCACTGAAAGAAAAGTGGGGAAGGGCTTGGGAAGCCTCTGGAAACGGAGGGCAGAGCGGGCTGCTGCGGTGCCAGGACCTGCAGCCGCTGTACTGCCTCTGCTATCAGTGGCTGCACCCAAGATGAATGGTTTTCCTCCAGAAAACAGTTCTTGGTGGTCATCTGTCAAACTCCATTGCCTGAGTTGCTAAATAAACCACTGCTGGGCTCATTTTACAGCTCCACTGCAACAGGGCAGGATTTTTTTAGTTTTTATTTTTTTTGAGTCCAAGTATGAGAAAGTATGTTTGATAGTACTATGGTTTCTGTAACACTAGAAGTGACCCTTCCAATACAGTATATTGAACGATCTCTGAATCTTTAAATTTTTTATTATTCTGTCTTTTCTCATTAATACTTAGAGTGGCTTATGATAAATAGTGTACGCAAGAAAGGGTGTTATGTTTGTGTAGTGTTAGAGGAAAAAGTTTCAGTCAACACTACTACGACTAGTGGGAATGGAAAACCAAATCTTCTGTATCTGGCAGAGGTAGGTCCTGCACAGGTTTTGATCTTTCTGTGTAGATTTTCAATACATAACAGTGCATGAATTGTGAAAATGCTATGTTCTGTGGCACAGATGAAATAACAAAGAGGCAAATAACGAAGAAATGGAGAAGTGTCTTCTGCCCCCCTCTTCTTTTTCTTTCTTTTTTTTTTTTTTCTTAAGAGGGGTGATTAATTACTTGCGCAATGCAATCAAAGTTTGCAGCTTTGTTTATGCTTGTTGCTGATGTGGTCACTGAGTTAATTTTGTACACTGGTGACTTCATTCCGGAAATCATGCATTTATTTTCCTTTAGGGTGGGTGATTTGATAACGTTATACAATGTATAGCAAGTTACAATTTAGAGGCAAGGACTGGAATTTATTTTATCTGATCACCTTTGATGGGAAAAGGGTATCCATGTACCATGGAAGAGAGAACTCTCTGAATAGGTCACTCTGTAGCTGTGAAGCTGCAAAGCAAGTTTTTTAGTTGGGAAACCTAATGCTCGGTGTATTCTTTTTGTTCCTTTAATGTGTGAGTAACATACTGGTACTCCAAGGGTACAGGAAAGAAAACCTTAAGCTGTGTTACTGCTGTAGAGCTCTTGGCATGCAAAAGTCAAGATCTGCTTTCAATTTTCCAAGGGACTGTGTCTCAAGTTTACTTTTGGTGTCTTACTCCCAGATCCTCTGTCCTCTTCAGGAAGTCCCAGAGCCAAAGGTAGGAAAGCATTTACTTTGGAATCGACACCCTCAGGTGTGTCAATTATGAATGTGTAAACTGAGAAGTAGAAAAGACCATCCCAAATGTGGTATGGTTTCCCCCTCCCACTTGTGGAGCAGGCTGTGCAATAGGTGACAGGCAGGGAGTCCTACAGCCACTCCAGCCCATGTCCCTCAACCTGAAACATGCTGTTCTGCCAGTTGCTAATGGAAGTCTTTCTCTGGTGCTGTGGGTTAAGAGCTGGTCCAAAAAACTTGGAATATGTTATGCCAAAAGGAACCTTTGTGGGCAGAATGTGTTAATGTTACTGTCTGGGATGGTTCATCCTTTCTGCTGTTTGCTTCTCCTTTGGGTAGGGTCTGTGGGGCTGCTTGAGGTATGGTGTTGTGAGCTGTGTCCTAGTCCAAAAATAACCTTTCTCCTACCCTCTCCAAAGCTGATGTTTTGGCACCTACAGTTTTGAGTGAGTATGTGTGAGAGAATATCCCCATAGCTGCGTGCTCACTCTGGTTGTATTTGACAGCATGAGGTGGTTACTACTGAAACAGACAAGTAAGGAGACGGACAGATGTTCCTAGTGGAGCTTTGGGAATTCTGGTTTGACCAGAAAGCCCCAGTCTCCCCTTCTGTTGTTACCATAAGTAAGGAGGGCTAAGGCAGAGACCTCTTCAGTAGTTTTTCTAAGCAAAGCCTGTAGATTTGAGTTCAGTCTCGAAAGTGTTGTTACTCCACAGCCCAGGGTGGGCAGCAATGCTGGAGCCCAGTCGTGGCTCCTTTCAGGTACACCATCCTTCCTACCTGAGGCCTCAGGCTTTGAAATCCCCTGAAAGCACCGTGTTAATCTGCATCAGGACCTGCCAGTATGCTTACAACTGGAAGAGGTTGAGAAGAAAAGACCTTTCAGATTGCTGAGTTCATTTCCCCTTCAATGGTGGGAAATAGACCCTTTGACATATCAAACTACTTTAACTACTGCAGCTACTGCACTGAGCACTGGCACTCCTGGTGTTTGTGTTTTGTTTTGTTTTGTTTTTTTCTTTTTTTGGGGGGTGTTGTTTGTTTGTTTGTCTGGGGGGTTTTGTGGGTTTTGCTTTTTTTTTTTTTAAAAACAAACTTAATAGCTTTTATTTAAATGGCTATGCACTTTAGCCGTTGTGTATATATTCAATAACATTTACAAATGGTGAAATTTGTTTTCCCTGCCAAAGAAAAATATGACCCTAGAGATTTAGATTGTATCATCACTGGTTTAATATGATAAGGATCTTCAGGCTTGACTCAGCCTTCCATATTGCACTAACTTGAAAGCTATAAGGCTTGATTTAATTAAGCTGCAAGTGTCTTGGACCCAGAATAATGGGTTGAGTAAAAGACGGAATCATGTCCCAGGTATGGGATGTGTAATTCTGATGTGATATATCTGTGATGCAGTGTAGACCTGTTGGAATTAGTGTTATTTTAAAAGAAGTAGCCAGAAAACGAGAGTGTCCCTTTTTTGCTACAAGTGTGAAATTAGAAGTCCATGTGCAATGTAGGTATGATTCACAGCATGAAGTGTCTGGGGTCGTAATGGCTACTTATGTTTAATGAGAAAAACAATTTGCTTTAATTTGATCTGTAAGCCAGCAAACAGTTGCTAATACAGGAGGTTAGAATTCTACAGAGAGTAATGAATGAGTGAGGAATTCTGACTTCAAATTGAATTTTTAAGGCAAAATAGTCGTGCTGGTTTTTTTTTTGGTTCAAATACAGGCATACTTGTGGTGTTTTGGTTATTCATTCTTTGAATACAGTGATATATAATGCAAAGTGTCCTGCCAAGAATACCACAGTATAATTATTATAGTATATTTTTATAATAGGAATGTGATTGAGATTGCAGAAATAAGAAATCTGCTTCTGATTTGTAGAAGCATGTGACCAAAGTGTGTAGTTCTAAAATATATAGTAAATTATTTCCAGTAAGAAACTCCACATTTAATCCATCTACAGTGTTGTGCTAACACTGCCCCCCTCATTAATTTCACATATCCATCCATACACAGCCATGCAGGAAGGGGAGGGCAGGTTCACATTCTAGCATTCTGCATTACTTTCATATTAAAAGTCAAAGTAGATTAAAAGTTAATTAAAGCTTCAAACCTGTAGTTCTGTATTCCTATAAGAATTCACAAAGCTGAGTGATTATTCTGAAAATTTATGAAGACATTAGTATCTGAAAATTAGTTACATACAATTTCAAAGACTTTGTAAGCCATTTAAAATTGACAGAGTTTTAACCATTAGGTGAAAGGGGATGTAGAAGTAATTTGAAATAAAACACAGGAATTGCTCAGGCAATTAAAACAAGCAAACAAAAACAATACAAAAAGCTTTTCCTTATGCAAAAACCCACTAGTGTAATTGATCTACATAATAAAACCCCTGCGACATTCTAACTTGGTCTGCCATTAAAAGAAAACAAGTTGGTAATTTCATATAAATGAGGGGACTCTCTATTTCCTTTTTTTTATTACTCTGAAATACTTCCAGATTCTCTTATCCCAGCTCCTCTAATCCTGATGACAGTCTGTGGTGCACTTGTGAGCCAGGCACTCAGGCCAGCTGCATGTGTAGAGACCCTGGCATTGTCTTTTCTCCTCTACATGCCTCCCCAATTCCACATGCATAGTCTGGAGGTGCCATCACAGCCCTGCTCTGTGCTTGGGAGTCATTTCCTGCTCCTGTAGAAATACAGTTTTTAAACAGCAGAAAGCACATGATTCCTCTTGCTTCATCACTGGACAGTAGTTGATGGCATACGCTCTGCCCTTAACATATAAAGGCCCTTTATACAAGTATTTATATCACTGTGGAACAAGTTGAAGCTCTGCCTTTCTTTGACAGAGCTTTATACCCATGTGGATGGCTGTGAGGGACTGTGTCGAGTGGCAGGTACTCCTGGTAGGAGTCCTATCCCCTCTTGAAAGGAACTGCACTGGTGGAGGTGACAATCCTCCTGTTAGTGAAGAAAGTCTGAAGAGGTTATGACACATGGTTGCTGCTTAAACCACAAGTCAAAATAAAATACCTAGTTAGTTTCTTTCTTTCTTTCTTCAAGAAAAGGCTTTCTTTCAAAGTTTAAGCTGTGTCCTGGTGTGTCATTGTGAAGATCTGAGAAGTGGGGGTTGGTCTCTTCTCCCAGATAACAAACAGGACCAGGGAAATGGCCTCAAGTTGTGCCAGGGGAAGTTTAGATTAGCTATTAGAAAAAAAAAATATTAGAAAAAAAAAAATTCTCACTTGAGAGGGTGGTTAGGCATTGGAATAGGCTGCCCAGGAAAGTAGTGGAATCACCAGCCCTGGAAGTGTTCAAAAGGCATGTGGATTTGACAGTATGGTTTACTGGTGAACTTGGTAGTGCTGGGTTAACAGTTCAATTCAGTGACCTTAGAGATATTTTTCAACCTTTATGATTCTACGTAGCATCTTATTTTATAGGGATGAAGCAGGTAGCTCTAGCTCTGACCTATTTTTTTTTTATTTTAATCTAGCTCTTCTTTTAAATGCCTTTTCCTTGTTAATGATAGGAGGTTTAAATTTAAGCTCTTCTGCTGTGCCTGAAGAGTTTCTCTCCTGGTAACACTAAAGGCTCTCATGAGTTCCTTCATTTCTTAATGAGCCCTCACTCAGGGGTGCCAGTTTGATGGGATGATGCTATCCTCATCTGGACCAATCCATACCGTTCTCTTTTTTTGTCATTTTGTCATAGTTTTTGCCACTTCTGCATGAATGCCATGTTTAGTAAAGTGAGAATCCACTTCCCTGTAAATCTTCAGTAGATTTGTGAGGAAGCTTCAGCTTCAGTGGTTTGTAGTTCACTTATTATTCATTTACCAGTGAAGGTTTGTTGTAACCAGCCACCCAGAGGAATTCAAGACATCAAAATACATCAGAGAAATATCTTTGGTACATGTGTTTGTCTCATGAGGGTAACTTCTTGATCCAGACTAAAGTCTAACATTGCTAGGATTGACATTAATTGAGCTTCTCCAGCATTCTGGTTGGCAAGATTGTCAGTCTCAGTCAGGGGAATCTGCTGAACCTCCCTAAGAAGGGCAGTCTCTTATCTTTTTGTAACTGGTGTATGACCACTGTCCGATGCTGACTGTAGCTGTGGGGCATTCAGCCTGCTCATGGCTCTGTGCTTGCTTCCCATCTGAAAGCTTGACGTTTTCTGACCTGGAGTTTTAGTCTCAGCCTGGTTAATGTGACGGTATGGGAACCAGATGGCTGACAGTAGCAAAATCATGTTTGATATGTGTTCCCACTGTAGTAGATGAGAACAGTGCAGGAGCCCATCTCCCTTGACTCAGATCTTCCACAAATTCATAATACAGTAATTCATTGTTGCATCTCATAAGCAAACATAGTACTGGGATATTATTGTTCTGATCCAGTTTTACTTGGACTATAGTTAGGGAGTCAAGTTTGTAAACCTTTGAGAGAGTAAGACTGGAAAGGAAAGCACATCTCCAATTGCTAAGCACTACTTGTATGTGTGCTCACCTTAATCTAAGAAAATAGTTTTCTGCTCTAGCATTCATAAGGCAATCTAATTGTGGTGGTGATTAATGACAGTGGCAGACGCTTCTCTGGAATAACGCCTGAGCTTGTGTGTTTATTTTTTGAAGTAAAAAAAATCTAGGAGAACTTTATGCGGAGAAGCCCCAAGGTGGGGAAATACAGTTTTAGCTCTAGGGTTATGACTGGTGTTAATGATTGGGTGTGGTGGGGATCATGAGGTTCCTGGATTAGTATGTTTGCATAGCTGGGTTTTTTAAGGGGAACCAGGGTGAAGACTGAAGACTTCTTTTTAAAGGAATGTGGTTATAATTGAAAGCAAATAAACTCTTAATAGTCATCTTCAGGCATAGTGAGCTGCTTTCTAATTATACTGATTATAATTGCCTAAAATATTCATAGAAACTGGTTCTGCTCACAAGAAATATTCATCCCTCTGCACAGGAAGCAAGAAAACCGTGTTGTGTTCTGCAGTAGTAGGTTGCTGTGAGAAATATAGTGGTAGTGGAAGCTGAACTCTCTGCCCTGCACTGTAATTTCCAGGGCTTCCACAGATCAAGTAGTGTAAAACATCATGAGTGTTTGGACCGAGCACAGGCAGAGTTCGTACATGACCACCACCCAACCCCTGTATCACGCTGCCTTTGGGTATAAGCTGGCTCACTCTGCTTGTGCTCCACCAATTGGAATTAGCAGAAATAAAAATTGCTTCACACAAATGTGAAACAAGAGAAAGGCTTGACAGCTGATTTCCAGGGTGATGGTCTTTGTGCAGCCTCGCAGATGCCCCAATGGACTGTCACAGTGGGTATTGAGCCTATCGTAGCTTTCTGGATGGCTGGGATGCTGAGAAAAATCCCTTGGGGCTATTTCTATAGGATTTATTGACTGTTCTGTTGTAGTGCAATCTGATTCCTGCACAGACTGAGACACTGTTTTGTAGACATTGTACCCTGAGATAAATTTATTCGTTCACCCATTATGTGGCCTGTGTATGGGATCAGACATGTACAATGGAGCCTGGTAGCAGCGGTTCGAGCCTTAATGAATTGAATGTCTGTCTTTTGAGGTTCACGACAGCAGCTTGCTCGCTACCTACTCTGTTAAAAGGATTACCTAACCATTGCACAATCACTATGGAGACCAGATGGTCTTTTTGCCTGTTACTTTAGACAAATTGTATTCAGTGTTTCCTTATGAATAGATATAAGTCCTTCAAAGCCCCCTTGTTGAAAGTACTTTCTGCTCCCAGATGAAGAGTTCTGAACGTAAACTGATCACTTGTTTGTGGTCTGTGCCTCTTGGATATAGGAAGGCAGTTTTGCTGGGTGTTGCAATTTGTTCAGCAGCTTGGAGCTTAGGAAGTTTGTTTGTTGTCTTCTGTTAACCTTGAATCAATCGTCTTTTGTTCAATCCAAGTTGTGTATGAGACTTTAAAAACTGTCTACATAAAGGAGTACTTTCAGCAGCATAGGCAAATCAAACCTTACAAGGCAAGTGTGTCAAAAGTAGCAACCTTCCAAACTGTTGGAGGGAATAAGCAAATTAAACTGATTTTTTTGAGTGTAAGGTGAAATTTTTGAGGCTTATCTGCTTTACCAAATATCTTTGTGATAACAGCCGTGAATTTGTCTTTATAGGCCTGTAGCATCACTGTCATGATATATCTCTTCTAAGTAATTTGTTTGTTAACCTTTTTCTAGGCTTGCTGTTAAGACTGCTTTTAGATCTGCAAGTTCTTCTAAAAGTTTGGAACCTTTACCTTTGTTTTTGGTGAGGGTAGAAAAATACCTATGTTACCAGTGAATTAATTTAAGTATCTTCGAGGTTCCTTATACATTAAATAGCCACTAAAAGAGTCAAAAAGAGAAAAATCCAGCATGTTCAAATCACGTAGGTACTCAATTGAAAATTGTGAACAGTAACCATGGAATTTAGGCAGAATAATTTTGGTGGTAGTGTATTAAGAATGATTTCTAGCCAAAACTGAGGCTAAGATATTGTACGACTTCTTTTCTACTGAGTGTTTCAATCACTACACTGCTGGTGTGTTCTGTGAGATCCAGTTTCAGTCCTTTTGCTTTGAGTTGTGGCCTTTGTGTGCCAAGTGCAGAGCTGATACGTTCAGAGTGTTAGGAAGAACTTGTGTCTCGTTACCTTTGGGTGTTTGCAGTGCTTGGTGCTGCCTTTTTGTTGTTTTACTGGCAGATTAATTTAAAATCAGAACTAGCCTAAAGAGTGAGGTTACTGAGTGGCTGCTGGAGTGAATTGCATGGGAGCCATTTGCTGCAAAGGTCATAGTTGGAATCCAGGCATGGGGCAGGATAAACTGCTGCGGGACATTACTCTGATCCGTTTGGTCCACATTGTAATGGACCACTGCACAATCCTGCCGACTGTAATTGGTCTTCCAAAACGAAAACTGAAGTGGGCTCAAAGTTTGTCCTTTCTTGTCAGTGAAAGGGGAGAAGAACAGAGTTAGAAAATAAAACAGTGACTTAGTTGTACTAATTCAATGTATGCCTATAAAAAAATGTATGTTTTAAATCCAGGACTCCCCTTCACCAGAACTGTCCATTTGTAACTTCTGTCTGATTTTTAATTTTTTTTAAATTAATTTTGCTTACAGCTGGAGTAAAGTATAAGTTCTATTTGACTGAAAACCTTGGTTTTTGTATTTTTGGTATTTTCTAGGAAGGCTGCATGCAAACTCCATCCTGGTTTTGGAAAGCATAGCAACTGATCACGAAGGCAATGCGGAGCATGCCAACTGCTGACTGCATCCGTGTTTAAGAGTGATTCTACAGGTTTGCTCTTTGTTTTATACAATGCTTTTAATATAAAAGTGCTAAGGGCTAGAAGTGGGGATGTTAAAACTTATGCAGACCCTAGAAGATAAGATTGTGCTTTCACAGTGGCTTATTTTGATGAAATTTTAATGAGATGGCAGTGTATTCTCCTGTGAGTGATAGTCTGAGATCCAATGTGTAAAGCAGAATAGTGCCAATGGAAAAAGCACACTGTTGTTGTTTCTATAAGTTACAAACACTGCAGATTCCCTCTGCGTGACAAAAAAACCAGAACAATGTTTTTTTATTTTGGAGTCCACTTTCTGTAGGGTTGAAATCTTCAGTCACCTCACTGTGGCAATGTAACTGCTCCAGTGTGTGCCATTCACTGTGAAGTCTGTGAAGAGCTGAAGAGCATTTTACTAAGTGAACTATCAAACTGTGCCATGCTGAATGAACATAATGGAGTTTTGTGCTGTAGTGGAAGATGAGGCTATTTGCTAACCAAGTTATTTTTTGTTTGATTTTTGGCATAGGTTTTTTTTTCCTTTCTCCTAGATTAACTCAAACACAAAGCTGGGGTTTGCTGAATATTTTATTGAGGCAATGTTTCGTTGCACAGAAATGAATCAAGCTGAAACTGCAGTGGGCTTTTCTCCTGGCAGAAGGAATTTTTCTGAAAGTACAGTTCACTTTACATCTAAGTTATGATTATCTTGCTGTCTCCCTTTCATTATGCCATTGTTTTTGGGAGCCAGAGATTTTGTAAGTTATAAGGATGTTGCCAAGTGTGTGGGTGGAGAAAGGTGTTGACATGATTTCAATGGAGTTAGATTCCAGCTTTATAACAGCAGGGTAATGAACCATACAGAGAATAGGCTGTCCTAGCCTGCCCTTAAAATAAGTTCAGTTATGAATTTAGTGTTGTACTTGGCTATTTAATGGCTTTTTTTGAAACAATTGTTTCATGCCATTTTTTAAATAGGCATTTTCCTGTGTAAAGCATAAAAAATGGTCTGTGATTTTTTGCTCTGTCTTCTAGCCATTGTTTCTAATGAAACTCTTATTAATCTAGTGGAAAATGGGGAATTCAGAAAGCCAATACAGTCTTCAGGGATCAAAAAATCAAGCTGCTGCTACAGTGGGAGCCAAGCAGAAGCCTTGCTCTCTGAAAATCCGCAGCATTCATGCTAAAGATGAAAAGTCTTGCTCTATGCATGGATGGGGGCATACCAGCAGTGGCTCAAACTACAAATCAAGGTCTCTAGCCAGAAGCTGTCTTTCACACTTCAAGAGTAGTCAGCCTTATTCAGCTAGACTTGGTGACACTGTAATGAAGGTCTCCAAAAGCAATGCCCATGCCAAACACAGGACAAATGCCTCAGGGGACTACTGCCAAGGAAATAATGCAATGTTTTTGCCGGAGAATGGTTTCCACTATATTGGCCTCCAAGCTGGAAATAATCATGCTGGCTCTCGAGAATGCAATGGCCACATTTTGAATTGCTATGGAAAGAATGAGAGTCTTGTGTCAGCCTCCCCATCAGAGGACAGAAGGAGTCCGAAAGTTCTCATTAAAACACTGGGGAAGCTGGATGGTTGCTTGAGGGTCGAGTTCCACAACAGCAACAACAGCAAGGTACCGACTGAGGAGTCCAGTGGACCAGTGCAGTTGCTGAGGTATTCACCTGCCTTGGAATCTAAGCCAAATAACCTGCTGGATGTCAGGAGGAACTCCAGTGCAGACTGTTCTTCAAGCCATCGCCTGTCACCTACTGATTCAAGGCTTCGATCTAGTAAAGGAAGCTCCCTCAGCTCCGAGTCTTCATGGTATGACTCTCTCTGGGGAAATGCTGGGGATATTAATGAGCTGGATGGTTCATATTTGACCAGGAGCACTCCAGATACAAGCATTCATGCCAGTTTCCCAGCAAGCGACAACAAAAAGTCCTTCAACCAAAGTTCATCTCTTTCCTCACTCCGAGATCTCTATAAGGATACAAATTTGGAAAGCACTCCTCCACCTGGGATCAGGCTGTCTGATGAGTATATTGACACTCCTGGTAGCCTAAGCAACCGTGTCTCATTTGCCTCAGACATTGATGTTCCCTCCAGGGTAGAGCAGGGTAGTCCTGCACGTTACACCTCCTACACACTCCCGTGCAGAAAGTCTAAGCCCCTCAGTGAGGATGCATCCAAGAAGGATACATTAAAAAACCGAATGCGACGCATCAGTGACTGGACGGGAAGTCTGTCAAGGAAGAAAAGGAAGCTGCAGGTATGTACAAACCCAGCCTCAGTGTCTGAAAGGTGGTTTGTAGATTCCTCTTATAAGTGTAGTGATTGCATCTCCTTTGTCTTTCTTGCAAGATAATTACTTGCTTATCTCATTTAGTAAATCGTGGAATTCTGAGAAGTACTGCATCCCTGGTGCTGTGTGAAATGTCAACAGCAAAAGAACCCAACATGGATTTTCCCTTCTTGTTTTTGTCACCTTTTAAGTTAACTCCAGTCTTTGCAGCTTAATGTCTTAGTGAATTTGCTTTTGAAATAATTGCATTACTTAAAAAGTGACCTGGGTGTTTTTAAGCCATCCTTTTGTTTCAACTATGAAAATATAATACTGTATATATATGCTATTAATCACTATGCTATACTATGTTATCTAAAGAGTGTAGAAGGAGCACTAGAAGGAGGACATTGTAACTGTCTTTGCAGATAGTCCGTGTCTGTGTTACTGGTTTCACCACTTTGCTTTCACTGTCAGTCTGTCTCTAGCAAGGCAAGCAATTGTATTGACTAGAGCTGCTGGTTCTGCCTCCACCTCCTCTGAAGACATTATGTGAAGCAACGTCCTCCTTCCTGTGTGTCAGCTTAGTTCACCAGATGGAAAAGCTTGAATTGCCATCTGGCTCACTAGGAGATGGTAGTGTGAAGAAGGAGATGGGAGGAGGGCAAGAGGGAGGGAAAGGATGTTTCCTTAGAAGAATTTAAGACTAATCCCATTAACAGGAGTTTAGGATGCCTCTGGTCAGGAATGAAATTCTCATCTCTACCTGTAGGCCCCAGAATTGGTGTCTAAATACCACACTATTCCTGGACTCTGCACAAGAGTTTGCAAGCTGAGATGGAGGGCAGAGACCATTTTTGGTTTGGGGTTTTTTTAATCTTCCCTGGTGTTTCTCCTGTAGGAACAGTGACTGTGCTTCCCTAAATGAAGGATGCACCCTTTCAGCAACATTGAGGAGGTTCTGGCCACTTCAGAAGTTAGCAGAGAGTGAAGGGAACACTCACTTCTGCAACTTAGGCAGCAGCTAAGCTGTAGATCATAATACATGCTTTATGTAGCATGTGGAGCAAACGCTGTCTCCTGTTTTGGAAATTCAGACAGATATGGTGCTTAACAGGCATCTGTCATTGCAATATAAAACTGACAGACTCTTAGGCTGAGAAATGAGGTCAGAGTAAGGTTTGCTTGTGCAGAGTCTAGGTAGCGGCTACAGAACTGGGAAATTAAAATGAGAACTGTTTATTTGGATCACTTCTTTTGTGAGTTGCTGCTTCTGTGTTTTATCAGATGATGTCTTTTCATGTTCTTACTCAACTGTGAGAGACGGCAGAAAAAACTGGAATCAGTGAAGAGCGTCAGCACTGTATTCCAGGATTGTTTACTGGTTGCAACATCTGTAGCTGTTCTGGATTTTACTGCCAGGCTTTACATATGATTTCTGCATCCGAGACCTTTGCCATGTATTACTTAGTTATGACATTTTCAGAATGGTATTTGTGGTGTGCGATTCATAGCTGTTTTGAATTCACTGTGTAGTGAACTGACTTCAGACACAGCAAGGAAGTTTGGCTGGCGAGATTGCATCAAGTTTGAATCAGATTCTGATAGAGGGAAAACAGCCCTAGCTCTAAAAATGGTGGTTTCTTAGAAAAAGGCATAGGAAATGGTTAGTCATTGATTTTAACCAGGCAAGTATCCAGCGACAGGAAGGATAAGAGGGAAGTAGTGAATGCTTTATAATTTTGCAGTTCCTTGTGAGACTTGCTCATTTCCTTTCCATCTTGCACACTTTGAGTAACCTGCCTTCTCTTCTGGGAGTTGCCCTGTTGAAGTTTGGTAATGATTATGCTCTCACTGGGTCCTTTGCCTCAAAAATGCAGAAGTATCCTGCATATTATGATCTGTCAGATGGTTAGTCCCTGTTTGCAACTGTTCTTCTCAGCAGTTGTAGCCTCTGTGCTTTACTCTGAACAATGTGTCCCTTCCTCAGTACATTACTAATAACTGATTGTGAGTCACTGGGGCTGAATGTAGGTGAAAGCTGGAATATTTCCCTATAAGTGGACCTGAGTGCTGGTTCTGGCAGGGTGGATAGGTCCTGCCAGGTACCCCAGTGGAAACAAGTCAGCCAAGCTGCCTGCTTTGTGGGGACTCAGAATCAGAAGGCACAGGCTTGGAATATTGAAGTCAGACCCTTGATGCTTGAAAGGCAGTGGAGTTTAATCCTCTTTGTGAACAAATTGCAGCTTAAACACACATAGGCTTTTCCCCATCTTGAAAGCTCTTTCCAAACCCTCTCATTCTGGTGCCTGTTAACTGGCAGAGTAAATGTAGTCCCAGCTAGTTTGTTTTGATGTCAGCCTTGTCTGCTACATTAGTTATTCTTCCGTATTAATTAATCTGTTATGATTTATTTACAGGGAGAAATGGTATCTTTTCTTGGCCTGCATTTGGGGGGCCATGCAGACTCTCCTTGGTCTCCTGTGTGAAGATAGGAAGTTTGTTTCTTTTTCATTCTGGCACCCTTCCTCTGCACCTGTTTTAAATCATTCATAAACAGATTTGCATATGGGATATTCCAGAGGAGTCCTTGCCTGTGCCCTGTCCAGTTACTTGGATATTTCCTTATGACTAGATCCGATATGTGCTAGAATTGGGTTTGCCTTTCTAATAATGGTCTTGCATCAAGACTTGCAGTTCATTCTGTTCCAAGACCCAGTTTTTATTGCATGAGGGTGTCCTAAAGTGTTCCCTCAATGCATCACTGGTACTCTACTGAAGAGAATGTCATCATTTAGTTCAGTCTGTGCTGGAGTGGCTTTGGAGTGATGCTGTGTCACAATACAGTATGTGTGAGCTGCAAGGTGTATGTAATGCATGTGACACCTATGGACAGAATTTAGGCAGACTAGCTGTACAGTCAGACACTGCTAAAGACAGTGGTGTAAAATCAGTATGCCACTTTATAACATGGAGAAAACTAGCAAATGCTGTGTAAAATGAAAATCCAGCCACCAGAAACAGCTACTGAAGAAAGGTTCTTCAATGAAGTAAAATAGCCTCTCTATAGGAGTCATATCTGAAATTTTGTGACTTTATAAGCAAGAGCCCTTAAGTGGGGTGTAAAGAAAATCTAAAATAAAAGTACATTGAGTCAACCTCTTTATTTGACTTGAAAACTGGTTTTAGATTCTCCTTTTAGTTTGGGTCCTAATAAACGTAGCAGGCTGCATTGTTTCCTGTGCTGTTCTTTACAGGTAATTATTACATGCATCACTTTGTCTAATTGGTATCTTAGGTCCTTTATTTTTTGTATTGTCTCTAACTATTCCAGAGTATATCTCAAACATTGAGAGATCTCCTTAAATACAGCTAAGCAGAAATGGTGGTAGTTTTCATATCATCACTAGATGCAATGGAGGGAAAATGAGCAGAAAGTCACCTGGAAGGGAAACCACCAAGAGCAGCAACTTAGGTCAAACCTTTTCAGCGGTTACAGATAGTGCTACAGTGACAGCCTCCCCAACAGAGACTGCCTGACTCTGTTGGTTTGGTTCTTTAAGAAAAAAATGCAGGTGATGTTGTCATGGTGAAGTGTATATATTAATTTTGGATCCTTTGTCCATTTACTCTGCTCTGGTACTTCCTCATTTCTACCCTTTCTCTATGTGTGGAGAAAACATAGGATGTGGGTAGTGGCCGTTCATGGACAGGTTGTATCCCACCCTTTTCATTAATGTTTCTTGTTTTAGTGGTGAGTTTTCACAGCAGACACCTTATGTATGTGTCGTGTGTTGTTTCTCTCACTAGTGCTTTGGGTCTGAAAGAAATACATATTCTTAATAAGCTGTATGCTAATGTTTGCTGGGGGACACTAGCACTTCCTAGAGAATAGGCAAACAATTAAAATGCAGGATTTTGGCACACAAATACAGTGACAGTAATTAAAACAAGGGTGGAGAAAGCTTTCAGTTTCCCACTGAACTGCAGATGGCCAGCGCAGTTGTATAATCCATGTTCTACAGTTGCTTTGTGGCATTAACGCATTACATGCAGGATTATTTCCTGGTTTGACACCCCCTGTGTCGATTTTCCTCTTACCATGTAAAAAACATCTAAACCATTGATATTTAGGGAGTTTCTCTTGGAGAACACTAATTAACACTCTGCAATAAGATTTGAGGAAGAGTGCTCCTCACCAGACAGTGATCTGAAAAGCCAGACTTGAAGTTCAGTGTACTGTAAGGGAACATTCAAACTGACTTTTGTGAGGCCATGGCCAGCAATGTCCTGCTGCTTGAGAGGCAGCTTGTCTGGCATTGCCTGAGAGGGCGTGCAATCCCACTGTTGCTCTTGGCCGCGCGCTGGAGGTCCTGATGCTATCAAAACACAGCACAGCTTTTCTGCTTCAGTTTTGAAGAGCATCAAGTAAGAAGCAAAGGAACAAAAAAGTAGTTGTTTTCAAAGCTGGTGGTGAGAACAGTTCACAGGAGACTGATGTTTATTTACTTTGTTCATGTACAGTAGTCTGTGAGCAACAAAATGCTTTTAGAAAAGCAGTCTAAACTTGAAAGCATAATAGCTTTATTGTTACTGAGGGTAATAGTTTCTCTTCTTGAATCGTTTATAACCATATCTTCTTTTCTCTTCCCTCACACTTTTACTGCAAAAGGCAACATGTTTTTTGTGTTTTATGTTTTTAAGTTTTGGTTGCTTTTAAATAGTATTGGCAATGCTTGAGTTTGGAAGACAATAAATGGCTTCCTAGGATGGATGGTGTGGTTCTCAACAGTGAAGTTAGTCCAAGGAGCTCTGTCTTGGGTAATACGAAAATCCCTGTCCATCACTGGGTCCTGGGAGAGTTGGGAGCAGTCAGCACCCATTGGTGCTTACTGAGATAATCAAGCTCTTAGTGTGTTTCCAGCAAGTCAGAAAATACACACCTCTGCAGTCTGGAGACTGGATTCATGCCAGTCAGCAAGCTTGTCTTTCTATTTTTAAATCACATATTCTGTTAGATTAGATTTCAGTCAATTGATCAATACTAACGAGCTTAAAATATTCTCAACTTCTGACCTCTTTTTTTGTTGGCTAAGCACAGCTTATATGACAAATAGAAAATGGCAGTAAAATCAGCTTTGCTCTGCTGAAGCTGAATCTAGCTACCTTGAACAAATAGGATCACACTAAAGTATTGAAAACCCTTTAATAATAAAACACCTGTTGTGACACTGTTCCTGTTTGTACTCAAACAGACATGTAAGTGGTGGTCCCTGGGTTTCAGATGGAGGATGTAATTGTCTACTAGAGTATCTCAGGTTTCAGCCAATAGAAGCCACAGTAGTTACTAATGAAATTTGAGATTATTCGCAGGTGTCACAGTTATCAAAGTGCTCAGATTTAGTGGTTATGGTCTAATGGAGTTCTGCTGAAACAGTTGTGAATGGCGGCACTGGTGATGTAACCAGCTGCTGAGGCAAAGCCTATGATGTAATGGTGAAAAGAGGTGGCCCTTGAAGAAGGAACTGGAAGTGGCTAAACATGAAACAAATTTAAGTGCCAAATGAGGTGTGTCTTTTGATCATAGCTCCAGTAACTGATCACTGATAAATTCCTTTATTCACAGGAGCCAAAGTGTAAAGATGGAAGTGAATACTTAGACAGCAGAATGGACAACTTCACTACAGACACACTGGCACCATCACAGCTCTCCACCTTGCTGTGGTCACCTGGTTCCAGCCATGTCCTGTCCCAGAGAAGCGAGTCCACCAATGCAGTCAGCAGTGATGCCTTGAGGCAGAACATTTATGAAAACTTCATGAGGGAGCTGGAGATGAGCAGGATGAACTTGGAGAATACCGACACCTCCTCAGAAACAGAAGACTCCAGTGGCGAGTCCCTCAGCTCCTTGGAGCAGTTGGATTTGTTGTATGAGAAAGAGCAAGGAGTAGTGCGCAAAGCAGGTTGGCTGTTCTTCAAACCCTTGGTGACCCTGCAGAAGGAGAAGAAGTTGGAGCTGATCACGCGGCGGAAGTGGAAGCAGTACTGGGTCACACTCAAAGGTAAACCAGCGTGTTGATCCTTCCGCTTGGCAGCAGTGGTTCTTTCCATCATGTCTCAGGAGCCTTTAATGCATGCTGGCTTCTGTTAGCAGGTTTAGGGGTATCAGAAAATCATAACTTCTTTTACAAGGTCTACCCACCACTTAAAGTAGAGCATGTGCCTAAGCAGCCCACTAAATTGAGGTGGTGCTCAATTGTCATTGGTATTGTATGTGCAGTCTTGAGTTTCATACCACAGAGGGAATTATTTAGTCTGATTTCCCAATTTGTGTATTCACGCAGAATTGGGGATTTAGAAGATGCTTTTGTATGTTTGAAGGTCAAAGACCAAATTGAACTAAAGCTGAGGTAAAACCCAAAGTTACACGTGTCTTGGAGGGAGTCAAAATTTAAGGATCAGGAGAAGTCAGTGGTGCCCAATTCCTGTCACAGACACACAGTTCCTTAGGCTCTTCTATGAAGTTTACTTAAAGATGGGGTAGGTTAATGTAAAAATGTGAAAATGTTTAGTTCATTTCCATGAGGTGAACTCCGGATTGCCAGAGCCTTTACACAGACAAGTGTGTGGTTCAGAGCAGAGGAGAGTGAAGCAGCTGCAGCGGAGGAAGGCTTGTGCCCAGGGCATACTTGCCATGGACCATTCCCAGGGCTTACCAGTCTCCCCCCTTTCCATGGATGGTCTTTTGCCTTGCCCAGTCCTTGCAATACCAACCCCTTCTGGCTTCCGTCCTGCCCAGCTTCTCATCTCCCACAGCTGCTCCTGCTGTGAAACAGCCCCGTGGGAAGGGAATCCACTAAAAGGGGTGGCTGCAGGTGTGATTGTTGTGCTCAACACTGCTCTCTCCATGTACATTGATGGCTCAGAGGGTGCTGCAAGAAGTGTTTGGGTGTCACGAAGTGTGAGAATGAAAATAATGTCTATTGTGGGGAGGGTGAGTTCATAGGCTTTTTTTTGAATTGCATCCAAAGGATTTGCCTTTCAGTAAATATAATGCTAAGTTAATGAGTAAGGAAATGATCAAACTTAATAATTTCCTAGCATTTATGGGGTTAGAGGAGAGAAAATAACAACTTTCCCACAGGTTGCCCTTTTCAAAATTCTGCATGGGTGTAGACCTGAGGAAAAATGAACAGCAAACAGCAAGTGCTGCTAATGTTGTCCTTGACAGTGCTGATTTAAAAGAAGCAAACTTGCTTCAAATGAGGCAATTCTGCCTAGTAATTCAAACACTTGTTATCAAGGGATCAAAATGTGGGCAGCCTGAACAATTTAAATCACTTACCCTGATCATCGGCATGATTCATGCTTACAAGAAGTGTATACAAAGGGAAAAACAGTATCTGAATTCCACCCTCTTACTGTGTGTGTGTTGCCGAATATGAATATGAGTTTGATCTGCATCTTCTAAAATTCAGTTAGTTTCTAAACAATCATATCAAAACTCTAAGCTGAAGTAGATTATGTACTAGTAGTTCCTGTATTTCTGGGATAGTAAGGCACTGGCAAAGAAATGTAGGTAGGTGCTTCATGTTCATTTTTTTGCTATAAAGTTGTCTTTTTGGTGACCTTGAACAAGTTACATCTCTTCTTGCTATCCAAATTTCTGCAACTTTGTAAAAAGCTTTATTAACTTCTAACATTATAAGTGTTAGGTACAACGCTTTTTACTTCGATGGTTGATACAGCTGCATTCATGGTGCAGAGTCTCTCCCACTATGTTAGCTGTATTAAATATGCATTCCTCATTTCCTTGGTCTCTTACCTTTATTGTCTTCTGGAGACTTCTGAGGCCAAAATAAACTTGCCTGTCTGTATATTAAGGCGTAGTTCTGTTATTGTAATATGCTATATCAAGATCAAGGCACTTGTTTTTGTTCTCCTTATACAGGGTTTTGAATAAATCTTTGTTTAGTTTGTTCTTGAAGTTTAAATAGCCAAGATATTTTAAAGTGTAACTTAAAATAGCTACATATGCAAATGGAGAACAGCATGTTTCTTTGCACTCTGTTGAGATGTGTTTAATTATAAATATGCAGAAGGCTTATAGCCATCTGGTTACCTGCCAGACTTCAAAGTATACATGTCCTGAGGCCTCTGCTCTCCTCTGAGGGCCACCAAGACCTGAGCTTGAATAGTAACCCTGTACCAAGAAGAACTCTCTTTTCCATCTGTCCTGTGTAATTAGTTTATTTTAACATGGAAAATTGCTTTCCCATTTCCCTCCCCTTTCAGTTCAAGTTTTGGTTAAAATACTTGGACAATAATCAGTCCCAGTGGGTCTGACAGAACTTATGAAGCTAGCTGCTTCCAGGGATCACTTCCCTTGATCTGAAGGTATACCTGGGGTGCCATGCACCTGAGCATACATGCATACCTTTCAAAATCTTTTATTCATGTGCACATAAATTGTCAGGATAAAATACTACTTATCTTCAGCTATAGCAGGTAGGGGAAATATGGGAGTTTAAAATAGAATTTAATACGCATTTTCCTAAAATGCAGAAGTGGAAGTGGTTATACATTCCTGCTGCTGCTGAATAAAAGAGGTGACTTGGTTTTGTTGGCTTAGTTTGCCCTGTTATGTTCAAATGATTACAGAAGTGCAATGCCTGATATGTATAGTGTAACAAACCATTTCCTTCTTTCAGTGTAAAGCCATTACCCAAAAGACACAGCTGCATTGGCCAGGAATTGAACCTAGGCCTCATGCCTACCACTGAACTGCTGATGCTAGTGTATTGTATTTGTATTTTACTACTACTAATAGTAGTAATTGTATTTTATAATAACAATAATGTAATAATTGTATTTTGTAAGTGGAGTTCAGTCCGTGACTCCTTGAACAGGCAAATTGGTGCATTTCAGAGGACAGTGGCAGGAAGGAAAGGCTGACAGGGATAGAGAGGATGGGCCCTTCATTAGCCAGCTTCAATGCCAAAGGCAACATGGCACTGCAGTCATACTGCTGTGGGATGGGATCAGGTCTTTTCTGCTGTCTTCCAGAAATAATTCCACTTGTTACCTCAGGGTTGTCA
Organism: Margarornis squamiger; assembly: GCA_035222235.1. Lineage (NCBI taxonomy): Eukaryota > Metazoa > Chordata > Aves > Passeriformes > Furnariidae > Margarornis > Margarornis squamiger. The sequence continues at coordinate 55,037,877 of JAWWTY010000106.1, read as the reverse complement.
TCATTAAGGATGAAATTTGTTTTCTGGATGCAAGTTTCATACCTGAGACACTGCACTATTTACAAGACTGAACATGCTCAAACTCAGTCCCTTTAAATTATTCAGAATTGTCTTAGTCTTCAACTTGTAGTTAGATTCGAGGCAATGTGGTTTAAATTTGAGAAGTTTATTCACTAAGCTTGTTGTATGAAGACAAAAGATTCTGCAAATCACTTCAACAAATACAAGGAATTCTTAAGTGGCTGTTATGAGAGTTGGTTCAATTTAATAAAGAAACACAAAAGCTGATTTAACTACACAGGAGTTAATCTCTTCTACATGCCTTAACATTTTAATAGGCTGAGTTTATTGATAGAATCACAGAATATTTTGGGTTGGAAAGGGCCAACTCCCTTGCCATGGGCAGGGACATTTTTCACTAGACCAGATTACTCAAACCTCATCCCACCTAGCTTTGAACCTTTTGCTGTTGAGGACTATCCTGATTTATTTTTAAAGTCCATGGATGTTTGTTGTGTCTCTATTAGATGTATCTTTCAACTTTTCATTGGCAAATTCATCATTAATTTTGCCTGGTTTTCTGTTTAGAAGATCTTACTTTTTTACCTACTTCAGAGAAACAAAACTGATATTCCCTTTCTCTGAAGGGTGTCTTAATTCACAAAAACAGTAACAGAACTCAAATGGAATATCCAAAACTTACCTTTTCCTTATGTTTTTTTTGTCCCTCCGAACTGCGAAGGTTGTACTCTACTGTTTTATGAGACCTATGGAAGGAACTCGATGGAGCAGAGCAGTTTGCCTCGGTATGCCCTGTTTGCAGAAGACAGTATAGTTCAGTCTGTTCCAGAAGATCCCAAGAAAGAAAATGTTTTCTGTCTCAGCAATTCTTTTGGAGATGTCTACCTATTTCAGGTAAGAGGATGCATGAATAACTTTGCGGTGTTTTCCATTTTAGGATGTGTTTTTGAGTATGCACATGTATGTATATGATTGTATATACACATGCACACATGCATCATGATTCTGCCTTAGACTTAAAAATAACAGCAAAATTGCACTATTCTACTATAATATTATAATATTAAGTGTATGTTATGATTTCAGGTGTGTGATGTTACACCAATTGGCTCAGTCAATTATGGTTCAGAAAGAAAAGGAACAAAAGATCACAAATCTGCAAGACACTTTCGGTACCTGGTTGATCACAAGATTCTAGAAAGACAACTTTATGATCCATTTTTTTCACATCTATTAGCATTTCACCCTTACAGAATGGTGTGCTCAACCCTGAATCTGCTGGCCACAAAGACAGTTTGCTTGAGCAAGATGCTCAAGAAAGAAAGCTAAAAATAATCTAAATATCTTGGCTGCTTAAGTGCAACACTGAAAATGTTAATAAAGAACAATATTATGTGGAACTGCCTGCCTAGGAACATGTTGATTCATAGGCGTACTTGTACATTATCTCCAGAGGCACTGCAGATTGCATTCTCTTTAACTGGATGTTCTCTCTCCACTAACTTGACTTTTTAAAGTAGGGAAATAACTGTCTCAGGCTTTACATGTAAAATCTTCTCTGTTGTTGTGTTACCTGCAGAAGTGGAGGTTTGTCTTTGAAATCTGGTGGGGTTTACTTTAATCATTTGGAGAGGTGAAAGATGCAAGTCACATCTTTCCCATAGCTTATACGGCTCTGTTATGCTCCTAGGGCATACAGACCATGCAGGTCTAAGAAGGAGAAGCTGAAGTTTGGAGACAAGTCATGATAGAGTGCAGGAAAACCTCACACTTTATTTACACAGTTCTAAAGAAAACCTTTTTTCATTTGGTTAAAATAAAGTGTCTACAATGATAGTGAATCCATCAAGCACTTTACATCCTAGAGCTGTTGATTGTTACTTTTTTTTCTTTTTCCCTCTTATCTGCTCATAATATTGCACCTTTGATTTCACAGGCGACAAGCCAGACAGATCTGGAAAACTGGGTTACTGCCATACATTCAGCCTGTGCTTCCCTCTTTGCAAAGAAGCTTGGGAAAGAGGACACTGTTAGGCTGCTGAAAAATCAAACCAAGAGTCTCTTCCAGAAGATTGACATGGATGGCAAAATGAAAAAGATGGCAGAGTTGCAGCTCTCAATTGTTAATGATCCAAAAAACAGAAAGGCTATAGAGAATCAGGTACTGGAAACATTACAGGAGCATATTTATTTACAGGAGCGTATCATTGCTTCTTGCTCTGGGCTCTGTTTCTGCTTTCTGGGCCTGAGAATAATTGTCTTCAGGATAGCTGGCATGGTAGTTGTAATTGTTGCCAATTTTCTACAGCAATCCAGAGCAGTGCGGGAGGTAGGCTTCTCAAAGGCTGATCTGTTTTATGAGCACAAAGCTGTTTCTTTTCTTTTTTGTGAAAATGTAATTAATTTTCACTGTTTTATGATATACTTAACTGTTAATAATATCTAGCTGTTACATTGTATACAACAGAATATACAGTATGTTCTGTGAATAATTTATTATTGAATTGCAGAAGAGATTGAAGTATGGGTACTTGGCAATATTGTTCTGCACCTTAGGACATGAAGAGTACTTAGTCCTTCTTCCAACTTTATTTGGATAGTGGCAGATAAAACCATGTGCTTCCAGTTGAAATTCAGCCATGACTAATGAGCACTTTGTTGTCTGTATGGTGGTGAACAAACATGAAGCCTTACTGTGGTCTCACTTATAGCGTGTGAACCAGGAATCACTTCAGTGATACCTTATGGAAGTACATCTTGTGGTGTTGATGTCTTGCTCGTGCCCCCTGTTTTGCAGGTAGCAACTGGCAAGAGATATTTAATTAGACATGCTTAGTGTTCCGGCAAAGATCTCACTACCCATGGCGTCTTGTGCAATGAATGTGTCTAGTAGTTTAGCTTAAATAAGTCTGTGAACTGAGTATCTTTTATTTTATTAGTCCATTAACAGAAGACAACTGATAATTTGAACTTATTGACTGGTCTTTGAGAGCCCATCCTTACTTGCCTTTCCAGTCAGAGCAACTCTTCCTCTGCCAGTACTTCAGGCTGCCCGTCATGGTCCCTTGGTTAGCAACCAAAGTTTATTTCCTTTGAACCAATAGAACATAATTATTTTTCTTTGGTTAGTGAAACACTTGTAGTTTCAGAATTTGATGCTTATAATATTTAAAATTCTTACTGTACTGGTTTGAACTTGATGAAGAGCAGACTGACTGGTATTGACTTTGCTATCAAGTTCTTGTGGCACACTTCACTCTGAAGCTATATGAGCAGAGTTCAAACTATATGCAGGTTTGTGTAGGGATGGTGTAGATGTTCATAAGCCCTTTGAGTGCTCAGATGTTCGTAATTTATTTCCAGGTCACTTTATTTCATGGCTCAGAGCTGAGTGAGGTGAATGGAGGAGGAAAAATGTTAAGCATTCTTCTATTGAATCAGGTTTTGAGACCTGGGAGAATATAAGGATTTCTACAGATGTCTTGTGCTTGTAACATTTAATGCACTGAGGAAAAATCCTCATGTGTATTTACTTAATTTATCCCTTCCCCCATCAGGTACTCATGCTAGTAGTTTATTTGGAATCAACTGAAGAGTATTAATGATCTCTCTTAATATCTGCTAATTAGATGTTCTGTCCTTGAACAACTGCTGTTATTTTCCAGCTCTGGAAGAAATTGGCTTCATTCTTTAGAACTGAAATCCATCACTGGGGCTGCAGAAGATTTATTCCTGTTAATCTACTGTCAGTGCATGTCTCAGAACACTGAATGGGGGCAAACCATTGACACAAAGAATGAAATAGATCATTGCAAACATCCACTAGTTAGCAAAAAATAAATTTACGAGATTTTTCTCCATTCTTGATCCCTTTGCTCTCTTTAAAATCTCTCCTTATAATTGCTGAAGGTTTGTTGGCAAAGTCGCTTCAGAGAAAAGTCAATAGATAATTGGGTTTCCTAATCTTCTGATTTGTTGTCTCAGAGATTGGCTTTTGCAAAGAAAAAGGAAAATCTTGATGTAATTAGTAACCTAGAATTCTTAGTACACTTAGTAAGCTAATGATACTGAGAAAACATTATTCCTGAGGGAATAGTTCACATATATGTAGCTCAGTTGTTTAGCTGTGGTTGTTTAGCTTGTCTTTTTGAGTAACAAGGTGAATATAAATTCTGGGTTTGATTTTGTGTAAATTCACTGGCAGTTATGATTCCTCCATGCTGAAGTACATAGTATTGCCAATACTGTAGTTTATAAGTATGTCCTGCATTCTGTACTGGAAGTCTTCACTAGGGAGTTATTTTGGGAAGTCGGCAGAAATAGTGTGATTGACTTCAGAAGGACCGTGGTGTTTTTTTATGTAGAAAGATGAAGCATAGTCTTGATTTGTTTCTACTGGGGAATTCTCTTGGAAACTCTGATCTCTATAGCCTTTCTCCTTTTCCTTTCTCTGAGAAGCAACCACCCAACCTCATCTTACTATTTTCTTTTGCATCTGCAATGATTTAAAACCAATACTTCTCTGCTGAAGAATTAATAATTTAATAAAATTAGGGCTTTACAAGAAAGCAAAACCTTTTCTTGTTTCACAGTTGCCATCACCTTTATTAGTTTTATTAAGGAAACCTGGACTTCTAAAACTGCTATAGGT
>JAWWTY010000106.1:54901665-55033105 GCA_035222235.1 Margarornis squamiger | reverse complement strand
AGTGGAAATAATTGTTTTAGAGACTTGATGCTATCAAACTGGTTGGGAAATGTCTTCAGCCTTGTGGCTTACATGAGGGATTTTCCCTCTCCGAGTTTACTGGTCCAATAGTAATAATAATAGACTTAGCTTAAGAGAACATGACAGCCCTTCATGTAGCTATGGGTCATATTGGTCATTTTAGGAGAGATCAATGAAGCAAGTATCTCCAACAGCAGTGCATGTACAGCGGCCACTGGCAGTGGGGCTGGAAATCTCAAGTCTGCACATACTACCTACAGACACGTATGTTTTTATTACTACACAAAATAAATGTGTTGTGGGTGGTGGTATTCCTCCAGTGCATAACTTCTGCGCTAAACTGAAGAGAATTAGGACAAAAGGTAGCAAGTTTGAAAATCCCCTGGTGCAAAGACGAATTTCAAAGCCTGTCTTTAAAAAGGAAATGTAGTTTTCCTAGATGTTTAACCTGCTAGAGAAACCACAGTGTTTGCTGTGAATATGGAGCCCTGTCAAACTGCTAGGGAAGTCAGTGAAGGGGATTATTAGCATTTATTCAGAACACTTTTAACAAAATGTTGCACATTAAGTCAAAAGTGGAGCTGCCTCTGCCTGTAGAACTGGTTTTAGTGGGATGGAAAATCTATCTCGCAGTGAGGGCACTGCAGCCCTGGGTGTACTTCTTTATGTGTTTGGTAGATAAGTCTATCATGTTGTCTCACTTTAGAACAATAGTATGAATAATAGTTGGTTGAAAGCATCTGGAGTTTTCAGATTTTAATATGTTGGTATGTTTTCCAGGCTATTCAGATGTTTCTGATGTGATTCATATTTTCTGTGCACATGATACTTAACTTACTGATCAGATGGGTTTTGAGCATAGGTATTTACTTGCAGGCACTGAAACAATGAGGCATTAATGAGAAGAACAGGCACATGCTTGGAGATATTTTTTCTGGAAGTTTTTATATGTGTGCTCCACCTAAAGATAGTTACCATAAAAAAATAAGGGGATCAGTAAGATGGTGGTCTGTTTATTATGGGTAGTCTTTAAATCCACTAGTACCTTTCTTCCATTCTCTGTAGTGGTCTTCAGCTTTTTATAAAGAGCATAACTTCATTACTTTATTTATTTATTTTTTTAATTTACTTGACTTTTTTTTTTTTTTCCCTCTCATATGAAGATGATTGAAATAGGTCTGGGAATTTATTCTTCAGGCTCCACAAAGCCCAGATTTCATGTCTTAGCTTTCTATAAAATGTCTGATGAAATACTGTCTGACATTGAGATGAAAATTCACAATAACAACACTCAATGATAATCTTTTCAGGAAACTTTGCTAGCACATGCCAGCATTGCCACATACAAATTCAATTTGAATTACAGTACACAGTAACTTTTTTTTCTTCCATATCCTCTTAAACTAAAAAAACCCCATTGTCTAAACTTCTTAAAACAGATCTTCAGTTTGTGTGGTCCCTGAACTGGCTAAAGCAGAGCTTTGCTTCATGAGAGGTTCTGTACAGTTTCTTTTCAGGTGTCACTCTTCAGTGAGAATGGTTCTTCCCTACATCATTAGCAAAAAGCTTTTCTTTACTAGTAGTAGACTGGGAATGAAGTGAGTAGGCAGCCAGAAAGGTGGGGAAGTTCATCTCCAATTTCCCTGCACTGTAGTTACTGTTTTACAGATAAGTGAATTTCCATCTTTGTTTTGCAAAGATTTTGCATAAAATAATGGAAAAATTAATAAACTATTACTGAACGTAGAGTTGCATAGCATTATCTCATGTGATGAAGCTGGTGACGGAGCATGTGCAGAAGGGACTGGAGGTCCGGGTTTTGGGGAGGGGCAGCTGGGTAATAAAGTTCAGTGGCTTTCTAACTTACATCCCTAGCTATAGAAATACATGTGGTAACACCAATTTCAATCGGATTATCAACAAGAATGTAAATTGAGTACACGTGTGTATACTTTTTTGCTATCAGTAGTACTGGAATAAGATTTCCTCTGTTTAGAAATTACGGTTAGAAATTATGCAAATTCTGTCCTTCCAAAACAATTGAAAAGATGGCACTTATTGGAAAAAAAAAAAAAAGTTATTTCAGGAAGATTTCATAACCTTGTTTTAAGTCACCAGGCAGAATGAAGAATAAAGTATTGCTAATTGCACACCAGTGCTGTACTCTACTACGTTGCCTTTTTATTTCTTTGAGCTAAAAGTTCTGACAGTATCTCAGTGGCATTTTTAAAGTTATGGAATTTCTTGAAGAATCATGTTTTTGCTTCTTTAAGTTCTCTTTAGGAACTAATGACAATAAAAATCTGTTCCTTGTCCCCAGAAACCAAGTGACTCATTTTTCCAGATGGGTACAATATGAATTGTGTCTGAGAACCAGAGACTGGAATGCAAAGAGTTTGGTGTTGTTTGTAATGTGGTTGAAAAGCTGTACATATAAAACAGCAGCAGAAGTTTCTTTTCAATCTGTAGAGTTCCCTACATCAACATACAGAGACAGTTTCCATCTGGAAATAAGATGCTGTGTAGGGAAAAGTTCTGAATCTTTTATTGCTATAGACAGTGAATTGTGTCAGTGAGGTGCTCGTGTTTCTACATTGTATGAGAACTATTGCTAAATAAAATCAGTTTTGAAGGCTAAGCGCTGAGGGAAGGACCTCCTCCCTGTGCATCTCTTCTTTTGTGCTGCTTTAAATAGGTATCAAGTGAAAAGCTGGAATGTTGTTGTCAGATGAGCTGTCCAGGAAGTAGCTTCCATCCTCCTTCTAGGTCCTTGACGTATTGCTACATTGAGTTGATATGGTGTCATTTCTGGCACAGCTTTACACCGTTCACATACTGGTTTGGGTTTATTACACTGAGCTCTTTTTACTTTGTGCAGAACACCTGTTTGAAAATGAGACAGTTCTTCCTCAGCCCCCACAAAAGATACTGTTTGCTCTGTAGCGTACGAAGGACAAGGGGCCAGGGACTATCCCTGAACCACACTGTTGGCACTGCCTTTGCTGGGACATAGAGGCCCTCCCTTTTACAGTCTGCAATCTCTAACCATGTTCCAGCTGAGGCGGTGGTACCACTGTAAATGTCACCTGAAGAGATAACTGTATAGCACATAGATACTATGGATGCTGTCACCTGCTGGAAACCACTGGTCTGTGTTGTCTGGTCTGAATATATTTATCCCTTGCCTTTCCCAAGCTCCCACTTTAAAGTTTACCTATGGAAAACCTAGCAGGATTATTGAATTGAGAGGCCTCTTTTCAAGCAACTTCCTTTAGCTCCTCTGTGTGCATGGTTTAAAATGTAATTAATTTGTAATTGTTTCTCAGTGTTTAGATAGATTTTTCACTAACCTGAAGGAGAATTGACCATGTTCTGAAAATTATCATTGCTGCTGAAGTACTGCTAAAAGTACCGTGCTGATGTTTCTTTTTGTACTAAGTCTTAATAACTCTTTCCTGTGCTAAGTCTTTAATGCAAAAGCTCATCCCCTCACACAGTTACTGTCTTCTCCCTGCACCAGACTTGCATGACTACTCCTGGTGTCCCAGGCTAAATAATTCTCAAGGCTTCCCACAGTTTACTCCTTTCTAGATCTCTGCCACAGCTTCCTTTTTCTTTCTACCTTGCATGATCCTGTTAGGTTCAATATATTTATTTGGGTGGCCCTTCCTTGCCTTTCTCCCAAGTTCTTTCATGCTGCCACCAAACTCAGGAATCCTTGCTTAACATTTGCCAAGACCGAGAATGACATCCTCCCTTTCCTCTGGATAAAGCCTTTAATGCTTTCCCATTTTATGTGTTCTTGCTTGTTTTGGTGTGCCTCACATTGGGCCATATCTCTTATCTCTTTGTGGACCCACTTCATGCTGCTGTTAGCCTTTGTCACCCATTCCCACTCCAACCGCTGCCTGGTGCATCCACTTCTTCCTGTTTGCTTTTGAGCAGATTTCAAAAGGGCCATTTTGTCTGTGCATGATGAAGTTAAGCCCTTGAGCCGTCTTTTGGGTAGTCCTCCCACGTGGGGCAGAGATTTGCCTCACACAATAGCAGAATAAGGATCACAGCAGCTAGTCTGCAGGCTGTAAATTAACTTCATGGACCAGGTCATACTGTGCTTTGAAGTTGTTGCTTTTTTATTTGTGTGCTTCCCCCATTTAGTCTTCAAGAATATAAATCTTTAGGAAGAATTATCATAGTTTAAAAGGCTTAGACAAAGAGCAGCTGGTATTGGTTCCTGGTCTCCAATTGGTTCCAGACATCCCTGGTTTTGATAAGGCTACAAGTCAATCTCAGAAATTCTTTGCCTACAGCTTTTGCTAATGTCATTAAATGTAACATTGTGATTACCAATGCTTTCGGAGCTGATTAGCTAGTATCCTGCATGGCTGATAAACACTGTAATTTAATTATTTCTTCAACATGCCCTCATGTTGTACCCCACTCCCCCTTCTCAGATTATCTTTATTTTAAAATACAACTTAGTACAAGTGTTTAATGGGGATTTTGAGGAAGGTCTAAGAAATGCAAGGATGCCTGTGTTAAGCCTGTGCTCAATGGGGACAGGATGCTCCACTCTAGCAGTGCCCAGAACAAGCCTTCCTCTGTTCCTGCATTGTTAAAAGTTGTCTTGGCACTGTACACACAGGGGGTGTCATTTCAAAGGGAAAGACATCACCTGAGCTTGTAGCTATTGGCTTTGTGAAGAGCTGACAACCATGTTTTCAGTCTGGTTGGGTCTTGACACAGAGAAAGAGCTCATCTCGCAACCTCCTTTTGGAGTCATCCCACGTGTAAAGTACTGGCAAGCAGAAAAATGCTCTGTCAAGAGTGTCTGAGAGCACAGAGAAAGCAAAAAAATGGGCAATGATCAAATAAACCCAAGGAAAAAAAAAGATTATTCTTTCTGGAGTGCAGTGTGTTCATGTTTCAAATGTCTATGGTGAGAGATTACATGAGGCATCTTTGTTATGTGTATGTCTTCCCTTCTCACTGGACTTCTGAGAATTGCTCTCATGATAAGCTTTTGTAAATTCTCACTTTTGCTTTTAAGGGTCATTCTTTGAAAGATTTTGTAAGTGTAATGTAAATTAAAATTTTGTATTCATAGCTGTATGAAAATCATATATTGTCTTCCCTTTCTTTGCCTTATCTGCCAAATAAGATCACCTCTTACTTCTGAAAGTACAGCCACAGCTGATGCCACAGTTTGAGGGCACATGTGTAGGGAAGCTGGACTAGAAAGGGTCTCTATCAGTTGTAGCACAAACCTTAGCACCATTTTGTTCACAGGGCCTTTTTCACCCTTTTATTGCTTATGTCTTCATTGTTTAAAGAGGCAAGATACTTGTTTAATTCTTGCGATATTTGACAACATTATAAGGAACTTGAACTGATTTTGCTTCTAGATGAGCCTACAGGTCATAGTTCACCTGAGATTCTTATGTTTGTCAGCTTGTTTCCTGAGTCACAAAGGTGTCCCAGCCTTGGCTAATCTCAGTGGAAGGTGGTAATGTCCTGTGCATGAGGGACAGTCAGGGTGCGCCAGCAAAAGAGGAAGCTAAAGCTTGAGAGAGAAAATGTGATGAACTTTCTCCACAGCCCTAAACCACCTGTTGAACAGCCAGCATGCAGTCACTGGAGCTGCCATTAGAATACTAGCATTGTCAGGGGATTTTACCAGTCTTCAGTACATGAACTTGGTGTATGTTAACCAAATGGACATGCCTTTTCTGCCTTCAGTCAATGTCCTTGCTGCCTTTTTTACTTGTACTCTTTATAGGTATTAATGTGTGTTGTATGTTAATTGTACAATCTGCAGGACAGATTTTAGCTGCAACTACCAATTTGTAAGCCGGAGAAAGGAACAGCAAAATTTGACTTTGATGCAACGCATGCAAATATGTGTTTGTTTAAATGAGTGTGTATTTACACCAATACTTTGAATCTGTCATCTAAGCCTTGATTCAGAACTGTGTCTAACAAATTAGTCTTCACTTTCCTGATTTTACGTTGAAACTGGATTAAGTTGTTACATCTGTGTGTACTTGTGCTAGATATGTTTAAAAACTGCATATGTACATTCCTGCTTTTGGTCTAGTGGTTTGTGTTGTGTCTACGTAGCTGGTTGTTTGCAGCCTGCCTGAGTTTAAGTATGTCTTACCCTACTAGTAAGAACAAGAACCATGAGTATTGTCTCCTGTTTACAGTTAGAGAAGCCATAGGATGATAGTAAAGAAGAGCAGGACCTACCACTGTAGCTACTTCACTTTGCAGGGTGCATTAATGTATCTATGCCCCTTTGCTTTCAGCCAGCCAGCTAGACAATCAAAGCTAAAACAATAAAGACTAATTTCCAAAAAGGGGGCGGAGGGAAGGAAAAAAAAAAACCCTTCATGAACCACAGGGTTGTGTTTTTATGTAACTGTTTTTGTGGCTGTCAAACTATCCAAAGTTCATGGTATGTTCATCTTGTCAGTATGCATTTAAGACCACCAGCTTTGTTTTATTTTATGTCATCTTTTGCGTTGATGTAACACAATATGACTGAATGTGTTTTGGCAGGGAATAACTAATCTAATCCTTATACTACCAGATGAAAGTAATTTACTATGGGTTTGGGGAAGAGCTCAAATTTTCAGTGCAGCCCACAAAGACATTTTTGCCCTTTTAATTGTCCCTTCTATCTAAACAGATCCAGCAATGGGAACAAAACCTGGAAAAATTTAACATGGACCTTTTCCGAATGCGATGTTACCTAGCCAGTTTGCAAGGTGGAGAACTCCCAAACCCAAAGAGCCTTTTGGCTGCTGCCAGTCGTCCTTCAAAATTGGCACTGGGAAGGCTTGGCATTTTCTCTGTCTCATCCTTCCATGCACTGGTAAGTTTAAATGCACTTTTCATGGGCGTGTGACACAAAGCCATCATTAATATTGTGCTTAGATGTGGAATTGTGCTGGGATAATGCATGGCTGCACCTAGATACATTGCTTAGACAACCCTGTTTCTTTCTCACCCTTTCTGCCTGTTCCTTGACTGCAAATTTTTCTCTACAGGATATGTCTAGGACTTTTTTTTTGGCCCCCAAGGACGTCAGAATTGGAGTCCCTTCTAAAAAAGAAGTATTCTTAGCATAGACTAAAACTAGAGACAATTCAAAATTTTAATACCCTTTTTTAGGAACTGTGGGCTGTGTTTCTAAAGAGTGAGTGAGATCCTCAGCTTCTGTAACCTGTTGTGACTCTGTCAACTTCAAGGGAAGTACAGCAGTATCAGGTTCACCTCTGCTCTTTAACAGGGCTATGAGGCTGATCTTGGCAAAGAGGTCTGGACCACATTTGCTGCATGTGAAGTCTGAACAGTGAAACTGAAAGTACTGTCAGGGAATGTGTTTCTCTCTGCCACTAGTTTTTATCTGTGTGGTTTCTGCCATTGCTTGTTAATAACTCAATGCCATAGCACATTTATCTCTGATGTTTGCCATTGAGAGTCCTCCTCTAGCAATTTTGCATCTGAATGATAGGTTATCATTCTTCTTCAAAGCCTTTTTGTTAACCTCTTTTGTTGTACAGAGCAATATTTTCTCAGTTCCTCCTTTCCCATGACTTCTAATTTTGCCCCATGATAAAAAAATTACACTACCACATCACCAAAAGAAGCATCACTGCTGAAAGTTTAAAACATTGTCCTTGTACCTTGGCATATTACATTGAGATGAATGGAAGTAACCCTCATTTGATACCTCAGCTGAAAAAACTGTCAATATTTTGTTGTTATGAGAGTGATACAGGAAGGCCTGTCTCTGTGTTTAAATAGATCTGCTCCAGGGATGAAGCTGCTCTCAGGAAACGCACTCTCTCTCTGTCACAAAGGGTTCGAAATAAGAAGGGATTATTTTCTTCGCTCAAAGGACTGGACACATTGGCAAGAAAAGGAAAAGAAAAGCGACCTTCTATAACTCAGGTAGATCTTATTTGCTGTGTAGAGCATAGAATGGCTTGTTTCTTCTGGGGTTCCTCCTGTGAGGTGCTGGTGGTGCACGGGGCAGAAGATATCTGCACCCAAAGTTTCAGTAGGTGTGGCAGACTTGCAATGGGATCATCACTTGTGAAGAGTATATATCTAATTTTGGGTTTCTTTGTGATAAATAAGATTGGTGAATGACAGATTTTGACCCAGTAGGTTAATTATCAGCAGCACAAGACCATCAAGGTTGAGTGTGTAACAAAACTTCTCTTCTGACACATTGCAAACTGTTTGAAGGTAGGTTTTCTTTGGAGATAGCCTGTATGCGCAGTCCTTAACACGCGTGTGCTTGATTATGACTGGGACTGAAGTACTGTTGCAATTCAATATGGAGTAACACAGGTGAGTCTTCAAGGGGAAAAGAGGAGAGACTGCTGCAAAGACAGCCATTTTTGACATGGCCTCTCAAAGCAACACACAGTGCTTGGAAGTACATTTTAGCCAACAGGAAAAGATTGCTGTCATGCAGGAGATCAGCCATCAGTGTAGACAGCTGACAAATAATGCCAGGCCACTTTACAGCAGCTGAAGGCTTGGCGCAGGTTTGATGTGCTGGGTCAGGTTGGCTCTTGGGAGAGTGGCTGTGCTGATGTATTCCCCCACTGAAGGGCTGTATTGCTGGTGAAACCACAGCATCTCACAGCAGCTTTTTCTCTTTGTGAAACTAATGGCCTGTGCACACGTTAGTGTAAACCCCACACTTCAGGAGTCTGTGTTTTCTCCGTAAAAGCACAGTTATATGAGAAACAAATGTTTGCTGTCTTTTCCCTGAAAAAAGGTAAATAAGAGCGGAGACACTTCTTGACAGTGAGGCAGAAGGCATGCACCCACACTCAGAACACTACTGTTTTTACTAGCCTCTGACATGTCTGCAGTTACTCTTGCAAAGCAGTATTTTGTGCATTGTTCATTAGGTAACTTTGTTCCTGTCATTCCCTGGCCCTTGTATTTTGATTTAATTAGACAAGGTCTATCATCAGCACTTTGAAATTGGCTGTTCTTGCATGTCTGGTAATCTGTTGTGGAATATTTAAACAAACCTATCTGTACACATCCTGCAGTAGTCACAGACCTGATGCAACAGCTTCAGTGTTGCAAAATAACACGTAAGGATTTTCTGGTCTAGTGGTTTGTATTTTTAATAGGTAAATATCTATGTGTTACACGGGCATCAACCTTCTTTGGATGGCTGTTACACATTGTAGCATATTGACTGAGATGTGTTAACATGGTGAAATTGATTCCTAAAACTCAAGTCTGCCTTACAAAAGAAGGAACAGAAGGAGAAATTTTCTCCAGATCATCCTTTTCACGTAATTTCCCCTGTATTCCCTAGCAGGTGGGTCTGGTCTGTGAGTCCTGCACCTCTATTTCTTTATTAATATGAGCGCTGAGGGAAGGGATATTATGCCCCCTTAGCTTTGTTCCCAGCAAAGCTGATACCTTGATCTGTTTTTAACTGGATAATATATCTTCTCACATGCTTTATAGCCCGTGAAGGGGATTCTGTGGAGCTCAGGGACAGGGAATCTTATATCTCTGGAAAGGAGAGGAGGTTCTTGATGCCCTCCCAGTGCTTTTCTGAGCACAGAGAAGGGAGTCCTGTCACAGGCAGAGGTGCCCCTAGGGAGTCTTCACCATTTTTATTCCAAACCTTGCAACCAGCTGGACAAAAAATGTGCTCATTTTCATACACAAGTCGAGGTTCTTGATTTTTTTTTTTTTCAATAAACATCCTACAATAAAATTAAGGAAACGTAAATTCTGAGTGTTGCATGTGAATAACACCATGCAATGACTCATACCCATAAAAGTGAGGGATTTTTAAAGGCATGGCTTGAAATTTGACCCAAGAACCTAGGTGGCTGAAAAGAGAACCACAACCTGGCTCACACTTGTGAACATAATTCTATATCAAAATCAGAATAGGCCTGAGGCTGACTTTCTTGTCTCTTTCAGCCTACTGGGAAGCTGGATTATGCAGAAAAGTGGAGCTCACTTCTCTGCTCATTGTGTTCTGATATTTCTGTCAAACAATAGATTTAAATCCAAGAAAGCAAGACTTTTTTTAAATTCTTTTGACTGTAGCTGGTATGTTTTAGCCTGTTGTACCCTAGCTATAAAATCAGATGGTATATTCTTGAACATTGTTGTGTCAGAGAAGTTTTTAATTTTATCTTGTTTATTTTTATGGCACTAATAAAAAAAATGTTCAGAGTTTCTATGCTCAGAGGCTTTCATAAACATTAATGAAATGGGTCAGTCCTTTACAAATCAGTTAATAAAACTGCACTGTAGCAGATGGGGGATGTCTAGGCTCACATTATCCTCAGTTTCTTAAATGCTTATCTGCTTTCTTATGTCTAAATGCTTGAGAAATCATAAGCAATAAAATAGTTTGATTACATCTGTGGGTGAGACAAGCAAGTTCAGAAGTGATGCCCTTTATTTGCATTGGCACAAACTGGCTTTTATATAAAATCTTAAGAGAGAGTTTGTTGTTGTCTTGGATTATCTGAAGGCTTTTGGTAGTACCAAAAACGAAAAAAAAGCTTGGATGTAAGTCTGATGTTGTCCTGATTTTTTCTCTTCAGAAGGAGTTAAAAAATGCTGTTTATATTTGCACCTGGGTAATGTTATTACTTGCAAATCTCAATATCATGTATAAACTGTATAATTCTATCTTTGTGTTTTTACCAGCCTTATCATCAAAATATCTGATTGTATCCATATTCATTTATTGGATTTAAAAAAAAATTATGTTAATACACCTAACATCTTTGTGAGATGCTAGTATTTAAACTTCCAAAGCAGATGGGCAATGTACATCTCAGTTTTTCCTTTCATCACTTCCAAAGCAGACATAATAGTCAGCTATTTTAATTACTTACTAGTGTGGGGTTTGGGTCAAGTATGCCTTTAAAGCTAATATAAAAGTTTCAGTCAATAATGTCAAGCAAACTGCTTGGTTAGAAGAGATGAAAAACTGTAGGGTAGGAAGTTTTAGAAACCAACAACAATGGTTTGAAATAGGTCCTTAAAATCCCGAAGGGTGAAAAACTTTTAACTTTCAGTGTAGTGCCTGATTTGAATATAAATGATTTTAATCTCCTTGCTAAATAGTAGATAGAAAAACCCCACAAGGGCATTAATGGCTTTATACATATTTGAATGTGCATGTACCTTGAAAGAGAAAATATGCTTAAATTTTCTTTATATAGAGAGATTTGTATTTCTTTATTAATTCTAGTCTGAATAAAGCAATAAAAAGTACAAAAAGATCCCTGGGGTTTAGCAGGTTTATATATATTTATTAATTCATTTTTATTTTTTATTTTTTTCAGAGGATTTACCCAACAGAGATAAGAAATAAACATGTTTATTTGTTTAACCTACTTATTTATCTGTAATATTTTCAATAGGTTTTTGATTCAGCTGGAGGACATGGATTTGCTGGTGTCCAGAATTCAGCCAACTCTGCTGAGGTAAGATACGCCTGTCATCATTCTGCATCATGATGTTTCTAAATTCTTGAATGTATTTCACTAAGTGTATGATGGTGCTGGATCAGAAACCCCAGAAAGATTCATAAGATGTATTATTGTTAGATGACAGGATTAGAATTCTGCTAATGAAACCCCTTTAATATAAGTTTTTGAACATTTCACTGTAGCCTTTGGAAAAAAGCAACAAAACAAAACTCTAGAAGCTTCTTCACAGTACTATCGGTACAGACTGTACGCAATCTGAGGGAGATTTGGGACTGAGCTTGTTTGAAAGTATCTTTCACAGTATGGCAAATCATAGAATGATTTGGGTTGGAAGCAAACTTTAAAGGCCATCTAGTCCAACCCCCCTGCAATAAGCAGGAAAATCTTCAATTGGATCAGCCTGCTAAGGGTCTCATCTAATCTGACCTTGATGGCTTCCAGAGATATGATGAAACCCAAGGTATATTTCTCCCCTTTGCCTACCTCAACAGAACCTTTGTATTTTGAGTATAAAAGCAGTAAAATCTATGTAAGTCTGTGGAGCACAGCATCAGAGAAGTGAGAATTGATGTATAGCTGGAGATAGCCCAAGTAAAAGGAGAGGATGCAGCATCCCCCCCACAGCATTATGCAGCTGTGATTGATGTTCTCTGGTGCCCAGGAGGAGGAGAGCTGCTGCTTGTCCATGCCTGGCCTCAGTCATGGTCCCTCTCCATTACTACAGCCTTCCTAGGGGATAGTGCCACCATCCTCTAGTCTGGAAGCAAACCAAGACACTCCAAAATCCATGACTGCATGCCTTTATGAGTAGTGAATGTTCTCTGTGTGCTCTAGGGCTTATGTAGACAGTATCCTTCTCCCTCAGCAGGCTTCTGCAGGCTCCAGATAAAAAAAGCAAATTAAGTCTTAGGCACAGGGTTTCTGGACTTTGTTTTCAAATGGTATAGCTGGATTTCTTTAATGGCAAAATGTGTCAGACTCAAAGGGGTATTTTTCTTCCCATCTACCCCTTGTCCCTTTTCCTCCTTTATGGCCTGAACCAGATAGTTGCCTGATGCAGTTTAAATCTTGAAAGAAGACTGAAAAATCATTGTACAGCACTGTTCCATTTTAGCTGAGTTTGTATACCAGGTATTAGATAAAAAGCCAAAATCTGCATTTAAAATGCAATATTGCTCTGGAAAATGATTAACTGTAATGAAGAGCTGTAATGACTCTTGTGAGGAAGATTTGGACAAAGTTCATAATTTCTCATGGATTTTTATGGGGGTTTTCGGTATCATTATGTACTACATGGTTTATTTTCTCATCAAGTGCATTAATTTAATGACTAGGTAAGAAAGAAATATATAATTATGCAGAAGTTATACTACTGGGAGAGTCATCTCTCACTGACATCACCTAATCCTATAATGCTGTTTTGCCTCCTGAAAGTATCTTCATGTTTTGTGTGTTCTTTGAAAAAGTGTACTGAAACACCTGAGTTCCCTTTGTTACTTGACCACTTGCTTTTTATTTCTTGGGATGGGAAAGTATTTAAAGCAGATCACTGCTCTCTTTTCAAAATAAATTATAATTATGAGGTATTTCTGGTTGAAATTATCTACTGTAGAGAACACTTACAAAATGTAGCATTGAGTGTGGTATGAGATGGCATCCATGGCCCGTCTGAGAGACAGCAGACAGTTTGTTCCTGTTCAAACCTGTTAAAACATGGAAAGGTTTGCCACATGAGAGGTAGCAAAATCTGTGGGTGCAACCCCTGAAGGTTTCTCCTGAAGGCCTGTGACACCAGTTCCTTGGTTGAATGCCGACCTTCTTTGGGAGGGAGGATGATGGAGCTACCTTATGCAAGAGGGTCTGCAGTGGGTCTCATGTTCTCTGGCCTAACAGGAGCTCTTGTTGAACCCTTCTGAGGAGACAGAGAAATGTTTTTGAAGGCACTAGGGAGCAAGCAGAATGAAGTCCTCTCCCTTTAGTGCTGTGTTGGTGAAGGGATGAAGTCTGTCTTCTCGTCCCAGCTCTAGATGGAGCAGCTTCCTCCAAATACAGGCAGGGGCTTACAGCCCTGTTTCCCAGGTAATGGGGGACTGGCAGGAGGGCAATATGGCTGCAGGTTTTGGGACAGGATTTTATGAATTTAGCAGGGCTGTGTTTCAAGACTAGAAAAACCCACACAATTTAGGTGCTGAGCAGAGCTGTGGAGCTAGAAAAACATTATTATTATTTTTATTATCTCAACCCCATTTCTAAAACCTTTTTTCAATGGATATTAAATATAGTGTAGGCATTTTTAAGATCCTGACATTTTGATGAATCATACAACAACTCAGAAATGATTCATCATAACTCTGAAAACCGTTACTCTGGCATCAGCCTGGTTTCACTGGCTGATTTAAAATGAAAAACCAAAAAATAAAAATAAAAATTAAAAAACAAAAAACAAGAAACAGAAACAGCATCAGAACTTTTATAAAATGCTGTCTGAGGAGGGTAGCAAATGACAAATAGTAAAGTCTGCTAGGGAGGCTGTATTTTCCCTGAAAAGGATGATAAAGCAGAGGCAAGTAGTGGGAGGAAATGATGAAGTAACCTATTGGTTCTGCAGCAGCCTTGTGGCACAACGTGTGACAGTCTGCAAATCCTGGCGCCTCTTGCTGGAAAATTGGATGGGTTGTTACAACTTTATGTGGCAATGAATGAATGAACTATTGTGGAATTAGTCACTGCAGGCATAACAGGAAAAAAAAAATCTCTTTTCATGCCAGATTTTCTGAGATGGAAAATGTGGATGAAGCAACGGTACCTTGACTGCCGTTAAGGAACATAGTTATGGTTAATAACAGAGGCAAGTTTATCTCAAGTTGTATGCTTGAGCATTGGTGTACATGGCAAGGAATGGACATATCTCACATTGTCTGCAGAGCTTTCTCTCCTGTCTTAAAAGCTTACGCTAAAAGGTGGCCTTGAACCTAGTTCTCATATGATTTGAGGTTTGGGTTTTTTTATCTTTGGCAATAGTGAAATTTATTTCAGTTACGCAGATTTGAACAGCTACTGTTGCAGTGCAATAAACCATTGTGGTAGTTGCAAACCTTTGAGCTGCTGGGAGCATCTCCCTCATTGAGGCAAGCACAGCACTGGTTTTCCCTGGAGGAAGCCTCCAGGGAATTCAGTCTGATTCATTTGTGCTAAACTCTCGCAGCCTGCCTGTCTTGCCCTCTTTCTCCTTTCTGTTATTTACACCGTGGAGGGAGGCCAGCTTTTATTCCCAGGCATGTGATTTAGTGTTGAGAGAACTATGCTTCTATAAGAATTATCTTCTTCAATATCACCAGTATTACGAGCAGTCTGTAACTACAGCCACCAAGGTCAAACTTCACCTGGTGGAGATTTCATCACTGCATTAATTGCAGTAGCATAACATGATTCCTGTTTTGTATAAGTAGTGTTAATTGGATTTTAGAAGGATTTCCATGCACCTGTGTTAATTGAAATTTCGTGTTCAACTAGTTAAAAGGGACAGTTGAGCAAGACAGACAAGATTCAAGAATGCCACTAGTTCATTAATATTATTCCACCAAACCTGTGTTACTCTGGCACCAAATTATTACTATGCCACACTCTGGTTGGCTGCAACCTGAATTTCTGCATTGTTTGGTAATTACCTGGATAGGAGTCCTTGCTTCATCATTTTCACAGCCACAGTTGCTATTTGGAAAAACAAAATAATATTGGTCTTTCTGTTGCTACTGGTAGATTGTTGTCAATAACTTTGCTGACTGCAACAAGGCAAGCAGTCCCTGTGCAGTGATTCTACACCAGCTTTTAATTGCAATGCACCCCTGGGCTTGTGTTCCTGAGGAGAAGAGGAAGAATTGCACAATCAAGGGTCTTTGTGTAGACAACAACATCCCTCAGCCCAACAAACCAACCAACCAAAAATGCTAAGAAAAAGCATTAAGGAGGAAGGCACTCTGGAGAACAGTTCAGGATATCGTAAGATATGTCTTGGGGAGCAGTACTGCCACCTCATGGGGTTATCATCCCTTTCCAGTGACTGCATGGGAAATCAAGGGACCCCATCTGCATAAACTCAAATGTCTTGGTATGAGTATTTAAGTGATGTGCTGAATAGGCAGACCCAAATATACATGTGAAACTCCAAATTCTGAACAGCTCTTGGTGTTTTTCTTCTCCTTGTGTGACTTCTTTTGAGCATACAGCCTGAAGTGCAGTACAGGAGAAAGTGTGATAGTGAGGGGTGAAAAAGTGACAGGGGATTTATTCAGGGTGGATGTTGTTATTTGATCAAGCGGAGTGGCTTTGGAATGAGGGAGAATGAAGCAAAATGGTAAGCAGGCAAATACCCTCTGCTGCCTATGAAACAATATGTTCTTAAATTGTAAATAGAAGAGGAGCACTTTATTCCTGTTTAGTCCTTTATTATGACTGGCCTTGCTCCACAGTGCTCTCTGCTGGAAGTTTACTGTATTGTCATTTTCTGTCAAAATTACAGTAATTCTGTTTATTGAGTTATTTTACATTTTTTAATTAGGTAATATTGTAGTAGTCCATTCTTCTTCAAGATTTATTTCCACTGTGATATAATACCAGGTAATTACATATTTCCACACTGAGTTAAATCAACAATTAACATGAGATAAAGGCATAAAATCCTATAATGAGAATGCACAGGAAGTGCAATCTGAGCTCTAGAAAATCAGATCTTCGATAGTGAATGAGAGCAGGTAACAGAACTCTTTCCCTGGCTTGCCATGTTGGAAATTCACAGCACTGTGTCTAAATGCATAATCGCTGGGAACTGCTAATGTAATTCTGCTTTCGTTTGTTTGGGGTTTTTTAAACAACCACATATGTTGTATATTTCTCTCTTGTTTCAGCAGCAAGTCGATGATTTTTTGAATGTCTACTGCTCAGTGCCAGAGAGCATCCAGAAGGAGAATGCTTGGGAAACACAGACTTATGTTCATTTCTGTGATGGCCAAGGAGTGGCGCTGACACTCAAGCCAGAGCACAGGGTGGAGGACGTTTTGTCTTTGGCATGCAAGGTACTTATTTTTCATGCACAGTTGCACCTTATTAATAGCTGTGGACTTGAGAAGGAACATAGTATATCACAGGATGCTTAAATAGTGATAAGATAATAGAATAATGATATAATATATAACATTAATATTACATAATAATATAATACCAGCATCTCCCTGTCACTGTCTTGACACATTGCTGTCTTTCCTTTAGTTGTGTTACTTATGTGTTGTAGTCAAGGTAGCAGGGTTGTGGAAAGGTTCTCTAAAGGTGTTGCTCGAGCCAGTGCACAGTGGATTCTTAAAGAGCAGAGACAGTTTGCCAGGCAGCCCATGAGGAATCTCAGCACGTGTGCACTCCTTGCAGCAGACCCTATTGTTCCATGCAAATTAATCACAGAGGAACAACAGGTTGAGTTAATGCCAGGAAATTAAGACAAAGTTAAGACTGCTGCGACAAAGGCTGTCATATATGTTTGTTTCTTAGAAGACCTTTTTAAGCTTTTAATTAAATACTAGTTCTACTTGTGAATTTCAAACAGTGAATCCCCTTCTGAAAGTCAGTACCAGCAATTTGAGAGGGATTGATAGCTCATGGGACAGAAAACTGAGTCACAGGTTGAAGTTAGAAATATGAGTTTTAACTACAGACAAAACACCAGCACCTCTAGAACATCGCAGTGTACCCAGCACTTCTGTCTCCACGTGTGTCAGTGCTTGAATTTAGCTCCTAACGTCATGATTCAAGTCAGTCAAATTAGGCAAACAAGCTTTTTGGAAAAACTAACTTTTTATCCCTGATTTCTGTTTTCTGGACAACCAGTAAATATATTTTTATTTACTTCACAAGGGGAAAAACAGGAGAAAAAGGAGCCCTGTTGTGCAAGATCCAGCTGTAGCTTTTGGCACAGGTTAGGGTGAATTTACAGGTGATCTCATTCAACTGGATTGAAGTTAATGAATGTTGAGATTCCTGATGGAGGAAAGGACCCAATTTAATGGTTCTTTGCACCTGTTAATGTTACGTACAAACAAACAAAAAATTACGTTATACAATTTTTTAAAAATTTTATTTTTAAGCTGTAGGTTTTTAAATCAAAATAAGCACACTGATTTAGCCAAGTCTCAGGGTGACTCTGTGGCATCACAAAGAAGAAATTAACTTCTTGTGGCTTTTCCTGGTGGAGACTGAATCCTGGAGAAAACATTTAATGTTTGGCTTTACTTTTAAAACCCTGTCAGGCTAAAGGGAGTGTCTGAGACATGACTTGGCCACCAGGTGGCATGATAGAGCTGAAACATTTTGAAGTCCTTAAGGTGGCATGCAAGACCCTAAAGAAGAAAATAAAATTTATAGAAGTTAGATTAAGTTGGAAAGGAAGTTCCTTACCTCTCTTACTCCATCATTCCAAAATATTTGTAATTGTAAATCTGACTTTTAATTTTCAATGTCTCTATCTCATGAAAATTTGGTTTCAAATTATTTTTGTTCTTAAAGGTTTTTCTGTTTTATTTTGTCTTTCTATTCTGTGTGTAAAGCTTTTCATAAGCATTCTCTAACGCTGAATACTTTCTGCTCATCTGTCCTGGTTCTTTTCCTTCTTACATTTTCATTCTGCTCTGGTGAGTGTAAGGAATCTTTCTTCTTAACAGAACATGTTTGAATGATATGTGGATAAGGATAACATTCAAAGGGGTTGGTGGTGGTTTGTTTGGTGGGGTTTTTTTCCCTTCACCCATGCTTTATAGGGTTTCTACTATTCTCAGTTCTGTTTTCCATCTGAGGTTTTTGGATAGCACGTATACAAAATCTTGTGCATTTGACTACAATTGTTCAGGATACAGAACACACGTAACTCATAAACTGTAACGTAATAAAATGTTAAGGTAATTACTAGTTACTCAGTAGCTTTAGATTTCATAAGCTGCAGAGATGCTTTAAAGGGGTTAAATAACTCTGAGATCCTGTCATTTCTTCTCTTTTAGAAATGTTGCTTCCTCCTGTTTTAGAATTATTGCTCTATTAATATGCTAAAATGAAGTGTTTTGTGCTGTGGTCTCACCAGTATCCTGATTTTTCAGAGCCTCCCATCAGGGGCTCAGCACTTTCAGGCTAATATCCTTTGGGAGTATTCCTATTTCCCTTTGACTTCCTGTTGAGACAGGATCTTTGCTTTGACCTTGTAGTAAAAAAAAATACCTGAAACTCTCTGATCATAGATGAAACACAGCAATAAAAATAAAATCTAATAAAGGCAAACCTTTAGGGGACCTGCTTGACATCCCATCCCCTCTCCTAATTGCCCATACATGCATATACATTTTTTATATCAGAAGCAAAAGTTGCTGAACAGAACTGAATCATTGAAAGTAGTCACAGAAAAAGATGGTTGTGAGTGTTAAGTTCCAAAGGACAGAAAACAGTTGTGATATCTTTGGAAACATATATTACTGCACAGTTAATCTAATAGCCAAGACATAGTGTTTATGAAAGGATTTGGGAGGATCATAGGGCAAAATGGAAATTGCTCTTGAACCTTATCTTTTAAGCAATGCATCTGGTTTTGTTTATACCACAATAATAGTTGGAAAATGGCTTTTTGAGGATTGTCTTGCATGATTTCAGAAGGCTTTTTGTGTGTGTTTGTGTGTCACTTCTTTGTCCTCTAGGATTCTGGAAATAAATAGCAAATTCCAAAGTCTATTCTTTTTCTTCCTTAGATGAAACAGCTGGAGCCAAGACACTATGGTCTACAACTCAGAAGACTGGTTGATGAAAATACTGAGTACTGTGCTCCTGAACCATACGAATACATAGTAGACCAGGAAAGTGTGACTCCTTTTAGATAAACTCGTCTGCAGCTGCATTTGAATTATCGCCTATATATATGTGAAATTTAGATCTATATTAAGGTTTTAAAGCTGTTCCTGGATTGCATTCTGTCATCGTCGTTCACACGTTTGGGTGGCTGGGCACTGCAAACACTTTCTTCAAGAACTGTTTGAGAATATGAGTGAGGCTTTTGGTACAAAAGCAGAGTGTCAGTATCTACTCCAGGCTGGGATTTTGATCTTTAGCTTTAGTCTCACTGATAGCGGTGATGCTTACATAGTAACACAATTCTCTATGTAAAGACAGCAAATCTTGATGCAAAGAATAATGTGCTTGTTTCTTGTGCTGTGTCTTTGGGTTTTGATGCTTGCATTTTCATAATTTGATGACTTGTGTAATGTTTTGTGTTTTTTTTTCAAACAGGTGTATGATGAAATAGAAATTTGTCCATTAAATGTTTATCATGTTCATCTTACAAAGACTGAAAACATAAGTGATTATGGTAAGCTTCAAGAATTCCTTTTATTCTTCTCATTGCTTACTTTCTCTCTTCAGGACTTTTCTGTCTCTGAGAGCGGCTAGAGCCATCCTTGATAGCTCAAAGTATGAGTCTGCGTAGGACTCGAGGCATTATAACAAAGACCCAAACTGGTTGTTTTACACTGGCAAGTGCATTTCTTATTTCTTGGAAGGGTCCAATTTCTAATTTTGGTACATTAACAAAATAACTCAATCTTGGAATTGTCAGAAAACAAAAATCCTTTCCCAGGAAAATAAAAGTGCCATCAGTCAGGCCACGGTCAAGGTCTGCCATTTTTTTGGTAGTAAGATCCTCCATTGGCACAGTATCAAGTGTCCTTTGGAACAAGTTCTGATAGGTTTTTTATCTGTGGGAGGCAGTTATGCCTAGGAATAATCATATACCTTGAAAGGATACCTTTGTAAGGCAGCTTTTTGCTGTTCTTTAGCTGCAAGTCTGCTATAAATTATTCCTTTCTAGGCTGTCCCATTCACTGGTCTGTATAGTTTGCTGCTTTATAGTTTGGGTTTCCAGTTTTTGGAATTGTCTAAGACACCTCTATGGATGGACATGCTGCAGAACTCTTAGCATAATGATAAGCCATGCCTGTTATTGAAATGTCACATGGAGTTGTGCTAGAAATTATTTTTTTGAACTGTAGCTTTTTTTTATAGCAGAGCATTACATTTCCTGGGAGTTGAAAAGTCCTATTAATTTTAACAGGCCTTATGATGACTGAGAAACAATATGATAATTTCTGTATGCTCCATGAGTGTGTTCTCATGAGAAGTATCCTCCTTCTTGTGTAGAGTCTACTAAATATACAAAATAAAAGGGAAATGTCCCCAAGGAAGCTTATTTGATTTAAACCTTTCTTACTTCAGGCTTTGCTGTCACAGCACAAGCTGCTGAAAATGAACATCTCACCCGTATATTTGTAAGTGATGTTCTCCCTGATGGACTGGCATACAAGGAAGGTATTGTATTGTGTTTATGCTTAAAACTGTGCTTCATTATCTTTTTAAAGTCCAAAAACTTAAAGAAGTTTTACTAATGCTGTCTGAAATGGTTCTTGGCTTTTACTGTTCACAGTTTTCTGTCCTGAAGACCATGGAAAGTATGTGATGTTAGGAAAAATGGTATAAACAGAGTAACTGAATTATCCTTTCAATATAGTGGAGAGAGTTCTTATTCAGCCTTGGAGACAGGGGCTGTGTTCAGTCATCCAATCAAGTGCTTTTGCACAGAGAAACAGACTGGAGAAAGAGTTCATCTCACACTAGGGAACCTCATGGGCTTGATTAGCTTCTATGACACATCGCTTCCACTTTTTCTGGGAATGAAAAGTAGCCTTCCTCCCCGGAACACTTTTCTGCATATATTTCTGTGAGTAGCTTCTCCATCACGCTGCTCAGAAATGCTTTTCTAGTCGGCACATGTGAGGATCACCTGAGTTCTGCTCTCTGAAAAACAAACCCAGAAAATGGAGGCAGAGATATTAATTTGCTACCTGATGGTAATGTCTACTTTGTTGTTACTGACCTTGAAAGACAGCCGTTGGCATTGTTTAGATTTACACAAAAGCTGGTAAAAACTCCATCCTTTGTTGTTCCAGTTTTGCATGAATAATTTGATCTGCATGACTGGTGCCTTATTCTTCCCTCATAATGAAATATGTGTTATGGTGCTGCATACTGGTGGTATCTGGTTGTGAGAGGTGGCTCTATTCTAATCTTTTTGAAAGCTGTGCTGCTCTCCCACCCACCCAATTCTCTAGCATCTTTAAACAGAAACAACTTGATTACTGTATTATGTGTTAACATCTATGAAAGTAAGCATGAGGTCAGTCTGTATAATTATAGGAAAAATTAAGCTCCCATTGATTCTAATGGATCCCTGGTAGAATTAGGCTATTTGAATTTAAAGAAAAAAAAAAAAAAGGAAAAAAAGGAATCAGCACAAGGTTTGGTTTGTGACCCTTTATGTTTTATATTACATCTTTTTTTTTTTTTCCCTTCTTTGCTTTCACGTGCTCCCAGGGCTCCGAGTAGGCAATGAAATCCTGAGCATAAATGGAGAGTCTGTGTCTGATCTTGACCTCAGGCAGATGGAGATACTGTTTTCACAGAGAAGTGTAATGCTCACAGTGAGAATGAACCATTGCGGAACTCAGCAACCCGTATGTGTGTCCTGGTCAGATGGTGACATTTCCAGGGACCCAAAGAGTTTATTGCCTCCTCCAAACCAGTCACAGCTGCTGGAAGAGTTTCTAGATAACCTCAAAAAGAACACGGCAAATGGTAAGAGGTTGACAATAATTCCACTACTTTCACCTCACTTCCAATATCACTGTTTTTTAAAATTCAGTTATGTTTAAAATTATGTGCACATAATTTAGAAGCACAAGTACAAACTGTTGAAGTTCCATTTAGGCTCAATAGGTCTGTTATTTTATTATTTTCTAGGGAGTAGAAGTGGAACAGAGTATGATTATGTCTGCAGGGAAATGATATTATTTTAATCTGTCCGGTTGCACCATCCGGTATTATCAAGTGCTCTCTTAATTGTTCTCTGTCATCTTGGGTACCTCCAACACATCCATCTCCCAGACATCAGTGGTTGAAATTATGTGATTGGCTTTCAGAGGCAGAGTATTGTTCTGTGTTTACCATGATTTACAGGTGGTAAAGTACCACATGACATTAGTACCTTCAATGCAGTAATCATCATCACCTTAGCAGGGAGTCCTTTAACTCTGCTCCCACTCAGTGATATCATCCTGTTCCTTTTGGGTACAGCTGCCCACTGTGAAGAATAAAGCCTATGAAAGCACCTTTTATAGGGATTGTCTTTCTACTACCTGCTCATATTTCTTGCTCAATGTAATACTGTGGTATGAAGCACTGAACGGAGGATGTATCCTAACAGTGCTGTGTCAGGATGTGATCCTGATGGGTTTCCCTATGAGGAGCACCAGGCAGGGAAGGTGCTTGTGCAATAGGGACTGCTCCTGAATGACATCACAAACCCCTATCCCAAGGAAATGCCAATGCTCACTTCTGGGTTGCCTTTTTGGCTGGAAGTAGGAGGTGGCACATTGAGGGGCTCACCATGCTGGGTGGAGGTGAGCCATGGTCCCCTTTCCCTTCCTTTAACTGATCTTACTTTGCCAGAGAACTACATCTTGTTATACCACAGTGCTTGTAAATGTCTGCCTGAAATAGAAAGTACATGGGGCTTTGCTCCCCTTTCTTCCCACATCTTGACTATTTTTCAAACAAGGCGGAAGGAAATTTAACCAGTTTTTCACTGTAAAAGGTGCAGTTTCCTCACTGTACCTCTGGAGGATGCTAGTAAAATTCTGCAGCAAAGCCAGCCAGGATGCACTGCTGTGTGAGGGGAGCAGCAAGAGGTACAAAAAGTGGTCACTGATTTTTGTATATAATTATGATGGTGAGTGTTTTCTGATTGGAATTTTTTTCATAATTAAAAGTGGGAAAAGAGAAAGAATCACATAGGAGAAGTTTTAGAATGGATTTAATTATAAAGCAATTTTATTAGGTCATCTTTTGAAATTAAAAGAAAACTGAATACAAGATTTGTGATTCAGTAAGTAGCATCTCTCTCAGGGGCCTTATTTCAATTTAAAATGCCATTAAATTGACTAGTGGCACATAAAAGTTAGTGTCATAAACCAAAAATTATGATTGAGCTAATTAATTACATAATTATACCAAGGCTATCATCCAGCTTGTTGGCTTGATATCATAGGCCAGCACTACCTGGAGTATTCAGTGTAATAAATGTATCTGTCCATTCACTAGATTCCTCATTCCTCTGGGATAAATTTGCAATCTGTGCAAATATTCCATTATAATACGAAATTACTGGAGTACGTATTATACTTTAAGCACTAGTAGATAAAGGGACATAGTATATTTGCTTTTCTGCTTAAAAGCAGTTAAGGAAGATTTATTTTTTTCTGAAAGAGAACAAATAGTTCTAAATTAAGCCTCGTGAGAAGAATTTTTATGTTTATTGAATTCAGTGCTTAGTGTCTGATCACCTGATCAAGTTCAAATGGAAACAGAAGTAAATGGCATTACTTTGAGTTAATAGATAATCATAAAGGGTTTAACTGTTCTGTGTCCTGTTACTCAGGAATGGAATAAGATTTTAAATAAGCAGAGGGGGTATTTAATGATCCAAGCGGGGATTTGGAGGCCAGGGACTCTTAAATTCATATCCGGTCTTTATGAAATCATAGAATCATTAAGGTTGAAAAAGACCTTAGAGATCATAGAGTCCAACCTTTGACCGAACACTATCATGTCAACTAAACAATCAGTGCCATGTCCAGTCGCTTCTTGCATATTTCCAGGGTTGGTGACTCCACCACTTCCTCAGCAGCCCATTCCAGTGCTTAACCATCCTTTCAGTGGAGAAGTTCTTCCTGATGTCGAACCTGAACCTCCCCTGGTGCAGGTTGAGGCCATTTCGTCTTGTCCACAATTCCCTCGGGGCAGAGGCTGAGCCCCACCTTGCTACACCGTCCTTTCAGGTAGTTGTAGAGAGCAGTAAGATCACCTCCTTTTCTCCAGGCTAAACAACCCCAACTCCCGCAGCTTCTCCTCATATGACTTACTTTCTAGACCTTTTACCAGTTCTGTTGCCCTTCTCTGGACACACTCAGGACTTCAATGTGTTTCTTGAAGTGAGTGGCCCAGAACTGGATGCAGTACTCAGTGTGTGGCCTTGAGCGTCAGGTACATAGAGACAATCACTTCCATGGTCCTGCTGACCACACTGTTCTTGGTACAAGCTGGGATGCCACTGGCCTTCTTGGTCACCTGGGCACACTGCTGGCTCATGTTCAGCTGGCTGTTACCAGGCCCTCTTCCCCTGGGCCATTTTCTAGCCACTCTTCCCTAAGCCTGTAGTTATGTATGGGGTTGTTGTGAACCAGGTTGCAGGACCCAGCACTTCACCTTGTTGGATCTCATACAGTTGGTCTTGGCCCATCAATCCAGCCTATCCAGATGCCTCTGCAGACCCTTCGTATGCTCCAGCAGATCAACATTCCTACCCAGCCTAGTCTCGGCTGGAAACTGACTGAGGGTGTGCTTGATCCCCTTGTCCAGATCATTGATAAAGATATTAAACAGGACTGGTCCCAACTCTGAGCCCTGGGGAACACCCCTCATGACCAGCCACCAGCTGGATGTAACTCCATTCACCACCACCCTCTGGGCCCGACCACCCATCCAGATTTTTACCTAGTGAAGAGTGCACCTGTCCAAGCCATGAGCAGGCAGTTTCTCCAGAAGAATCCCATGGGAGGCAATATTAAAGGCTTTACTGAAGTCCAGGTAGACAGTATCTACAGCTTTTCCCTCATCCACTAGGCAGGTCACCTGGTGAACAGAGATCAGTTGGTCAAGCAGAACATGCCTTTCCTAAACACATGCTGGCTGGACCTGATGCCCTGGTTATCCTGTTTAATACTGTTCTGTCTCCTTTGATAGAGTCAAGTGAGTCACTCTTAAGACCACACTTTTCAAATATAATTTCTAATGTTTGCTTGTCCATGTTGAGTCTGTTCTTCCAAAGCAGTGCCTTTGAAAGTCAGTTAGTGCTCACAGAAGGGAATCTCTTTCAAAAATCAAGGACGATCTGGCTCAAGGTAGTTACCGGGAGTTAAAAACCTTAGTGTTTCTGAGTTAAGAACCTTAGTGTTTCTGATGTTGCCTCTCTGTTTTTAAAAAATTTACTCTTTCTAAACTACTGTGAGGATTAATGTGCTAAAATTAACAAGGTGCTTAGAAAATGGAATTTTTCAGCACTGAGTCACACAGTAATGCCCTGTCTAGTGGTTGGTGATGACCACCAGACAAAAGCAAAACAAAATTTACTTTAAATCACTGGCTTCATATAACTTGGGTGGCAATAGTTTGTTCACATTTGTTTAAAGTTTTGTAACTGCTTAGCGTAACTTTGATGAATGCCTTTTCCTACGTACTCTGCTATGCTGAGGATATCCAATTATACCTCATGGCAAACTTTGGCAACCTTTACTGTACAGAAGGGAAGTTATTGACTTTCTCCAAAGCCACTAACTCTGCCACTCCTGAAAATCATTCCCAGGGAATCTTCTGTTAGAGTGATTCATTTTCTCCAAGAGGTTGTTATACCCTTGTATCTGTATTTTGGACCTGCTGTGGTTGTGTCATTCATCCCCCATGGCAACATTATGTTCTTGCTGCTGAACTGCTTGGCTAGTAATAAGCTTATTCTGGAAAAGAAATGAGATGAAATAGTTTTAAAAAATGCACTCATAAATGTGGAAAACTAAATAACAGAGCAACTAAATTTGCTCCAAGCTCCAGTGCTAAGGAAATTAAAGAAATATTTATGTAGAATTAAAAAATGAGGGAACTGGACTGAAGTTCTTACAGCTGTGGAGGAAAAAAAGGCCTCACTTTAAGATGGCACAGATATCTGAGAAATAAACGACAGAGAGGGCACAAGAATTGAAAACTGTATATTTAGGGCAATGCTGTGTGGGTTTCTGGTATATCTATGGATTGCTGAGGCAGGAGGTAGGAGCATTAGTAGGTGTGAATACCCATTGCAGAATGTGAGTTGCTATCAGAGTTGGGCAGTTTATTTTTCCTCAGCAAGCCTGTTTTTGCCAAAAAAAGCCCTCATTTTGATTAGCTGACACTGTTGACATCAACCCTAATTTGTAAATAGAACTCTGTGGCTAAAAGCAAAAAGAAAAAAAAAGGGTGGGGGATGGTGGTTCCATGATGAAACACATTCATCTGTGAGGTTTAGAAAGCTAAATAGGAAAGAAACAATTTTTAAAAAACAAACAAACAAAAAAAACCCCTAAAACAACCAACCAAACAAACAAAAAGAGTTAAAAAGGGAAAAAAAAAAGCACATACTTGTTCCTGTGCTCCGTGTTGTAATTCTCATCTGTGGGGTAGGGTGCTTACCTTATGTGGAGTGTCTGGGTTCCTGTCTGGGCCATCTTTCCAGAGGTGTAGTCCCAAGAGCAGTGAAGAAAGCTTTGGTGCTGCTGTCGAGCAGGAGACTTGCTCCTCCTTCTCTTCCTCTAGCCTTCCTTTCAGCCCCATAGCACTCCTCCCACCCCTGTGATGGCAGCAGCTCTTGCTGGAGCCCTTGAAGCTAATTAAGGAGAAATCTTTCTCCCCCACCCCGGCCCCTGCAAACCCAGGGAGTTGAACTGTTGGGTTCAGAGTTCTGACAAGGGCCAGAGCCAGGTAAGGAGGAGGAGCTGGGAGCAGGCAGGTGCCAGGGGAGAGCTGGTGTCAAGGAGAGTTACTCTTAGAGGCGGCAAGCTCTCTTTCAGTTGACCTGCTCACAGAGCACCTCTCTAGCCATTTTGGGGCATGGATTTTGCCCTCTGCTTTCCCCCCTCTTGCACTAATCCCTGGGCAGCAGTGTAGTCTGGGGCCTGCTGGTTTGAGTCACTCCTGCTGAAGCTATTTCATGCTGTACAAGGCAGGGCTGGAGTCATGGAGAGTCAGGCTTTGTGCTGTTTGACAAGTGGCTGGGCTGTATGATGGAGAGGAGCAACTACTTTTCAGCTCCTGCTCTGCTAAACATTGACATTTTTTGCAAAGTGCTACCGCTGCAGGAGAGGGTCAGTCATTTAATCCTCACATGGAAAAGCAGCTCTTCTGTCTACCAAGACATGAGCAGCTTTTGATTTTAATAAGCACACACAGAAGCAAAGCACATCAGTCTTCCACAAGTTTAATTTTGATACAACTAAACTATTTTTCAAAATGTGTTCTTAGTAATAACTGGTTTGGATTCAATTCCAAGTACTTTCTGTTTCAACTGCAATTTTCTAGATGGCTTAGGTGCCTCTGTAAAGCATAATTACAACTCACTGCTTCTCCAGAAAACTTTGCTCCATTCAGCTTCATCAGATACCACAGAGTTGAGGGAGGAAAAGAAAGACAGAGGTTGACTCTGCCAGCTGGTTCTCTGCATGTCACTGTGCACACCTTTCCAGGTAGCACTCCCTACATCCTCTTTCAGCCCCACCCTACCCTGAATATCAGAAAGATCTGTGTGTCCCACTTCAAGAGAAGAGAGAAAGTCAGGAGGATATGACACCTAAGGTGATCTCTAGCCTTCGACAGCTCAGGGCTCTGTGTGGATCACTGGCTCAGACCACTCTACTTGCTGCTGTTTGACCGTAGTTTTTCATAAATGTCTTTAATGTAGTGTTAGAAGCATTTTGTAAGCAAAAGTAAAACTAAAACTTAACTGAATGGCATTTCTAAAATAACTTCTACTTTTAGTTCTGTCATTTCACATCCTGTTTGTTTGTCTAGCTGCTGTTTCAACATTTAAATTCTCTTTGTTGTGCGCTAGGGCGTGTCCTTCATTGTGCTTCATGTGTGAGGAATCAAAGAAGACTTTTTTTATTCTTTCACAAGAAATTCTTTTGAGCTCACAAGAGGCGAATATTGCTTCTTAGCTTCCCAAGTCCCAAGGACACCCACAGTCCCATTAGATATTGGCCCTGATCTGTGTTAGTTGTGCAGGTCTGCATACATTGCTCCCTCACCTACTGGATCTAATACCAGCTGTCTGATGGTTTCGTGTGGTGTGAGGCAACATATTAGGAAAGCAGTGCCTCTTTTTAACATAGGCATGTAGTTCTCTATGCAGCATAACTGCTTATCTGCCTGAAGATAGATGACTCTGCTGGGTTTTCCTTTCTTTAGTTATTACCCAATTCAACAGGAAGCCACAAAGATGTGATAGAACATACTCATCAGAGCAAGCTCAAGCGGCAAGGTGTGTATTGACAGTAGTATTGGACAACTGTGATCGGTTGGCTCCTGCTCCAGCTGTTTTTGTGCTGTTAACACAAGGATCTTTGTCCTGCTCTCTTGTGAATCTCTGGGAAAAGACTAGGTTTGGCCTGTGACAATGCCAAACAGTAGCAGTGTAGAGGTTAATTCAGAGAAAGAATTTGTCTCTTCAGAAGTTGGATCCACAGGAGCACTTGTTGCCTATGCAGGTTTTGCAATACAAGTGTTTCTCAAGAGTGGTGGTTTAATGAACTCTTGCTGGCATTTGACAAACTGTCCCGTTGGCTTTCTGCTAGATGTGTGTGCTGCAAATTAAAAGATTGCTTATGCTATAAAACAGGACAGTCTTAAACGCTCTTCATTGTGCATTTCTACTGACAGAGCATTCTGTTCTGCTTTACTAAATGCTGCTGTGATTTAATCCCTGTGAAGTCAGTGGGCCAAATTGTTTTTCTTTTCCTGGTGTACACTCCATTAAATCCTGTATAGCTGCATCTTCTGGCTCAGTGATTTGTAGGCATAAATCATCATATTGCCTTTCCTACTGAATTCTGTAGAGTGACAATATGGATAGGAAAAAGACTTATTAATTGTGATAAAGTTAGAGACATCCACATAAAGACTAGTGCCTTAGGCATGATTTGAAACACATGAAACAGCAGATGTTCTGTGTTTCAC
Organism: Margarornis squamiger; assembly: GCA_035222235.1. Taxonomy (NCBI): domain Eukaryota; kingdom Metazoa; phylum Chordata; class Aves; order Passeriformes; family Furnariidae; genus Margarornis; species Margarornis squamiger. The sequence continues at coordinate 55,003,628 of JAWWTY010000106.1, read as the reverse complement.
AGAGGAAAGGTAGGTTGAGTAATTATAAAAACTGTCTAAGCTAGCCACAAATTCTTGCTAAACTTTTTTTCCCCTTTCTTCTTTCTGTTTTCACTACTTTTGTGCCTATCAATCTGAGATTGAGAAGAAAATGTACCACTAAGATGGTACACTTGGAACCTGGGCAGGGCTAGCTCCATTTGCTTTCTAACTCTTCTTGGTGCAAACGACCTCAGAGAGTGGCCAAAGCCATCACACACATGAACAATCCTGCAGCAGCAGCAAGAGCGAGGAGAGTGACCACTGACAACACCCCTGCGTGTCCAACAGTCACAGCCTGGAAGACATAATAGCAGCAGTAGGTTGTAGCCTTTGGGAGGATGGGGGCAACCCAACATGGTCTCTTACTATGTCTTTGTCCCCTGTACTGCAGTCACACATCTCCAGTTGTTGAACTGGAACAGAAGGGTGATGCACTAGCTGTGGCCAACGCTGGCCTCCAGTGAGACAGTATGCAAGAACACATTTGTTAGGAAACAAATGCATTTAGGTAACAATTTGAGAAGTAGTGTGAAGTGTTAATCTTAAAACTGAAAAGTCTAAACAGCTGTCTAACTGGCAAATACTTGCGCAGAGAAAGTTTAGAACTGTTAAATAACCCTCTGAAAACATACCACTGAGATGCAGCGGCTAATCAAGCATTGCTACAGAAGCACAGGCAGCTATTTCCTATTATGTTGCTAATTTGTATCTCCTATTGATTACTGAAGTAGCAAATGAGTCCAATTGCTTTGCCTCACTGTGAGCAGTTAATGGACAAAGGATCTTCCAAGGAATCTAAACGACTCTGGCTTCAAAATGGATAAAATGGATGTTTCTGTAGATATTAAAAAAAAAAAAAAAAAAAAAGAAAAAGGAAGTGTAAGAGAGTATAAAGCAGCCTACAGAAAGTCAAACTTGCACATGTAGGTGGCTGACGGGAGCTAAGCCACTGTTCAATGTGTGGCCCAACATGTCTTAAGCAAGCTGTACGATACAAGAATATTTGCATGAACATACTGGCTTTGTCTATACTTAAAAATGTGGAATATTTAAAGAAGAAGCATCACTTCCGTCACTGAAGGGTGAGAACGGTGGATGAAGACTTGTCCTGCTTGAGCATTTCAAATCCTAGCCAGAAATATGAGATTCTCTTTATCTAGGCAGTATCACATATGCAAAAAGAAGCAGCCTTGTTGCATTGTACATTAGGAAGCATGTAAAACACCTTCTTATGTTTCATAGTTTGCTCCCTGAAGCCAAAACATATGGATGAGAGGGACCATGAAGGGAACCTTCTTGTCTGGTCTGTAATTGCATGTCTTGTTTGGTAACAATTAGTCTTGTTAGTGACAGGCATCTAGTAATTCTATGTTTAAGAATCCTATCTATGAAGTCTGATGTTATGACAGCTGTATGCTAATTTTCTTTCCAGATTTAACATTTTGAATAAATTCCTGAATGAGTTTCCAGATATGCTGAAGAGTCAGTTTTTGCAGCCTTGAAGATAAGCTGAGAACGTGCCTTCCAGGCAGTTCAAAAATAGGTTACAAAACACCCAGAACACCAACAAGTGATAAAAGCCAAAATATTTCACAGATATTTAATAACTTCTGAATTATTCAATTCAGTTAGTTTTATTTGTTTCTCTAACATATTTAGTTTTTTAGAAACTGAAGTTACTTGTACTAGTAGACTCAAGTCATGTTAATTCAGCAATAAGAATCTGAGCTAGTTATCTGAAGTTAGCTTAAAGCCTTTCAGAAGAACTTGAAAATTTCCTAGGCAAAAAGAGGAAGTTGTTTCTGTACTGATAATAAATTTAGTATTTCATGATCCTTTTAACAATTGATTAAAGCAGCATGAAAGCTGCGAACTACCCTATAGTTAATAGCTGCAGTTACTGCCCACAAATAAATTTGAATTTACTCCAGTATTGAAGTGTGAATGCTTAAGTACCAATATTTGCCTGTGAGTACCACCTGTGGGGAAAAAATGGCCTGGCACTGTGCAATAGTTAAAAACTTACGTAAATTCCATGAATTGAGCTAACATGAAAATTCACTTAAGTCTGGAAAATTAATTGGAGATTAATAAGAATCTGCACTTGGGTTCTATGGTACCTCAGTCTCTTGCCCAGATTCGCAGAGAATGTCAACAAAGATAAAAAATGAATCAAAGCTTCAGCTTGAAGTGGTAGAGGAAATGGTCTGTTTCAATAGATATTTCTCGTTTGAGGCTGCAATCTACCCACATTCTCTTAGATCTGTTTTCTTAGTGCAGAAGTTACCTGGATACAGTTTTTAGTCTAAACCCCATAAAACTCCTCATGAATAAGCCCCATGTGTAGCAGCCATTTTTCTTAAGTTGAGGCTTGTACTAATAGGATATGAGTACAAAAATTGATTTGTTTATTTAGTTATTTGCTACTATGACACATGCAGAGGAAATAGATTAATATCTTGCCCACTTTTCCTAGGTGGAAATTAGCTTTCCACGTGTCACTTGAGCTGGACCATTCTTGTGTTATAGGCTCTGAATTTTTCTTCAGCTGACTTATCATCAAGTTTCTAATCATCTTTCTCTGTCAAAAGAGAGTTTAGAGGTAAAAACCTGCTTTTTTATGAAGGCCTTGAAGAACTCTGTGCCTCTAAACACCTCCTGATGTTTCCAGACCTGGGCCTTCATGATGGAAACCCTGGAGCATCTCCAGTGTACTCTTGTATCACAGCTTTACTGCACCTTACCTAGCTATATCCCTACACTTGATCTTCTAGACCCTCCTCACTTTTACTAGCAATTTCTCCAGTGCCAATGCCCGTTGTCAGTCAGTTAATGAATCTTTCATGGAATCTTCTATTGCTTTTCTTCTTCCTGACCACAGTTAACGTGTTTTTTGCAACCTAGACAAAAATCTAAAAGGCTGTGAGTGTGTGGGCTCTGTCCTGGATGCCAACTGCTGGGTGCCCCTTACATGCTGATTCCAGGGGATAACATGAACTAAAGAACTGAAAGGTCTTATCCTCACATAAGCAAGAGATATGAGTTATTCATAGCTGAACTAATGAACCCAGAACTCTTCATATCTCTGCTGAAACTTGGATGCCTTCTTTAACAGAGATTGTTAGAATGTCTCTTGAAAGCCATTCAATAAATTCCTTTGGATCAACTGTTACTTTTTGAAAACTCTTTCTTGTCTTTCTGAAGGAAAGGGGTACAAAAGGAAATGCTTACGGTCTTTTTTCAACTTCATTGCAGAAGAGCAAATATACTGTTGAAAACTTGAAATATATTTAGTTGTATTGAACCAAAAGAAATAAGCACATGTGTGTGTGCCACCTGCCAGGCTGAACTATTTAACTGAAGCTACGAGTGCTTGTCTCTGAGAGCGCATTGCACTGATATTTCTCTTCTCCAGGCAATGCTGGAATGGTTCACCTACCAATCCCTGTTTTTCAATAAGTCTGAAGACATTAAGACCACCAAAGCTTTGTTCCTTTCTGAGAGTTGGCTCAGACTTTGATACTGTTTGCACCAAGGATTTTGGAAATATTTGTTATCTTCTCTTGGAAGTTTACTTTTCTCTTGATAGTAATATTGACTAGAAGAATATGTAAACTGTAAGCTTATCATATTTAACTGATCAATCTGAAGAATTTGCACAACAATGAAAAATGCAGCTTTCCTTACACCTGGCCTAACTTTATTACCCAAGTGTAATATCTCATTTCCAGTTAAACCTGGCAGCCCTGTTATGGAAACTGTGTAATGAGGAGAGGAAGAACATTCTACATACTGAATGATCAGCTGTGTTGTCCTTTATTGGCAATTTCTAGAACACTTGGGAATTAGTGAAAATATTGTATACATACTTAGTTTGTCTTGGAGTGAGAGACTGAGTACTTTGAATTTTTCTGTGTTGTCTTCTCCTGTAGAGTTAGAAGGAATTTTTTGTTCAATTTACCATTGTCGTTAGAGTGGCAGGTGGAAAAACACCCTCTTGCCATAGTTTGAAAAGGGTGGTTACACCACCTACTCAGTGCTCGACATTTGATAAAGCTTGACACAGTTGTGATGTTTATTTAGCATTTTTTGAAATCTGTGAGAGAAGTCTGAAACAGAGCAAGCTCTGATGCATTATGAAAAAGGAATTATAAAAGAAACAGGATCCTCAGTTCCTACTCTCTCCTCATGATGATTTTGCCTTTGCAGTGAGCAGTTAAACTGGTAAGAGCATTGCTGACTAGAAAGTAATTAAGGCTTCTTCATTAATTAAACAGAAAAAGAGAGATAAGTGACATTTGCATTTGTTGATGGCTTCTTTATGGTAAATGAATTGCCGGATGGTGGATGTTGATGTTTTCCAGTTGATTTCCTTTGGTTTCTTGGCTGGGATTGTAGGACAGATTATTATTGTCTCACACATCTGCTAGAGGATGCGTTTCCATTGTGCCTCACTGCTCACAAACATGTGAATAACTTCCACGATCACCACTTGTACGTGTATCATTGCATCAACATGGGAAGAGACGTTCCCGTAGGCGTACGAGCTCTTGGATGTGCTGCATGTGTTTGTTTTTCTAACCAACTGTCCCATCTGCATGCTCTGTGCCTACTTTTAATTGAATGATGAGCGATGAGGAGCATGATTTAGGAAGTATGTTTTCTTTCAGTTTTTACTGGTTACATTATAACTTCTCTTGAATGATTATGAGTCATTTATCTGCCTGCCATCAAGACACAACATTGCAGGAGTATGGCATTCTTTGGTGATGTTGTTGGTAGCTGAAGGTGCAGAGTGGGTTCTTGGTGGTTCGTTGTAGAAACCAAGAAAAAAGTTTAGTATGCATTTCATGTGATGTAGTTAAGCATTTCATATAATGGCATTTTTTCTCCTGTGCTTTTCTGGGAATTCTTGCTTTTTTCTGAGGTTGCTACTCTTCTTGTTTGCAACAAGCTGATTATTTTGGGTTTGTGTGGCAGGTTTTTGGTAGCAGGGGACTACAGAGATGGCTTCTGTGAGAAGTTTGTAGAAGCTTCCCCTATGTCCGACGGAGCCAGTGCCAGTGGTTCCAGTATGGGACAACCACTGGCAAAGGCCGGTCCCATCAGCAATGGTGGTAGCTCCTCTGGGTTAACATATTTAAGAAGGGGAAAAACCCTGCATGATTGTAGCTGGACACAGGAGTAAGAATATGTGAGAGAAACAACTGCAGACAGTGAGGTCAGTGAAGAAGGAAGGGCAGAAAATTCTCCAGGTGTAGCAGCAGACTTTGCAGCCCGTAGTGAAGACCATGGTGAGGCAGGCTGTACCTCTGCAGCCTGAGGAGCAGTTTGTTCCTGAAGGGCTGCACCCTGTCGGAGGGACCCATGCTGGAGCAGTTTGTGAAGAACTGCAGCCAATGGGAAGAAGCGATGCTGGAGAAGTTCATGGAGGACTGTCTCCCGTGGGATAAACCAAGACTGGAGCATAGGAGGAGTGTGAGGAGTCCTTCATTCCCTGTCCCCCTGTGATGTTCAGGGTGGGGAAGGAGAGAAAACTGGGAGTAAAGTTAAGCCTGGAAAGAATCGAGGGATGGGGAGAAAGTGTTTTAAGATTTGGTTTTATTTCTCATTATCCTACTCTGATTTGATTAATAAATTAAACTAATATTCCCAAGTTGAGTCTGTTTGATCCATGACCGCTGAGTGATCCCTCCCTGTTCTTATCTCAACCCATGAGTCTTTCATTATATTTCTCTCTCCTGCCCAGCTGAGGAGGGGAGTGATAGAGCAGCTTTGGTATCCAGCCACGGTCAACTTGTCACACTGACTTGATATTTTAGTGTCTGGAGACACTCCTGTTTAAGAAAGTATCTGCATAAGAGGTTCCTGTATCTGAGATGGAAGTGATACACATTTCAACTCACCGAACATGATTGTGTTTCTGTGTGTTTGTGTGTGTGTGTGTAAACAGGACAGAGAGGAATACTCAACAAAGAAAAAATATTTTAACAGATTTAAACCATGTTTTGTTTAACTCATTATTATCAATCCCATTTTTCTTCCAGACAGGTTTATCACACGTATATCAGTAGAATAAATCAAATGTACTGCTGTAGTGGAGCTGTATGGACAGATTTAGTCACAATATACTCGTCATTTACTATGCTGGAAAGCCTCTCAGAAATGTTTCCAGCAAAGTAATCCATGGTTTCTTTAAGTAGACAGATGTGTAATTCTAGTGACATTGGAGATTAGGGTTTTTTGTGGTTTGTTGTTTTTGGTTTTGGTGTGGTTTTTTTCATTTGGTTGGTTTCTTTTTGTCTTTTTCTTCTTTTTTTTTTTTTTTTTTTGAGGGCGATGGGGTTTTTTTGTGTGTGTGTATGTTGTTTTGTTTTTTTTTTTAATAATATTAATTAAAAAAGAAAAAAAGCCAGGCAGTGCTGATTTGACCTCAAATTTGGATGATTTTTAGGAATATGTATTTCCTTGCATACTTTTCAATCCTCATTCCCAGCAAAGATCCAGAGTACTATATACAGGAACAAATTTGTACTTGCACAATGATAACATTTTTCTTAGTTCTGTGCATATTCTCTATAGTTTTGTTGCTAGTTTTACCTGAAAGAATAGTGGTTAGTCAGCCTCTAAGATAACAGTTTCACATTACTATTGGTGAACATATTTGATAATATGAATTCCATTGTAGAGTTAAATCCAAATTGGAATGTTTAAAGAAAATACATTTTTTAGGGTTTGGCTTCCTTACTTCCCTTCCACTTAATACTAGAAGTAGAAAGAATTTAAATATTAAACTTGTTGCTGGGTTTGTTTGTCTTTAGGGTTTGCATTTGAAATTCCCCCATTCATGAAGGTGATACTAGTATTTTAGTATTTCCCCCATGTGGAGTTGTTGTTGTTGCTGTTGTTTTTGTTGGGGTTTGTTTTGTTTTTATTTTATTTTGATTTGATTTGGTTTTCTTTTTTAGCTATACAGCTGTGTGGATGCTTCTGTGCTATTTGGGAGTGGTTGGTATGAGCAGATCCAAAGGAAGTCTCCTTCCACTGCAAACGAAGGAGGGAGAGACAGGATATGGATGCTAAACTGAACAACAAGCCATACATCCTTCCTTCCCTTCTTCCTTCCCTCCCCCTGTTAGTGCTGCATACAATGTGCAGTAGGATATCTTTTTTCACCTTTGATCCTTCCCGTGTAACTTTTTTAGCTTTTGCTATTTAAAATAACATTTACTGTTGGTTCCCCATCATCATCAACTCCTTCTGCCAAATGCTATAAAAATGGGCAAGACTCCATAGATCTACCTTTGACAGTCCTATAGACTACAAAGGAAAAACAAAGATGAGCATGAAGGGAGGAAAAGATGGGTCATCTGGACCAAGTAATACAATATTCTATTTGCCTGCTTTGGGTTTTGTCCTGATTTCTTCTGTTTATGTTGTCTGATGATTGTTTTAACCTATTTTAATCTACCCACAGTCATGCTTTCTCTTCATTGCTTACATATATTAGTTTTACTGCTTTGTAAAGGATAAATATGTTTAATGGTCACTTTGTAAAATAAGGGAAAAGACACAGGATTTTTTTCTTATTAACTAGTTACCTGAGATCAAACTCCAAATCCTTTATGCCAGAGTAAAATCTATCTCAGGTACATGTTACTTGGAGGTATGGGGGAGAAGGGCAATAAAACCCAGAAGGCAAGTAGAAAGAGCACAACTGGGAAACAGTAGGAAATAATATCCTTGGCATCACCTTACCCTGAAGAAAAGTCATGAGACCTTGATTCTTCAAAGACAGGGAAATGAGAGAGTAGTCAAGTCTTTGGCATCTGAGTGGAAAGTGTCAGCCTTGATGCTAAGCTTAACCTGAGCATCCTAATAACATACTGAAAAGCTAAATATCAAGATGACATCATGCTGAGTTATTTGCATATCTTTCCCTGACTTTCCTCTTGAGTCTGTCTGCCATGTTTTGTCTTTCCAGGAAGGATCTTCATGGGCTGTAAGGTGCTCTTTTGTGCCTAAAATTCCCATTTCCCTCCCTGCTTCAGTTCATGTTGATCAATTCTTGCCGACAGGTGCTGGTCCTGCTCTTCACGGACAGGGCAACAGCGACACCCAGGCGGATAGCTTCTGTTGTCCTTCACACTTTTCTTATTGCTAGCTGTCATGATTTTACTGCAAGTTGGGTGGTATTTGTTGTAATTACCATCCCAGTTGCTGGTGTCACTGATTAAATGAGAGTCTTATCTTTTACTTAAAAATAAATCTCCAGCATTTGTAGGTGTTGAGAAAGAGTTTGAAAATGTGGTAATGTGGTGTGAATTATATTCTAGAGGTTTAAAGGCTAGGAAACAAAGCAGCAAATTCTAAACGCCCTTCATTTTATTGCTATTTTATCATCTGAGTTTGCTTAAAATCCTTATTGATTTTTTTGGTGGCTGCTTTATGATTTTCAGCTACATGGATTGATAGTACTGCTGATAAAAATCTCTTCTTCACTTCTAAGAATTTTATTTAGAATTGCTATGTAAACATCTCTGCAGATTTTAAGCAGCCAATTGAGAAAACATAAAGAGAAAGAACACAATTTTTATATGAATTTTCAGCATAGTTGGATAGATCATGAGTTTACACGTAAATGTTATTGAAAGCTACAGTCTGTCAGTAAGTAGAGCAGAGCAGTTCTGCCTCTGTTTTTTGCATTGTGCCAGCTACTATCTAGACAGACTCCAAACTTCGTAAAATTGGTAAACTATTGGTAAAAAGAAGGGATTTTGTCTGTATCGTGAATTGTGGTCTTTGTTCCAGGGCAAAATTATCTTTTCTTCTTAAATCTCTAAGAGATTCAGGACTAAGTCGTGTCGAACAATGGTGTGTTCATCCAAGAAGAACTGAGCGCATTTAATTATCTTCACTGAATGTCTTAGCACAGAGTGTGCTGATTATAGATAGTACTGCCTTCGAAAGCACACTGTTAGCAAGAGTGTTAGGTTTACTTTGGTAGATCAGATATGCACATTGCTTCAGACAGTCTCAGATGTCCAGCTGCTGTTTGGAAAGCAGAGTTTCCAGGCATAGTTGCTCCTTGCTTTAACCTCTTCCGTTGTTTTCTGAGGGGTGAGGAGGATTGCAAATTCTGTGTTCCTTCTGGGTGTGGCACTTAGTGCCCTGGTCTAGTTGACATGGTAGTATTAGATCATAGGTTGGATTCAATAGTCTTATGTTTTCCAACATAATTGATTCTGTGGTTCTCTCCCCCTATTGTAATTGTACTAGACATTGAAAGTATTTGCACGTAAGAGCAAATACATGTCCTTTTCCGGTCCTATAACCCTCTAACTTATTTGTTTTCTTTCAAATGCAGATTTCAGTAATGTGCCTGATGTAACATCCAGTTTGAAAAGGAGCAGTACTGATGGCACCCTGGACCAAGTGCCACACATGGAGAAGACTGATCCACCTTTCAGGGTAAGAACATGTTTAACATAACAGTCCTTATGAAGAAAGAGACAGTGTTGTAGTGTTAATGCTCTGCATTTTGTTGGAAAGAATTTAAGGTGCGGCACTAATTTGGAAAATTTTTTATGTATGGTAACTGTCCTAAGTGTTTTATTATCTTGAGGTCGCCCTGACAAGTCAACATCTACAGCACAGCTGCTGCATCTCCAAGGGCAGTGTCCTGGGGGAAAATGGCAAACAGGTGGAGACTTGTGAAATTCATATTTCTGTGTTGCTTGAACCCTGTTCCCACAGAGAACAGAAAGCTGCTACAACTTTCTAATTCATTCAGTTTGTTTTGTGTTTTCTTTTTGCTGATAATTCCAGGGCTTGCTATTAAGATTGTAGTGACCATAGCAATACTCTTTTAATATCAGTAATTTTAAACTGGACTCCAGACTTGGAGAGGTGCAGTGTTTGAGAGCCAGTGATTCCCACACTCTGATTTGGAGAACCTTTATGTGTCTGCAGTTACTGTTTTGCTTCAGCTGGAGTAATGGATGCTCAGACCTTGTCTCAGTAAGGACTTAAGAAGCTGAGGCAGGAAAGCACTGAGTTAGAGTTCACCTTCAAATGCACTGGACTCTGAAGAGAAATTTTTCATCCATTTTGCTCTGAGTCAGGCAAATTGCAACCTATGCCCAACTCAAGTGCATATTGTTTTGAACCTCCCAACAGCTAGCGTGGGTAGTATTTTCTTGTTGGTGGCTGTGATTTTACCAGGCATTGCCGTTCTGACAACAGAACGGGTTTTTTTTTAAATTCTTTTGATGAGTTGATTGTATCTCCAAGCAAATTTGTGATAACACTTGCGTTATGCTCTTGCATAACAGGAATGAAGTTAGTTTTTATGGTTCTGGAATATATTACTGTCTTGTACTAGGTTGTATGAAAAATTGGTAGAGATGAGGCAGAATATAAAAACTCTTAAGACTGCAACAAGGAACATATATTGTGCCTCTAACCATATCTACTGAGAGGAGCTGTTCATCTCTTACCTTTTGAATTTGCAACCTACTTCAGTCTTTTTGCCATTTACCTAGAGAATAAGGAGAAGCCCTGTGATTGTGGGTCTTCAGCCCATCTCCTGCGGCATAAGGGGATTCTCACAGAGATGATCTGTATCCTGTATAACAAATCCCCACAAGTATTTGCAACCAGACAAGAATAAACTGCGTTTTCTACCCTTAGGACACATTGTCCCTTTGGAAGGAGTATCGTAAATTTCTCTACTGTCGTGTTTCAGGGCTTCTGCCAGGCTTTAGCCGGGGGGATCTTTGCAGGAGCACAGCAGAGGTGACCCCAAGGCTTAGGATGCCTTGAATGGCTGGTTGCACTGGGCCGGGTTCCCCTGGGTGCCTTGGGGTGCCCTACTCACCTGGAGTATTCACTATCCTCCATGCATCATGTGGACATATATGGCTAACCTGTCCTGCTGGAGAGGAGCACATTCTGGGGCATCAGCTTTGCCGTAGCAGAAGAACAAAGCCAGTCATGATCATCTGTGTCAAATACACCAGATGCCAGAAAATTAGAGACAATTCAAAAGGATTTAAATATACAGAGAACAATTGATGTACACTAGATGTTGCTCTGAATGCACTTAATTTGCTTCAATGCTTTAAATTACATAGTGCAATTAAAGGTCAAAAAAGAAGGGAAAACAGTCTACTCTCTGCCCTCTCTTCAGCCTCAAATCTGACACATCCAGCAGTTTTGCTCTTGCATAATTTGCTGAAGTAACTGCCTGTGCTGTATTGCAGTTCACTTCTTGGGTTGACATGTGGGACTGCTAGTGTCATTCTAAAAATTATCTGAGGCTGTCCTAGTTTTGTAGTTACAAGGGGGGAAAACAGCCTGGCAATCAGAGGCAGCTGACTTGGACTGCAGCTGTAAAGGAGCCTGTGACAGCTCTACAATTTCTGCAAATGGTTTGTAATTGATTGCTGTCTTTCTGTTGGAGGGTGCCTATTAGTGTCAGAGCATTTTGTCTGACCCTTTTGATTTCTCCAATAGATGTAGAATTAAAAAAAAAAACAAACCCAACAGTAAGTTTAGGTGATGTATATTGTATGTGCTTTTGTGATTGTGTATAAAAAGAATTAGAATGATTTCTGTTTTTATAGCTGTGATTTGGGACTGCTCACCAAATGAACAATAGGTATTGCTAATAAAAGCTAGTTTGAGGAAATTGTGCAGCCCCAAAAAGCATAGGATCTGGATTTGGTTTTTGTTTTTTGTGGTTTTTTTTCCCTTTGCCTTCTGTTTCCTGCATGTGCTGACTTGACCTCCCACGCCTGTGGGGCAGCAGTAGTGCAGGCACCTCAGCAGTAGGCAAGTGGGCGATGCTGCAGAAGTATGGGGGAGAGGAAATCTGTAAGCACAGCTCTCTGGAGGAGACGGTGGTGGCGCTGAGAGGTTCTGAGCACTGGAACAACAGGCAGTTGGGGATTATTTCGGGGGAGACACAGCTGAAATGCTCACTTTCCAGTTGACAGCAACTGTAGATGTCATTGCTTGGCTCTGAGGGGCAGGCTCCTTTGAAGTTTGGTTGATTTTTGTCCCATAACATGTAAGTAAATAAAAAACAGTCTTAAAGCTTTGGATTTAATGGTTGCATGTCTGATTTCTAGATTTTGTGTCACTTCTTGTTGAAAATTTTTGTTTCTTTGTTTTTCACTATTCCTCTCATACCATGCTAAGGTTAGGCATTATCTCAACTGAAAGTACAATAAGGCATTTCAGAGGTGCCTTGTAATCTCAAAGAAGTAAGTCTTTTGTTGCATGTGTACTACATTGAAATATGCGTTCATTCAGTCATTCATTCATTGATTTTTTTTTTTTCAATCCGAGAAATGAATGTATTTGGGATAGCTATATGTTTGTCTTTCATCTGAGAGCTAGCAAATTAATTAGGAGGACAAGAGAGGATTGTATTGTTCCAGAAATGAAAGCTGTTATTTAAGTTTTAAAATATTATGAAAAACACATGGACGTCGAGAACCAGATGCTCGTTAGTTCTGACAGCTCTGTATTCTCTGGGATACCCTATTTATACTTTAATACTTTTAATACCCTTAACCTTGTTTTCCATTTGCTTTAACAAATATAGATATTATACTTCTAACATTTTCTGCTGCAGTACCTTTTCAAACTGTGTTAAAATACTGTTTATATGGCAGCAGAATCTCATCCTTGCTGTTCTTGGTTCTGGAGTATGTAGGTGTACTGTTGACAGAAGAACAGGTGACCTCAGAAAATTGAGAATCGAGTACGCCTGTCAGTGTAATTAAGTTTAGTTGTGTTTAATCATTTTGAGAACTAATTGTCTGTGCTCCTAGTGCTCAGTTAAATCCTGATATGTTGACAGTTGCCAGGAATCAAGCTCTTCTTACGTTAAAATAGCATGAAGCCAAATAAATTAAAAATGCAACTTTCCCTTTAGCTACTCATGATTTCTAATTGCAAACTGCATTGGCTAAAAATGTTTTCTCTATCCCACAGTTTGTTCAAAGATGAAGTTTAGGAGTCTGTTACTAACTGCTTATCTTTACATTATATTTTCAGTGTATTAAAAATACCCTTTTATGAAAGATAAGCATAACTAAAAGGTAAAATTTCACCATACAAGTAGCTATTATTCTAAAGTCTCTTGAATGAATGCTGTGATCTGACTTTCGGTTGTCATGAATCTTTTGAGTATCAACAGAGGGGTATTTCTGAAATCATATTAAATATTAACTGACAAAAAGAAGTAACTTCATATAAATACATGTGTGACAAGAGGTAGATATATTTTCACTTTAAATATTTTACAGATAATAAGAAAAAACCTTAGAGTATACTCTCTGCAGATATTTCATATAACTTCGTTATATTCTCAGCTGTATCTTAGAGGTCTTTAAGAAACCCAAGGATTTTACTAGCAGTAAAATCAGCTAGTGTGATGGTTTGTAATCGTGATAAAAATAGTCAATGAATGCAGAATGAATTTATGGTAGCATCTTCAAAAATTAACATTGCAGATGCAGAAGTGGAAGCTACTGTGATGGGGGAAAAAAAAGGTAGAAAAAACGTATACTTGTGTGTTTCAGAAGTCTGATTTTTTGATGCTCAAGTTTCCTATGTAATGTCAAATCACCCTTCCAGTGCTTTTGAGGTTTGTGTATTCTGTTTATTGTGATGCCAGTTGTGGACCTTCGTGCATTTGCCAGAGAGGAGCATTTGCCAGTGCAGTGAGAAGCATGTATTTCCATGAAGTCTGCGTGCCTGGGATCATGGTCAGAAATCTGGTTTTTGGTCTCCCTGCATGAAGTTCTGCTTCTCGTGCTCAAGGAGCCAATGTGCGAATGTGCCTGACTTGGGCAACTGTTGTGGTTTTTTTTCCAGCCCTTCCAATCTAAAATATATGTGCAATTGAGCAGCTCATTTGCATGTCTGGTGGTGCTCAAGAGGTGTGAATCCAGAGAGAGAGACTGGGTCAGAAGGCAAACCCATCTCCCAAGTTCTCCATCTACCTCAACAAGCTTCCCAAAACAGTGGTTTAAACAGATGCAAAATACATGTGCCATGATTTCAAAAAGGAAATCTCTCTGTTACCTATTAGCTGATGTAACACAGATATGAAAATCAGTGAGTACTGTAAAAAGTTTGCTGCATTTTGTGATTTTGGCCTCTTGTACGTGCAGAATAGCAATGTACTAGAGGGATGGTTTAAGGAAACTAGTATTTTGTCTTCAAACTGTCTAAAACTGATTTCAAAACCCCTTCATTAGCAGTAGCACTACATCCATCAACTTCTTATGCAGATAAAATAATTCAAGGGTAAAAATCCTGAGGTAAAATATACATTCAGGTCTAGGTTAAAACCTGGATGAAGGACTGTGTATCCCATTGCTGGTTTATCTGAATGCTCAGCTGTTAAAGGTTTGATTTTGGGGAGAGGAAGGGGGCAACAGTGACAGTTGCCATGGAATGGTAGGGGTAGAAAGTAGTTAGTAATCATTGCTCATACAGTCCAATCCCAACAGAAAACTTACACAATTGTGCAGTGTTTGTAGATGATTTGAATAGTATTTTATCTTCCAGGAGAATGCAAGTGGATGCTAGGAATGATGTATTCCTCTGATTTATTGCCTAGAATACGTTTTACAGTGTAATCTGTAGCAGATGTGCTGTGGAGTGGTTCAGGGCACATTTATTCAAAAAACACCCAACAGCCTTTTATTGGTGCTGTTAGTAAATGTAATCCTATATATTATATGGATCATATATATTATATATAATATATATGTTGTGGTTCAATTATTTATTTTGATCTTGTGATGATACCCCTTCACTCACAGAGATGAGTTTGAGATCATCAGTCTGCGTGCATGTATATAAGCAGTGGATGATTGTCTTTTAGTGGGTAAATGTCAAGAAATGTTTATTTTTTCCCACCAAAATTAAACAGTTTCCTAGTAGGACTTTGCAGTGATAAAGCTAAAGATTTAACAAAATATACTGAATTAGAAGAAAGATTTGCAATGATATAGTGCATAAAACATAAAAACTGACAAGTATAATTCATGTTTTGATTACATTTAGGATGGTGTGGTAATGTATGCATGTTTACACGTATCTGCTAGATTTGAGAGCTATGTATCTGTCCATTTGGTATAAGTGCCATCATTCTTGCTAGTCAGTTAGTGACTCCTACCCCCAGAACATCCCTGAAGGTACATCAGCATTGAAATAAAACAGTGGGAAAAACAAACCAAACCAAAACCAAAAAAACACCCCAAAAGCAAAAAAAAAAAACCCCAAACAAACAAAAAAACCCAAAGAAACAAAAAACCAACCAACCAAAAACAAAGTGTATGTGGAGTAATTTTGTTAAGCACACCATAAAAATTAAAAACCTTGGAAAGCGAATGTTATTATTAATCAAATAAATAGCAGTTGTTGAGCTACATTGAAAGAAAGCCAAGAGGAAATGACCAGAAGCTCAACAGAGCCCCAAACCTATTTCTTGTGTTGAGGCAATTCCAGTTAAACATCATGATAGCTTCTCATAAGCTCTGTTTTGCATTGCCAGGCAGTTCCCACTTGCACAGCATGTCATTGAGGATCTTTCCTTTATTTCAATCGTGAGAACTTCTCTTTAGCAGTTGATGAGATCTAAAAGCTTGGGGAGTAGTCTGCAATTAACATCCTTTTTTTTTGTTCTTTGTAGGAAAGGGATTAACAGGGTACTCTCAAAATCATGTATAGCCTCTGCAATCCAAATGTCATTTTCTTCCAGATGTGACATGCATTTAGGGGATCTCGGAGCTAAGATGGGAAAATATCACGTTTCTCAGCAGTGGTTTCCTTGATTCATTTGTGCCTGGAGGGGACAGTTCTGCATCGAAAGCATGACAGAAGCCTGTGGGGAGCTCTGCTAATTATTGTGCTTCCCTTGCAGATAGCCCAGCCTGCGTTGAGCCCAACCAGAGTTGCTGGCTCCAGCAGTGTGGAGTTGCTGCCGGACCCCTGCTGTCTTCATGTGCCTTTTGAGAAGGGTATCAGTGATAGGAGAGAAACTGTAGCCTGTTAGAAGTCCATAATAATTTTGCTAATTAATCTAGGTTTCAGTGTATTAATCTATCGCTCAGAGAAGGCACCAAAACTGATGGATTGCACGTTGCTGAAGACTTGCTGTAAGCCTACCAGTGAGTGCAATTTCCCAGTCCTGGATTCCGCTTTGTTGCATTGATCCTGCACCTCAATAGGTGGCCTAAAATTTGAATCTAAGAGTTGCCTATCTTGGCTAACATAGTGAAGGAGTTTCAAGATCATAAAGCTTAAAGTATGGAAGGTGCTATTCCTAATGTGAACCTGTAACCAGGCATTAGGTCAAGCTGTAGATGGAGCCCTGTGTGCATAGTTACTGGTAGGGAGGCACAAGAACAGGAGGAAAGAAGACCAGATGGAGACTGTGCAGTTCTTGCACACAGAGGTGTGACCTTGTGGTGCTCTGTTTTTTAGGCGGGAGCTGCTATTTGTTGTCTTTCCTGTGACTGAAGGAAATGTCCTCTCAAAAGTAGTCACAGTTTTTGGTGTAAAACATGTAGATGGTTTTGGTCAGGAAAAGAAATTGTCTACTGTTGATGCTTACAAATGAAGGAAGCCAGTGGGAGAAGACTTGCAATGCAGCTTTTCTTTGTGGTTTTCTGGGAAAAATCCATCAGGCTTACCTGCAGATGAAAAGGGAAGCATATGACAACAGTCCTGAATCATTGCAACAGGATATGGCTAGCAGTGGCTCTCGAGACGCCTGTGACTTCATCGATGAAGGGCAGGAAGCTGCCTGGGACCCCACCACCATGGGCCTCCAAAAACAGCCCCGGTCACCTGCAGTGCAGGATATGACAGCAGCATTTTACTTTGCAATGAAAGGCAGAGAGATATCTTATCACACTTCTGACAGACCCAGGGAACTGGGTAACCTCTCTGCTAGCTGTAGAGTATTTGGTGGGGTTTTTTTTAATGTAATCACAATGCTGTTCAGTTACAGTGCTGACAGTAACATATGTGTTTTTTCCTTGTGATGCAAAAGCATTTAAGCCCAATTTTAGTGCATGCTGAGGTATGTGATGTGCCCAGGAGTTACCCATAGGACACAAAGTCACTTTAAAGTTGCACAAATTTCCAGTATTGGATTTCAGACAAATACTGCCTCCTGGGTACCATTATACACTTTGATGAGGCTTTGATTCCTATTTTGCTCTGTCAGGAACATGTAATGGCAAAGGTAGACCTGAAACACCAAAACTGAAAAAAATCTGCTACTTGCAGCAGATTCTACAAAATCCAAGATAACAAAAAGATGCCTGAAAGGATGGAAGAGGGAGGAGAATTATAAAAAAATTAAGGGTCCAGTTCAGTCAGATACACAGGGAGGTTCCTGTGTATCCAGATTTTCGTGGTTTGTTACCTGTTGTCTCTTAACTTGTTAACATATTGTGGACATAGACATCCTCTCACATGGTGGTTATTTCCTTCTGGGACAGCAGAATCCTTTTGTAGTACCAAAACAAAGCCTTGCCAAAGCCAGGGGAGAGGTTGATGTGGAGTTCAGAGAATCTATATTTGTCTTTACAGGGAAGTTATTGCATCTTTTAACATTTGAAACGCAATATATTGGCTACAAACAAGAACATATATGACTTGCCTTCTCTGCCTCTAAAGGTGGCATACTACAAAACTGTATTCGTGAAACATGAGTGCAGCTGCAAAGATGATGTCTCAGCCATAGTTTCTAATTCAACACTTAAGAAGAGTTTTTGCATTCAGCATGAAAGACATTCATTGGAAATGTTGCAAATAATATTTAAGATGCTTGAAATTAAAAATAAAATGAATTAATTTTAAATATTTGGAATGCTAACTAATGTTTTTAGCACTGGAATTAAAGCAAGTGTCTTCACGGTGGTGAAATATGCTATGAAGTACATTTTGAAGGCATTTAAAACCCATGTTATTAGTATAATAAGCATGATAGGAAAATACTCTGAAAAATCATCCACCCACAGTTATAAAAAGTAAAAAAAAAAGTCCCTGTAGATCACTGTAGAGATCTGGAGACCAGCTGTATTAAGCCTGAGCTTATAATGCTTAGAGACCACTAATGTCACAGAGCTCCCATTGGTCCAGGGTATGTGTGTGTATACATAGGTATGTTGTGTATATGAATTATGCTTATGTGTCAGCAGTGGTCCAGATGTTACAAAGTAGCCCACAAGTGCTTAGAGTTTTCCTGGAGGCAAGCCACTGTTTCCTTTCATTCAACGTGTATACAGACAGAGCAAAATTAGCCTTTTACCTTCATGCATTAAGGGCAAATGCAGGATGGGAAATGAACTCTATGCAGATAAGCACACCTATACATATCAGGACAATAGAGGGAAGCCTGCATTATGGAGGATGTTACTGTTATGGTAACTATCAAGCCTGCTGCCACTGAAATGGAGAGAGGAAAACCAGATGTCTGTAAAGGGAATGTGTGTTATTCAAAGTACACAGGAACAAACAACAAATCTATGTCATTTTTCCAGTGATCTTAAAATATTTCAAGGTGATGGATAATTTTACATGTAAATTTTCCATAGGAAAGTTTTTTTCAAAAGGGCTTGAGTGTCTATTGTGTACTTCTAGAGAAGAAAGGCTAAAGAAAACATTTTCGCTCATTTGATTTATTCTACTTTGTGTTGTTCCCTTTTTCGATTTGTCCAAGTTCCTCAACAGAAGTTGGAAAGATTACTAAACCATAATTGTATTTTTTTCTAATGAATACACATCAAAAAAAAAGCTGTTAATTGGTAACATCTTTTAGCTGGCATATGGCTAGCTAATAATGCAGACTTAATTAGCAAATCTGAGGAAAGAATAACTTCCTAATATGGAATTAAAAAGACCTGTCATTGTTTTTCATCAAGATTGACAATATTGCTTGGACCTGAAATTTAGCAACCTTTTTTTCCCCCCCAGTCAATGAACTGTGTTTTAACATGTATCTATTACAAAAAGAGAGCTTGAAACTGCCACAACTAATGCAGATAGGAAATGAGGAAACAGTACCTTTCCAGAAAGTATAGTTATACTCTTAATAAATGTGGATCTGGTGACCTGGCTTGTGTTATTTTTAAAATACCGTATGAAGTACCATAAATCTTTAATTTCCACAGATTACTTATTTTTTATTTTTTCTTCAGGCTTGCTCTGTGGATCCCTAGGGTCTGTGGACTACTGCAACAGCTAATGGTGGATAAGAACAGTATTCTTGTACATGGTACACAGTAGTCCATGTAACTGAATTTAAACCAGGCTGTGCATCCATTGAAAAATGAAATGTTGGGGAGTAGGCAACACCTCTCTTGCTCCTTTGAGACCATTTTCTCAGTTTTCTGTTATATAGTCTTCTCACCCAGTGAACTCAATATCTCTGCAAGAGAAAGAAAGGACATAGCTTAACAAGAGGTTCCTACTACTGAGATGCATTCTATATGCCTTATCAGCAGTGTGTTGTTTCAGGGCTCCAGCATCATTTTTCCTCTGATAGGCACCCTCTCTGAGACTGAGCTGTACAGTTTGGCAAATGGTGAGCTGTCAAGTTGTGCTAATGATTTGGAAAGAGATGGATGTGAGTTTAATTGCAGTAATTAAAGGAGAAAGCTATGTTATTCCCTTCCTTGTATGAAGGTGAATATCTGAATATCCTTGAAACCTCTGAAGCAGTGCACACAAATATACAGATACCCAGCCTTGTGGTATCATTTGGTTCAAGAGAAGAGTTTTCTAGAGAGCAATAGGCAGTGGCAAGGGTAGCGTTGAATGAAGCCTTATAGTTTAACTTCATTGCACTCTAGGAGTGCTGTGATAGGGGCAACATGGGAGTTGATGTGTTTTATTATTATGCCACTGGTGTAGTTCTCCTTTTATTAATGAATTGCTTGTCAGTCTTTTATCTCTTCAACTCAGTGTTGTCATGTCCTATAATGTTTCATTTAAAGTTACATTGTTCTTAGACTAATCTGTCTGTAGCCCTGATTGGTTTTGTGTAAATATATCCACATCAAGACTTTTACTTTCAAGCCTGAATTTATTACTAGCCCATTTTAAATTTCTTTTTATTGATGTAATTATGGCTAAAAAGTTCAAACAAAGGACAAGCAAAATTATGTAAAGAAATCATCCAGAGAGCTGCCTATTTGTTTTTCATTTTATCATTGTAAGAGCATCTGTATGCCACAACATTTATCAGCCTATACCCTTGACAGAACATCAGTGCTATTGATAATTCATGCTGACCTTCAGGGCAGTCAGCACCCTCTAGATATTTTTAGGTATTTGGCTAACTTTCTCAAAGCACCTGATGTTTTGTTTATGCAGTAAATTTCACGGGCACAGAGGCAGGTATATTTCTGGGGAGATCAAACCCATCTTCCCTTGCCATAACTGCACTTTGTCCTGCACTCACTGCATCAAGCTACTTATAAAAAAACCTTCTCATCTGGCACCTTTTCTTTGTATTTGTAGCAATAAAGGGAAGTATGACAGGTCTGTTTCTTGTCTCATACACTGCTTAGCTCTTTTGCACTGGGATGTTGTCAGTGCCTTTGATTTTTGTTAATCGGCACAAAAGACAAACTTGTGCAGCTGAGCTTGGAGAGAAGGTGTGTTTGTGGGAGATCACAACGGCCGTGGCTTCCTTCCGAGGGCCCTTTTCCTTTGGCAAAGTTTGCATTCACAAGCCACAATGCCCGCCTTCAGGAGGAGTAAAACGAGAGCTAAGAGTTTAGCACTGGCTCGCAAAACCCAGCAGCAGGCAGCAGCAGCTTACGGCTCTCTGCACAGGATGTTTTCTGTGGTGAGTTCTGCAGCGGCGTGTGTTAAGCTGGGGGGATGCTGCTTAATTAGGCTAAGGTGGTGGGGCTGCAGGAGCATGCCAAGGTACCTGTACGTGATAGGTACGGACTGTCCCAGCATTAGTAATCAAATAATGGATTCTGGTAATGTGTAGTTGGTGGGTGAGTTTATACCAGTAGTCTGCATGGGAGAAAAGGTTTGGGCTTTGTGAAGTTTGGGGGAGGGAAGGGTGGGTTGGTTGCCGGCACTGTTTGCTTCTGGGCTCAAGCAAACTGTTATTTCTCGCATCTGTCAGAGAAAGGATTAAGTAAAACTCATATTTTGACAAGAAGTGGGATGATTTTTAAAAAAGATTTTTCTAGAAATTTGGAAATAACTGCAGCATGAATGTTTTAACTATTTCTCCATTTTTATTTTTTTTTTTTCACAAATAAGTTAGAATTGTGGAAATAGCTGTAAATATATTTCATAGGTGGTAGGAAAATACATGACTCTTCTGCATTAAAATTGACAACATCAGGATAAGGACATGGGGAAGGAAGAACTGACAATGTTTTCACAAGATCAGGGTTTGGGAAAATTTGTATTGTGTGTTTAGATATTAACTGATGAGTTTCCTTTTTGTTATCTGGGCTGTCAGGGTTCCTCTCTCTTTGTATCCTGAAACTCTCATCTTTACATTTTGTATAGTCAGGATTTAATGTTCTGCAATGGAAATGACTTCTGCTTTGCTTTTGACTTTGGTGTGAGTTGGGTCAGATGATGTTGGGACTGATTTTAGAGAAGCTGAGCACAGCATCTATGAACTCAGTTGTTGCTGCTAGTCCTGGGGATCTGGTCAATGTGGGCTCTTGGGCCCAGATCCCTGCTATGTGACTTGGTTTATAACTAGAGTTTCAGTCAAATACCTCAGTCACCACCAGTTCTTCTGTACTTGAGGAGAAAGAAGGCATCTCTCTGTGTGCAAGTGAGAGGAAAGATTTGCCACCATGCAAATATCAATAGCTCAGGCACCACATCAAATGGGTTGCATCTTAGCTGTTTTACATGGCTGTGTGTTTAGTCTTCTTTCAGGCCTTTGTGCTGTCCAGAAAGAGTTACTGGGTCATCAGCACCTCTTCTTATTGTACTTGTGATTTCTAAATGAGGCTGCTGACATCTGCTTATGTTACCAGAAGAGGCTGACTTTGCTAACATAAATCTCTCTGAAACTGAGAAATTCTAACTCAAAGACAAAAGTTCATTTTTAATTCCTCACCTGTTACATAGTCTGATACTGCCTAGCAGGGCACCTTCTCATACTGCACTGAATAGGGGTTGCTTCTCCCTCCTTAAAGCATAACTCTAACTGTGCTTTCCTTATTGCTATGAAAGCTCTGAATGAACATTAAAAAAATACCCTTCTTTTAGCAAAGTTTTAAACATTTTATTTAAAAGATATGCAAGGGATACAGTGAAACAAAGCACACCGCTAAAATTTCAGCAGTGTCAGTCACGAACAGTTTCATATTCTGAATGGCCTTGAAGTTGAGTAAAGAAGGAGGAGCAGAAAATAAGTGATGACTGAGGCTACTGCTTAGTTTTAGCTTCTGTTGCCCAAAGGTGAGCAGCACTCTTGCCCAAATATCTATGGTGAAAATCCCACAAGGTATTTTTCAGTAAAATTCTGCTGACATTTTTCAGTTTTAATGAACAACTTAGAGGAGGGATGTACTGTATTGATGTGTAACATAAAGCAGCTTTTTTCTGTGGTCTTTAAGGAAACTAAGGCCCGCAACTTTCTAGCTTCTTATGTTGCTTGGTTGCATCTCTCAGGAGATGTCAGAGATGTCCATAGAGTGATGCAACCACGAAAAGATGGCGGCTGTTAGGGCTACCTTTGTTCTGGAGAGAAGCACCTTCTAATAAAGTAAAAGTGATCGACAACTCCAAGAGCTTTCCTTTTACACAGAGTGAAGGATGCAAAGGCATCTCTGGCCAGTTGTTCATTTATCAAAATTCTTTGTAATTGCATTTCTTCTGCTGACTGGTGCATTCAATCTTCCTGCAATTACATACATCAGACAAAGCTGAGCTGTTAGCTTTTGGTTTTTAGATGGCAAAAGTCTAATCTGTTTCTGCAGGATGTTTCTGACCATATTTCCTCTTAGGATAGGGAATTCAAAGGCCTGGTGATCCACCCTATGGATCTGGTCGGTGCCCTGCACAAGCGTACAGAAACCTGAAAACCCTTCAAAGGGCATGCATAGTTTCCACCTCACCAAGGAGTCTTTCTTAAGCTGTGTAGAGTTTTCTAAGCCTACTCAAAATATTCCTTTCTGTCACTTTTTCAAACAAACCCTGACAGACTGGTGGAATACATGATGTGTATAAATGAGGGTAAAGCAAACAGCAATGTGCAGAGACACCGTAACACTAATTGACCTTGTGCGGCATTTATGCTCCATCAGTATCATTCGATAGAAAGTCACAGGGTAGCCATGAAATCATTGTGCTAGTTCTTAGCCACTGCTGATTAATGTCTTCTGCTCTCTCACTGATTAATTTTATGGAGTTTTGTTACTCTGATGGGGATAGCACAGTCTCAAATGATGAAACGCTTGTCTGCAAGGAGCAAAGCAAATCTGCAAGACATCCTTGTAAGAGTATCTTTTTGTTCACTTTAGGGGAATAATCTGTAATATTTTTTATCACAAGTATTATTGAAAATGGAATGTGCTTTCATCTCTGTCTGACATGCTGAGCACCACTGCGGTGGTTGACTGTGGGTCAAGGTGACTGGCACTTTCCCTTCTGAGGTCACTATGAGCAGTCCACATTCACAGGGAATAATCCCTACAAAAGGATGTGGGACCCAAGTCTAAGTCTCAAACATGCGGGGGTGAAAAAAGTGTTTCTCAAGGCTACTACACATCCTTCTGTTTTCTTAGAGGCCAAGAGATAAGTATGGGACAGGAGGTTGCTCTCCCTGACTGCTGGGTGTGTGGAAGGATTTATACAGTTTTGTTGGAAAATCTTTGAATATGGCCAATAAACCAGCACAGTGCTGCCTAGTTTCCTTCTACTTGAAATGCAAGTCTTTGGGCTTTTTTCCGTAAGCCCTGCATAAACTCCATACTGTTAGTCTAAATTTTGTATATTTAGCCTTATCTTTCTGCTGTTCAGTGCCAAAGGTAAGCTGAAGCTGCCTGCAATCCCCTGTACATGGCATAAATAATTTTTTTTTACCATTTACTAAGCACAGACAGTCTTGGTCTTGTGGAAATAAAAGCAGCAGCTGTGTGCTTACGGAATTTATCAATTGCATCTGAGGGTCAAATCTGCCTGCGTTAGACATTGTAATGTCAATGTCAGGGCAAATTCTGGGTTAATTCCCACCATAGTTCAAGATTACACTGGATGTATATAAGTATCAACTGGGGACTCCTCTTGAGTCTTCTTGGCTTAAGGGCACTTGACTGCCAAGCTCTGATTTGACATTCAGAATGCCCAGGTGGCTTTAAAATCCCAGCTGCAGTCAGTAACAGGACAGAGGCTGAGCCTTTTCTGTCTACACATACAAGATATGAAAGAGATGTTCTTAGGGATTGTCACTAAAGCCTTTCCAGAAAAGGTCTGTTTTAAACAGTTTAAAAGAGTAGGAAATAGTTTAGTATGAGAGGCAGAAAGTAGCATCCAGAGCAGTGGGAAAGAAAGGTAGAGATCCCAACCTGGGTGGTACAGGAATTTTGGGAAGAAACATAAAGGAAGAATTGTTTTTATACCTCTCTACTTTGTTGCTATGAAGTTTCTCACTAATACTAGGCTCTTTGTCAAGAAGCAGTGGTTCCACTGGCAAAACAGGTTCCAGTGTCTTCTATGGTCTATGCAATGTGTATGAGCGAACGTGAAATACTTTTGTCCTGTGATCAAGTAGCATTTCGTGCTTGCTTTGACCTGAATGTAAATACCACAGTGTGTACAAAGAGTGAGATCTGGATATTGCACAGTCTGGAAGCCTCCCATAAAGGGAAGGACAGAGAGCAGCAAGACTTAAGGAAAGGACAAGATCTGTGAGCAGTGCAGGAAGCCAAGGGCAATACTCTTAATGCCAAATTTGCAAATATATTCAGGAACATATTAAAGTTGATAAAAATCAGTGCTTGTTGGCAGTACCTGAGAGGTAATCCTGTGCCTTGGACTTAGGCCAGTTATGCAGAACAATTTCTGACACCAAAATTATGTTGCTTAGGTGACCGAAAAGTATCTGTGTTGAGGAGTATCGTCTGTTTCGATATGCTTTCCTATCCAGTGTTTCTTGGTGACAGATGAAGCTCTGACCCCCAAACTGATGGGGATGTAGAAATAGCATGTTCCCCAATGTCCGCCTGCTCTATATGTGAAAGTGGTTGAGGAGGAATAGAGGACTTCTAACTCCTCCTTGTAAAACTGCCTGATGATGATGCTTATGACTCGCTTTCAATAGGCTGCTTTTGCATCCTTGATCCTAGTGTCCTTGATCAGTCGTCAGGCTGATGTAAATCAAGCTGCCCATGCGCAGCTTGAGCTGTAGAGTGTAAAATCTGAGACATTCTGATACAAATAACAAACCTTTCTGACATCAGAAACAAAGAAAACAAAACTGAAGTACTTTGGCATTCAGCTGTTTAGAAGTTGTTTTTAAAAAACATACATAGATACACACTGCACTTCCTAAATTGTGATTTGTCTCCAAACCACTAATTAATTTTAGTTTCACAGACTGACTCTGATTTTTAAATGTATTTCATTAGTGTGCAGCTGTAATTTCAACAAATACCATTCAATTTATGTTGCTTTTTGCTGGGTCCTAATAACTGTTGAAAATACTAAATGTATCTAAATTTCATAGTCCTGCAAGCTGTCATTATACAGGACTATGAAGCTGGTTGCACATATCGCTGAGGAAAATAGCTTAATTTTTTTAGAGTGGTGGCATTGTTCAAAACTGGAAGCTGTGAAGCTACAGAGTTATATGGACTACATGGCAAATATCTGACATTTTAACATTTATTTTCATCTTATAGGTGTCTGATCACAGGAATGGTTGAGATGAAATATTGCTAGTTCATTTAGCCTCTGCACTACTGAAGGCTTTGCATAACTCAATTAATTTGCAGAATAACTTTTGCATTTGCTCATTTGATGGCCTAGTATGTTGGAGAACCTAGTTACACAGATAATCAGGGGTGAATCGGGACACCCAAAAAGGATCATGTGGAATAAATGACTACAGATTACTACACACCATTCTGAAACGCACACATGTCCAGATATCTCCACTGACACAAAACCTACACTTGAAATAAGGCAGCAATCCTCATTTGAATGCATTTGCTAAATACAGGGTGATAAATGGCACAACACAGGCAACTGTCCAGTTTCTTAGCAAGTGTCCAAATGACAGAAGCACTGAAGAAGAATTATTTCATGTATAAAGATGTGGATACTGAATGCTGTTAAGTTAAACTTGGGTAGTCATATTTTAGCTTTCAGGGAAACGCTATGTAAGAATGAGAACAGTGGAATAATTTTCAAAGTAAGCATTAAAAATTATTGCCTGCAGAAGTTGCTCTTAGATATTAGTGGTGGTCATGTGAGAGAAAATTACACAACTATTTCATAGTGTCAGATATATCTCTTTCTCTTCCATCTTTGCCTTACAAGATTAACTGCTGTTCCATCTTCAGTGCCTACCCTACTTGAAAATTTTCTGGGTCATTTTTCCCCCCACGTTTTTATAATTCCTCTAAAGAATCTCAGAGGTTTACTTTTCCATCTGCCTTTTTTGAGAGCAAAAAATCCAGATATGTAGTTGTCTCCTTGGAGAGAAGGCATCTGAAAGTCTTTTGACAACTCAGGACATTGGAATTTGAATCTTCAGCTAGATGTTTCATTGTTTATAAAGAACAACAAAACACACAACACAATATAGGTAGCAGATGACAAAGAATTATTTTGGATTCTTATAAGATATTTATCTACTAATTCTTTCTATTTTGATGCTATGAGTGTTGCAAAATAAGAGCAATGGAAAACAGTATGAAGCTGGTGTCATAAGAATAAAGTATTTGATACATCTGAGTGTTCTCTCATCTTTTGCATCCCATAAGCTTGTATCTGAAGACTGAAAATAATTTGCACCTGAAAATCACTAGAAAATTTTAAATTCATTTTACTGCTGTGATCTGGATCTGCTGTAAATTAAAGCTGTTCAAAGCTATCAAGATACACATGGATAAAAATCAATGGCAAGTTCTGGGCCCTGAATTTGGAACAAGGGCAAAATTGGAGGAATTTAGAAATAACTGTAGTGGAGCTTGTATTCTGAAAACATCAGCGCTTGTCTCTTTCTTCTCACTTAACAGAGCGCAGAACAGATCAGTGCCTTGTGTCGGAACTTCCAAGAAGTCCAAGCAAGCAGTATGGAAGGACAGAAGGACAACCAGGATCCACCTCCACGACCACTGGCTCGCCACCTTTCTGACGCAGATAGATTGAGAAAAGTCATCCAAGAACTTATGGACACTGAGAAATCTTATGTCAAGGTAAAAAAAAAAAAGTAAAGCCAGGCTCACTACAGCCTTCTTTTTGAGGCTGACCATGACTTGTGGATGGTCTTGACATAACTCATACTTATTTCTATATAACCAGCCCTCTACAAGGGCCATAACCTACAAAGTCTGCTTATCAAATTGTTCCTGTTGGTTTTAGCAGACTTGCTCCTGTAACAGAGGCTGTAGGATTTGATGGAGTAGCATTACTTCTAGTCAATTTGTAGTTATATTGGAGAGTGGTAATTTGTGGGTAGTAGATACCTGCAATGCAAAAAGGGGTTTCTAGGGGATGTTTCCCTAGTTCTCAAGATGAAAATAAGTCTGGTAGAAGAACAGATTAGTCTCCTACAAATCAGGAAAAAAAAGTTTAACTGTGGAAAATAGTGCATAATTATTTTTGAATCAGCAAAGCTAAAAGTTATTTGTAGCATCACAAGTATGTTACTTCTCTGACTGTTAAGTCCATAATTTGTTCGATGTATTTCTCTTCATTTTATAAACCCCAGACCGATGTGACTGGATGCCAAAAGAAACATAAAAACATGGCAGTGTTCTCAGGTAGTTGCTTGTTTTCCTTCTACATGGAATTTCTGCTGTTTCTCTTCTCAGAGTCTGAGAGCCCTGCAGAGGGCTCCAGCCCTGACGTCATACTGTGGTGTGGAATAATAAGTCTTCAGAAGTGGCATCAGTTCTTTGAAGAAATGACTGAAAAAGTCTTTGATCACATCCACCTGACAACATAACTGAACATTTTAATAACTAATAAGATTTTAAAATACTATTTTTCCTCTGAATATTACTACAGATGTTTAAATGAGTGGCTATTTATATGGTTTATCTAACATGATTAAACCATTTGATGCTTTTCATAGAGAGGGACTCATTAGAAAACCACCATCTGTAACATTTTTTTCCTCATGCCAGACTAAAATATAATTTGTTATAATCTAGCTGTAAAGCCTTAAGGATGAAACAAAAACATTACACTAAACTCAGTTTTGGTCTAATTTAGCAATAACTTCAGTGCTAACAAAATGCAGGTGATTTTGTTACTGAAAAGGAATTTTATCTCTAATTCATTCCCAAAACTTACCCCTATCTCACAGTCACATAAAGAGCAATTTCAAAATGTTACATAAAAAGCGAACAAATACTCTTTTTTGCAGGACTTGAGCTGCCTCTTTGAGCTATACTTGGAGCCCCTTCAAAATGAAACCTTTCTCACTCAGGATGAGGTGAGGAGATAACTGAAAGATACGCTTTTCTTTCTTTTTACATGTTAAGACCTTGGCACTTATGTTTTTCATTGCTGACAGCAGGACAGAAAAAGCAGCCAACAAAGGTAACAATAGGAATTACACCAGTCAGTGCCTTTCTGTCTGGTGTGTGCGTCACTTCTTTTTCTTAAAGGGTAATTGTTCTTCTCAATTAACTGCTAAGAAATCTTCACTTTTTGTATAGATTTTTTTTTATAAAACCGGTTTGAAAAGTATTAACAAAGATGTTACTGGCCTTTGCAACCTCTTTGTGTGTTACATCTCCTTAGTCCACTGTTTTCATAAGACCACTCCTAGGTGCATGGAGTGCTGTACTTCACAGCCTGATGTTTTTCACAGATGGAGTCCTTGTTTGGCAGTCTGCCAGAAATGCTGGATTTCCAGAAGGTGTTTTTGGAGACCCTTGAAGATGGAATATCTTCTTCCTCGGATTTTAATACATTGGAAACGCCATCTCAGTTCCGGGTAAATATTTCGTCATTTCGTACTTTGTGGTGTGCCTGCAAATGTTCGTGAAAATCTGGCTCTAAGAAGTTTCATATGGTTGCTTTCATGTTTGAAGCTTTACTTTGGCTTACAGACTTCTATTCAGCAATGAAAGATAAGTGCTATTTCTCATGGGTTTACCTTCCCATAGCAGAAGATGCAACATGGGAAAATGCAGAGTAGACAGACCTTCAGTACACTATAAACTAGCAGTGCTTGTGATGCAGAACTCCTTTGTAGAAAGGTTATTGTTGCTGTACTGAATTCTGCCCTGCCTGTGCTTCTCCCTATTGTGTTCAGCTAAGCAGCTGCAGACTGAGAGCTTTTCTTGTTAAATGCCATATGAGTTTCTCACATTGTGATGCCCAAGAAGGCCTATAAAGTGTAAATGGCTGCAGCACCACCCAGTACCTGCCCTAACTGGAGGAAAATGGTCCCTTGGCGATAGAGCCACTGGCTCAGGACTGAGCAAGACTGCTGCCAGATGTCCCGAACACTCGCTGCATTTTGTGGAGCAAACACTGATTAAAAAGAGGGGAGAGGACTGCTCTCCTCCTCCTTCACTACTCTTCTTTCTTATATTTGCTTTGGGAGGCATTTTTCTAAAAAACTCTCTCTTGTGATTCAGTCCCTCCCACATCTACCCAACCTCCCCTTCATCCAAGAACATCAGAGATGCCCTGTAATTACCACCTGCCTGAAAAAAGGGAAACAGTTGGACAGCAACCCTGTATTTGTTTTACACCATCCCTTCTGGCTTTGGCACTTTTATGCCTTGCTTCCTATTGCTTGTGTTTCTTTTCCAGCACAACATAGTTATATGTCTGTTGATTTTTGTTCCTGTGCTGCCTGAAACATACAGTAAAACAAAATATCTGCAGTGGTGGTATGTGCTCAGAAAGAAAGGAGAAAATCACAGGCTATGCCTAAGTAGGCTGACCTCTATACTCAGCAAAATACAAAAACATCATTGAGTTACTACCAGTAATATATGTATGTTTTATATATATTTATATATAAAATACAGGATATGTATAGAAAGGTAGCAGGTAATCACACCATTGAGTCTGCATGTTATGTGCCTGAATATTTACTTAAGATTCTAGTGGTGAATTAATATTTTGATTGTGTTGATTTCAGAAATTGCTGTTTTCCCTCGGAGGCTCCTTTCTGTATTATGCTGACCACTTTAAACTGTACAGTGGCTTCTGTGCAAACCACATCAAGGTTCAGAAAGTTCTTGAGAGAGGTAATTTATTATCTTGATTATTGTAATTAATTTGCATGAATTCAAACTGCAGTGAACTACTGTAAAAAATCTTGCAACTTAGTAAATCAAGGAATGAATATTGGTACAAAACAAGGACTGATAAGATATCTTTCAATAGGAAGAGCTAAGGTCAGAGGTTCTGCTGAATTATGGTATAGACCTGAAGAATAAGATTCCTTTTGTAATGTCCAGGCAGTAGCCTGAATAGCTACAGAAACATCATCCACAAGTGTGTGCTGTCTGCAGACCCAGACTCCAAAAAGCAGCAACAAATGGTAGAATAAATTAGAAATTACTTCCTCTGCCATTTGCTGCAGTTCAGTGGAAAAATTACATTGAGGAATAATCTCACCTTGATTGCTCTCTCAGCCCTTAAGAATGTTATTTAATGCTGGAAATTATTATGAAATGAGTAATGTATACTACTCTGTAAACCATCTGTTGAAAAGGGTGAGAATTTTGGTGCTGGGTTCAAGTTGCCATTCTGTGCTTTCCAGTTATTGTAGCTTCTGTGACTTTCATGTTGAACTGACCAATCCCTTTTTTTTACATCTAGCCAAAACAGATAGTGCCTTTAAGACCTTTCTGGATGCTCGAAATCCCACAAAGCAACATTCTTCCACACTGGAGTCGTATCTCATAAAGCCAGTTCAGAGAGTGCTGAAATATCCTCTGCTTCTAAAAGAGCTGGTGTCTCTGACAGACAGTGAGAGTGAGGAGCACTATCATTTGACAGGTAACTTCTTCCTTTCTTCTACGGGAATGAATATGAGTTAAGTTTTATTTCCTGCCCTTTCTGAAGATACAGGTGGGCAGTCTGGTAGCTAGCACAAAACTTGTCAAAACCTGCAGAGAATTCCCTCCCTCTCCTTAAAAAGAATACATAGATTTTTCATGCTTTTAGCTGGAAGTCCTACTTACTATGTCTAAGTCCCTTTGAGAAGTAGATATGCACAGGATTTTCCATGGCAAGTAGGACTGCGTTCTTTATCCTCATGCACAGGAGCGTGTCAGGTCACAGTGTTGCTTTTTTTTCCCCCCACTTGAGAAACACTGAGCAAGGCTCCATCTTGTGGTTATTATTTAGTTCTTGAAATGTGTCAAAGTTTAAAAGCACCACAAAAGGAAATTTTTGTCATTTGAGGTTTTTCTGTGACTCTTGCTTCCATGGAAGAGATATTTATCAAATCTTTCCTGTCTTTCCATGTAGAAAGACTTGTGTCTGTAACATACACTAGAGTCGATTGCTTTTCTAGGCTCGGATGCTTGGGCCTTCACCTGGGCAAATTCCAGTTCAGGTCTGTCAGCATCCAGTGGATGAAATTCAAGACATTTATTTTATGGATCGATTGTCATTTTCACAAGGCAGATTCAGGCAAAATACATTGTCAGCAAAAAGTCATGAGCCTGTTACTGACTTTAAAGGAGCTTCTAATATTGTTCCCTTGCCCAAACAAGCTGAGGGTGATTTACATGCAGGTCAGGATGGATGTCAAACTGCTAAAAGGCTGCAGCATTAAGAGCTGATAAAATGAAGCACCCTTCTCCAATCCCATTCTGAATTAACACAAAAATCTAATGCAATCTAGTGACATTCTTGCTTGGAAAACAAAATTTAAACAAAACCTGGCCACCAGTAGTTAATTTCATGTATACAGTCCATGAGAAACTTGTACAACCTCACACTTTATTTCTTTGTTCATTCTGTGGTGGGACAAATGTAATTTGTTGCTCTGAAAACTCGTCAGGTAACTTATTCTACGATAAGTGTAGATTACTCCAACAATCCCAGTGGCCCTGTATCTACAAGATACAAAATTTAACTGTGGTTACTATCATATTGCTATAAATATTCAAACATTCAGAGGCTTGTCCCTGGAATGCTTATTGCAACCTTTTCAGGCACAGAAGACACGAGATGAGCATTTTTCGCTTACTCTGATAAATAATTATTCCCTCTACTGTTACTATGAGAAAGCACTGATACAAAGCTAAAATTCAGTTCCACAGAGCTTGGGAAGGCAGATTTATTTCACCTGCCACAAGGGGAATTCAATTAAAAAAATGTCATGTTTAGAAAATACAATTAAATTACATAGCTGTCTATGAAATTTTTAAACATTATAGAAGCACTAAAGGCAATGGAAAAAGTAGCAAGTCACATCAATGAAATGCAGAAGATATATGAAGATTATGGCACTGTATTTGACCAACTTGTTGCAGATCAAAGTGGAACAGAGAAAGAGGTAAGAGAAAAAACATGTATTGACTCATGAAGCATTATCAGCTTGCTGCTGGGATTTCATCTCTTCCTGAGGTAATTTTGGGAACTTACTTGTGCTGGATTTCCTCCATTCTCCTTTGATATTTTGACTTCTGTTTTGTATCTGCCTGTCAAGTTTCTTTTTGTCAGTAGGTTACAGTAAAATTTTCAGACAGCTGCCAGAGCCGCCTTCTGGACTGACAGAAATTGCAAGCAGGAGTAGACGTAGTTCTCAGTAGGAAATATCCTTCTCTTTTCAAAATGTTGCAGAGATTATCCATGCCCCAAGGCATTTCAATTCTATGCTATAGAGTTCTTAACTTCTTAAGATATTTTTTCACCCGTATAAATGAAAATGACAATTCAAGGGGTTTCACATTAAGGTCTGTTATTCTCATTCTCTACACTTCCAGTGTTGAGGCATCCATGAGTATTTGTCAGAACAAAACCCATTAGTTATACAGACCCTGTGCACACACCTCTCAGAACTGGGGCAGCACAGTCTCCACTTAGTCATTTACATCAAAAAATCACTAAGCAGATCAAATCTGTAAAGCTGGATCTCAGATATGAGAGATGTCAGCTCAGGTGGTTTATTTCTTACTAGTAAAAGTCAAATCGCCCCCATCAGCTACCTGATTTCTCACCATTTATGGGGAAACAAAACTTGACAGCCTGTGAGATTCTTCAGAATTATGTCGTATTCCACAGAAGAAAGGAGCCTCAGAGTCCAAGACCTCCATTAATTCTGCCATTGGCAGTATCATTAATACTAATTACTCTATAAAGATACTTACAGCTACTAAATCAGCCAGCTCACAACTGGCTATATGTAAGTGACAGGTTATTAGATCAACTTAATATTCTTCTAAGTTACTAATAGTAAGAACTTCTAACCAGCTTACATAGCTTAGGGACTATTACTTAGTATAGTTGTTACCTGTTTTAAAAAGGGGATTACTCACACTTTTCCTGCTGTAGTTGCAGATCTCTTTCTGTACATAGAGTAAATACAGAAAACATAGATCCTTAAAGTTTTCAATGTGTACTCATTAATGTTCTATTCTACATTTGTGGGTTGCAGCACTGATGTACTATATTTATACTATTATCTACTGCTATAATTTAATACAGGTAACGGAGCTTTCAATGGGAGAACTTCTGATGCACTCTGCAGTTTCCTGGCTGAATCCTTTCCCATCGCTGGGCAAAGCAAGAAAAGACCTTGAACTTACAGTATTTGGTAAGTGTCTTCCTTAGTGACTCTGCTCTTTCAAATCTAAACATTACCACATTAAATCTTCTTACAGGATAAAATACCCAAATCCTGTTCCCTGTAGACATGCGATATCTACGGTGGACTTATATCTGAAAAAAATACATAGCTGTATTTCCTAACATGAGAAAAGTTGTTTGCTTGTTAATACTGTTTGCTCTGTAAACCACCCGCAGCTGCTGTATTGCCTATATTTAAACTATGGAAATCAGAGATTTTCAGAGGCTATATTATCTTTAGAACAATCTGTTAAATGAGGCTTTCAAAGGAGGCTGGTAGGAAAATCAAGATTTATTCTACTCTTGCGAATTCAGGCTAACTTCTGCTTTACAGCTACTGCATTGAAATACCCATCCAGATTATTTTAACCTGAAAGTGAATGTGGAAATGAGAACATAGAATCAAGAGTTTTATTTAATAGAATAGACACACAATCATTTAATCATTACCTAAGTAATTAAATCTTCCAGTGAAACATCTTAGGCACTTGTCCATGTCTATAAAAGATATTATTTTAATATTTAATTGGATAAACTCCTACAGAAGAACTCCAAGCTGATGACAGACAATTCATCTATTTCTCAGATAAGTTTATCTTTCTCCCTTTCTCTGGGAAGCATCACAGGTTAGGGGAGAGGATGCTTCAAACAGAACAAACAGAAACTACCTTCCAGGCTCCTCGAATGAGCTTCTCAGTGATCCACATATGCTGGACACTTCCCAGCATGACATGTATGAATGAAAGGACTCTGGCCTGATGCTTAACTTGGCCTGGTTGTCTGCCACTTGGGAGATTGAATTTTATTTTTACTTCAAACCCTCTTCAGGCAGCTTAGAAAATGCACCCCATAGGTAGAATTAAAGAAAACTGCCAGGCTCTGGGGTTAATGCTGTGCTTACTATGGCTTCACATAGAGACAAGACTCAAATTCATACTAATGCCTCTCTCTCCTCTGGAAGGAAGCATAC
Source organism: Margarornis squamiger (assembly GCA_035222235.1). Taxonomy (NCBI): domain Eukaryota; kingdom Metazoa; phylum Chordata; class Aves; order Passeriformes; family Furnariidae; genus Margarornis; species Margarornis squamiger. Next base: position 54,968,599 of record JAWWTY010000106.1, on the reverse strand, counting down.
ATGAGCAGCAATAGAACTAATTCTGCCCTAGAGTCCAATCTGGGATCCAGCACTGCTCTGAAGAACCATCCCTCAGTTCACCTGCAACTTCAATGCCCTTGTGTTTGTGTTCCTTCTTACAGATGAGAGTAAGCAAGCTCCTGTCTCCTTGGAGGCTGAAAGATTAGATAGAGTTAGTGAGCCACTCCAGTCAGATGTTGTGGAAGCCAGAGAATTCCTACAGAAGGAAAAGTAGGAATTGAGATGTCTGTAGGAGGAATAGACTTAGTGTTCTTCACAGCACTCTCTTGCCCTTCATTCCTCTTGAAAATGTCTACCGATTTACAGAAAGCTTTTTGACTAGCCTACATCTACTGTATTTGTTTATGTGAAGACTTGCAGGAGATAGTTTCAGAATAAATGTATAGGGCAGTTTCAGAATAAATGTACAGCATTGCTTCATCCTAAATGTTTGGAACAAAATCTGAGGAAAAAATAGTGCCATTGCATGAAACTGTAGGATGAAAAACCAATTGTCGTCTTAATACAGGGCAGGTGCTTTTCAATGTTTGCTTATCTCATCCCTCACATTCCCATGACTACAATAATCAGCTTCTCCAAGATAGTATTTTCATTGCATATTACACCTATAATTAACAATTTTCCTCTTTTTTTCTTTTTCCTTTTAGTGTTTAAGAGGGCTGTAATACTGGTATATAAGGAGAACTACAAACTGAAAAAGAAAATGGTAAGTCTGATATCAGAGGTGGGTGGGTGTTTATGATGCTACTGTAGTATGAGATGGACCAGTGTTGAAGGGGAAGCAACTCAGGTGAAATGCCACCTTCCCTCACTTAGGCTGGAGTTCTGGCTATCCCAGTTAAAACAAGTGCTCAGGATCTGTGTAGCAGTAAGTATTTTTTGGTTTTTAGTAAGCAGCAGCATCTTCTCTGCATGAGCCCCATGTTAGTTTTGTCAGATACAATGGTCTCCCTTAACAGTTTTATACACCCTTGATCACCCTGGGAGGAAAGGAAAAGGGGCATTATAAACATAACTTTCTCTGTCCCCACTTACAAACCTGGAATGCTGAAGTCAAGTGCCAGCTTGTATATCCCAAGTACCAGAGGTGATGTACTGCACCATGCTTCTTGTAACAGATGGAGGGACTCTAAAAGTAGCAGCAGCAGCAGCTGTGTGATTAATGTATTCTGCTAATCAACAGTCCACATGGGAAACTTGTTCCCTAGCAGTACTTACAATACAAGGTATTATTTTTATCTATTAAAATCAAATTACTTTAAAAATTTGAAGCAATTACAAATTCCAAAGGTTGTGTCTATCACCATTTCAACTACATTTACAAGCACATTTTAAGGTATTAATGAAAAGTCTAATGAATTTAGTTTCTCTTCAGAGGCAGGTCTTTTAAGAGCAACACAAAACAGCATTACTTTTTTTACTTCTACTGCTTAGAAATATCCTGGTTGTTTTTCTTTTTGCAGCCTACTAATGTTCGTGCTGCACATAATTACGGGGACTTGGATCCATTCAAATTTCGTTGGCTGATTCCTTTATCTGCTCTTCAAGTTCGACTGGGGAACACAGCAGGTAACTCTCTTGCTCTAAATACTCTAGTATTGAATGCTTTTCTGGGATTCTGTCCGTACTGCTTCTTCCATCTTTCTGGAGCCTTTGGAAATAGGCAGGTGTAGAGAAAATACTATATACTGTTGACTCTGCACTCAGGGGGTACAGGCTTGATACATTTACAGACTTTCTTCATTTGTTGTAAGTTCTTTTGTGAGTTCAGGAAGATGTGAAGGAATGGAAATCCCCAATAACAGGAAGGTTATTAACGGTAGTTGAATCTTGGTGACACCCTGATGCTGTGTGTGTGCTGATCTTTGTGTTTTTCCAAACCGGGGAAAGTTGACTGTAATTTGTGGTAGTAGAGGGCTGTGTTTTTATTTTCAAGTTGATCTTTATGGTCTGTCCACTTCTGTATGTTCTGTAAGGTGTCACAAGTTCTTCAGAGCAAATAAATGCTTTGCACACCTTGGTGAAGGCCTTTTAAGGCTGTAAGGCATGGAGAAGCAGGAAGAATGGGGGAAAGCAACTCTCCAAGAGAGAAGTTACCAAATGCAGTACTAGACTGCCACAATAGGAGAGCTCAGGAGACTTTCTGTTGGGTTCTATCTTGGGTGAGATCTACGGATCCACAGATAGCTATGTCAACACTGCCTTCAGGAGTGGAGAGCTCTACCCTAGTCTTTCTAATACCAAAGGTTTTGTGAAGTATATACACAAGTAACATTTCTTTCGATGCACAGGAACAGAGAACAGCTGTATCTGGGAACTGATTCACACCAAGTCAGAACTAGAAGGCAGGCCAGAAACAATTTTTCAGTTGTGCAGCAGGTAAGCTTTACATGGAGATTGTGTTTCAAAAATCACATTAAGGGAATTAAAAAAACGTTTTCCCTATGTGACATTTGCGTCAGCAGTTTTGATGCAGCATTAGCTCTTTGAAGCCAGGCGCTACACCAGTGTTTAACTGCTAAGTTAAAGTGCAACAAATTCAAATGGGAGTGAATTTGGCACAGTGATCCAGCATCAGAAATCTGCACACCTATATGAGCCTAAGTTCCAGCATGGTATGGGCAAAGTAACTGATTTTATCAGACTCTCAATTGGTTATCAACAATGACTTTCTGATAAAGACCACTTAAGGTGGTGATTCCTTGATATGGAATTTACCTGTCAAACTGTTTTCTAAGAGGAAGTAACCAAGTTCCAAAACAAAAGGTGTGTGAAATGCCTAACAACACATTAAGATGTCCCTGCACACGTCAGGGGGGTTCGAACTAGATGATCTCTAAGGTCCTTTCCAACCCAAAACATTCTATGATACTATGATAGCTGTACACCCACTAAAACAAGCTACTGAAAAAAAATCACTGCACTGAAGCACACCAGCAGAAGGGAAGTGGGCAGATTTTATCCTAGTATCTTAGAGAGAAAAATTAATTTCTGTGTTTTCTCAAACTTGCAGTGATTCCGAGAACAAGACTAACATTGTGAAAGTGATCCGCTCTATTTTGCGGGAGAATTTCAGACGTCACATAAAATGTGAGCTACCGCTAGAGAAAACGTGTAAGGATCGCTTCGTCCCACTCAAAAATCGTGTACCTGCAACAGCCAAACTGGGTAAGAAACACCTTCTCAAAGTGAAAAATAGTCTGGACTTCAGTGGTAGCAGAGAGTTTTCAATTGTTACCATGACCGTAGATTGTCATGTGTCAGACCCCCAAATCCCATTTCTTTATTTCAGCTGGGGAGGTGGTAGTTTCTCCATCACTCAGTGCATGATAAGGGTTAGAGGAGGTAAACAAGGCTGCTGTCTCCCCTCCTCACGCTGTGATGTGTCATTAGCTCTCTTCAGGGAAGACTTAATAAGGCCCAATTTAATTTTGCTGGGAACAGACTCCCTTTGGCATGATAGTAGTGTTCTTTCCTCTGGGTTCCCTTTAGTAACTCAGTTACTTTAACATTTATAGCTAAAACAACTGGCAAAAGGCAGGGGTCTTGCTTCTTTCAATGCACTAAATCTGTATCCCAGCAGATATTCTAATCATATACAGGCTTCAGACATTGTAGTTAAATGAGTAGCTACTAGTATTTAAAGTTCTCTATCTGATCAGTCCTTTGATCAGATCCCCTTAATATCACAGGATCTGGAATGGTTCAGCTTCTGCCTACATCCTGGCCCTCTAGTGCTTGAGGTGCCCGAATCAGCCTTTCTTTCCTGAAGAAGTGTGTAATATATGATTACAATTTCTGTAGGATTTTATAAGTAATACACATGACAGCAAGCACATAGCCCTGGGGCAGGTGTAATGAAAACTGTGACATGGGGTCACACTGTCAGTATATCAGAGTGCTGACACATCTGACTTGGGATGATTATCAAATGAGACTATGTACGCACTGTAATCTTAAGTGGGCTATTGAGGTGGAAGGTATAACCAGGTGATGTTCTGCTGAAAAAGATAAACCTGCATTTTTCCTCTGCACAGCTTCCACAAGGTCCCTGAAGGTACTGAAGAATTCATCCAGTAGCGAGTGGAACGGAGACCCGGGGAAAGGCACCTTCCAGGACTCTGATGAGTGCAGCCTGAGTAGCAGTACTCAGAGCAGCAGCTGCCACACTTCTGAGAGCATACAGGAGCCCAAAAACTCATCTCCCGATAAAAATGTAGAGAGCTGTGCATCCGACTTTTCTAATGTTCTTGTCAAAGAATCTGATATTCTCAGTGATGATGATGATGATGAAGATTATCGGAACCTAAAGAAGGGCAGTCCTACAAAAGATATTGAAATACAGTTCCAGAGGTTGAAGATTTCAGAGGAACCCTGTACTGACTCTGAACGGGATCAGGCTGCTGAAAATGAGGAAGGAGATGGCTTTGAGATAGGACAGCATCCAAAACTTGTGCGTGCCCATTTCTGTCCAGTGAAGAGAAAAGTAAACAGCACAAAGCGTAACAGAGGAACTTTAATGGCAATGCAAGAACGTCACCAGTCCCTTGACAGTCACTCTGATGCTGCAAACCTGGATCTGAACTCTATTTTAGAAAGAGAATTTAGCGTCCAGAGTTTAACATCTGTAGTTAATGAGGACTGTTTTTATGAAGCTGTGGAGAGGCATGGAAAATCCTAGCTTTCTAAGCACTATATTAAAAACCTTAATTTGAAGTCCACATAAAATTCAACAAACATTTTGCTTTAAAACTAGTAAATTCATGGAAGCTGCGAGAAAACTACTATCTGATTTTGTGCACTAATACATTTTTCCACAAAACAGCTGTAAAGGATTCTTAAGTTATTTTAATTTATTGTGGATCAAAAATAGATTAAGTTGGCCAAGGTCTGTAAATTAGTTCATCCCTTTCAAGCAGTTATTAAGATGATGTAGTGTTCTTGGGGATGGCCTTATTAGTATTTTAAGTAATGTGGAAAAGGTGCTAGTGAGTGGCAGAGTGGTTTACAATGGAACGTAGCATTGCAAAATTAATTTTTCAATACCTTGGGCATTTTATTTCTTTGGTTTTCATGTTTGCTTTATTTAAAGCAGAATTAAGTTATTTTAATGTTTTAGTGCACAACAGTGCAGAAGTTTCATTTTTTGTATGTTTCAATGCTGTTTATACTTTATACATATGTGTAAATACAAAAACAAAGCTTGGCCTGTAATCTTTTATTTGACTGTATTTTTTATTTTCTCTACCAGCCTGTACAGTAAAAGACAAATAAGTATTGTACTTAGCCATGTTTTCCACTTTTTGTTGTGCTGCTTTTCTCTAGCTGGAGCTTTAAATCCCAAATTCTTTGCTTCAGCATAAATGAGATGAGTATTAGCAGACCTTGAGGCAATTGGTGCACTTTATCCTCCCATAAGCCAGTCACTTGAGTGTATTTATAAGAGCCTTGGCTTCTGTTTTTTAAATTACTCTGCGCAGGATGTTCCACGATAAAAAAGCACAAAAATCCACAGTCTTACATGCTGAAGTACAAAAAGTATTTTTCTTACATTTCAAAATGTACTTTCATTCATACAAAATGCAATTATTTCAGAAGTATCACAACTTAATTACCTGTCTCACAACAGACAGACATTGTTTCCTAGTACATGTTCTAGCCATTCCCCTGAAGTAAAAATAATCTGGACTGTCTTTTCCCTTTTGTCTGCAGCTGAATGGAGTAGAGGAGAGCTGCCCTGTCTCTCTACTACTCTCTCAAAAGTAGTTCTTCCATACCTGCACAGATATAGGAATATAGAAGCCTCCTTTCACTGAATCAACACCTGTAGAGCAAGGAGTTAAAACTAATAAAAAAATCAGTCTGCTGCAATTACAGCTGTTACAGCTGATCTTCCTCTTCAGTCTGTTCAGGCTGACTAGTACTTTTATGTAAATTCCTCATCCTCTTCTTTTGTTTTAGTTCTTCTCTGTAGTTGAACACAAAAAGACCTGGGTCTTCATCACACATTTTCCTGTATGTATTGCAGAGATTTCTAAACTGTGACATGGAGAGCTGAAAAGGACGCAAAGTTGGATCAACGTTTGCTGTCATCATCAGCTGTTCTGTTCTTTTAAGACGTCCACTTTCTGGAAACAAGGTCCTAGAAAGTGTGGGGAGGAAAAAACCAAACATTTCAGACAGATAAAATTAAGTTTCCCTTAAGAGTAACACAGAATTTACTTAATATAGGTTTACTATTAACGATGTCATGATTTTAGCACTGGCACTCTTAATATAACTCGTTATCTAAGCAAATGGAAACATATGAGGGTCCTTTTTCTGCAAATGCAAATTATGATACCATAGGAAAGCATACACATAAATATATTAAACACATGCATGTATGTTCACGTTTGCTAATGTTAAAAAGAGCTTTGAGTAAGGATTCAGGCACAGAACCTTCTTAGAATTAGTCTCATATTTAGAAAGCAACAACAGATTACTGTGCAAAACAGATCCAAACCATATGACTTTCTTTCAGACTGTTTCATTCCAAGGGGAAAGATATTTGCCGTAACTTGTCATTGATATCATAATTCTAATGCCAAGGGGGAAAAAAAAAAGACCAAGAAGAAGGAAAAGCATATTTAATTACCATTTAAATTTTTATATTTAGAACTTGGAGAACATGGCAAGAGTCACAAATTTTGGGTTCAGCCCTGTCATTCTTCATAGACAGGCATATGAGTAGATTTACTCTGTGGCCAGATGTGTTAGCACCTCTCACACAAGTTTCCCAAATTTTGGTGACTAGTATTAATTCAAGTAATTTTTAATGTCACACAAAAAATGCATACTACAAAGTGTGAACTACTGAAAGAACTAGCTCTTATTAGCAGTAGTTCTCAGTCTACAAAAGGTCAGGAAGGCATAAAATCTGCACATGGTTTACGCATGTCTCAATTTTCAAATTGTATCTGTGATACATGCATAATATCTACAAATGTTGTGCATCTAATACAGTAACACCCCCATATGCCCCATGTGTTTTGCAGGTTCGCTAGACAAATCAGTCAAAAGGCTTTGTGTTAGTCAGTCTGGTGGCCAGACAGAACACAAAGTTAAGAGGTTTAAAATGAGAAATGAAGGATGGAACTTCTGGGAAAAGTAGTTTAAAGTATGTGTTACTGAAGGCCTTGGTCAAAATGTTCCCATTAGTTCAGCATCCAGGTCAGCAAGTTTAAAATGGATCAATCCTTATTTCAATATCCCTCAGGCTATTCTTTGATTTCATAGTTAAAAGACATACCTGGAGTCAGAATTTACAGACATATGTAAACTGATTCTACACCTTGTTTTTATAGAGTATATGTGATAGATAAACTTATAATGAACTTAACAGCTTTATTATACACCAAAATGTGCTATTTTTTCAGGTCAGCTAAAGAATAAGAGGATTGTGTTTCTTAGCTGCATACTAGGGCTAAAGTATGATAAGCTGCTAGGGAATACGTGACGTCCAAAAGTTCAGATTCCCCCTCCTTGCCTCAAAAGAATGTAAAGCAGTTATTAGCAATTTGAGATTACACAATAGTTGGGTTTCTGGTTTTTTCAACTTTGGCAAAGATATTGTACATAAGACAGATATATGCTGATTGCAAATGACTTCTGCTTACACTCTCAGTGAACCCATTCTTTCATGAAAAAACCCCACAAAAAACCGCAAGCTACCACCACTCTGTAAATCAAATATAGATCAATCTAGAGTTTGGACACTTCATTTTCTAAACACCTCCAGATGCATATTCAAACCTTAACACAGGCCAATCAGTACTCATTTTAGATCCAGTGTCTGCATCCCAGACATCAATGGCATTCACAATCTCAAGAAAAAACACAACAAACTAAAGCTAGAGGCAAAATCATTCACCTTTAAAACAGTGAGATGTAAGACCTGCAGTTCAGTAAGGTGATACCCACTCTAATTCTAGACTGAATCATAGCCAAAACTGTGCCCAGCAAATTCAGCTAGCCCAAGCTGCAGGGGCATGCTTCTAGCCCTAACAGCATCTGTCACAGATTCTACAGTGCTGAATGCTGAGTTTTGCCCACATCAAGTCAGACACATGGCTATGGTGGAGTTTTAACAGGACCTCTGGTGAAGAGACTGCAGGTTTCTCACATCAGAGAACCTAGTAAATTCCCTCAGTAAGACATGGGGATTTTTAAAGAGCCAATAAGAACTCCATAAAAGGGCAAGAACTGAAACAAGAATTTGACCTTTTGACATTATCCCCAATTAAGTAAAATTTTCCACAGATGACTTTCTCTTCAAACTTCCATCAAAACCTCCTCACGCTGCCATCTTTGATTCTGAATTTTGATATTTTTGGTTTTTAACTCAATTATTTTGTGGTTGGGCTATTTTCATTTCTGAGACAAACAAACTACTGAAAAGACGACCAATTTATCCTAGTGATTTTAACAACTTCAACTGCGCTAATAAAAATGTCAAGTAACTTACATAATTACATCAGGAAGATATTAATGTCCTGATTTTGTCTTCAGAAACCATTCTGAAATGGAAAGATCTAATGACAACAAATATAAAATGGGAGGAATAAAATCAAATGCATAGCTAACTGATTCAGTAGCTGATGCATTTACAAAAACATTATCTGAGAATTTTTCATTAAAAAGCCTTACTCAAGTCCGCGAAAGCAGTATTTTCTTCTAAACTGAAAAACACTTCGAACCACTTTTTCCACTAGCTCAAATGGCTGCTGGATCTTTGGTTGCACCAATGGAGTGAAATGCACCACAGCCACATCCACCTACACGGAAAAGAAAGATAAATTTGAGCACACATATTCCTCAGGGAAACACTACTTCTAAGTTAACTGGCTAGACATAAGGAAACAGGCACAATATAGGAACACATTATTGCGACAGGTAGCACAGCTGTGCAGTGACTAATGAAGTATTAAATATAAAGATTTGGTTTAGCTTTCAAGGCCCTATAGAATTTTAGTCTTAGTTATCTACATATTTCCAATTAGTTCACATGCCATTAGTACTTGGAACTTTTTTTCCCCATGGCATGCACTCCATCTAAAGCAACTTCCATGTAATCTGTAAAGTAATTAGCACTTCTGTCTTCAGATCCTTCCACAAGACAATTCTGACATAATACACAAATTAGACAATATTTGATATACAGGCTGAGGGGCAGCTGGAGAAAATTGGTATTATAATTAGAAATCAAACCCATTCCCTATATGTTTTCTGTTGCTCTAGGGCTTTTCTAAAATGTAAGGCAAGGAATTACTTTTCAACATATTAAGATTTTAAAATTCTAGCCTATTTAAAGGAATGGTAGGTAGAAATAAGTCTGTGCTCAGCTTAAGTGATCACACAACTCTGTATTTACACTGTGTATCACAGTTCATCCAAAATTATGTTTGAATTATTCCACAAAAGTAAGCTTGTATATAGTCTTTTATAATTATAAAATCAGCTTGGAGAGTATGATCACTTTCCCTGAAAAGAGAATGAAGTTATATGTACACATTTTATGTTTTTTATGTGTGTGTGTATATATATATATATATATATGTGTGTGATGCAACTATAGAGAGACTGTATTATACAGAAATGCCCTGAATCCAGACTTCTGTATTAAAAAATAGACGCTGGGCTAAAAATCCAGTTCTGCACAGCAACAAATAAAGTAGTTCATCTTCCAAACTAGGTATTAACAAAAACAAAAAGGAAAAATTTCTGTGGAAAAGCACACTGAAAATTTGTACAATTTGTATAAGTAGTGGCACTGAATGACTAAAAATTTTTAAGTAACCAGTTTAAAAAAATATTCTGTCTCTTATTAAAGAGTCTTGCTAATGTGATGGACAATCATTCATTTTTTTAAAAGGTCTGACAGTCAACACTGGCATTCATAGAACAGATTCTATGTGACATTAAAGTGAAGATGTGCTAGTTCTGATGGAAATAAGAGACACACTCAGGCTAAAGAACAGCTGCTGCTCTAAGTACACACTCAGTATACCAATAGAGCTAACCCAGATCATGAGAGTACTTAAAAAAAGAATGGGTTTTTCCTACTGCTTCAACCAAAACCGCTCATAGCAACCTCTGATGTGGACATATTCTTCTGGCACAAGGTACAAAGGTACATCCATCTATTTTATTCTTCCAGATTGAACAGCTCAGCTGTCAAGGACAGTCATACAGTACAAATGCGTCAACAACATGAAGTGCTACCTTTCAACAGAATCATAAAATCCAAACAATATAAGTTTTTCATGTAGACAGAACTAAACTGAACAAAAATGCCTGCTAGTGAAAGGAAAGAAAATACCAATTAATGGTGCTGATGAAAAAAAAAAGCCAACAAAACAACCAAGAAACCCAGCAGGTTTACAGAATTAGCACTGCTGATCTTAAGTACATGTTACTGAATGTTTTTCCTCCACTTGTCCGCCTTTTCTGAAAGCTAAGGTTAAGAATAAGGCAGAAAAATTACTTAAATTTGCTAAAATGTGAAGCACAAGAACTTGTGACAAAAGCACAAGCAGAGGTGACAAAAAAACCTTGGCATATGGAATCAGCAGTCAAATGCACATAAATGTATTTTCCAAAGCAGATTTTTAATTTTTCAAGTGTCCAAAGCTTTTGCCTTTGCCACAGGTTGCTGTTACCCACAAGGAAGACGCCTGCGTTCACATTCAGTGTAGAACAGTTAACCATTTTGAAATGGGAAAATACATACTTCACATGTCCAATCAGCTCCTTGTACAGAAATACTAAGGGCTTATTTACACATGCATATGTGTATTGTCAAGAAATAAAACAAGGTATTTACCCCACAATATTAGGGGTAAGAAAACAACCAGAGACCATGTGGCATCTCCTAGTCACCTCAGTTTTGCAGAACGGCTCCTAAGTGAGAAATCAGGGCTCTTTGGGAGTTAGAGCTGCATCTTTAACAAAAATTTCTGAAGGAAAAAAGAACTCAGTCTAGATGCAGTGTACTCCTTCAGAGCTAAACAGCTCAATTTGCAATCTCAAGGCCAGTGGGCAATAATTTCTGCTTCTGAAACAAAACACAGCACTTCTCAGTTCCATTACAGATGCTGTTTTCTTTGGACCCCAGGAAAGCTGCCTGGTTACTATAGCAACAGATACAGGGAAAAGCTTTTCTCTTGTAATTGGCCACTCCTTTAAAATTATACGTGCCATTCTTTCCTAATCTTTTTAATATGCATAAAATAGAGAGTAGAATTATGAAAGCCAATAGAGTACACAAGAGCACTTAAAATACACAAGTTAATTTGATGATAATTTCACAAGTAACACTTTTCTTTTCACCCTACCAAGTATGTTAAAAATATTTACAAAATAGCACTCAAATCTTACAAAATAATGAATATGAAAATCATTCAACTGATCTATCCTGAACTGTCAATAGCACAGCAATTATTCACCCCTTACTGTTTTAGTATGTCTGTACAATGTTCTGGTAGGGTAGGAGGAACACATGACAGAGTACAATTTAATCCAGACAAGTCTGCTTGCCTTGCCAATGAAATCAACACTCTAAATCAGAATAAGCTTAAGTGAGACAATTTTTATTAATTGTTGACAATAAAAGTCTCATAATGGGCAATACATGTATCTTGCAACAGGGCTGTATTAAAAGCAAACCCACATAACCTTTCCTCAAGCTGCAATTTACTCATAGGGAACTGAAACCTAAACAGAACATACTACAATTTCATTAAAACAGGCTGCTTGAGATCCTACTGAGATAGTTCTCAGTCACCACTTTCACAAACCAACTGTTCAATAGCAGCATTTTATCTGTCTACTATAGACAAATGCTGGGTCTAACACCAGACGTGTATCTCATAGCAATTTTGTTCTGATGCGAGAGTTTACCTTTAGTTCACTTCCAGCAGAAAGTAACTATGCCACTCACTAATAGCAATAATTTCTGTGTAAGAACAGCTTTGTAATAACCCCATTCACACTAGCTCACAAAGAGAATCACAGGAAACCAGAAGTCAGGTACCCAACCTATGAGTATAGCACTGCTGCAATGAGCAAGACTTATCTAACTTCTTGATTTCACACACCAACTTGTTGAGCCCAATTCTCCGATGTGCTGCAGTTACCATACAAGCTTTATTAGTAGCTTTATTCCTTCATTCTTTTATATAGCCTCATACAAAGGGAACATACAAAGGATGACCTATGGAAGGCTAATGCTATCAGAAATAGGTAAGCAAAAGCTGTAGTTGAATAGAAATGTTCTGCTGTTCCAATTACAAATTAAAATAAATTGCATAGTTCTTTTCCAGGAAATTTGAACTTTTAACAAGATTATCTGTGATGAAAAAAACAACTGACAAACAACAAAACCCTCTGGCTCTCAGTGCAACTTAAATGATTCCCCCCTCCCAGTCTCTAAGTCTACAGCTTCTGGATTCTCAAGATTTTACTCTGTTTAATCACTGTTCACACTTTTCATCATAGAACCTGAATATCATTATGTATTTAGGACTGAGGGCCTCCGTCTGTTTTATTCCATAATCTCTTTGCTTTCCCTTACTGAGTGTTTTTCAAACAAAACTCATTAAACAAAGTACTCCTTTATTCTCGGGTAGATGGAACTAAGAGAGAGAACAAACAGCAGTAATGCACTTGCTGTAGAGAACAGAAAAAAACCCCAGCATTCCAAGAAATTTTGTTAATACATGCCAATGCAGTTTTATATGAGAAGGGATAGTTCCATTCAAGAGAAACTGCATTTTCCAGGACATCTGCAGTGAAGAAAACATCTCAGACCTCACATCCAGCAGTAAGTCCTACACAAACAGGAATGAAACATAACTGTATTTTTAATTACAATTGTAGTGCTTATACTTGAATTTATCATGCCTTTAACTTGGTTCATCCAATTAAATGTAATGTATAGCTACCATTTGCAGCATTTTGCATTTATGCTTGTATGTTTGTATATACTGAAAATTTAAAAAGGAAGCAATGAAAAAGGCCGACTCAAGATCCTAATTAGCGGTTCCAGAATATGCTTTCGAATGAGTTTTGAGCTATCCGGATGTGTCAGTTCCCTCTGTAAAAGGAAGTTAAGCCATCTTTCCCATGGGCCTGCAAAGCAAACGATATGTATTTGCCAAGGCACCTCTTCACAGTTTGAACAAACTGAAGGGATTCGGAAATATGCAGTTGTTTGAAGTAAGATTTTAAAAATGAGTAGCTGTTAATATTCTCATCTTAATTATAAGCATTTTTAATATATATATATGCTGGGCAGAGTTAGCACATCCTTGAACAATTACCTGAAATAAGTACAATATAAAAATTAAAAGTATAAATATATAAATTGAATATTGTATAGAGGATCTAGAGAATTATATTATACTGTTATAGAGAATAATAATATTAAATATAATCATATTTATAGAGGATAAATACATTAATTAGTTAAGTAATGCCAGTAAAGACTGACAGAATACATATTGAAAAAACCTTGTTGTCTTATGAGCTGAAATGAGTACAATGTTACAGACATTTTGTGTTCCACTTATTTCAATTTTCTCCTCTATTATTATGGCTTTTCAAAAAAGTTCAATGCTCAAGACCAATTTTAATATTATTGCTCATATTTAGACAGAATGTCTTAGAAAGCATAATCCAGACTGAGGTCCACCCTTTAACTATGACTGATAAAAGACAAAACCTGCCAATTATACAGCCCCACACAAAAGGCAGGGCAGGGCACCGCTTCTAATCCTCCTCTCAGCCGTATCAAACCATCATTCTTCATCTGCTATCCCAACAGTCCATCTGATGTAACAGCAACAGTTCTGTCTTCCCAGGTGCACAGTTATCATACTGCCTAAAATGTTCTCATCTGTCAAATGAAATTGGACTCTTAATTCAGGAATAGCAGGGAGATTCTTTTAATGAATTTTTGAAACTGCCACTTCATGGCAAATTTGCAAATTATTTCAGGCAGGTGACTGATTAAAAAAATACACTTCCACAAATGAGTTATTTTATATCAGTATTAAAAAAAAGTTTTAAAGACAGAAGCTGATCATATTCACTCTTACAACTTGCTAAATACTGCTGCCCTAAGTCAAGGAATAGAAATCACTGAATGAAAATAAAATATTGATTTAGAAAAGTCACACGTGACTAAATGGTGAAAATACTGCAAAAGCTAAAATACAATTTATTGTTCTTCAAACCAAGAAATTTTGTAACAGTTACTAAAAAGCTGAACATCTAATATTTAAGTAACAGAAATAAAGGGTTACCTTTAACCACACTTAACACAAGAGATAGTAAAACAGTATACATTACTATAAAAGAGGCAACAAGAGCTGGCAACAGCCATCAACACACTTAAATAAGGTACATGAAGAATACCTTTTGTGCCACTGTTTTTCTACCCCAATGACTTCTAATCTGCAAATTCCTAATCTTCCATTTGCATTGTGTATTTATCTAGTAAGCCTGCAATCTGTATGCTATTACCAAAACCCACTGCAGTAAAGTAAGTTTTGCTTGATGGCTTGCAATAATGTATGAAAGGGCAGCAGCTCCTTTTTACAAGCAATTCGAAAACACTGTCCATTTGCCATCATTTCTGTTCAAGTACCTTGTGTACAGCTGCTCAGCTGCTGCAGGGTCATGTTCAGATATTCATTCAGATAGCTCTAATTTTAAACACAGGCAGTTTTGTGTTTGCTGATTTCTTTTTCTTTCCCCATCGCCCTTCTCCTCCCCCCCTTTCTTCCCTATTACACACAGGGCTACAGCTTGGCTACGAAGCTACCAGTTACACTCATTTTCCACAGAGAAAGGGCAGACAAAAGGTGACAGCAGATAACCATCATGGCATCAGCAAGTCTGCAGTTCTTTGCTTTCATTCTGGCTTTGTTTGGTGTTTTTGGAGATATCGCAGCCACTCTGCTACCAAACTGGAAGGTAAATGCAGATGTTGGCTCAAATATCATAACAGCTATAACACAGATGCAAGGACTTTGGATGGACTGCACATGGTACAGCACCGGGATGTTTAGCTGTACCCTAAAATACTCCATTCTCTCTCTCCCCGTCTACATCCAGGCTGCACGGACAACCATGGTACTGTCTTGTATCCTATCAGCCTTTGGGATCTGCATCACTACAGTTGGAATGAAATGCACAAAGTTGGGAGGGGACAGTGACAGCAAAAGTCACGCTTGTTTTGCTGGAGGAGTCTGCTTCATTCTTGCAGGAATCTCTGGATTAGTACCAACATCCTGGTACACAAGAGAAATTATTTCAAATTTTCTGGACCAGACCATTCCAGAGAGCAGTAAACATGAACCAGGAGGAGCGGTTTATACAGGATTCATTTCTGCAGGCTTTCTGCTTATCGCAGGTGTGATTTTCTGCGCTTCCTGTTTTAAAAAGCAGCAAGGAGCATGGATTTACCCTTCAAAGCAGCACCATTTCCCATCCACAGAGCAGGAGAGCAATGCAGGTTATAACCTGAAGGACTATGTGTAAATTATTTCTATCTATTGAAGTATTTCTATTCATTCAAGGGGTTTTTTGTGTGCTAAGCGTAGTTTGATTATTTCCAAGAATGTATAACAGAGCACTTAACTTTTCCTACATCTGGATTTCAGTTATGTTTATGCAAGGTATATTATTTATAGGGGCATCCACAAAAAGGAAAGAAGTAGGAAATTATATTTGTCTGCCACAAGAGTACTTTATTTTGCAGATTTTTCAAAACATGTGTTCTGACTTTCCAAATAACATCTAGTGAAGAAAAAGGAACTATTTTCAAACATAACTGACTGTAAAATTAATGTATTGATGTCTTGTTATAGCAAAGATGATTAAAAACTAACTGCTTTCTATTTAGCAAATCAGGCTTTCAATAACATAACATTTTATAATGTATTTTACATTTTTATCTCTATTTTAATTATGATGGAAGGATAAAAAAAACAAACACAAGAAGCCAAATCCAATGGTTTTTAAAAAGCAGACACATCTGCCTTTCATTTTCAATTGCAAATTGCCGTGGTAACTAGATTTAGTAAAAAAGCCAAATGAACCATACACAAAAAAACAACAAACCAAAAAAACCCCACAACAAAAGCTCATGGCTCCAAACCTGAGCCCCACTGTATATTCTGCACATGGTGCTGAAAATCAGCAGTACTATTCGGATCTTGCCAAATACAGCTCTCCCACCCCAAACTGCCACCTGCTGTGCGTTTCATTGATTATTGTTAAAGAAATGTCTGCTGGACATTCACCAACTGCTACTAGTCTATCACTGCACAATGAATGTTAGATATGAGGAGCAATACAACAACAGAAATGTAACCAAAACTCTGAAAACACCTGCAAACTGAAACAAACAGGATACAAACTAAATTGCTGAAAGTAGCTATTACCAGTTCGAATAATACAGCTACCAGTTACTGTATTCTACAACTCTGACCTTCTAAAAGAACTTTATAAATTCCTTTAATCATTCCTGTAGGGTCCATTTCAGACCCACTCCCATGTATTCTATTACTGTAAAATGTAGCATCCAACAGTGATAAAGAGGCAGTTTCTTTATTTAAATTTATTTTCTTAACTACCTTATTTTGAATAACTATCTTAAATCCTTTAACTTTTTCTTTCACCACTCAGGTTTTGTTTTCTATTGGTCATTGGCAAAGCATGTTCTCACTAAATACTTCCCTAAACAACAACCATATCGATGAATGAAAAGGGGTATGATATAGGCCTTTAATTTTAGGAATATGATAATGCTGAATGAGTCTTTAAATAAAACAAACTACTATTTATTCTGTGTATTTATACAAAACTTTCATTTCCGTGTTACTAGCCCAAAACGTGCTTAACAGTATGAAGGATCCTAAACATTAGATGCTTATTATGTTGGAAAAATAAGATCTTCTGTCACAGCATTTGGGGAAGTGGACTGTTTTATGAACTTTAAATGTAAAGAGTCTTAATTCACAAAGTCTTCATTCTTTAGACATAGAATGGCATTATATCTTGCTTTTTTTACTACTGTTATAGCTATTTTGAGTTTCCTATATATTAATCAATGAGCTTGTTTTGTACTATTCCTAATGCTACTATCAGTAGTTATTTGGTATTGCAGAGACTTAACTATAACCAAAAGGCTGAAATTTCTTTTCATAGACACAACATCATGCAGCACCACAACATTCCACAAACCAAGAGTCTTTTATATCTCAACCTTCATAGCATTGTTGAAATAATATTCACACATTGTGAGAATTGAGGTAAACAAGTCATTCTCACAAACATGCGTCTCCACCTTTAGTTAGGGTTTTGACGTGGCCCTAAGCCCTGATCATTCCTATGTATGTGAATTAAAACTAGTGTTTGTAAAATTATAACCAAAAGGCATTTTAACAGGAGGGCATAAGAGAAAGGCAGTAACTGCATCCTATGAGCAAAATGAAGTATTCATTGGTTACATGCATTGTAAATTTTTCTTCCTGAAACTTTATACAGAAGGACTTGATAGCTATGAAACAAAAAAATCAAGCACTGGGCCACTTCATTCACAATATGCTGAAGGAGCTTTCCAAGGAAATGGAGATGGAGAAATGGAGAAATGAGAAATGTTAATATTTAAAATCACGTCAGTCTAAAGCTAAAAGAACAAGGACAAAACAGAAGATCAATCTATAATAGGAGTTTGAAGGAAACAAAATATACTGAAAACACCTGCCAGTTCTGTCTGAAAAAAATGTACTTTCTGCTTTTGCAATATAAGCAATTCCTGTTTTAGCTCAAAGAAATACATTAAATAAAAATATGCTTGCCTTTAGAGATACTGCTTTTTTTATTCAACAGAGTACCAACTGACTGTAGGATGTGTTTATACAAAGATATTTGTCACACTTTTGTGAGTTACCTCTCTCTTGGTCAACTATCGCCTTTTCAGTACAGGAAAATGGGAAAAACAGTTACAGCTTCCCAATTCTGAGACACAGTCTGCACAAGACTTTTGACTACACTAGCTCTACTAGTACTCAAATTGCATCCACCAGTAAACCATCATAAAATTGGAATTTTGGCCTTACTTAAAACTATTTCACTTATTTGACAGTGAGATGGCATCCTGAAATTATTTTTCATTCAGCTCAGAGAAAGGAAAAAAAAACAAAACCCTAACCCAAAAACTCAAAGCAAAAAATAAGATTTGTTAAGCATGGTCATTTTTCTTCACAACAGACTACTGTCAGAACTAGTAATTTAACATGTTTGCACAGTTACTTGCCTGAAAAACACTAACAGAATTTTAAATCATCATCAGAATATGCCTAGAGAGGTCTTAAAATTCATTGTGATAAATGAAAGAGAATAACCTCCAAAAGGTTCTCAAGAGATATGCCTGAAAACTAAAAGAACCAAGAGAGTGACTGTGATAAAGGGGAGATATAATGAAGAGCTGAACCAACCAGTTTAAGAGGGACTTTCAGAAACAAGCTCATTTTTGAAACAAAATAGCTATTTGCTAGGACACAAAACACAGTTGATTTAGATTAGATAAAAGGAAGGAATTTTTTGCAATGAAGGTGGTAAAATACTGAAACGTTGCCCAGAGATGGCTGTCCCATCCCTGGAAATATTCTAGGTCAGATTGGACTGAGCTCTGATAAACCTGATCTAGTTGAAGATGCTCCTGCTCACTCCATGGAGATGGGCCTGAATGAACTTTAACGGTTCCTTTCAACCCAAATATTTCTCTGATCCTATGATTTCCACGTGCATTTGGGGAAACAGACCTCACTTAATGTCAGGCACAAGTTTTTACAAAACAAAACAAAAAAACATTCTTGTCCAAAACAGTGATAAATTCATTGATTTTTGATTCCTGTAATGATAATAAAAACCAGTGGCAGTAGATAAGAGGACAACTAAGAGATTTTTCCCCACTCACTCTACTTCACAGATAGGAGGGAGAAAAAATTGTTACTTTTTTAAACATGCAGTAAGATAGAAGTGACAGTGTGTTATAGCAAACAGGAGGGAGTAAAATATGCTAAAGATTACTAGGGTCAAACAAAGATTACAGATATGATACAAATAAAGATCCTTAACAAAGATGACAAACCAGAAGTTTTTCTTATCACAGTATTTCAAAAGACCCATCAAATTCTCTAGGCACAATTCCCAAACTGTTTATAAATGCAAAATGTAAAACAACAGGCTTTACAAAAACGCTAAAATCCTAGCAGACTATCCTGCCATTAAATCCTAATCTCCCTCTCCAGAAACATCCAAAGAACACTGATCTTGCAGATAGGTTTGAAGGTTAAAACCAAGACCTGAGGAACCAAAAAGAAAAGCACCTTCTTAAGAGTAAGCACACTTGGTTTCCAGGAATTTCACATCACTCCACTTTTGTCGTATGGAGATGTTGAAACAGAGCTGCTAACAGATACACTGCTTGACTGACAGATTAACAAAAAAGCCCATATAAATACAGAAAAACCTACCTCTGGCTTTGGAACAAAGGCTTGACCCGGAATTACAAAACAGTTTTCAACACTGCAGAGATG
The DNA here is from genome assembly GCA_035222235.1 of Margarornis squamiger. Taxonomy (NCBI): domain Eukaryota; kingdom Metazoa; phylum Chordata; class Aves; order Passeriformes; family Furnariidae; genus Margarornis; species Margarornis squamiger. Next base: position 54,948,926 of record JAWWTY010000106.1, on the reverse strand, counting down.
CTGAGCCATAATGGACAGTCTGCTACGCTGGTTACCTCCTGGATTAGCTGTAAGCCTCTATGGGAGAACCAAAACATGTACATCAGTGATACTGAATTGACCAAGTGATCAGTTACATTAAAGCTTGATTTATCAGTATAATCAAATGGAAAAAAAACCCCAAAACCACCACCAGTTAATCGTTAAGAATTCAGACCAAACTGTATGCCCAGTTGATCTAGATTTTTTTTTTCTCCAATGTAGCAGCATTTCACTAAGATACCCTGCTGATTTATGTCAGTCCTGCAACCAAATGCACATGAAAAGGAGCTCATTGAACTTCTGCAGAACTAAATGAATGTCAAAAGAATTTTTGTATGGACACAGGAGAAAACTAAAACTATTCTGACTGCAGGATTCAAAACAAACATAACACCATCTGACAGTACTCTCACATCCTTTCCTGTTTCTGTGTCACATATTACTACTTTTTTAATTCTTCAAGATGAAGCAAAGCTCCATGAACTCAAGATCAGCTAGAACCCCAAATTTCTTCATTATTAACTGGTCTACATTTACAGTATTTCCAAGAAAGCTGATCTACTTCACATAAATTCAGAACATCTAACAATTAGAGCCATTTAGTACTCAAAACTCAATTTAGTAATTAATTCTCTAATTTTCCCAAGAATTTTTTTACAAATACTATCAAAATAGTAGCCTGGTCAGAAGTTTTCTACACTTTTGTGACTAGGCAAGAAACATATTTTGTGTGCTTTGCTAACACAAACAAGATTTAAACATAAAAAGCACTCAGTAAAACAAGTCTTTAATGACAAAAGACATGACACTAACTATGCAGAAACAGAATTTTGAAGACTCCTGTTCTTATTTACCACCACCTCAATAAAAATTAAACCCAAATTTTTATACCTGGTAACATCTGTACATCATGTAGTTTCGTATGAAAAGCCTACTCATGAAATGCTGCCATGCTTATTAAATCAATCCCTGAAAAATAAAACTAAACCTATTGCTGAAGTTTCCCACTTTTTTAAACAACTCTTCTAAGAAGCAGTTCAAGGCAGAGCAAATAAATACTTTTCAATGACTTTTTGGAAGGAAAGCTCAGTGATTCTTTTTGCATACGCCAGCATTTAAAACTACCTTCACTGTTGTTTCAGAGGAAATGCAGTAGGAAAAAACCCTAAAATCTATCCACCATCATTATTATTCTCTGAAAAAAAAACCAGACCGCAAAGTCTAACAACGCAATATAATATGCACTTCCTTAAGCTCCACAGTGGAAATGAAATTGACCTAATGGCAACATCTGTAGTCCTTCCAATGCCAATTCAAACAAGCCAATCTCTGCTTCCCCCAAACAACACCTAGCAACTCTCAGGGAGTAAGCTCCTGCTTCTCAGCTACAGGAGAGGTAACTTAACAACATCAGCTTCCAAGTAGTAACATCTTAGAACACTCAACCACATCAGCACCAACATATCTGTGCATGGCACACATACAAGGGTCATCTATGCAAACCCCTCTGCCATGGGCAGGGACATCTTCAGCAAGATCAGGTTGCTCACTCTCGCACTGCCTGACCTTAATTTTTCTAGGGATGGGGCATCCAACACCTCTCTCGGCAACTTGTTACAGTGGTTCACCACCCTCAGAGTAAAAAACATCTTCCTTATATCTAAATCAATCCTCTTTTAGTTTAAAACAATTGTTCTATCACAACAGGCCTTCTTAAAAAGTTTGTCCCCATACTTCCATTACTTGGCCTATATTTGTAGGTTTTGAATCTCAGTTCTCAAAATTTTACAAATGTAAACTACAGTGAAACAAAATGATCTGCTTGACACTCAAAAGTGCTATTTTTACTGCTGCGGATATTTGGCCTTATCGTCCTCAGCAGGCCTCAGAATTTAGCATATAACATAACTGCTGGTTCTTATCAGCCTTAATACATTTAATCAAATCATATCAGAACAGAGTAGGCTGCAGTAACTCACACCAACATCACTGTGCTACAAGGAAACAGAAAAGCAAGAAAATACAACCAGCAAGAAGGCCAAAGGTATTTTCTCCCTGTTATGCCAGCGAAACAAAGCCTGATAATAAATAAAAAAGCACACCGCTTTACTTTCTTACTGTTAATATCAAGTTATCCTAATTAATTATATAGCACAACACTATTCCATGACAGCATCTTATGCTTTTGCTGAGCTTATGGCATATACACAGTCTTTCTTTGATATTTAGGCTCTTAGCTTAGAAATATCCATGGGAGACATCGAATTTTTCAGTATAAGACACTTCCCTCTCAAGCCTATAAATCCAGAGATATATAAAATATCAGTAGCAACTCATTATTATCTGCATTATGCCGTTCTCTCCTTCCTGGTACTGAATATGCCCATATATGCCAAATTACAATGGTTAACGTAAGCAACTCCAGAGGGTCAGGAGAAAAGACACAGACCTTAATTACCACTCTTTCTCCTAATCATAAAATCAAATAACCTCTTTCAAATTTTTTATTGTATCAAATCAATAATGGAAATGCAAACCAAAAACTATGAACAATTTTGTCTTCAAAGGAAGACCCATGTCTACACTGATGTTGAAGAAGAATCAGGAGACCCCAGAACGTAAACTCAACAATGATTAGCACTGATTCACTTCATGATGTTGAACAACATGCTCAATTTCCTAGTGTTTCTAACTTCTCAGTGTTCTAAGTAGGAGTTCAGTGTGTGTGCTATTTTGCATCTCAGTGAGCTACGCTGTGTGCAGAAGAGCCATAATCTCCATGTCACCAGTGACATATGCAGCTGGATACTGCTATATAAAGTACAGAGCGCTCTCACACAGCACTAGGCCAATTTTTTCACTGCTGTCACAAAACTATGCATCTTACCCATCATCACATTGCATTTTACATCACAGTCCATTAGCTGTGTTTTGCAACAAGGTCTAATCCCACATGACATGAAGTCCTTCTGGAGAACAGATCCGAATTTTTTTAATGCCTGAAACCACACAAGCCCAGAAGTGAATTAAGAAATCTAGTTTATTTCATACTAGATGTTTGTCCCTGGTGTCTTTAAAGCCACCTACTGGAAATCCTTCAGTACCTGTCTTGAATCTTGATTGCAAAGCTAGAGTAATGACAGCTCAATGTAGTTTTCTTTGACCCCAAAAAACAATAGCAGACATGGCACTTGCATGTGTAATTATTACTAATTCATATGCCAGAAAAAAACACAGCAAAATTTTCCTATGACAATTTTTTCTTTGAAGGATTACAATGAAAACAACATACACATTTAGGCTGCACAGAGCAAAGCTGGTATTTACAACACTGGAGTAATTAGATGGAAATTCAGTTTTCAGATTGACGTGCAATTACTTTTTTCCTCTTTAAAAGCAAGTGAGATGCTTGTAAGAAGCCAGACCACTTGCAGAAATACAAAGCAAAAAGCCTTCCAGTCTCTATGTCATTACATGTTTCATGCAGCGGCAATAAAAATAAATGATTAAGTCTAAAAGCATTGTGGAGTAAGTCAACTTATTATCAACTGATGCAGCATTAATCCTACTGCATCACAGATCAGTTTGGCCTTCCTTAAGAAAGTAATTATTAATACAAAGTAAAATCTCAATTTGTGCTTAGACTTGTGGTGACTGAACTCAACTGATGCCTTTTTATACACACAAGAATGGCAGCAATACACTAATAATTCTGATAGTAATTGTGATATCAAGTCTTGTATTTTAAGTGTTTAATCACAACTGGAAATAATGCAAACCTTTCATTTTTCCTTTTTTCAAGGAAGGTGTTTTTTTAAAAATTATTTTTAATAAAGAGGACAAAGAAAATAAAGAGTATTTCTTGAGATGAATGAAAGGCAAGGAAAAACTGATGAAATGGCACAAGAATGACTGTGAGAGAAGAAAGATATTTAAAATCAGAAGAGTGCTCTGCAATCTATTAAAGAAACTTCAGAAAATAGATAGACTTCAGAAAATAGATAGAGTACCTCAAGGAAATATATCCCTCCATAAGACATTAAAAAAATATAATTACGTGCTTGTGAAAGGATCAGAGTAAATGATTAACTCAGCATTAAAATTCGTAATTTACAGCCACATAAACTAAAAATTGAACCAACCCTTTCCTCTATCCCTAAGGCCAACTAAGATTGTAGTTTTAAGTAAAAGGTTGCATGTAAACAAACTTTTGTTCAATTTAGCATCTGTACAATTTTGGGAAGATCCTAAAGCCTTACCTCCCCAACTTCCTTCTGAAAAGTCAGCGTCATCTGTGTCCTGCCGTAAGTAAAAGGTCCATCCCTTTTTGAAACATTTTCAAGCCATTTGATAATTAGAGGAGTAGAAACACTGAAGGGCAGATTCCCAATGATATGTATATCTGGTGGTTCTGTTGACATTTGACGGAAGAAAAACAACTGTCAAAAAGGTTTAGGTAAGATTTTGCCAAGAAAGAACATGCAAGAAAAATACATGCCTATCAAACTAGACTTAAAATATGAAAAAAATTTTTATCATGCCACACTGAAATTATGCCTTTCCATTTATACTTGTCTTACACTGACAAAACTGTGTTACTATTCTCAGTAATTACTTGGAAAAAAGTAGTTAGGTTTAGTTCTCATTTACATTTGAATAAATCAGTAGCTTTCAGATGATTTTCAACTGATTGGTAAAATTCTGCTGAGCTACTCTACAAGAGCAAAGCTGTAACAACAGCAAAACTACAACAGTGTTTCTGAGTTTAAACTGTGACTATTAAGTACAGACTAAATAGCCATGCTCGTATATCTGATCAACACATTCCTCTCCCAGGGGCATTTGACTAAATCTTAATAACACTCAAAACAACCACCTAACTCACAGTGGACAGAGCTCTCCTTCTGTATAGAGTCCTCTGAAATAAAAATGTGTTAAAATACAGGACTTGGCAGTAAGAAGTGATACCTATTTTTCAATTATGGATATCGGTATATGCATGTGTTGCAAAACATAATGCAGGCATTTCATTAGCAGGGATCATGGGGTCAAAGCAGGAGTGCAGAAGTGGACAAAAAACAAAAGCAAGTGTGTTGTTGCTTAGATATTACAGTATTTAATAACATGACTAAGAAATGACAATATCAAAGTCAAGCTATTTTTCTGGCACACTTTACTTACCACACACTTCTTAGGCTGTGATATTTCTAGTATATTTGTGATATTACACATATATCAGAGATGGCTAAGGATCTTTCTGAAACCCATTGGCCTTTTAGATTTTCATATGTCAATAACAGAAGAAATATACCCTACCTCTAACTAGTCAGCTCCAAAAACAACAACTGTATGTTCAAGAAAGGGAAATTTCTACAAACTGCACTACACTCTCATACATGCATCTGCTCATAGTTTTGCACTGTGAAGCACTTACATTTTGTAATGGGGCAAATGCAGCATGGAATTTTCTGAGGTGAACATAATGTGCCAAGATCTTTTATATCCTAAGTCAGAAGTAGTTTATTGTTCTTCAGGCACTGCAAAGAGTGACTCTACCTTAAATTTTGAAGTTTGGAAAAGAGGACTGGCAAGTCATCCCTAAATAATCTAATAATATTACATGTTTAAAAAGATGGGGTGAAATAGTGTCCTACTGGAAACTCAGATTAAAAAAACCCCAAACCCACCCAAATCCCGATTAGATTCTACTTTTGCCAAAGACATCTGGAAGAAACCAAAGAAATAAGAAAACTAAATTTTTAAGGAGAAATTTTCCAAAAGTTTCAAAACAAGTTACAGAAATTTCTTCAGTGGAAAAACAGCAGTGGTGATTTCTGGTTTCTTCAAAAAGAGGAAGAAGCTAGGAAGTACACCATTTGATCTGCTTTTATGCTTTCCATGAGTTGCTACTGGACAGTCAAGATGTTCCAAGATTAGTAACTGCAAAGCTCCTCACTGCTGACTAAGGTCAAGATTACACAAATTCCACTGTTTTGTCTTAGAAGAGGAAGATAATTCTGTTTCTTTCTAGGAAAAAAAAAAAGTTAGGTTGTCTTATCTTCAAAATGTACCACAATAGAGTAACACTTGCATTGAGTGAAATTACTAACTCAGAAGCCCTAAGAAATGAAATAAACCAAATGCAAATACTAACCATCCTCCCAATCCTTTTTTAAGTGCTTTGGAAAAGCCTTCTCCATCTTGTAGGTCAGAATATCTCCATGAACAATGTGCACTTTTCCTGGAGCTGCTTCAGATAACATCTGTTTTACACAAGCAAGCAGAATTCACAGCGAGTATTAACCAAACTGATTTCCAGTTTCAGCCACAGCAGGAATGAAACCATTGCTACATATTATTCTTCAATATAGAACAGCGCACAATAGGAGTTTAAACTGAGCACACTAGTAGTTAGTATGTACTTTCAAAAATCAAACACTATAAAAATGTTTAATGTGCAATTCTGTAAACACTATTCACAGCTGTAGAATTCTTAATAGGGAATTAAAACTTGAAAAGACTGATAAGAGTCTCTTCAACAACAACAATTAACAATCTCCAGGCCACTAGCAGGAGCCCACCTGATTCAAGAAATAATGAAAGCAGCAGTTTTGAAAAGTTTTTAGATCCATTACCTATGGAAACAAGGCTCATGTTGTTTATTCTGTCGCCCCCACAGCTTTAGAGCCTATCACTAAATTTTAGCCATATGTGATAGAAGGCTGCAGAAATACTCAGTCATTTTTTCTTCTACATGAAAAAGGTAGAAGAGATTCTCTTAATACTCCCTGTAGTAATCTATACTTGTGCCATTAAAAACCAAGGAATTCCCCCAAATGAGGGAATGAGTACCTAGAAGTACAGAAAATATAAAAAATTTCTATCTTTCTAGACATTACAAAACCCACTCTGTTGTCAGCTTCTGCAGTCCACTTCTGCAGCTCATTTGGTATTCAATAAAGGCTAATAAGCAAACTCAGAACTAGCTGTGGTTTGACAACCAATTCTTTCATTTCTGGTGTCAGTTCCCATAATTAAAATTACGTTTTTTTAATGTTGCACTAATCCTTTCCCTTACACTACGAAACTATGCGCAAACAGCACAATTCAAACGTAAAGCCAAGATTTTCAAAGATAACATTCGGCATCATTTACTGATCCTGTGTCAGAATAAGGAGCAATGGCTTATAAAACAATTTTGCATCTGCACAGGAATCCAAACTCATAAACAGTTAAGTGCCAGTGGCCTAACTGCTGCAATAAACTGCTCACTATTGTTAGTTCCATCTTCAATCTGAATGATGTTTATATGCTCAGGGGCACAAACAGCTTTCACCAGTCTTCCAGCCAAAAGAAACTGCCTCTTTTCTCATACTGTTCACAAAATGTCTTTGTGAAATTTTTTTGAGTAAAAGTAGCAAGTTTTTTATTTATCAGAATAGCTAAATTTTGTGTAGAGTCCTAAAATAAAAGCTTAACTAAAAACTAAGTGTTCCTTCATGCTTTAAGTGCAATTACTTCAAAATAGAAAAAATAAAACCTCAACTCCAAACAATTTAATGGATTTTCAGCATTACACTAGCAATTATATTGCATACAAATTCACTAAGCTGCCATGATTTGTCAAATCTTTCTTTGAAGCTGTTATAAATACACTAGCCGGATGAACGATAAAGTTAGAAAAGAGTGTCATTTTTTTAATATTAGTTTTCATGTCAAATGGAAGTTTGGGGGTTGTTGAGTTACATAAATGAGAACTGCATTTAATTTGTGAACAGAAAATCATATTCATAATTTCTAATTTGAAATACTTGGAAACCCACTGAAGCTTTCCATTTTAAGGGAAAACGTGTGCACTAACACAGTTCCAGAAGCTGTTGTGCACTAAGGACACTAGCCAAGAGCGTTCCATTATACAGATCTTCTCATTCTTCACACACCAAAAGGGCACAAAAGAAACATAAGGAGCATAGTTTAAAAAAACAAAATGGTGTTCCTGGAATCACTTTATATTCAATATATTCTCTTGCTCTCTTTCATAATAAATCTTTCCAGCCTAAAAACTACTAAGGCAGATGGCATAGGGAGGTCACGATTCTTTAAGAGTGAGACAGAAAGGGCAGACGCCCAGCTTACGTAAACTTTTAACTCTGGACACGTATGTTCTTCACTGTATTTCAATTCTGAAGTAAAAAGAATCCCAGCTTCAGTTTTGTGATAGAGACCACAGCTTGGAAAGCGGTCAGTGAAAAAGGCTTTACATCAGTGATTTTAAAAGTATGTAAAGAGACATTTTTAAGTAATAGTCCTCAACTGTTACTTTACTTTCTGACATCTCATATTAAAATCTCGACCTTTTTATAAGCATATAGTTTTGATGGTTTGCAACTGGAATTCAGAAAAAAACAGGTATTACAATCCACATTATCAGAAAGGAAAGATTCAGTATGTATCATCTTATTCGTAGGAAAAAAAGAATACCAAATATAACAGAAATGGATCCAATGCATTTCTTATTCATTCACATCCACTATTATTGAGTTATACCATCTTTACATTCAATAACCTCATTCAGAAACTCACTCCTACAGTGAGGAGGCTGCTAATTAATAGTAATGATAAACATTACTTCAGTTGAATAGTAAAGATAATTACATATCAAAATCTTGTCACAGACCCTGGAAAGTATAGTTTTATTCAAAGAAATCTGTTGTAGTGGATGCATTTTGGAAGATCAGAAAAAATGTCCAAGTACTTAAAAAGCTCTGTTAACTAAAGCAAGTGTCATTTAATATCAATTTTCTCCAGTCCCAAAACAGTTCTTAAAATGCAGAAAATCTAGAACAAAAATTTGGATGTGCCTCCACTCAAGTGAAAACATGATTTTGTAAGGTAAAGTAAGTTATCAATGGCTAACCTAATAAGACATAGTTACATGCACATTCAGGCTTAAGGATATGAGCAGTTTCATTCATACTTTACATTGTTTTTGTCCTACAAAGAGATGGTAGGAGTTCTCAAGCGAACTACATATTTATTTTCACTGCTGATTTACTGCAGAAGACACAGGGTAACATAAGGAAAGCCCTCTGAATTGCTCTGAGATTCTAGGGGCATAATAAAATAGTCAAATTTTAAGATTTTGTACTGTTTTTCTCACTAGATTTATACAGCCAAATTCCGTAAACATGTAAACTGATTAACACCACAAGTAGATGGCATCTGAAAAATGTCAGAATGACTCATGAACTTATAAAAACTTTAAAAGAAAGGAAGAAAGTTTGAGTGTTTTTTTTGAAAATGTAAAATGTATGTTTGCTTTATTCTTCTGTGTCTGGATATTAATCCACATTGAATTGTATTAACTGGAGATATGCTTTCCCAGTTTTATAAAGCATAATTATTAGGACTAAAATGAAAATTAAGACCAAAGGACATTATGTTCAGCCTTCCAATTATGATTTTTCCTGCATGGTGAAATGCACCCAGAATGTCTCAGCCTGAAAAAAACTAACAGGCCTTGGCATTAATTCAGTTTCAGGATCAGGTCCTGAATGGCTATGAGAAAGCAGGAGCAATTAATGGCTATACTGTGTATCTTCATCTTCAAGCAAATTACAGCTCTGGTTTAAGCCACAGACCCAAAACTATCTTTAATGCTGAGATTTCAACAAGACACTTGGAACCTTTCTATATACTTAAAATGTTCTTATTCAATGCTGTGGATACACTTATACAAATTCTTCTCCAGCTGGTACCTGCAATCCTGGAATAAATCGAGCATCTTTTTCAATTAAAAGGAGTTGTTCAACACCAGCACTGAGAATGGATCTGGTAATCCCTCCTGGCCCGGGGCCCACTTCACAAACATGGGCATTTTTCAGCTCGCCAGCTTGTTTCACTATCTTGTCTGCAAGACACAGCGAACATACTAAGCCTTTATTGTGCAGAAGATCCAACTCACTAAGATAAACTCATTGTTTATTGTTAAAGCACAGGCATGCTTATCTCAGAACAGGCACAAACAGTGACACATCCCAGTTAAATGATTACACACCCGCTACGCTGCACAGAATTCAGATTTGTTTCATACTACAAGATACACTGAGCTATTTAAAAAAGACTATTTTTAGTTTAATGCCTTCAGTATACATTGTGCTCATTAGAGAAAGAAATAAAAGGAGAATACTACGCCACAACTATAAGCTAGAAGTATTATTGTGCTGCAAGCAAGTACTTGCATTCAACATCCTAAAGTCTTGTCCTTGTAATATTATTTCACTTACAGTACCTCAAGGAAATTTAAGTAAGAAAGATACAGTGAAGCTTTATTAAGATTATAATATGTACGGAACAATTTTATGAGGGAGGAAATGGATTAAATTAAGAGTTGGAACACAGGAACACTTCATATATATCTACACCAATGGTGTAGATACATATGAAGTGGGACAGTTGAAAGGTGAGGAAAGAATACCCATACGTAAGTGGAAGGATACAACATTGAAAAGTACTGCAGCCAGGAAAGAAGACAGATTAAGTACTAAAATAAGGATTAAAAATATAGCTAATGAAACAAAGGGATCCTTAGCATGCAGGAAGGGAAGACACTAACAGAAATTACACTCCTCACTTCACAATTTCTTATGTATGCAATAAAAACATCTGAAGACTTGTCTTCTTGTAAGGCTTTACTAAATGCATGCAGGCATTTTTATTCCAGGTAAGAACCAGGTTGTTCAGGAAGTGGAACTAAGTTTCATGTTCTGAATCTTTATCAACCTGAATCTTCAAATGCAACCAAATCATTAGCTACATGAAGCTGTACTGAATTTCTTACTGCAAAACTCAGCCACCACTAGACCAGTAAAGACACCCACCCACCACCAACTGAACAGTGCCAGCTTTGTCACTCACTGCTGACATGAAGCTAGAGAAAACTGAATTGTTCAGAACAATGTAACTGGTTCAAAAAAACCTACACCACTTTTGATAAACTGGGACAAAAGACCTTCCTAATCACAGAAAAGGGCAAACTAAATTGCACAATGAGTTACAGTACTTTCCCTGACACATAATAATCTGAAAACACACTACTTTTTAAACTTTCAAACTATAATAGTTCCCTAGTGGTAAAAGTACTGCTAAGTCTTGGAATTTTGCAATTCAACCAATAACCCACATTATACATACGAATATAGTCTCTACCTAAAGAACATAATTTACAAAGAAACTTATTTTTGAGGAATTAACAAGTAAAAACAATTTGTCTAAGCTAAAACTAAGCTAAATTTGCCTAAGCTAACCTTTAAAAGAAGTCTTCAAAGGTTTAGTACTGAGCTGCCATTAGTCTGACAGACATTATGCAATCATCTCCTTAGCTATACCCTGGATTCTGAAGAAAACCGGGATATGTGTTCTTTATTAGCCAAAAATATTAGAATAGAATATTTAACCTGTCAATCGCAAATCCAGTAGAAAGTTTTGGGAAAGTTGTCTCTGTGCTTTAAGGCGAAAGAGTTTAATAATCTCTCCAATAGTTGGCAGGGGAGGCAGACGGAAAGCTGCCACCTTTCCTGGAGCAGCCATAAGCCAAAACTCTCGTTCCTTCCCCCTAGAAAGACATTGAAAAGATGATTCTACTACGCGCAGTAAACCCTAATTAACACTTAAAGCGCCTCCAAGTTTACAAACCCGGACACGATTCACAAGCCACTACAGGAGGGCTGACTCCCAAACATCAGCACGCCGGACACCGGACCCAGTGCTTATGGCCGGGCACGGACTGGTGGCGTTCGGGCCAGTCGCGTTCTGCAGTTCTGCACCACAGCCCCCTCGCAGCTTTGGAGCGGGACCGGTCCCAAAGGACACTGTGACCCGGCCCCACACACAGGCCGGGTGGGAAGCGAGGAGGGGGATCAATCCAAGTGACCAAGTGACACCACTGTGCGCGCGCTCCCGGCGGCGCAGCCGCACAAGCCGCCGGCGTGGCCGGGGAAGGCCGAGCGCAGGGCCGGGCCGAGAGCGCCCCGCCGCCTCCTGCGCTTGCTTTCTGTCTGTCCCTCCCTCCCTCCCTCCCTCCCTCCTGCCCGCCTTCCTTTCCCTTCCCCGCGGCTCCGGCGGACAGTGACTCCCCGAACGTCGCCCCGGCAGCGCCGCCACTCCTTCACGGTGCACGGCAGGGGCCGAGCCGCAACAGGAAGCGCCTCTGCGGCTGCGCGGCGGGGCGGGGCCGCGGTGAGCATGCGCGGTGGGGGCGGCAGGACAGCGCCGGGGGCTGCTGGGGTCACTCGGCCTCGCCGCTGTGTCCGGCCTGAAACACCTCCGGGGAGGGGACTGCCTGGACAGCCCGTTCTAGTGTCCAGTCAGCCTTTCCGGGAAGAAATCATTCCTCATGTCCAATGTGAGCCTCCCCTGCTGCAGCTTAGGGCCATGAGTTCGAAGGCCCCATTGGAACAGTAGGCTGTGCTGCCGAGGGTAGGCGCTGTTTCCTGGGGTGCCGGTGTGTTACCGCGACAAAGATCATTCTAAGCAACGAAAACCCAGCATTGCTGGCACTCATCATTGTGCTTTAAACTGTAGTTTATCCACTTTTGTGGCAGTGAGATTCGCCTGACGCTTTTGTGTGCTTTCACCTGCAGGCTCCAGGAGGAGGCATAAGGGAATGGAAGGGATGATTTCCAAAAAAACGTGGAAGTCGAATGCAAATGCAGGTCCACAGATTCGCAGATCAGTCTGGAATTGAATTGGTCTTCTATATTTACTATTGAGCTTTGTTTTGTTTTGTTTTTCAATTGAGCCAATAGCGAGGGTATTTTTCAGCTGCACATCTATCTGCTCATTTCTGTGTACTGAGATTAATTGTAGAAATTCTGGGATCAGAAACATTGCAGTTCGTTTGCTTCTATGTTTTTGTTTATATGAAGTCTACAACTGGAGCCAACACATAACTTGATCAGACTAGGAAATTAGAAGTGAAGAAAAAGATTTAATAATAGTGTTCTTAAGAGTAATTATATAAATTGAGCAATTGCATGTTGCAGCAGAATTTTAGCCACAGTATACTGTGTCAACACAGAAGTGCATGTGCTCATATATAAATGAACATGTATACTTATATCTATGGATATATTCTTAAGATATTGTCCAGTTCTGCTCATCCTGAAATACACTGGTAGAAGCAAAAGCCATTTTGGCAGAGTATTTCTGCAATATCTTTTGTCACAGTGGAGTAAGAAAGTTTCCTTATGAACAGCACTTTTAAGCAAGGATTGGATTTTAAAGTTCCCTTTCATTTTGCCTGAATCATTCTGTGCTATTATGACAATGCAATTCAATGTTAAGAAGATATTTCCAGAAAACTAGAATGTTACTAAAGTGGCAAAGATAGTAAAGGATATTGTTAGACAGATGTAAAGAGATAAAGACATTAAAGGATTTGCACAATGTAATTTCTCACTCAGGAGAAAGAATGGGTGTAATTCTAAATCCCTTTTTGCGTTAGACATACCTTCCGCCATCAGTAGCCTGTTCTAGTTAATACCAGCAGATGCTGTAATGTATGTTAGTGCTGTCCTGTGAAGAATTAAGTGGAAGGAGGCTGATAGGCAATATCTGCATCAATATTTCTATATAGATGTGGACTCATTCATGTTCTGAGATCAATCAAGTTTATTGCAGGTGAAACCTGTGCATGTGTGATAAATAATATGTGTGTGAACACCTGGAAGCAGGTGGAGTCAATGGGAATATAATTAAAAGGAGCCATGTTTACAAAAAAATGAAAATGTATCTAGTCATGCAGTCATGGAAAATGCAGAGAACTTTGCAGTTGGTATCAGTAAGAAAAGGATCTGGCCTAGGGTTTATTGTTTGCATACAGTAGGATGTTGGAATAAAATCTCATGGTTCTAGCCCTATCTGAAACACTGGAATTTTGAGTTTTGTGAGGTATGATGTATTGGTTTTAGTATATATTATTTGAATTTGAAGTCATTATAATTTAAATGTAAAATGTAAGCTCCACCTGTTGGTGAAAATGTGGGATTTCAAATTATATTTGTTACTAGCCCAATGATAGTAGCTCAATTCCAAAAGGGTTTTACAAGAAATTAATATAATGATGATTCTTTTTCTACTTAAAATCTGAAAAAAATTGAAGGAATATGGCCTGGGTCTCAGGAAGAGCAAGCATGAAAATGGCATGCAATCAATCAGCTTTATGACCAGCTGAGTCATCTAGGCTATTTTAACTCTCGAGTGAAAAAAGATACCAGTTTAAAAGTTTTTCTCTACATAAAAATGTCATGTCATCGCATTGCTTTAATAATGCATTCCATACTTGATTGTCACCAAGGCTGAGCTTTTTCTCAAATCTACTCAGTATATACTTTGTATATGAATATTGGTCTGTCATGGTTAAAGTACACCCTTTTTCTTGATTAGATGCACATGCCTAAGTTTCCAGGTATTTCATGTGGCCATGACTCTTACTGAAATAATAACAAACTATAATAGATTTATACTTAAATACTTGAATGGAATACAGTAATCTGTGCTAATAGGCCTACCTGTAGAAAAGTTTTGTTAGAAAACCTGCTTGCTAAAATCGCAATTCCAGTTTGCAGTTGAAATGTTTACAGACTCCTAAAGTTGTCATAGAGATAGTAGTGTATGGGATTCAGAGTCAGATGATCCCCCAAAACTCAGGAAGGAGGAGTGGATGAGTAAAGCCTTAATTCATTGCATCAGCTGGTCATTTCTAGAAGGTCCAACTAAGTCTTGCATATTTTGCAAGAGGAAATGTTAGCCTTCCCAGCTTTCATCTGTTCTGCTTATTCCAGCCCTTTCATGCCTTTGCAAGTTAGGTATGGCCTGCAGGAAGAGCACTTCTTGTGCTCTTCCTAACAATGTTCACAGAGGAGATGTGAGAGAAAGAAGCTGGAAGAAATTTTTCTACTCCTGTGAATGCCTAACATCCACCCTGTTACTCTCTAGTCTCTTTCTCCCTTGGTATGTTAAAGGAAGATACTTCTGATTACTTACCACAATGGTACTTATGTAACAACAAGCAGTTATGGGTACCATGATCAGGACAGTCCTTATATTTGTAGAAAGAGGCTGGAATATGCAGAGCACTGCCATAAATAGAAATAATAAAACTCTAATGACCTCTTCAGCTAGGCTCCTTACAGACAGTCTGCTAATTTTGAAGACAATGAAACATTCAGTACATATTCCACATATCAGGTAGGTGGCAGGAAAAGATAAACTGGGCATCTGAAGAAGCTCAGAGTCAGCTTCTGAAATCATTGTGCAGAGGCATTGTTTCAGAATTACTTAAGAGTTCTTTTGACTACAGTTTCAGTTCAGGTTCACCTGCCAACATTGCACGGGTTGAAACCAAAGTTGCATCCTTAATGATACAAAGCATGTTCACCAGTGGGAAATTAATTTTATAGACTTTCTGAACTCATTCATGGATACTAATTCTTTATTGGTTCCATGTTCAGGTTTTTACAACTTAAAAATAACTGCTTCTAAGAGGACGTATGGTATTACTGACCTAAAATGATTTTGTTGCAGTATTTGTTGGGAGTATTGTTACTAGTTTTATGTTATGGCATCATGTTGTAGAGAACAGGATTCACACCATGCTTTTGAAATGCCACACTCAATTCTGACACAGTAAAAATCTATTTGACAATTATTTTCATCCAATTAAGGTAAATAAGATGACAAGTTGTAAATGTACAGATTGCATTGTAAAATGATAAGGAAATGTAACACCCAAAGGAGGTTAGATACAGAAAATCTTGTATGTTCCACATGCTGGAAGTCTTTTCATACCACAAGGCCTCTATTCTTCAGCTTGCTCTCAAATACACTGGTTTCTATTGTTTGTAAAAATAAAATGTTTATTATTTGTACTACACTACCTCATAAGGATCCTAAATAGTTGTTAGGAGCCCATTGCACCAGGCACTGTACAAACAATGCAGTGACTGCCCTCCCTCAGGAAAACTTCTCTGACAAAATAAAATGCTGAAGAAAATAAATTAGCAAATGGGACGAAGTTTGGATAATATAACAGCAGAGAGATGTACATTTGCATAGTCACAGTAATTTTAGAAACCACTGCAAAAAAGTGCAAAACTGTTATGAAACCTCTTCAGTATTAACTCTGCAGAGGATCTGTAAAATGGTTTCTTGCTTTTTGATGGTGGAGACAATGCATTTTAGAGTCCCTGTTTTGAAATAAATGTTCTGCTCACTACAATGTTTACATTCAGTGCGAAATAAACTTGAATATTACCACAGTCATTTCTTCCCATAGAGCCAAACAATCCAGTTATGGGGGAATTCTTCCTACTTTTGTCAGTCTTCCACTCTGGATTTGCCAGGCCACATTTTGATCAGCAGCAGTATTTTTCTTGTTACCATTTCAATAATGTTGTGCAGCAAAAACGAAACGCTTAAAGAACAAAGACTTCGCGTTAACAAAAAATCTGGCAGAAATTTCTGACCAGACTGCTGAGTTTTTCCTAACATAACTCAGGAAGTACAGAGATCCATGGCTTTCAGTATTGCCACAGCAGATGTCTAAAAATCATTATATTTGTTTTAAAACATTAGAATTTCTTTTAATGCTCGATTCTTCTGATGTGCCTTTTTATTTGTGAGCCACTTAATCAACTCAGGTCACATTATAAAGCTCTAGCCAGCCACACTAGTAAGTTTATTTTTAGTTGACAGATTTGACTTTCACCTAATCATACCATTTTAGGTGCTAGGGCATTTAGAAGAAATACCAGTTAACACAAATTTTGTGTTAAAATTTGAGGAATGTCAGGAATGAGGAGAATCGAGACTGTTCTCACTTACATTATCTGCTGGCCACTGTAGAAAAGGGGATTTTTGCACTACAAGTAGGGCCTGAAAGCAAAAACCCAGACACAGCCCTGCAAGCAGCTGCACCATTATCACCCATTTACCCTTGGGAATTTTAAAGCATTGTGATACTGGTGTTACGGTGAACTTGGTCTTGTCCACCCAACACCCAAGTCTCCATGTTGGATAATGTTCCCTTGAGTGTAATACTTGTTTGCATCTTAGGCTCTCTGACAGAGTGTTTTCAGAATGGATGTTCTAGTTTTAAGCATTAAGTATTCCCAAGTTAATGAAAAGAATGGAGAATAAAAGCTTTCTTGAAACAGCTCCCACGAAGAAATTCATTAAAAGTACAACATACTATATAACTGAAATGCCAGCTTTTGTACTTTTGACTGTGTTGTCATGAAACATGAATACAAAATTTCATAAACCTCTGAGAAACACATGAAATGTGTACTGTCACACAGGTAACAGTGTTCATCGCCACAGCATGTCACCATCTATGCCTCCTTTGCACTAGTTTAATTTATGGACTTGTAAAACCCACGCAGGGGCTGGGAGCGGCACAGAGTCTTGTGTATCCCCCATGGGGGGAGATCACAAAGTGGCCTCTCTCCCTGGGTTTTCCTTTCCTGCTGCCATAGGTTTTTTCGCAAGGCAGTTTAAAAACACTCATCATGACTACTGGACGATTTGTTAGAGTTAGATGAGGCCCTTGAACTCCTCTTCGTCCATGTTTGTCTGTTGCTACCTGATACCTCAGAAATAAGCAATATCCTTTATAAATGCCTAATACATGTGCTGGATTGTTTATTCTCTCAGAAAAGGTGACATTCAAAAACAGTACAGAGGGGAAACCTTTTAGCTTCAGTTCTCTAGCTTCTGTCTTGAAAGTCCAGAGGTGGGATTGGGGTCTGTGAGCTTGAGCACAAAAGGATTTCTGTCTTAAATATGCAGGAAGAGGATTTATAAAATGCAGAAGACAGAAACTTCAGGACATGAATGTTGGACCAAGCTTTCTGGCCACTGGGTGCCACTCTTGTTCCACACCAAATGAACTGCTGTGTCTTCAGCAAGACCAAAAAGTTTACTGACTCCACTGAATGTCCTTCTGTCGAGTCAGGCTGCCAGAATATGAATGCCATGTAGTCCGCCTAGCAGAAATAAAAAGCAGAAGGTCAATGCTAGATGCTTATGGTAAACAACAAAGGAAGATGCAGCAAACAAAATCCAAGCAGTAAAACTTGGAGGTTCAGGTTTGCTGAATATACCACATGAAAGGGTAGTTTGTTAATCACAGTTGCGCTGCTTTTTTGGGAGCTCCTAAGAAGACAATGTAAGGATTTGTGTTTTGCAAGGGAAGGGTGAGAAGACCGATTAAAAATATTTTTTTGAAAGCAACATTAACAGTTAGGTTTTAAGTCAGCTTTTCACATCTAATGCAGCTGGCACAATAAAACATAGTGTTTCTGTTTGAACCATGACCTATTTCTATCATTAGGGTGCTGTAACTACCACAGCATTCTAACTGTGCAGCTCTAAGGGGACAAACAACCGCCACTGCTGTAGTATTGATTATGGGAGAGTAAAGCTAACTGGAATGATTTCTCTGTCCAGACTAAGGGAAGTGTTAAAGAGGAATTAAAAATCACCAGTAAGAAATTTCTCCCCTAATCAACAGTGTAAGTTTTTTCTAAATATATTATTCTGAGGCTTTACCTGGTATAAATTGCTGCAGTTCTGTTAAAATCGTGGTGACAGTGCTGATTTCTAACAGGTGGGAATACATTTTAATTTTATGTCTTGTTAGTTTGATTTGATTTTAAACCAACATTCTAACATCTTAGAAAATGCAACAGTGACCTGCTCACTTCCAGGTATATTCTGTAATACTGTGATCTGCAAATGGAAGTGGATGGGGGATAGACTGATTTCTTTCTGGGTCTTTGCTTGCAAAATTCGTGTTTGAAGTTAATTTGGATCCACAGCTCAGCTTGAACTGCTAATAAATGTGTCTGTTTAACCCTCTGTGTTAAATAGATACTATTCAATGCACCATTCAAAGCTTAGAATGGATTTTTTTATTGTAGTTACACCCAGAGGCCCCCAGCAGAACTCTAGCATGTCAGAAATTGTACTAGCACAGCAGAAGATATGACCTCTGTCAGGAAAACCTTCCCATGTGAGTCCAAAAGAATAGGTAAAAGTGAATGCTGACAGATTAAGAGAATAAGGAGGCACTGAGTTAGTAGTGGTCACCATGGCAAGCTGTGGTCTCAGCAAGACAGCATTTTTCTTACAGAATCACAAAAGAAGGATGTAAAGGGTACATTGAGGGAACTTTGCAGATGTTTATGGGGAGGGCAGAGGGGAAAAAGCATCAAGGTGCTTCTTTGAAACATGGGCTCCTCTCATGAACCATGGCCTCTCAACAATAAGTTTCCAGGAAACGGCCTCCGAAATCTTTGTATAGAGGCAAGTGAATGTGAGAGTTTGTGATATATGTTGCAATATAAAAGGTGAAGCAGTGGAAGATGTAAAGCGGGGGGAGGGATCAGGCCAAAGCAAGAGGTAGGTAGATACGTGATGAAGGATGGATATAACAGGTAGGACAAGGAAACATTTATAAAGGCCAGAGAGATGGTTGTTTCATTACACAAGATACTAAGAATTTGATGAGAATTTTAACTTCATTAAGAAAAAGTAACTTATAGAAGTTGTGCAGAAAGATCTGCAAGACCAAAGTTAGGAATGAGGCCCAATTAGAGGTCCAAGGTGATAATGAGAATCTGATTTCAGGAATAAATGTGATCAAAGTGGTAATATTGTTGGCAGTGATCAGAAAAAGTGAATGTGCAGGAAGAACATTTTAAGGAGGTTTTTGTCCAGACCATGCCATCTCAGGCCTCATTCTGGGCACAGAGGTACACACTGGAAGCTTTAGGACTTGGTCCCCACTCTGCTGAGAGTGAAGTGAGGTTGAGATTATAAAGCACTTGTGAAAGACTCCATATACTTGATGGTAGAAAGAATTTAGGAAAGTATTTGAAGGATAGGAGGAGTCTACTAGAGCTGAAGCTGTAAATGAGGAGGATATGAAAGCTTGGATCTGGCTATGATCTAGAATAACTGAGTATTATAGAAGATCCAGCCAAGACTCTGAAGGTTTATTGCTCGAAGTACCTTGGAAGCTTTGTTTCTGTGTCAAATAAAAGGCCTTAAACAGGAATTAAAATCAGCAGGAATCCAAGGTATGGCTTTACCTGGGTAAGTAGCTCACTGACTTGTAGAGTCACAGTAGTGCACAAGAGATCATAAGAAGAGTGGAAATAGGACATTGGAAGACTTTGGGTGAGGATAAGTGGCTTGTATTTGATGTGAGAGAAATGGAGACTTCCTTTGATTAAACCCACAGTAACTAGGCTGCACAGGGTCTAAATACCTTTTTAGATATTACTAAAGCCTGCAGTCAGTTATGTGACACTGCTGGAGAAAAAGTCCTTAGAGACTTGAGGAGATCTCTGTGCAAAGACTCAGTTTGCAAGGTGGTATATCAAGATATATGTCTGAATATCCATAGTATCAAAGTACCTCAAGTTCCACCTAGTCCTAGCAGCAGGATGTGGAACAGGTATAGGTGATATGGGGACTAGATAGGCAGCTAATGTAACTCTCGGTTTTCAGAAATAACGGAGCTTGCCAATATCCCTTCATTAACTCAAGGTTGTTTTTCAATGACTATTCTTCAAGTCTCCTGCATTTTATCAGTTCAAAGTATCAGCGTGGGTCAAATTCAGCTACTTCATTTTTCAGTATCCTTCTAGTAATCAATACAAAATGCAAATACTACAAGCTAAAACAACCAGTATTTTTCATAAATCTTAAATGAATTATATTCTGCAACCATTTCTTGGTTGTCTTTTATAACCATCTCACCAAGTGTTTTCTTACGCTTAGGCAGTGATTTCGTATAGTTAGAAAGGCACTCAGCTGACCTGGTTATAAACACAACTGACAGCATCTTAACCAGTCATGTAGCTTCCTCTTTGAGATTATGGTAGGTTTTCTCTGAGAAGTCATGTAGGTCCTCTGCCAAGACCCTTATTTGAATTAATAAGGTTAGTTTGAGCAGTGCAACCTTGAATTTAACACAACTTCCTTATTTTCCAAAATTGCAGTGGAGTATCATGGCCCCATTTCCCCACCAAACAAATGGCATTTTCAGCTTCTACAGCGACCTTGATATCTCAAAAGAGACATGAAAATTACTGACACTTAGGTAGGTGTTGGTTTTCAATGGAAAGCAAAATTTGATCAACTTTTTAGTAAATAGCACTCAACACTGAGTTCCACCACTATTGAGATTGTGTAGGATGTAGGTTATTGGCAAAGGATCCGGCTCTGTGCAGACTTCTTCAGACGGATCACATTTTTACTTCTGATCTCGTTTCTTTTCTCTGCAGGTTCCATATTCCCTGGTGGTACCTTATGCATAATAATGAAAAGCCAGAAAATTACATGAGAATTACATGAAAATTACGCTGAGACTTGTAAAGTTGTAAATGGGAAATGCAGCAATATCTTTAAAGTATCACAGAGTTGTTTAGGTTGGAAGGAAGCTCTTGAAATAATCTAGACCTGTGCTTCAGTTTGTGCTCATTTCCTCTTGTCCTGTCACTAGGAACCACTGAGAGGAGCCTGGATCTCTTCTTCTTCTCTTATCAGTTACTTAAGACATACTGATAAGATCCCTCTGAACCTTCTCCAGGTTCTTTCAGTCTGTCCTCTCATAAAGGGTTCTCTGGACCCATAATTGTTTTAGAGATCCTTTGCTGGATTCACTCTGGTAAATCCATACCTTTCTTATTCTGGGTAGCTGAACACTCGACCACTAAACACCCACCACTCCAGATGTGTCTCATCAGCTCAGTGTAGAGGGGAAGGATCACCTCCCTCAACCTTCTCTTCCTAATGCTGTCCCAGATGATATTGCAATTGAATGATCTTGTCTTAAAGGGAATCAAGATTTGGTGTTTCAAACTCCTGAAGTGTCTTTTCAGTGTCAGTGTCTCACATTGGTCCCATGACCTACGTGGTACTGTGTCCACTGCAGCATCCCATAAACATGTCTTGGGTCTGTTACTCAGCTTTGGGAGTTCTGAGTTATCTGCTACCTATGCATTTACATTGTAGTTCTAGAAGCTCTCCAGCAACCTTTGAGATACAGCGACTGGTTGTCAACATGAGGGAACCATAGACGTTAGGGTTTTGACTGCTCACAGTCCTTTCACAGTCACCTCTCCTTTCTTCTAAGGTATACACCTGTCCTAAATCACTTGTTATCTACCATGATTCCCAGTGTGTATAGACAGAGAAAACTAGGCCCAGCTCAGAAGGAGGGGCAGCCTAGAAGTTTAGGAGTAGCTGACAAACTTAAGAGCCCAAGACTTTTGACTTCTTTGGTTGCCTTAAAGTCCAAGTCAAAATTCCTATCAGTTTTCTACATGTTATATAATTTTCGCAGAGGTAGAGACATTTCTGGAAGCAAAACTTTTCTTTGTATGGCTATTTGAAAATCAATGATTCATCAGAGTAACATGCTTCTGAGTGAGCTGTACAAACTCCTGAGCTGCAGTGATGCTGTCTTGGATATGAGTCTGAAAAGAACATTCCCTGCCTCAGAGTCATCATCAGCAGGCATCTTCTCTCACTTTGCTACCGTCAGGGATGGCAGCTCTATGCTCTGTGCCATGCATCATGCCAGTCACACAGAGGCAACCCATTCACACCCAGGACATTTATGGGCCTCAGAGATCACTCTGAAACATCTGTAAAGGAGATGCTGCTAACATTCCATCTCCTTGTGCGACATACCTGAAAAAGAATTATGGCTAGGCCTCCACCTGCTTTACAGCCTCCTATAGGTCTTTTTGTCCTATCACCCATTCTGCCACTGACCAAGGCTTTGTTGTCCATGTTTGCTGCACTTTGGGACTGATTTTCATATCTTCTGACTATAACAGATGATTGCCAAAGCCATGGTGGTTTGAATCTCATAAGCTGGCTCAGTTTGCATATGAAAACAAATGCAAACACCAGGCAGAAGAAGACAATAATCCTCATTCAAGGCAGCATGAGAAACCCTCCCAGCCACTTCAGACGGAAAGAAGAACTGTGCTTCAGTGAACAATGGTCTCTACAAATGCTGTGCCCTCTGTTACGCTTCCTCTGCCTCTTCTTTTCTCTTGACTTCTTCCCAATTACAATGTGCTGGTTCCTAACACGGTGAAAGGCCTCATGCCTTTGACATGGCTTAGTATTGAATATACTGATCTATATATGTCACATATTTATGTCACATAGATGCCTGCATTGTGTTGAAAGTCAATGTGATTTAGCCTCATAACTCAATTCCTTTTGAAATGTTGCCCTTGATAATCCCATGTATTTGATGAAAAATCCAGTTGTAAATATAATTTTCGTGTAGTTGATAACCTAGAGAACTAAATGTTACGATTTTCAGCAGCTGTATCATCATTTAGAGACATTAGCAGATGTGATTTTTTAGCCATATTCATCTGACCATCCTCTCCCAGCTTGAACACACTGAAATCTTACTCTTGTCTCTTTCAGAAAGCAAAGTATCCAAATGAGCATCAAGGAATGCAAATGAATGAGAAGGGCTTGAAAGCATTGTAATGGACAATGCCTGAAGTTAAAGTCATTTTGCAAATTGTGAAAATTGTGAAAATAACTTGCAAATATTATAGATTCATACCCTTCTCAAGAACGATCTATGTTTTTTACTACTCCTAAGGTAGTTTTAAGGCTCAGTTTGCCTTTGTTTTTTATTTTCATATTTATATTGTTCCAGACATCTGCACATAAATATTACTCTGCTTAAAAAAATTGCATAGTTCGCACTGTCAGCGTCATCGTTGTGCTTTGATACTCGGATATTCAAGTCCTTTACTGAACCAGCTATCTAAGACTGAGCTGACAAAAGTACCTTTTTTAGAGCTTCTAAACAGAGCTGTGCAAGGAGTAAGTCTGTGCAGATAATTAAAGGATGTTTTTTGCAGAAGGCTTTTTTGCAATACAAAGTAATTCTGTATTTAAATATCGTAGGTAATCTTTCGGGTTTAGGAGATTTTTACTTTAATTGTTCATCTTTTCCCTTCCTGTAGCACAATTTAATCATGTGCTCCATCCTTTTAAAGTGACTGGGTGGAATTTTAAGTGGCAGCATACTAAAAAAGTAATTCAGCTGTGGAGCTGCAATAATTCTGATGGTTTGGGTTCAACCCTACATGAGAGCATTAATTAGCTTCAGTTCATGAAGCAGGCTCTCAGTGACTGAGTTTCTAGATTGATATTGTCTTTTAGAGTAGTTTCATTCCTCATCTTAACAGTATGCTCCAATGCTTTGTGGTGTTGGCAGCTAGTGGAGTTGAACTTACACAGTGAGGTATGAATTCCATTTCCCCCCCTCAAGTTTGTTTTATTAACAAGAAATTTTGAAAATGCATAAACCCCTTTTCTCCAATGAGCCTTGGATCTTTGTACACTAGTTAACACCAATCAAAAGAAATAGGATAATATCAGCATAATAAAATGCCTTCTGTTCTCTTTCCCCCATCACAAACATTCATAAATGTTTTCTGATTACTTCTGCAAGAGGTGAAGTGTTCTAAATCCTTCCTCTCCTAGCATTAATTTAATAGAAAATACTAGTGAATAGAATGAGAAGGAATGAATTTACTCTTGTAAACAGTATTATTGCAGACACAGCTTTAATGTACCTTTAAGCTGGGCAATAACCAAATACCATTAGTCTGGATGACTATGGAGCCAATGAGTAAGGTGATAAAAGAGTCACGATGAAGATTTCATATCTGGTTATGTTAGAATTTATTCTAAGCTGTTAATGGAGGACAGACATAAGAAATAATCAGGTCCCCCTCTGCAATCTTAGAAAATCCTCTTACTGCAAGCAAGGTGGCAGAAATTGGAAAGCAAACAAATGTGGTATGGCCTCAAATGGTCATAAAGGGAATGAGTGCATTCCAGGAAACTGAAGCAAAATGTTACGTATTTACCTAGCCTGATTATTTTTATTGTATATTCTTTACATGAAATGTTTAAAGAGTGGCTTTAATACACTTGAACATTTTCTGATCTGTCCTACATGAAAATGAAATCTTGGCTTTCCTGACAGCGCAGTGCTGTACTATCTGGTGTTTAGCTGGATCCTGTTACTATGTGAGGCAACAAGCATTTTCCTGTGCTCTTTACTCAGAATAGGATCAGGCTTGAGTCCAACATCAAAATCTATGTTCAGATATTTGATAATATTTCTTAGTAAAAAACCCAAAATCTTGATTCTTTTCTGATAAATATTATTTTTTGTTTGTTTTAAAACTGCTGTTTTATCACAAAAATCACTCATTGTCTGCCAGATGATCTATGTTTTATGTGAATATTTTATCTCATAGATAGAATTCTAGGAGTAAGCAAGTATGTATCATACTTGTCCTGAGAATCAAAACACTTGCTTTTCAAACAAACCGTGCTGTCCAATAACAATATTATTAACCATTGCCACTAAATCAGAAAATAATTCAATTCAGTTTTATGTTCAGTCAGAAAGCTCACAGATATTTTTAAGGGTAATGTCAAGTATATATAATACAGTTTATGGGAGAGGAAGATTGCTGTCACAATTCAAGCGACGGTCTTGGTCCTGAAAGGCTGTGGTTTAATCCTTGTTCTGCCACTCTTTTGAGAGCTTGAGGCAAATCACTTAGCATTTCTATGTCTCAGTTTCCCATCTAACACTGGAAGTAATAAATTTTACACCTGATGAGAATATTATGAGAAAAAATACATTCAAAGCATTTTGAACCCCAAAGGGACCACTATACCTTTTACCCTTGATGCTTAAATAGCAGCAGCCAGCAATTTGAACCCAGTTACTGAGCTGCACTTCGACTTAACTGAGCCTTGCTTGTGTCTGGCTAGCATGAATCTTCCAGAGCAGCACCCAGGCCTAGATTTTCTCCACATGAAGGTACTTGTATGCTGTTATAGAGTAATCTCGTAATACAGTTTTTGATGTGCTAAACTGATTGAGCCCTTCAATTGCGAGGTACTTTCTGAAGCCCTTTAATATGTTTGTGACTCTTTTCTCTACCCTAGTTTCTTAACATCCTAAGATGTATAACAGAACAACCTGCAATATGCCAGCAGTAGTCTCATCCCTCCCATATACAAAGGAACAATTAGCACTTTTGCTGCATTATTTTACCAAGTGTGTGTGATGAGATACTTGTCTAGTAAAGTCTCAATTTCTTCTTCAGTGTCACTAATTTCCAAGGTCCAGCATTCTCTGGAGACAAAAGTCTCTTCTAATGTAGCAAAAACTTCCCTGTGAAGGCATTTTATGTCTCACTTGAAGCTCTCAAGATGCATACTGAGCCTCGAGTGTGTGTCTAAGCCCTTGACACAAACCCCCCATTTCAACTAAGCATAAGCACAAATGCTCTGCTGAACTGGAGCCTAACATTAACAATATAATGTACATAGTATATATATGGATTTAATTGCATCCATCCCCAAAAAGCTGTATCTCCACTTACAAACTTTATTATTCATAGCTATCTACATGTATAGCAATAAGACAATCAGCATGTAGTAAAGCACTGGCTATTTAATTATAAACAGACAGTTTGAAGTGAATTTTTTTTCCTTTACAGTTCAGCTCAGTATTTGCAATGTATCATTCTGCAGTGATATTGACTAATTGAGCCAAGTTCTACTGTCCTCGTTTTGGTAAAAACTCTGGTTAATTTTGTTGTCTGGACTCCAGAGGTCTGATTCTGCAAAATGTCGAGCAGATACAGTTTCTTTTGGTTTCACTAAAAGCTTTTTCAGTTCAGCACCCCCCAGCATCATTTTAAAAGCATTTTCAAGGTCCTTTATGAATGCACAATGTTATAGAAGGATGATGTACTTGCTCAAATAGACATAGGGCAGCTCGCATTTGTGATTATACTTGATGTCTCTTACTATAGATATATCTTTGTAATGCCAACCACATAATAAAATAGTTGATGTACATTCCTGTCAGTGAAATTGCACTTGGGCATGTTTGTATTACACAAAGTCCGGTTCAGTCAAATCTGTCTGTTCTCCCCACGATTTGTATTTGAAGTAACTTCTGTGTTGACCAGTATCACAGCATACATTTGTTTGTTTCATCTTCAAACCTTTGATATTGCATTCAAAGTTGTCCAACTGTGCCTCTTAACTATCTTCCACTTGCCAGCATAGTAAGGAATCTAAAAAAAGAGTGATCTTATATGGCTAACTCTGCATTGGTATGCATAATGCATAGCCCTCTGAATTTCCTTAGCAGCACAAAAACTCAGAAAATTGCATGGATATTTTACTAATATTAATGAGCAAATGGTGGGCATTCTTCAATCTAAACATTTTTCTCTAAATGTAATGTAATTGTATAGTAATGTATAATTAATGAGTGTGATGTGTTGCAGGTTGATTATGTGCCTGCGACCTTTCAAATTCAAAGTTTGTCTTCCATTTTTTTAACCTTGATGAATTCCTAGAAATGAGAATAAATACATAATGCTTGTTACAGTAAGAGGGAAGTGTGTTTGTGTGAGATCTAAAGCAGATAGGTATCTGCAGATTTTCTGTGTGCCTCCACGCCACAGCTACTGCATATTAACTTGGTCTTGTTCGTGTGTCCTTATCTTTGCTCACAAAGTCCCATTTAATTCAGTTTTTTGACAGTAATGATTTCTGTGAGGGTTTTTGCAGCCTTAGACAACAGCAAGAGGAAAAACGTTGCATTGGTGAAGAGAACCTGTCTAAAGCAAGGGTACTGGAGTTTCAATGTTTAAGGCAGCGATGCTAGGGAGTGGTCAGCAGTAGGCTGGAGACAGGAATTCTGTCTCAGAGGACAGGCTCGTATCTGCCCTCTCTCCTGCTTATTTGCATATATCCACAGAATAAAATGCTCAGATCTGCATATTCATCATTTGGCCCAAATAAAAAAAGATAAAAGCTGTCCCCAAACCCACTTTTTGCTTAATAAAAGCTGTAAGACCACTGAAAACTAGGCCTTTTATTAGAGTGTATAAGTGGAGTCTTATCTGTGTACCTTAAGGCAAGCGTGACTGTAAGTTGTCTTTCATATTCAGAATTACTGTACCAGAGAAACAGTCTCTAGACAGGAATCAAGACAGTCCAGTAGTTTAATAGCTGAATAATAGAGATCAGCCTTCAGGACCCAGCCTTGAGCCTGACATCAGTCCTCTGTGCATGAGCTTCAAAGGAAACCATATTTAGTCCTCTAGGACTGTAAAAAGATTGTTTGAAGTTATTAAAGCACATGTGTAAGTATTGCCAGGCTCAGGGCTTTTATCCTCAATGAATACAAATGTCTTACCATGTTAGAAGTCATTATTGTTTAAAAATAATAGATGCAAATATTTGAAGCAGATAGCCTTTGAAATATACTGGTTTGAGTGGTTCATTATACTATACAACTTTTGTTTCCTTCTATGTATTCTGAAAGGATACTAATATATCTTTTAAAGAGTTTAAGCTTTTTCATCCTTTCTTGCTTTTGAAAGGAGAAAAACTGTGTTTCCATGTCAACTAAAACATTTGTTCCCATATATTAAGACCTTTGTGTAATTGAGATTTTTTTCACTGCAAGATACGACTTGTTGAAGGACAAGTAGATTCCTGTTAAATAGACTTAACTGGTTAGAGTTTTAAAATGCAAATTGTCAGCTCACTCTCATTCGACTGTATTCTGTAATATGTAAATAAGCACTCCTGGAATATGTGACTGCAGCTTTAATGAAATGGACACCCAATTTTATTCTGCAGAAAGGCAGAATGTCTCAGGCAATTACGTGATCACAGGAGGAACTGGAGTTGCAGCTGCAGAATAGATAACCTTACTGAGGTGATAAAGCCTCATCTCAGCAGAGTTCCCGCACTAGGAAGGTTTAGGTCAGCCAATCCTTACTAGGGTGCCCTCCACCTTGTAAGTGGTCACCAAGGTGACTTCACGCCTGGTACTTGATTGCCTGAGAAGTGTCAGGAAATGAGATGAAGGCCTATGGACAGTTTGCCTCTGCTGCACACAGTATTGCACCTTCCAGCCCAATACCTGCATTCCTCATTATCTGGCTGACTATGCATGTTTCTTTTAAGCTTTTGGTATTCACAGGGCAAGCTGGATGCAAGCACTGTCACTTCTTCCCTTTTCTCTTCTCTATTTCTGAAGAAATTCAGGTGATTTGCCCTCAAGAAAAAAAAAATCTCTTAAATTGTTGACCGGTTGAGATTATAAACCTACCATATAATTTACTTTATTGCTTTTCTGGACCAACTAAGCTGCCTTTAAGGCAGCTCTTACAAAATCTCCTCTTAATCAGGAGTACTCAAACATTTGAAAAGTTTGTAATTTTTTTGCAGTTAATAGTATTTCCTCTGAGCCATTTGATTATACCTAAAAGAAGGAAAGAAGTGGGAGAGTCCTTGTAATGGTGATGATATGGCACAGGCATTGCATGATGGATCTTCATTTAAGAGTGGCAGTTTCTCTTTATTTAGTGTAAACTGCAGAACAAAATTACTTAAATAATTTCTGCTACATACAGCTTGGGAGAAGGGGGAGAGGGGAGAAAGCCGGAACATATAAACCCATGCATTTCAATTTACAATTTCTAGTAAATAAATTTTCATAACACAACTTCAACCATTATAATACCACTCTTTTTATTGTAAGAGCCAAAGTAATTAATCTGTATATTTATGACCTTGTCTATGATTAGTTTTCTGTCACAGGATATGGTGAGTCTGTGCTGTTATGACTATATTTTATTTAATAATATTTTCCTACACAGTGCTGAACACTTCCTGCTGAAGCAGCTGAATGGACAAATCCATGAAGATATCTTTCATTTTCCCTGACAGTGAATGATGTTTCCATATATAAACATAATAATAGAGTCATTACACATGCACTCACATTATCATAGCTGCTGTGTGCTCGGTGTTATTCAAAACAAGGCAGGAAGCCAAATCTTCCTAGTTCCCATTTTGATTCAAATTGTATTTGTAATAAAGGGATTTTCATTCAACCTAAATGCAGTTTCATCCTAGTCCAACAAACCTCCCCACTTTTTTTTTTATTTTATTTTATTGTTATTATTTTTCCTTTATTCTAGGTCACTCAGTCTTGATACAAGTGAAATTCTCCTCTGGTGGTGATAACAGCAGTGCTACTCAATGAACTATAACAAGGGCTCTAAATGCATCTCCTGTAGCATACCACAGTGATTTGCAAAAGTGGGAATAAATCAAAGCAGTGAAGAGATGCCATGTTGAGCCAGAAGCTAAATGTTACATCTTGTTGCATGAGGCTGGGGGGAGAACAGATCCTGTTTTTCTGGCAGCACAATATCTTTGTGCTTGTTACCTCCAATCCAACCCCATTAAAACAATCATTCAGGATCTGCAGGAAATTGTCACCTCTTTCTTTCATGGAATGGCAGCTGGTATTGGTGCCTACACACATTTCTCATTTCCTTCAAGATTTTCAACACACATAAAAAAAAGAAGCTTAATTTATATTAGAAAATGTGTCAGCTTACCCTGAGGCTCAGCACGGGCACCAAGGGAAAAAATAAAAGATAAATGCCTCTAGGTGAACTGGCAGAGGCTCTAATTCTCTACTCACTCTACTGCTACACAGTATGCACCACATTAATCATTTCACATAGGCAGGCTTTTAAAAAAACTTCAACAATTTTGAAACAAAGATGCATTGCCCTAAACTTAATAATAATACAACTCTATCTTGTAGAACAATCTCAGTTCACACATACTGTATCCCCTAATATAAGATGTATAAAATAATATTTGAGTCTTCTGTCACAAAATTTTTATTGTTCTGTTTCTTTTGTCTATACAGTTACATTCCCTCTAGTGGGCATTTTTCTGTCTGTGGATAAGTATAGATATATAATGTTGTAATTTGTTTTATTCAAGTACTGACATACACAGGTTGTTTTCTACCTCCTGTTTTTATTGTGTGGCTGGATAAATGCCTTATGTGATCCTGGTGAACTGTGTTATGCCTCAGTCCAACTCAAATATAGTTTTTCTTTAACTTTCTGTGCTGGAATATAGGGAAATATTTTTCTCACTTGAGTAGCTTATGGGAATGTTGCATGATGGGGAGGGAGTGGATGACCATCAATCAAATGAGAAAGTGGTGAACAGGGGTGAAAAGTAAAGTGTGAAAGATGATGTAAACAAGAGAGATGTCAAAACCAACAAAACAGGGCAGAAGGGAGCCTTCTCCAAGAGTATCCACACAAATAAGCAGGTGCTTACAGAAAAGCAGAGTGGGAAAAGCTCTAACACCTCTTCTGGAAAAATCATGACTGGATGCCTTTCTGAAGTGCTTGTACGCTAACACACATGGCATGGAGAGGACACAGGAGAGACTTGATGTTTGGAAGTATCCCATGTAATATGGTTCTAGAGAGAAGAGAGGTCCAGGAGAACTGGAGGATTTTCAAGAATCACCTTCTCCGAGTTAAAAAATTATCCGTGTTGCTGTGGACTAAGTCAATCAAGGGTGGTAGGAGCCCTGTATGGTTGAAGAAATCCTTCCTGACAGAAGTGAAGCACAAAAGGAGCCATACAAGAGGCAGAAGAAAGGGCAGATGATGCAAGGAATATAGAGACAATGAATGTGCCAGGATGGGGTCAGGGTCCAGGAGTTGAATGTGGTGAGAGAAGCGAAAGGCAAGAAGAAGAGCTGCTGTGCATACATGAGTAGCAAAAGGAAGACTAGGAAAATGTTGGTTTCCTGCTGAATGGAGTGCTGACGGTGCTCAAGACCATGAAGAAAGGTAGAGCCTTTATCACTTCAGTCTTTACAGACCTTCAGAGATCCCTGGCTTCTGAGGCAAGTGGGAAGATCTGAAACAATTTATACTTACCCTCAGTGAAGGAAGATCAGGTTAGGGAGATTTTAAACAACTCCATGGAAACTGGTGGAATGCGTCCACAAGTGCTGAGGGAACTGGCCATTCTTCTTTATTTTTGAATAGTCATGGTGATGGGAGGAAGTTCCTGAAGACTGGAAAAATGCAAATGTTGCTCCTCTCTTCACTGAATCAGCTCTGAGCAAGCTGCTTGGAGTAGATGCCAGAAGTGCCTCCCCACCTCAATCAGTCTGTCATGAAACTTTTTTCCAGTTTCAGTTGCATGTCTCAGGAGGTCCGTTTGCTGAGTGCAAAAATTTTTGGAGTGTTCTTTGTATATTAAACCTAAACACGTATTAGCCTATGGTGTGCACAGCCACTATTGCTGTGGAAATGATGGGTTTAAATAGTGCTTAGTTTGGTGGGCCAGAAGGAATTTGTTGGACAGTGCTATAAATAGCACTGCTATGGCACAAAATGTGACGTAGATATGAATGTGTGTGCAGTGGGAGACTACAGGAGTGTAAAATCAGAAACCAGGAATGAAAATGCTTTCAATGGGCATGACTTAAACAGCAGGAATGTATCACCTGCAATCATACACAACAGTGAAGTGCAATTCTAAATATCCATTTACTCATGCCTTTTTCTTCAAAGGTGAGTGGTTTGTGCTTGTTCTCACACAGGTGTAGAGAGATTCACAGCATCCTTAAGTAAGCAGTGGAGAATTGGCCTTTCAGTTCTGTGAAGGAAAGGCTAAGGAAAGGGTCCAAATCTTTAGCTTGTGTAGGATGGCATTTTTCTACTGAAGTCAATACACCTGTTTCAATTTACAAGCCTTAATATCTGGCCTGAATGCTGCAGAATGAGTAGAGGTCACCAGAAGGTGAGAAAAAAATTACACAGTTTGGTAATACCTTTTATATGGTTAAGAATTACAGCCTAGAAACTTTCTTTGTTATAGTGAAACTGAACTCCTCTTGGATCAAGTGATGAATATGAGTTGCATGTCTTTTGCAGGATCTTAGAGAGAGTCTTGGGTCCGCAGAAGAATACACCAATGCTGTTGCTGTAATCGCAATAACAACAAAAACATGAGAGTAGCAGGGTAAATGGGTAAACTGTACCTTTTGGCTGCCTCCAGCTTTGCATTGTTTGAATTGGCTTTTTGATAAATAAATTCAAGAAGATTTGTGTTACTGTATATTTGGTGTTATGTACTGTATAATTTGTGTTACTGTATTGCAGTATAATTATTTTAATACTTCAGTGTTTATTATGTCTTATTACATTATTTATTAGGATTGCTATATTAGAGGTCACAAACTATTTTAAATGGTAGCTCTTTGGTTTTGATCTTCATAGGTTTTTTTAATCAGAGAAGCAAACACACTGCTTGTGCTATAAATTTTAAGTGCTTTTTCTCCAGCTGAATTAATTTTTTTTCCTAAAAAATACACAAAATTCTCAGTTACTTTTGAGTTTTCTTCTCCCCCTCCCCATTTTAACAATTTTCTGCCTACATATGATTTTTAAATGGCTGATTTAATAACAACATTTGTAAATAGGTACTTCTTATAAAATAAGAACAAGACAAATGTAACAAACAATCATGTTAATATGTGCATGAGTGTTATAGGGAGATGGTAACCTGGTTACCTGCTACGAACTGCCTAAAGGATTTGCTACCGAGTACATTACACGTATGGTTTTAAAAACTATGTGCTAACTACATAAACGCAATGCAAGTGACAAGTGAAGCATGAGTTTCAGAAAGTTTGCTCCTGTAAAGAAAGGGCTGTAGATAAGATTTCTGTGCCCAAGCCATAGCCTCCAGAAGTAGTAACCATATTGCTCTGCTGCTGGATTGCACTAAATTTAACCTGGAGGGGTATATTCCCACTAATCTGCTAAAAGACACTGTTGCAGCCAAGGGGAACTCTGTCAACCTAGGTACAGGGACCCAAAATTTAGTCCGATTGTAAAAGCTGATTGTTCCATCACACAGTAGAAACTTCAGTTTCTTTGCCTCTTGAATCTTCTATAGCTCAGAGCAAGAAGAGATAGGGTATTTTTTTCTTATAAGAAATTCTTAATTCATGCAAGGTTTTCTTTAAAATGTTCAACATTGACCATAAATATGGTTGTCTAGATTCAGAAGCAAATGCAGGTTTTTTGTCAGTTTAGCACTGGCTTTTTAAGGAACTGCCTCAAGATCCAGTATAGGAAGATAATGCCCATCTCCCTCTGGAGCAGCAGAAAACCATTCTTATCTCGCCCATACTTAGTAAAAGTAACTGACAAAAAGTAATATTTCAACTATAACTTAAAAAGCTCTGTTTATGCAGTAGAAGCCCTATGAAAGGTCTTTCAAAAGTCATATTTTCTATACTTGGCCTTTTTATGGTTTTAATCTTTCATATTTCCTGTTTGTATTTATTTTGACCTCTGTCAAGTGGTTTCTTTATTACTGTTATTTTTGCAATTTTATGGTATTCTTGTAGCTTACTGTATTTTCTTTGATCTCCTCCCTTTCAGCTTTTTCTTGGATCTTTTTCATCTTTTAAAAAAAGTTTACTCCTTTTTCTTTCTCTGTCTCCCAAGTGCAAGCCTTTATTTTGCATTAGCAGGTAAATGTTTGGAAGTCATAAAGAGTCACAAAGATTCTGGAATTCTGTACTGCTGTACACAAAATATTTTAAATTCTTGCTTCAAAGGCTTTCAGGAACAAAGAAGCTTTTTTTCAGACCACTAGCAAATGCACCAAGTTTAAATGAACTGTCTTTGCCAGCAGAGATGAACTAATAACAGAATAGCATAGTCTTGCAAGAGTAGCCAAATATGTTAGGGGAACAAACATATCCTTGACATCATAAGAAAAAAAATCACAGTTTATCTCTTTAATAACCATCTTCAAGGGAAATTAATGCTACTTTGTCCTTTGTGCAGAACAGTAATTGGATTGTGTGTTTCAATTATATCTGGACAAAGGCCAGGATATTGAAATACTTCTAAATATTAGATTTTCTTGTCCAAAAATTAGATTTTATTGGCATTCTCTTTCCGAGATTTCTTCATTAAAGGCTTCATTAAGCATAAATCTTCTTTCCACACAGCAAAAAAGAAGAAATTATTTTAAAAGGGTCATTTAGAAAGGTTTGCTCTCCCTTCCTCCCACTGTTTATGCTGAGAGAAGAGTTACCTAACAAGGTTAGAAGCCAGCCTGCCTTACCTAGGATGGTTTTCAGCTAGTTGCTTGAACTCATTGTCCCAGTTTGGCCTTCCATAACAGGTTTTCTGTCTCAAACCAGTAATTACATCCATCTTGTCATCACAATGTAGGGCTATGTGAGTAGCCTAAAGGCAAATTTACAAGATAATAATTTTAGAGACAACAACATATACTCCAAGTGAGAGAAGAAAGCAATAATGCTGCTTTGCTGTGAAAGATGGAATGAGGGAAAGGAAGCTGTGTAATTATCAAATAGTAGGAGAGGAAAGGCGAGATGAGGTGAGGTGCGGCGAGGCAAAGAGAGGCAAGGCGAGGAGAGGAAGGAGAAGGGGAGGAGTATTCAAGAGTTCTCAAAATTACTGGAACTGTAAAAAGCCCTTTCAAAAGTACTGAAGACCTCAGGAGGAGCTCAATTTCTTGATATGAAATATTTGAAATGAGTTGAGATTAAATATCTGTCTTTACTGACATGGGCCTAGTGCCTCAACCACTTTTACAGGCAGGTCTTAG
Organism: Margarornis squamiger; assembly: GCA_035222235.1. Classification (NCBI taxonomy): domain Eukaryota; kingdom Metazoa; phylum Chordata; class Aves; order Passeriformes; family Furnariidae; genus Margarornis; species Margarornis squamiger. The sequence continues at coordinate 54,913,229 of JAWWTY010000106.1, read as the reverse complement.
ATTTCCAAACCTCTTCTCAGCCTTTGACTATCTCATCCTAGACTCCCTTCACTGCAGTTCCTGAAGTGACAGTCACCATTTTAAAGCTGAGTTGAAGTTTACGAAAGAGAGCAAAGTTCGCTATAACAGAGTTTGACAATAAAAATTAGCAATTACACACACCTTAAGTAAGTCCAGAGCATTCTGCTGCTAATGGAAAAGACAGTGGATATATAAGACAATGGGTGAAAGCAGGGTCCAGTAGGGGGCCAAAAGATGATTAGGGGTCTGGAGCATCTCTCTTATGAGGAGAGACTGCAGGAGCTGGGCCCATTTAGAGAAGAGAAGACTGAGAGGGGATCTCAATAATGCAGATGAATATCTCAAAGGAGGTTGCCAATGGGATGGTGCCAGACTTTTCAGTGGTGTCCAGTGACAGTACAAGAAGCAATGGCCATAAACTAAAACACAGGAAGTTCCATCTCATCATGAAGAAGAACTTCTTTACACTGAGGGTTGCAGAGCACTGGAACAGACTGCCCAGGGAGGTTGTGGAGTCTCCCTCCCTGGAGACATTCAAAACCCACCTGTATGCATTCTGGGTGTCACCTGCTCTAGGGGACCCTGCCTTGGCAAAGAGGTTGGAGTAGATGATCTCTAGAGGTCTCTCCCAACCCTAAGGATTTTGTGATTCTGTGTAAAATTCTCAGTGTTTTGACTCTTCTCAGGTGGAGGCAAGTGCAGAAAGCAGATCAGCTCAGGTGAAGAACTGAATAAAGAGAGCTGCACAGCTCCCAGTGCCAACAAAAAAAGTCCTCATTTTTGTGGGCATTTACTGGCCTTCCTCTCCTAAACTACATCCATTGCCATGCTATCTGAGTACTATCCAGATGCATTTAAAAACAAAACCCATCATCGCTCCTAATGGTACTGCTATTGTGTAGGAGAAGTATGCTTGTTTCCATTACAGACTATCATCATTACTATCACTATCAAGAAATTACCAGAGGAAAGATAAGTTTAAAAACGAGCTTTGCATTTAGTCCAGACCTTAGCATTATCATCTTTTGCAGAAGTGGTTGCTGAAATTTAGATACATTTCCTGGGAATAGTGTATATTTCTTCTGCTAATGAGCCTTCCATGTTCTTACCAAAGCAATTATTCTTGTCAAGCACAGTTGTCACAAGAGGTCTTGTTTCTAAAAGGTTAGTTAGTTCTTGTTAGTTAGTTCTTGTTAGTCTGGGCCAATGCCTTGAGGAACTTGGAATAGTCTAAGAAGGAAAGTGTTTGGTGAGAGTGGGAGGTAGAAAACCACAGGATTTGTTAATTGTGTACGGCAAAATTGTGCCACTGAACATATGAGCTATTTCTGTTCTCATTAAGTGGAACTTTCTCAGCATCTTTGGTGTTAGCCTTTGCTATTGCTTACAGCATTAAAATTACCTAGGTATCTCAGGGACGTTGCAAGGAGCAATAGGCTGAAACATGAGTCCTTGTCTATGCAGGGGCAGACATATGCCATATCTGCTTGACCATCTGTTGCCAACATGGAATCTGCAAAGAGCTCAAAACATTGAACAAACATGTCCAAGGAGTAAACACCTGTCCGTAATGGAGGGTGTACTAGGAGGTATAAGTTGCTCATCCTTCTTGGGTTCAGCTTCACTTGACCACTGGTAATCTATATGGTGAGACAGGGAGACAATGCAGAGAATGTTGTTTCTTTTTTGCTAAGGAAGAAGTAAAGTAAAGCATCATCCAAATATTACTGGTGCTGAGGCTCAAGTAGCGATGAACAGGAATTTACTAAAAATAAGGTCCTGTAAGATAAGAAAGCTTTGTGGATGTCTGAAGAGATGAGGCTGTTATGAGCACCGTAGGTTTTAGGTAATATCCTGTAATATTGCTAATGCAGAGTGGTGGTTTCTGTAACTGCCATAACTGCACAATGGGCATAGATTTTTCTGAATACAGCTTTATCCACGTACCTCCTTACTTGACAGAAACTCTAAGGAAAGCAGAAAGAAACAATGGGGTTTTTGTATCAGCAGAGGCAGAAAAGGAAAAGTTCTATGAAATTTGTATTTTTTTTCCATCTCTACTAGACAATCCTTCATTCAACAGAGACAGCAGGAAATAGAACAGTAGAGCAAAGACTTTCCTGTGAGAGATTTTCTGGCAGGAGCCTAACTGATCACTGCATGGCCTGAGTGATCCATTAAAAAAAGGAAAAAAAAAAAAAAAAAGAGAGAAAATCAACACATTTGGGTTTAGGTAAAGACTAAAGAATTTGAATAATATTAACCCAGTCAAAAGATTAAGTGCTTGAGGTGATATGATCCAATGAAATTATGAGATGGCAAATTTAAAGTTAGAGAAAATGTCTTTTCAAACAACATGAATTAGAATACAGAGCTGTTTGCCAAAGTGTTCTAAGCACAGCAGGTTTCAAAAGTGCACTGGACATATATGTGAACAACAGAAGTTATAGTAAATAATAAGAATAAACAAAACTGACATTTTTTAAAACACTCCTCCATATTTCTGTACAGAAATGCCAGAATCTAATGACAGACTGTTCCAAAGAAGTGGACAAAACATCCCTTCACAAGCTCCTGAAAGGCTCTATCCACTTTCCTGTGAGACACCTGGTAATCATCTTCATGCAAGACAAGAATCATTGGCTTGATTTCTCCATTCCTGTTTTCCTAAATGTGAAGTGCAAACAGACGGCTTAGTGTCTTCATATTTACAGTTCTTTGTCTCTCTGCTTCATCCATCATTTATTCAGCTGTTCCTGTTCCATATATTACCATACTGGAAAAGCAAGGTACATTAACTCAGATTCGTAACAGTTTCATTATTACCTGACTTTCGTCCCAGCCAGTAAGAAATATATGATAACTTAGAAAATCATTTTTCCATTTTTCAGCCATTTTTGTTTCCAAATGGAACAGAAGATCAGCAAACCACTCAAATGCTGATGGGTCTCTACAAATCCAGTAAAAATAAACCTGTAAGATAAAATTAAAGAGATTTAACTAAAAGCAAACTTTCAATAAAACTTCCTAATGACTTGCTCAACTCATTAACCATATAGTGTGTGACTCTTCTCTACTGTAAATTTAGACATAATTACACATCATTTTGATGATGTAGTTTCTGTCTTTTAAAAATTTAATTTTCCCCTTAAACAATGAATGAATATATTAATGTGCTAGTGAAGATGAACAAGTGCTAGGCACGGAACAGGTTTCCCCCTGCCAGTGTATCTCGGCTTTGACTTATAATACCTAGCCCTTCATTTCTTGCAAACAACTTGATAATTATTTCAAATTCTGTATTTATTTAATTTCAGTTTCATTCAGCACTGAAGAAAGGAATTCCTGTTTCTCAAGACCTTATGCCATAGGTTAACAGTTGATGTTCTCAAAAGACAGTTATGCTCTTTAAGTCAGATACCCTGTATAAAACAGGTGACAGAATGTCCCCACTCCTTTTTTTAGTGTATTTAACATTTTACTGGGCCATATAGTTCCTAGAGACACATGATACTATAATTTTAAATTTTCCAAAGGTGTAAAACAAACCATTATCCTATGATCAGTTTTCTGTTGGTTGAAAACTTCCTTCTACGAAAAATTGACAGGTTTGGTTTTTTTTCATCCAGATTTCTCTAGTTTCACTTTTCCACTTGTTTTGTTGTCTCTTGTATTGGAGAGCCTTTTATTAAAGTTTTCTTCCCCATGTAGACATCAGAGGCTGGGATCAAGTCATCCTATAATCCTCTCTATAGCAAACCAAACATTCCTAGGATCTATCACTGAGAGGCATCCTTTAATCTTATTTCTGTCTTTTCCTACTCTATAGCAGTCAATCACAAATATAGCAAAGAGTTTAATTTTTTTAAGAAAAGAAACTATTTTATTAATATCTTGGCATATAGTAATGCTTGCATAGGGAATAAAATCTTTCAAAATGATAGAGTTAGTCACTCTCCATATAATGATGATAATTTCTATTTCAAGGGTCCTTCCTGTGGCATCTTAAGCTGGAATCACAGAATATGCTGAGTTGGACCCACAACAATCATTGAGTCCAACCCTTAGCCCTGTACAGGATCATTCCCAAGGAGTCACACCATGTGCCTGAGAGTATCATCCAAACACTTCTTGAACTCTGTCAGGCTTGGTGCTGTGACCACTCCCCTGGGGAGCCTGTTTCAGTGCCCAGCCACCCCCTGGGGGAAGAACCTCCTTCTAATATCCAACCTAAACCTCCCCTGACACAACTTCAGTCCATTCCCTCGGGTCCTGTCACTGGTCACCACAGAGCAGAGATCAGTGCCTGCCACTCCTCTTCCCCTTTCAAGGAAGTTGTAGCTGCAGTGGGGTCTCCCCTCAGTCTTCTCTTCTCCAGGCTGAGCAGATCAAGTGACCTCAGCCATTCATACGGCTTCCCCTCAAGGCCCTTCACCGGTGAGACTCCACAAGAAACTTTTTCTGCTCAGTTTTTATAGCGAGCTGACACAGGGATCATTGTGACCGCTCCAGCATGTGCAAGATCTATTGTGACCTATTGACTTAACTACATACAAAGCACCATCTAGCTAATTTGCTATGTATAAAAGGCTGTCCTGTGTGACCAATTCTGCAGGAATGGTTTCTTATGACCATTTGCAATTATCTTATCTGTGTACAAGTTAATACATTTGTGGAGCCTCAGGACTGGTGAGATTCCCCCCACTGAGACTCAGGCCCTCCTAGGCCCATCAGGAATTACCTCAGGGAGTCTTTAGCACAGTCATAATTTCCCACTTGGAAATCTCCTCTAGCAATGCTGTTCTGTGGAGAGGACTGGGACCAGTCCATCCCCTGGTTTCAGCTCAGTCCCATGTCTTTAGCCAGTCCAGCTGTGGAGGTGACTCGACTGAGAGTTCCTGCACCACCCCGAGAATGAATGTCTGAAGTTCTAGGGTTTTCTGCCCTGGCACTACTCTGATGCCAGTCTGAACCATAATTACAAGACAAATCTGATTGTAATTCTTAGTACTTGAACTCTGTAGCTCTTGCTGCATACTCCACCATTACTTTTGACCAGAGGGTGCCAAACCTCAAATGGGCCTTTGTAGGCAATGTAATTTTGAGTGTAATTATTTTTATAGTGTATCTAAAGAAATAATTCACAAATGTGGAGGAAGCCCAAAATAAAACAATTTCAGATGAAAAAAGGAACACCATGAAGGACAATATATAAGCTTCTAAAAACCAGATGATTAGAACTTTTTTTATTGTAACTGATTTTTTTTTTTTGTTTGTTCCAAAATCCCTTAGCTTCCTCCAGCCCATCTCTCTTTGTACTCATCAGCTCCTCTGTCTTTTATTGTACCACAATATCAAAGGTGATCTGGAAGGTATGTCCCCAAGGCAATCACTGTGGTGGCTCTGATGCCTTGGAAATTGTAGCCCTTTTCCACAAGATCAACAAGATAAAAATGCATATTGGACTGTTCTGAAGTGGAAAACCAGAGAAAGAAACCAGAAAGCTATAAAGAGGTTTCCCAAAGATTAAATTTACTAGGTTGTCAGACTTCTGGTAAGGTGGTGTGAGAAAAATATGGTAATACCATGCTTCAGTGGAGATTTGGTGAAAGAGAATAACAGTAATTTGAGATGTTTCCTATATCTGAGTGTACTGTAAGGGACCATCTGTGGTTTCTGTAAGAAATATAAATGATGTATGATTGCAGAAACAGAGATAAAGCATTCAGGGTTAAGTAGGGTATTTTTACAGCCCAGGAATAGGACTGTCTGCAGAACTTTAGTACCAACCATCTTGGCTGTTTGCTTTTTTCCCTTCTATTTCAATATTTTGCCTTAAATATGACCTCATTGCTTTATGGAGGAGGGGTTGCTGCTGATTTACACTGGCATAGATTATGAGAAAAAAGCAAGCTCACTGACTTTATAGCATTTCATTTTTTTGCAGCCAACAGCAGCATTATTTTAAATTACCAAAACTAGGTAAGATTTATAGCTTTAACCTTTATGTAGTTTTTTGCATCTGAATTCTAAAGTCCCCACTTGCTCTACATCCTCAGCCCCTTGAAAATCAGCCCACTGAATGCTGTCAGTCTGAATCACACCATGGCTGTTGATTTGTAGTGAGAAATTTCTTCCCCCAGACTCTACTTGACCATCTTATTTCTCAAGTCTTTTCAGCAGCTCATTTTACAGAAATGTATATTTAGTACATGTGTGTGGAGAGTAGGCATGTATTTCTAAATAAATAAGGAATTTTGCATTGGGTAGCAACTGGGAGCATGTGGGCAGGACTGGGAGCCAAGCACATTCGGGGAAGGAGGAAGAAAAGCTAGCCACTGAATTGAGACAATATGGTCTTCAAAATGGGGAACTGGTTTCCAGACTATGGAGTTTGAAGGAGTGTTTCTAACTGGTTGCAGACCTAGCTGTCACAGTAACAACCAGTCCAATCAGATTAGGTCACGCTGCCTCTGGCACAGTCCCCTCAAGAAAGGATTTAGCTTTCTGAAGCTACAGAAATTCCATAAGCTCGCCCCTGGTACAGTTTTGCTGAAGCAGGACCCATTGTATTGCCTGATTTTCATGTTAGAGGTGGAGAGCATTTGGTAATGAAGAAGAAGTGTCATTATAAGGAGTATTTTTGGCTGTGATTATAATCATAGGAAAAAAAGAGGTAGTGAAGAAGGATGGCCTGCGGGTAAAAGGAATTCATTTCCCTTAGATCAAAGAGGACTTCTAGTATAATATGTTAAAAGAAATGGTGTTTACAAAAAAGTCTTCCTTTCTTTACACTGACTGCCCGTAGCATAGCAGAACATATTACATGTATAATTAAAATACAATAAGTGCACAATAAAATTAATCCTTATTAAAACAGTAGAATAAAGTCAGCACCAGTACGTTTCTATAATTAAACAATTTTTCTGAATCCAGTTTTTTTCTTGTAAACCTTGTACTGTTAACTGACTGCAGTTATTTAGGACCCTTAAAAATCTGATTTAGATTTATGTTTCATTAGTCTCCGCCTACCCTACCCCCATCAACTGCATTCATCAGCTTGATGGCTTGCACAAGTAAACTGTCTTAAATTTTCCAAGTGCTCTTTTTTCAAATTGAGTTAGAGGCAGTGTTGCTATTAATCAGGTCTGTAATGCAGGAGTTTGAGTAGTCACTTATTTCTGCAATGCTCTTCTCCCTTGCAATTCATGCATATTTATCCTTCAGTTTCCCACATCCTGAATTTTGTACAATAGACAAGAGTAAGAGCTTCGATATCTCTTTTCTGTAAGGTGAAAGAACATACTTTGCAAATCAGCTGCTATCATGTGGAAAGTCATTAATAATTATCTATAGATGGCCATCCATCTGTTTCTCCCTGAAAGCAGAGTTGGAGCTGTGGCTGTGGGCAAAGCCAGCTTTTCACCAAAGGGGTGTAAAAGGTGATAAAGCAGGGGATGCTCAGGGAGGCACCCTCACCCCTGACTCTTGCTGCTCCCTCTTAGGCATGACTTGTCCCTGGAAAACCTTCTTAATACCTGCAGCTGGACATCTCCCAGCAAACATCCAGTCATTCCTGCTCTGGAGTATACCACATTACCTGTGGGCTGTAGTATACAAAAAAAAGAGATCTTCCTCAGTGTTATTAATTGCTCCAGTGGGCCACTCCAGTGGGCCACTCCAAGAGAGGCACAGCAGTGCCTGCAGCCTGGAGCACATGGAAGATAGGGGTTTGGCAGTCTGCATGAGGTACCGACTTAGAGCTGGGATGTGAGCAAGCAGCCTTTTGTATATATATAAAAGCATGACAAGGTTCAAGAGCCCAGGTCTTTAGATCTTCAAGACAAGATTTTTGTGGAGAATGCTGTAAGTTGGGGCAGAGTTTGAAGCAGAAGTACCTCAGGCGGGGCAGTTGGTCTCAGAGCAAATGGAAGAGGCTGATTTTGTTTTCTGCACAGTATGTAGCAGAACGTACTGACCACCATGCTGTGGTTGTCTAAGGTCTACATGGATTCAAAAAGCAACTAGGAAATGGAAGAAAAATCTATGTAGGGACATTAAACACAGAGGTACAGCTCTTGTGTCAAGGTGTTACTGAACTACAAGTCACTCAAAGGTGAGAAAGTGTCCCCTAAAAACTAATCAGCATATGATTCCTCTGGTCTGTGTACTTTTCCCTAGGTGATCTTTAAGAGCCACTGCTGAAGACAGGGTACTGGGCTAGATGGATATTTGGTGATACTGAGTAGGACCTTTCTTACATCTTTTGTAGAGAAGAGAAGTGGATGTTTGCTAATATTAGCATCTGACGGATCGGTACAATTTTATCAATTTCAGCAGCAATTGATCTGAAAAATGAGACTACTAATGTGAAAAAAAAAATTATATTATGCATAACTAAAGCCAGTAGAAACTTTCCAGCCATGACTAGTAGTACTGCTCTTTCTCATTGCAAAAAAATGATAGGGAAATGAGGGCTCTAAGGCTATTTAATTGTGAAGAATCAATTAGATAAATGTGTGCTCCTTTTGATTTGCTGAGTTTTTTAAATTATACAGCTGCAGACATTATGGAAGCTGTGAGTATTTATATCTCCACCGTATGTGGGCAACACTAAGAAATATTAGTTCAATAAGCGTAATGATAGCTGTACTCAAATCAAAACGAAGTTGTGGAAAAAAAAAAAAAGAAAAAGAGAAACCTCTTATTTATTTCCTTAATAGACATTTCTATGGTACTCATCATGGCAGAAAGAGAGTGCTGAATAGTTTGAGGAAGATTAAATTATTTGTAATTACACCACAAGTGGAAGCTTTTATCCAATGGAAAAAAATGTGGAGCTACCCTGAGATTAATTGCTCTCACTGAGATGACTGCTGAATTTTTTTTAAGTAACGATGTGAACTTCCCCAGGACCTTTAATCCACACTTTCAAAATATTTTGCAAGCACTGATGAAATTTAGTCTCGTAACACCTGTGAAAAATAAGCATCACTACTCCCACTGCACCAATAAGGAAGCCAAGATATAAAGAAAAGACATGTAGAAATCATGATAATTTTGTATTTCATGGGAATTCAGAAAAACTAAACCCTATAGCAGAAAATCATGGCAGAATGCACCATGCATTTATCTTTGCAGGCACACTTACCCAAAATTCTCCCTAAGCTATGAATGAACACCCTCAGGTATCCTATCAATGCATAGTTAAATTCTATTCCCTTTCCCTTAAGAGATCAACAGCAATGACAATAATAACACTTTTACTTGTATATATGTGAAATATACATAATGTAGGTATATAAAGTGTATATACATATACATAGCTCTCCTTTCTCTGGAAAAGATCATTCTGGTACAATTGTACTGTTTGCAAATACACTTCTTTTCACATATAGCACATATTTCCATTTTTATTTCCCTCCCTTCTCAGTTCTCTTTCTGCCTCACAGATCCCCCCTGGCAATTTGAACCTCTCCTCAACTCCTCAGTTACTAAAATCCCAGATGCTTTTTCAGTGGCAGCTTGTCATTAAGATGCCTGTTTTAACACTCTTCCATTTAAAAAGATCAGCTCCTTGGTCCTGCAATCAGCTCCATATGTATTGACCCTCTCAGAGATCTGTCCACTCCAATTCAATTTCAACAATTGTCCTCAAATGTGAAATGTTGAACGGTTCCTGATTCAGCTTTTACATTGGAAAATGAGCTAAAAGAACCTGTAAGGTCCACAAGCTACCAGTTGCCATGATGGATGTGGAAGAGAATATTTAATGCTGATTTTTTTTCTCTGTTACCTTCTTGTCCCTCCCCCTACTTCACCCGTTATCTCTTCTTCACCTATCCTCCCCCAGAGCAGCTTTACATACCATTAGCAGAGGATGTATAACAGATTAGCAAATCAAGAGTATGTTAATTGGTGCCATCCATGTCTTACAGACCCAAATGTATTTTTTTAACAAAATAATTAAAGTGGTCTGAGGTGGCAAAGTGCATCTTGACATGTGCATCTCATCCAGATCTTACATGCCCTTTTTATTCCTTCTGTGCTGGCTAATATCCTGACTTTGCAACATGAGAAAAGCAGCTAATGGCTGCTGAATGTGGCATTGTGGAGCAGGACACGCAGCTGAAGGACCCTCAGGAAATTTGCAGCTGGACAAGGAGCAAGTGTGGTCCTTCACTTCTGACTGAGATGACCTTACAGGATTTATTTTTGGTAAGGAAGACGCTAAATTTCTCTTCTAGCTCTCTAACTATCTGTCTACCTATGAAAGATATCCCACATTTTTCTCCAGTTTCTTTTGAAAATCTGGTTCTTCAGCTTTATTAAAAGCACTGCAACTAGGGCTACCTGCTTTCTCAGGGAATGACAGTGAATTCAGGAGACTATACCCCAGAACAGTTCCTGAGGCAGCTGGAAAGCGATTGCTTCTGAGTGAGTTAAAGCACTCAAGTGAGGCTCTAGCTCTGAATTTCCTCTCTGCTCTGGCTAAATAGGCGCACTTGTGGAACTTTTTAATGAGGCAATAAACTTCCCCACCTACCTTCTGCAGTGCCAGTACTGTGTTAGGGTTGCAGCATTTGTACAAAATGGATTTTAAAATAGAGGCAAATGGTGTGACTCCGATCCCTGCTGCAATGCACACACTGACTCGGTAGTGGAAGATGTCTGTGGTTGCAGTTCCATATGGTCCATCCACAGCCAGTCTACAGCAATAAGACATTTAGTCAAGGGTCAACAACACATAAAATGGCAGAAAGGTTAACATTTGTTGGCTACATATTTTCAAAACTGAATTTCTGTTACAATAAAAGAGACAAGGCATGTGTAAGATGGCACATAAATTGCCTGTACAAATACATTTAATTTTCATTGGGTGCCATTTAATAGCAAAGCAACTGTCTTTTCTGAAATGAGAGAACAAGAGCACCCATGTGGATTTGGGGCTTGGCCATCTATTTAAGCATGCAATTGCAATTTTCTGGCTTTCTGGAATGTGATTAGTCATATAATTGCATGTCCAAATTTAGCTGTGGAATTTGCATATTTAATTATGAATTACTGAAAAGCATCCTGTTTTAGAGCTTTATTTGCTGTATTATATATATCAAAGTAAAGAGGAACAGATTATATTAATAATTTTGAAAAGTTCTGTATTTGAGTTAAAGTAATAACAGAGAAGGCAAGAAAGAGGTCATCACATGCAGGAAAACTACTATTTTCTCAGCTCTTTCTGAAAAAGTAGTATTTCAGGAATACATTTTTGGCAATAATACCGTACTTAGGATCCAATGTAAAGGCAAAATGTGTAAGGAGAAATGCTTGTTTATGTTACTACCACCTATAATCAGTGTTGCTGATGCCAAGGAATTAATTTTGGTCAAAATTAGATGAAAAAGATCATTGAGTAATCAGATTCCTTCCTTTAGCAACATGGAATGTAAATACACACTGTACTTTGTAGTGCTCTTTCCAGACTGTCCTTGCACAAAATACATGCTCTGGAAGAGCACTCAGTCCTCTCCCCTCCCCTCCCCTCC
>JAWWTY010000106.1:54678272-54901565 GCA_035222235.1 Margarornis squamiger | reverse complement strand
CCGGGACCCCCGCGACCCCCCGAAGCCCCTCAGGAGCCCTCGACCATCCCCTCTCCTCCCCTCTCCTCCCCTCTACTCCCCTCTCTTCTCTTCCCTTCCTTCTGATTTTTTCTTGTTTTGTGCTCTTTATTGCATTATTTATCCTTAAAATTAAGCTTATATACTACAAATAAATATGCACACATAATTCTAATCTGTTTATACAGGAAAAGAAAGGGGGACCACCAAGCAATGCTACACACAAATGTAGGGACACAGCATATCTCTAACCTTATTGATGCTTTCTTAAAAGTCCTAGCAAACACATGCCCTTTCATTTGTACTTTTCCATTTTATTTCAATATTCCAAATGCCCTGCAAGTGTGGTAGCAAATAAAAAACAGCTACTCAGGCATAACTTTTGGAAATCCAACCTCAGACATAAACAAATACTTTTCTTTTTAATATGCATTGTTATTTAGATTATTGCCCAGCCCCTGTGCTTTTTGAGCACTCAAAACTTTCTGTAAAATATGGTTAATTTTGGTATATATGCAAAGTGCCTAAGCACAGCTTTCAGGTAAGCTTTCCATGTAGTTCAATGTGGGCTTCAGAGCAATTCTCATTATTGCCAGTAGATTGAGAAAAAATTGATTTGGAAGGAATTTCAAGAGATTCTCTAGTCTGTCTCTGTGCTATAAGACAGGTTCAATTATTTCCAAATCATTCCTTAGAGAGATTTGTCTTGTCAATCTCCTCCTGAATCCTCAGGTGACAGAGATCCCATCATTGGTTTGAACACCTTGCTTAGCCATAGCTAGAGAGCTTAGCCAAATGCAAAGCCTCAGAGAAGCAGGGAGGAGAAAGAGGAAAAGGAGAAACTGAGCTGTGCAACTCATTCATTTGATGTAGAGAGAGCGAAGGAAGGTAGGAAGATCATAAACAAAATGTCAAAACAATTAAGTGAGCCAAAAACCTGAAAAAGCATAATATGGAACTTGATTATTCTCACAACTGTCTTTGGTACCTATATAAATGCATGTACATTTTCGTTTAATCTTTTCTTAATTACAAGATGCATATTTTATTTTTAGAACCTTACCTTATCATTCAGTTGCTATCTCTTCTGTCTTCTTCTCAGTTTCTGCTACATGTTATTTTTTAATATAGTCACCAATTTAATGTTTATCTTTAGATATTGAAACCTGTGAAAAAGACCTGTTTTTGCTTTATTGCTAGCTTAACTCTTGAAATATTCTTTTTAGTATACTACAAAAAAGCAACTGAACTGTGTTGTTAGGCACCCTAACAAGATTAAAAAGAAGAGTCTTTATATATGACAGTGCTGTTAATTTCAACCCTGCATTGTAGCAAGCAACATTTGATAAGATTTTTCTCTTTTCTCATTTTTTACACTTGCTGTCAATCACTTTGAACTATTTTTTGCTCCAGTTCTGCTGAAATGGCATACATCTTGCTCCAGTTGCCTTTAACAAAGGCACAGTTTTCATTTCTAATTCTTATTAACTGATACAATGCAAGAATTGGACCAAACTTTCTTCTCTATGCCCACTCTCTAGTATACCCTTGTAACTCAGTGGTGTCTATGAGCTTTCCAGGGGGAAACAAGTCCCTCTGGTCCCTGGTCCTACACACTTCATCAGAATTTAAATGATCCTGTGGTGGGCTCTTCTTTGCTTAAAATCTCCTCTACTCCTGCAAGTAGTGCAGGAGTAGAGCTACGTGGTTTGAATCCATTACATATAGAGCCATATGCTTAACTGGTTAAGTTGGGATGGCTCCATTAACTTCAGAGAATCCCTGCTAACTTGCAACAACAAAGAATAAACCTTTGCTTTTATTAAGATGCCACAGATACAAAATTTGAAGACAGATAACCTTTATAAAGTGGGGAAGGATTTGAGAAATGGAGACAGGGGTGAGGGAGACTATTGAAAAGAAGTAAGGTTCAGGCAGAAGTTTCAGGGACCACAAAATATCTAAGTAACAGAAATGGAAAAAGTGGAATTTTGGATGGCAGGTGATGGATACCATCAGAGCATAAGCATACAGGCAAAAAACTAGCAGATAGCTTCCAGCATCATTTTAATTCACTCATTAAACACCCATCTGTCAAAATATGTATCTTTAGATGTAGATATAGATATTAGAAGTCTAGATGGTAGCAACAGAGATATGGCTATTGACATAGACTTTAAATCTTGGATTAGTCATCACATGTTGGTATTTGCTGGCCCAGTTCATAGCTGTTTATTTGTGGGGGTTTTTTTGGCCTGGCGTCATATTTATGGACCAAGAAGTACAATCTAATACTGTATCATAAAGAACACGCACAAAATTAATTAAACTTAAAACATTAGCATTTATTTTAAAATGTAGAAATAACATTTTAAAACTTATTGTTTATTATTCAAACCTTGGTAACATCCACAATTCCTTGAAAGCTTTTTCCTCTGCTCCAAAGGCCTTGAAAAGGGCTGCAGTCCAATCCCCAACAAGCCGTATGTGAACACTGAAGTAGTCATCCTCAGGAGCTGAGGTGAGGGTGAAAGGATGCCACTCCAGCTGTGAGACAGATGGGCACTGTAGAAAGATATATTGACCAGGTTCCATTTTAAAGCCATGTTTCTTCATGTGAAGCTCAAGGACGCCAGAGGAATGCGTCACCACCTAAACAATAATAAAAAGACCTTTCTTTCAGAAAAATAAATTTTCATTTTCCTTAGGTTACAGGTGACTTTGCAATTATGTTAATGCAAATTGGGATGCACAGTGATTTTTAACCTGCATGTTGCAGTGTTGTTGCTGCCCAATAGTTTGAGAGCCCATAGAGTATGTATTGGGGGGCAGCTTGCCTTCTGGATGTGAGAGGCAGAGAAAAGGTTGTAACAACTCAACAGTTTGTCAACTTTCTTAGTATAACCTCTACAAAAGTATTTCTTAATTGATTAGAATAGTTTCCCTGTTTTACTCTCATGTCACTCTGCTAACATTATGGGATTATGAAGAAAAAAGCACGGTAAGCTCAATTCTAGTATGCTTTTATAAAGAGGTAATCTCAGTTAAGCAGCAGTTTTATATATCACACATAGTATACTGAGATTCTCAAATCACAGCCACTCTGTGAAATCAGCAGCAAGACTTATCTGACATGCTGTTCCACTCACACAAGATATGCCTGTTTCTGATCCCCAGCTTGATAGGTGTGGACTCAGCTGCTTCAGTAGCAGCATTCTCCATCCATTCTGCTGTGACTGAAATAGGCCCTTGGACCATAGAGATAGTTACAGCTGGGAGAAATTGTTACAGTGGTATTAGTGAAGCTTTGACTATATATGCTAACTGATAACATAACCCTTCATATTCTTGAAGCCTCAAAATTTTAAAGTAAAAACCATGTACTACTGAAATTGAGGTCATCTCTGACAATAAGTGCAGTGGGACATGGTTTCAGTTAATTAAAAAGAGAGACCCTCTGCACAGATGTTTGTGTTATGGTGGCGTAAAGTCTGGGACTTCATTGATCAAGTTTGGTCCCATATGGAATACTCTTATGGACTTGCTATTGGAGTAAACGTAAAACTTAAAATCAATATTTGGTAATGATGGAGGAGTTGCTTAAGTTAGGAGTCCAAAATTAGGTCCTAATGTAGAGGAGTTACCTATAAATGATAAAGAAGTCATTGGCATAATGTTTGTGGCTTTTTATGCCGACATGCAAGCTATGTTACATACCTTAGTAATGACCACCTGCTGTTGAAATCTCCAAAGCCTAACAATTCTTTCACAGATGTACAACACCATAGGACTTAAAACCCATTTCCAAGCCTGTAGAAAATTGCAATATGAAAAAAACAACATTTATTTGAATGTCTACAAACATACTTTGCTTTTCTGGTTTAAATCAGGAGGTAGCCTAAAATGAAATTATTTGATTTTCTTCTGTGATTTTTAGTTCATCTTTCTCAATAGAGTATTTTTATTGTTGCTGTAGCTGTTCTGGCTTTCTTGTGGAACAGACATATGGGACTCCCTCACAAATGCACTCCAAAACTGGTGCTAATATCTGTCTGTAGTCTGGCCAAGAAGAGTCCTTTAAAATCTTTTCCTACTAAAAGGCAAAAGAATTAATCTACTTAGGTGTTACATATAGGTGTCATTGGACCTGAAGCCATATAGATGCATTCATTTATATAATATTCCCCATAGCCTTACTATTTTTTTTTTCTTCAAAGTATTTCATAGAGGTCAGACAGGAGTAACTCTTATTATCAGCTGTGAGTTTTCTGATGGTGCATGAGAAAATATTAAACATCAAATATTCAGTTAGAGGAATGGGATATGTTTCCATTTAATCCATTAGTCAACTCTGTATCAATAAGAGGTGTGTTTTGGTTTGATTTGGTTTTTTTATCTAGGATACTAGGCTGGTCATGCTTTAAGTTTTGTAGATGATTGCTGTGCTTGTACTTGCTAATTTTATGTATTGGTCACTGTAACAATCAGCGATACTTGGCTATTCAAGTATACTAGCTGATGATTTCACTGAGTTGCACCGATAGCTAAGATAATTAGATATAATTGAATCTTTATGATTTACAAAGAAACTTTTTTTCTTTTTTCTTTTTCTGAGAAGAGATATTGTTTTATATCCACTTTTGTTAATTACACAGCTCATTCCAGCAAACTGAATACTCCACAATGTGGCTTTTAAAATCTCCAAAGAGTAACTTATCCTGCTGAAACATTGACTTTGCTCCACAAACTGGATAACAGGGGTTATAAAGTATCTTTTATGAGAAGCGAGCCATAAAATTGTGCGGCTTCCTTAGAAGGTGCTAAGACGACGTAGCAGCAATTTCCCAAGGTTAAGTCTTGAAAATTAAATTAACAAAAACAAAAAAAAAAAAAAAACCAAAAAAACCCCCACAAAAACAAAACAACAAAACCCTGCATGATTTAATAATGGGAAGAAACCAGCATAAACCAAAAGATCCTCAGTTAAAGCAGAAACTCAGCATATCCGTTGTCCCTAAATACTACAGGTGTCTCTGCACAGTGGGTAATCTTATGTCTTGAATATATTTGCATATATCAAGCAACAATAATGATGAGATCTGTTTTTCCTCCCTTCCATTTGTGCTACCTGTAAATAAAAGCACGTGACAGGAATGATAAGGTTGCAGGCTACCCTGTGCAAGAGCTCAGCTGAGATTTTAAATGTGCCATCACTCCAGTGCAATGATGTATTCAATCCAAGATATCTTTTGTCTGGGTTGGAACAACAGGGCATCCACCAGGAGAGATGTGCTCCTAAGAAACACAGCTCCTGGATGGCTAATCAGGGCATCAGTATTCTTGCCCTAGTAGTGTTTTCTCCTGTAATGAGAATGAACTGAGGTGGGGCAGTGATGGCTCAGAAGAGGCTGTGAGGATAAAAGTCAGGTGCCCCAGGTGCAATAGAAGTGCTTCATCATCCTCAGCAGGAGCCAGATTGGGCTCCTTCCTATCTACTGAAATATGGAGCAGGGAAGCAGATGTGGTGTGACTGAGAGAGGGACTCCATCATGGTAGCCTCCCCCAGGAGCTGTGGCCAGTGGGGCGTGTACTCTGATGTCACTTTACACAATCCCAGCTGTGCACAAGGCTGTCCCCTCACTCCTCAGTCCCACTCGCACCTGCCACTGCCAGTGCTGTGCAAGCCTCGCCATGGCTTTTTAGCATCTGAATGAATTTGCGCTATTTTTCTGTGGTGTCTAGCAGGTATCAAACCACAGCACATTACCCATCCAGCAAGGCACTGTTCATATAGATGATCTATATGCCATATGGTATTATCACAATTCATTTAAAGTAATGTGACTTTGCAAGTATGGCTCCAGGTAGGCAGGAAAGTGTGACAAAATAGGTTTAACACAGAGAAGTGGAAGTTCTTTCCAGCTAGGTTTATGATAATGAATGTCAAGACATGCTGTTGGAAGCAAGCTTGTGTCTGTATTCATGGTGCGTAGCCATGTATTGATTTTTATGGTGACATTGTAGCTGAAATTTTTAGAGAGGCATTCATTTTCTCATTAATATGCAGGTTGGATAGTTGCTAACAATAGTTTAGTTTAAGAAAAATCTATGTCAGCCATTAAAAGAGCTACCAGACGCTGAATGCTAATTTTTCTCCTTTTCTTTAGTATTTCCTTTGGTATGTTTTCTCTTTTTGGAAGAAACAACAAAAACTTGCATATGAGCAAGCTAAATCTTGAGCTGAAAATGTTAAATGATTTTGTTTGTATGCAAGACATCTGACATACTGTACAAGTCTGCTACCTAATTACCCCCTGTGGATTTGCAATCTTGTTCTAGCAAAACCACTCTTCCATGGGACATTTTTCCTGCCTTTTGCCTTTCTCTTTCATAATTCATTGTTTCAAATTCTCTCCTTTTTACCTAACTTAAGACATCAAGGCTGGACAATATGAAGCGTGTGCCCCAAAGCAAGGACATAACTTTTTCTCCAACTTATTCTCCCTTGGTATTTAAACTATCCACACTAAAGTACTATTAGTTAAAATAATAATATTGATTTGCATCCCTAGCATTACAGTCCCATTGTATTTTCTGTATTTTCACTTGGAGGCTATCTTTTGTGCAGTGAAAGCATCAAGGATATTTGTGTTACTGAATAATTCAAAATACACAATAGATTTAAGTAGAGTACAATGCTGATATTCATACCCTTCAAAGAGAACATTCACTAGCTAAAGGATCTTCCAGAAATAAAAATTACTATTAATGACACCAAAACTGTATAAAACACTCTTCATCTGTACCTGTCCATACTTATTATAAAGGAGGTTGGGATCCCGATCTTAGTGCACAAGGAGAAGTCATGAAACAGGAATGTGAAAGTACTCTCTAAATATGACACTAAGTGCCAGCCACTAGCATATACTCCAGCCCCTTGCTCCCCAAGACATTTAGTCTCCCAAGGAAGGACATTAAATTAAAAACAGAAGACAAACATCACTCTTACCATAGGTTTGTTGCCAGAAAACTGTGGCAAAGGGCACTGAGTGGCGTTCTCCCATTCCCAGTAGTGATCTTTACAGTAAGTGACATTGTGAAGCAGTAGACTCTGAGGCGTCTGACCTCGGACAAGCTGACTTAAAACAAAAATGTTCATCAGTGATATGCTTCAATCCAAGGTTTCTGTGCATCTCTAGGTTTTGCACTAGTAGTCAAATGCCAATTCTGAGATAAATGGAAGTTCAAGAACTGGCCATTTCAACCCTGTTCTGCTCTCCTGTTCCTGTTTTGTTTTGCCATGACTTTGACCAAAGGCTAAAACTGTATTTAAGTATTAGTGTACATCAGTGCAGCTAAATTGCAGAGAATCTTTGCATGGAAAATGTACATTTTGCTGTATGTGGCAAAATTCAATTTCCAAGTTCTTTGGAGCAGGCTCTTTGACCTCTCTGTATTTGAAAAACTGGTATTGTTTAGTAAAATGATAAAATTTAATAGTGACGAACTTCTCTTTCCTTTATTGCTTTATAAATGCATTTTTAAAAGCTGCAAATAAAATTGGAGGAGTTTAATTATATGTATACTCTCAAAGCATTTTAAATTCTAGCTTCTTTACTTCTGAGAACATTAACAATGTGAATTTTTCCAAAGATATCAATCCTGACTGTTCAGTTTAAATGTGTTTCAGCTGGTGTTGTTTATGGGTAGAGAAGGAAGGGGTTTTTTTGTTTGTTTGTTTGGTTTTTTTAATGGGAAAACCCTGTTTGTTTCATATTGTTTCTCTTAATTTTCACTTCCATACTTAGTTTGGCTCTGCCCCTAGGTCAGGCAGAAAGACAGAGAAGAAGGTAGTCTTGAGTGAGTTTTTTTCCATCACCTGGTAAGGAGATAGAAGTGGGAAATGGATGAAATGTTGGGTTTTTGACTTCTTTTCTTAAATGGGATAGTGCTAGGGATGTTCTGGGACCACAGGAAGCTGCTCTGTTGCAGTGCACTCCCAGCCTGGGGCAAGCAGCTGGTTGACTGGTATTGACAGGGCTGTTAAACAAGTGTCCCCCTTACATGGAAGTCTCTTGCTGAGGAGTGTTGTTATCTGGCTAGGCGGAGGGAGATTACAAAGCTGAAGGTTTTAAAGGGTTTGTTATAGTTGTTTGAAGTTAGATTCTAAAAGTTTTGCCAGAGAGGGAGTGGAAGGGGGGCATTTTAATCAGGCCAGGACACAGTGTACAGTGTTTGCTTGCAGCTCTGCCTCTGTAAATTGACTAGTTAATTGAGCCAATTTCAGGAACACTCAGAGCCAAACTGTATGTGGCAATTCCCAAACCACAAGAAAAGAGGTGAGAAAAGTAACACACCACAAAACATTGCACTGGCCTTTTCCCTGCCTCATGATGATGCCATCTATGTACCTCCAGAGAACAGGCACATGCACACACTGCTGTGGGTTAGAAAGTTCCTCTGTATCAAAGATTAATGGTCTGTATGTACTTCTGTGGTAGGCAGTATCATCTAAATGTTTTGTGGAATAGACATAAAAAGTACATTTTGGTAACAAGGACAGGCTGACATGGTTTTTTAGCAACCTCATCTAGTGGCAGGTGTCCCTTCCTATGGTGGAGGGCTTGGAACTACATGATCATTAAGGTCCCTTCCAACACAAACCATTCTGTGGTTCTGTGAACACCAAATGACTGCCCTCAGATCTGAAAAGTTGTACTACAACTTGCAGCCATGTGTACTCTAGCTAGTCAGCAGGAAAAGATCTATGGAGCAAAGCAGTCTTTATTGAGGGCCTTAAGTGGACATGATTGAGGGCTACCTAGGGCTTAGGACTAGGACTGGCTTGGTCCTGTGAATGGATCACTTGTTAGTGCTTGGCACACAGCAATGTATTCCTGTCAGTGTATTTCCATCCCAAACACTGAGTTATGCAGCCCAGGGGTTGCGTCATGACAGGAGCCAAACCTACGGAGTGAGAAGGACCATGAGAATTGCCTCAAAGCCACACTCACTGTCTGAATTAAAATGTGAATGCAGATGCACTACTGTAGATTCACAAGACCACTATCACACAGAAATGAGAAAAGGAAATGCAGGATAGCACTCAAGCAGAACATGTCAATGAAGCTGGAAACAGAAGATGGAAGTGTTTTCAGCACTGAGCACCTTCCTACTCTCACACTGCATTGACAGGGGATTTATCAGTCCCTGAGCTTCTCAGGGATGGTCCTATGCATCTGCTGTCCCTCAGTGTAAGAACCGGAGTCCTCTACCAAGAGGATGGACCTTCCTCTTGTGCTGGGGAACAGGGAGACAATCAGCACTAGGGCACTCATCCCTGTCCGTGTAAGCCATCTGATTAGGCTAGTCATAAACCTGAGTTGTTTGTTATTGTAGTCATTTAAACCTAGTTTGTAATATAGCACCTACTGCTACTACACAGAATATCTCTATGGTGAGAAAATTTGGGATTATGTTCCTTGCAGAGAAAGTACATCAAAATCACTTTACATGTTTGAATGCAGAGGAGAATGGACACAGAGACATCTACCATAGGGTAGATGATATGCTGAAAGCTTGTCAAGCTTCTTCAAGGTTTCTTGCAAAATGCCTTGCAAGAGCTATAAAAATATAAGGGGTTTGATTCCATATGTGTAATGCTCTTAGTTCCCAAGCATGAAAGTTCATTCATTCATAAGGTGCAGGTTGTAAGATGGTAGAAGAGTGGTCAAAAGAGCTAGGTGGTACTTTTGGCCCTCAGAAAAGTGATGTGTTTTAGTTTCAAAATGTTTTCATTTTGCAATCTGTCTCCAAGCAAAGATCCCAGCAGTTTGTTAACAGAAAAAAAAAAAAAGCACAGGATTATATATTTGGATTGCATTTCATCTCAAACTGTGTACATATACCCTGTGTAGTTTATGCAGACACCTACCCCATACCATGGATTATTAAACCAGTGAAGAAAACCACAAAGAGGTGATGGGTATACCAGAACACCTCATAGCATGACCTTCTGATGAGCTCAGTAGATGAAGTCATGATCAGAATTAAAGCCACAGTTATCACAACTCCAGTTATTCCAGCTATGGTGGTTAGTACTTCTCCTGTTGTATTCTAGAATAAGAATACATTATTAATATTAGTACCAGTAGTTATAGTTGTTATAACTGCTATTTTTGTTACTATTTTTGTTACTGTTACTATTCTTACTGTTTGCTGCTATGACATGTGGAGCCAAAAACTAAGGTATATTTTCAGCATAGGAACAAAATCAGAAAAAGACATGGAGGCAAGACAAACCATTTTATCACAGAACAGCATAGAAAAAACATCTCTTTGCTCCATTTCCACTCAGGCTTATCCCAAACAGATACGTAAATGTTTCCTGCCACTTACTGGTTTCAGGAATTGAAAGTATTATTTTAGACAGTCTCACTAGTACTTTTATCGATTTTGCTTATGTAAAAGGGTCTCAGAGAAAAAAGATTATTAGAGAAACGACAAGATTAAACCTAGAAATGTAATAAGCAAAACAGCACTAGAAACCAGCTTATTCACATGAGGGTGTTAAAGGGAGGTGCTAAGACAGCTGCAACCACAAAGGTGGAGAACTCTTTTGTGCTTACTTTACTTCAAACTCTGTAGGGTTGTAGCAGCCCTGAAATAGTGCACAAAAATGGCATGGTCTCTTTTATTTAAACAACATCTCTTCTTTGCTTGTTCCTTACATTTGCCTGGAGATACATTGCATAATACTTGGGTTTATTTGTTTAAAAGACATATTTATATTTACATTTCTGTGCTTGTCAGTGGTGAAATGTTAACATGCTGGGCTAGAACACTTGCTTATGACTCATAGACATCAGCACAGGTCTGGTACATCTGTCTAACCCACCAAAATAAACTGAAGTGAGAGTGAAGAGGTATTTTGAATGCAACAGTCAGATGATGATTGCAGTTATAAAGTGCAAATTATGAAGAACAACAGTAAAAATCTCACATGCAAGATGAGAATCAAGCTAAATATGCCAGCAGAGTGTAAATGAAGTCTCCATTTGGCCTGGAAAGCATGTATATCTGTTTTTCTGGTGCTGATGCACATGAATGCAGGAGCTCAGCATGTCTTCTGGATCCTGAGTTGGTTCTACAGCTTAATACAGTAGGAGAAAAAATCGACCCTTTATTGTACTTGTAAAGTGCACTTATTTGATATGGAAATCGTAGAGGTGAGAAAATTCCACAATGCCATTTTTACAGTCACTTGTTACAGTAAAATCATTCTTTAAAATGTTCACACTTGACAGCACACAGTACATTTTCAAATTGGTACCTGTGAAGAGTGTGTTCAGATCCTATTACATATTAACAGGATTGATCTAGGTGATATTTTGAACATTTCCACTACAGTGGCTAGTTTGAATGTTGAGATGAAACAAGGAAAAATGTCAAAGACACTTAGTACATTACTTCTAGGGAGGTAGGATGAAACTGAAAAGAAAGCCTGAATTGTTGATCTCAGAATTTTCTTCTCTGAAGTTAGAAGCAGTCTTTTGTTTGCTTTCCTTCATAATTTATGAATTCTGAGTGTAGCTACTGAGACACAAGTGGGTGATAAAAGAAATATAAATATTAGAGGTTAAAGTAAAATCTAGGCTGTAAATTGGAAGGTAATTGTGTAGTATATTACTGTAAGATATCTGGGAAAGGATCTCAAAAATTTCTAGCCTTCCTCCTCAAGGGTATTTAGGATCTTAATGCTAATTAGAGGCCTACCTCTTCATTATATCACCATGGGAATGCTTAGTGGAGAAAAAAATGCATGCTGAAAGATGGTAAGTTCCAATTTGGAGCTGTGAGCTTTGTTCTGCTCCTGAGGAACACCTCATGCACATGCAATGAAAGTGGTCTGTACTGGAAAGTGGCTGTACTGAAAGACTGTGGAGCTGAGCCCTTGGCTTGCTGTCCTGTTTTGATAAACCTGGCTACATTGTTTATACTAAGATGAAGACTTTTCCATTCATACCACTGACTACATTAATTTGCTTGATTTTCTTCAAATTTGAGTGTTGTTTACTTGTTTGTTTTGAAAGATGCAAACCCCACACTATCTAAACTGGAGAGGAACTAATAAAAAGCAGGACAAGCCTTGCAACTGAAAAGTACTATTGAATCCTATTGATGGTTGTCCAGCCATCATCATTTGCTCCTTGTTTCAGTGGAGTGCATCACTGGTTGAAAGAGCCCCATTCCATGGTGTTCAAGGAGTCCTTAGTTCACGCTGACTATGTGGAAATTTTCTAAAGGGCAGAAACAATATGTAGGGGCACCTCATCAGGGCCATTTCAACCTTGTAATATGGAACAGTATGCAACAGGATACACAAGGAAACATATAACATAAATGTGATATATACTATAATGGAATAAGGAAAAAAATCTGATCAACTTTTGCATGGTTTACATGGATACCCTGCAGAAAGGCTCTGGTTTTCTTTATGTTATGACTATTATAAGGAAGAGCTCATAATGCTGTTATGGGGTATCCAAGGAAGCGGACAGGAGGCACAATCACTTCTTTCCCCAAAGCCAGCAGAACCATTTATTTGCAGGGTTGGGGAGCCTGTGGTCCTGCTAGGCTCTGAAGAGCACACAGCGACACTACCTTCCCCCTGCACTGCTTCCTGTATGGAGAAAGCCTTTGTGTGGTTTTGAAGGTGCTCTTCCCTGGGCAGCCACACTTGAGGCAGAATCAGCCTCCAGACTGGGAAGATACTGCACAACCATGGGGAGAAACAAATAGCAAATGTGAAAGAAATACTGTGAAGGGGCATTGCTGTTTGTTTCTTTCTTTTTGAAAAGAAGTTGTATTTGTTCCATGTAAAGATAATTTAGTTTTGGGATTTGTTTTTTTGTTTTGTTTTTTTTTTAATTCTTTGCAGGTTCATTTAATTGCCTACTATTCACAACACTCCTTATCCTCCCTCCACCAGCTGTCTCCTGACAAACTAATTAAAATACTGTAGACATTGCTTTGAGCTGAGTAACCTGAAAATTGCAGCTTTGAGTAAGTGTTTTCAGCTGAAATTGAGGTTAACCTTTGGCAGCACCTTCTCACTCTGGTTAAAAGGCTTTGAAATACAGTTTTACTGACAATAGAATCCACAGAGGAAAAGTTTTTAGATGAGGAAAACCAAAAAGTGAGAGCTTACTGTTTCATAGGTCCTGATTGGGTTCAAGTAGCTTTCATTTGGGCTCTTGCCAAGGCCAGAAAGTTTATTCCGTAATGCCCCAGCTTCTTTTGACTGGCTGGTGTGATACCGTTCGATGTTGATCAAGTGGGCAACAATATGGATGGCTGCATGAGAGAAAGAGTAATGTGAAATTACAGACACGCTTGTATGTGTCCACAGTGCCAGAAGAACCTCACTATGCATACTATGAACTATTTGAAAAGCTTGGGAATAAATTGAGAGTTTTGCATGGGCTAGGCTGACAATAAAAAGAGAATTTTATCAAATGCATGCCTAATATAAAGCAACTGCTACCCTTTGGAGAGGAGACCAACAGCTCCAGGGTCACTTTCCAGGTTTACAGTCAAGTGCCCTGCAGTCTTCAGTGTTGCCAAAGAAGGATCTCTTGAGAGCTGATATAAAAGTGTTTGCCTCTGATTTTAAATTGTTCAAAATTAGGTAAAATGATTAAAATTCCTATTTTTTTATTAATATACTGGGATGTGCTGCAATTTACCCTTGCTACATGGGACACTGAGTTGACTGTTTTAGACATGGACTAGTTTGCAACTTGCACTATTGATATTTAAGGGAGGGACTCAAAATCTATTCCCTATAACAAATAGCTGTAGCGTTATTTTATGTAGATGCAGCCTGGGGAAGCCACAGGAATTATGACTTTAAGGGAGAAATGCAAATCATAGTGTTAGATCTGATTTGTCCTGAGCATCATATACTGCCTCTACTTCTGGCCTGCTCTCAAAAGCATGAAATGGTTGGTTTAGAAAAATGCCTTAGATTGAAGTAAGAACTTCCCCGTATTCTACTGGCTGAAAAGGGGATATTTTCAAGAGTGGAAAAGGAAGGACTTTGTTTTATTATTGGCTAACATAGATAAAGTCATAAACAAGCTAGGTGCAGAGTTTCATTTTTCAATATGAGAGAATCTCAAATCCGTTACAGGAAAGTTGTAATTAATGCAAAATATTAAAAGCTGAAGGATGAAAAAATGACAATGAAAAATAATTATATGTTTACAGTAGAGCTATTAGGATATGCTATTTCTAGTTTTTATAATTAGCTTCCTGTTATCATCTCTCTTTCAGTGGTTATATATTTCTGCCCCTAACCATTTAAAAAAACCTTTCTAAGAGGCAGTATTTGGAGTAAACCAAATATGGTCTGCTTTTCTGAACAATATTGTTGAAAAAAAAATCAAATTTTTCTTTTTTTTCTCCATTTTCCCCCCTTTTCTCTCTTCTGTCTTCTCTCTTCTTTCTTCTCTCCTTTTTTTTTCTCTTTGTGCTTTCTTTCATCTTTCTTTCTTCATATTCTTTCTTCTTATTCTCACTTTTTTCTCCCTTTTTTTTTTTTAATTATAACTATGTGCATGAAGGTAATGTCTTACAGTGCTAGTCACTGTGTAATCATAGATGAAAACACAGGATTAAATGCATAAGGACTTTGGTATTGCTAAGCCTTTTATGTGCCTATCCACTTAGTGAGCTCCCTCACTCTACATGCTGGAGTCCAGCTCCTCTGCAGCACATGGGGAGAGCTGTGTGCATGGGAATATGAGTTAAAGTAGGATGCTGGCTATGAAGTGTTTAAAGCAACCAGTGCAAAAAGGTAGAAGACTGCACTCTTCCCCCCAGCAGTCAGTTATGCAACATGTCCAGTCTAGACAGAGACTATTTTCACTCTGTACTTCTGAGGTGGTCCTTCTAGAGCAGTAGATGTGCTGTGGTTGGTTGACTGTCAGGCTGCACTTCATTCAAAATGTAATGCAAGCTTAGGGACTTCCCACTCTCCACTCCTTGACACCTGCTTCACCTCATTGCCACATGCTTAGATATTCACTGGGCGATGAAAGACCTATTTTAATATCCTTGTTACATTAAATTTAAAGTAAGGCTTTAAACCAAATCACATGTTCTAGTCATTGGGCTGACTGGTTATTCTCTTTTGAGCTGTCTCCCGATGAAACCCTTAATAAAAATAATCAAATATTTATTGATGCAGTCATCCCAAGTGAACATCCTGAGCACCCAAACTGCAAAATCAAGCTTCCATTTTTTCTGAATCTTTGGCCCAATGAATAATAAATTATTTATACAAGCTGCAATAGCTTCAGCAGAAGGGAGACTGAATCTAAACGGGTATGAACTGCACAGAGATAAAATGAGCCTGAAAATGAGAAGACAGATTCAAGCCATCAAAGGAATGAGACTCTAAAATAACCTTTCAATAAACGGGATAATGGGATCAAGCAATCTAAGCAGCTTTCAGCTGAAGGTTGCTCATTTTATGAAATAGTGTATATGACGTGACTGAGCATCAGAGAGTATTGGATTCAGTGATTGGGCATGTCCTGTGTACACTGTTATGGATTAGGGCCAGCATCAGGCAGGAGATGCTTCCCAAAGCCTGTGCATGAGGGTGCTCCCAGCACTTCGGCAGCTCTGGGACGCTGGAAGGAAGGATACACTAGACCACAAGCAGCGAGGGAGGTTGTGTGGATTTAGACTGTCAAAATCCAAAAGCCTGAGAAGCTCTGAGCTGCATGGTTTAGGAGGCAGCTGTGTGGGGGCTGTGGCAATCTGTTCCCCAGCATACAAGTGATGTATAAGCAATATATAAACACTGTTGAAGTATTTAAGTGTAACAGCACTTTTAAGTGCTGAGTGGGAAGGGAAGAATTGTTCCTACAAGGGGCTCCTTTCAGAACAGATGTGTTGGCTTGGTAAGGATCAGATCCAGCTGGAAAGGAACCAAGTCATTGCTTGATGAGGACCTGATTTCTTTGACATCTAAGAGAGCTCACTGGCAGGACAGGAGTGTGGGGTAACAGACTGCTATCTTTGACAAGTTCTGGAGTTACATGCTACACTTAGTCTAGTACTGGACTAAGAGAAAGACGGGAGAAAACTTTCAAAGGATGAAAAGCCCTGACAATGAATCTCTGAGGGGAATTCCACTAAGGATTTTTATTTTGGCATCCACTCATGATTAATGTAACTTGGGCCTCTTACCCTCTATACCTGCAGGATGCTCTTTATAACTCTGATGTAATAGTCACCATAGCCTTGGGACCATGTGAGTTTCACACAGAAACCATAGTGATGGTTTTCCAAGGGTTCCCTAGAGACTCTCAGCTAGAGGTTTTGGGCTATCCTTGCTCATTTGAAATAGCAACCTTGACTAGATGTGGAGGTTTGAATCTCTCCTCCTAGCAAAACATGCTTTCTCCCTTTCACCTTCAAAACAATAGATTTATTTTTTTTTAAAGTGATGCTACAAACTGTGAAGTATTCCCATGAAATTATGACATTGTGGTTGTTTAAAAGGCTATAACATCTTGCACTTTCCTCAAAGTGCAGGCTTGTACATGATTTGCACAAATTCTAGTCATGTCAGCAGTGACAGGAAATCTAGTGCTGTTTGGTATATGCTGAGTGTTGAGAGTAAAATGAGGTGGTAGTTTCCTCCAGACAGGCAGAGGTCCGCATTTCCTAAGAGAGTATTTCTAGTCTTGGACAGAAAAAAAATGGGTTGAATGGATATAGCTTCTCAAGAAGGTGTCAAGCCTAAGGTTCAGTGAAGAATTGTCATGTCGCAATTTTGCCTGTAAGAAGAGATCCTCTTTCTGCAACCTAACTTAGTAAGATTTTTCTGCAGGCTATTAAAGGACACTGATTTTTCCATCTGCATCTTGTTCTGTTTCACTGTGTTTCTGTCAATGGAAACATCATCATACCTTCTTCTTTGGGATTTATCACATCTTCCCTTCTAGGTGACATTCTCTTCAGGTTTCATCTGACAGGTAGAGGATATTACAAGTGTAGAAGACTTCGAGAATGAACAGGAGAATTTTGGGGTTTTTTTGGGGGGGTGGTTTGAGGGGTTTTTTTGTTTGATTTTTGCTTTTCTGTTGGTTTTTTGGTGTTTTGTTTTTTTTTTGCAAGCTATTGTTTGGTAGATATTAATGTACAGAGCATAATGATACATTGGAAAATATTGACATTCAAACTAATGATGCACTGAATATGTTGGTTTACCTGAGTCTCCCATGGTCTTACATATTGCCTGGAGTGTTATTAGATTAATACTTCCAATGTTTTTTGTGTGCTTCTAGCAAAAAGGATGCAATCTAGAAATTAATTACAGCTGGATGGTAAGAGTAATGCAAAGATCTAATTCCATTTTCACTGTGGTTCATTTAATGTCGAGTACTAGCAGTGGACTAAAAAGTCTGGCACTGAACACATTGCCATTAACTAAAATATTTTACATCCCTAAAGTGCATTTTCTGAAGGTCTTTGCAGTGTATAGAATTTACTAAACAATTCCAAAATTAATATGCAGATTTCTGAAATCCGAGTTTACAATCATTGGGTTTTTTTCCCTGCACCACTTAGATAAGTTTAGCCATGAGAGCAAAGTTTAAGGTATTACATCTCAGTGTTCTCAGTTCAATTTTTTTCTCATACTGCATTACCAAATAAAACGTATGGAATAAATCATCCAATCTTTTAAACAAAGTTCTTTTTTATAAGTGCTCATGAAGACTGAAGGATTTTGAATGTTGTTTTTAACAACATCTGGAACCTCTGAAGCACTTAACATACATTAATTCGTATTTGACCCTAAGTATTTCTATCTAGTCCACCTCTGAGATCAAATAAAAGATTTTATTGGAAGGAGAGAGGGAGGAATAGGGTTGCTATTAGAGCATGGTGTTTACTGTACATATTCTTAAATACAAAGAGATGTAATTAAATTATCTTGAAAGTCCGGTCTATTTAGCTACTCTTATTCAGCCAATTGTGCCTTCAGTGAAGCATGCACAACTCTCATTGAACTAAACAGAAATTGCATGTGTTTATCTGAGGAAAGAATTTACTCTCTCTTTTTCTGCATGCCTGTACAGGATAATAATCAAATTGAAGCTTGTTGCTAGCAGTTAAATGTTTTTGTTAACCAGCCTATCATGATAAAGTCAAAGGGTCAAATCCTGGCCTTTCTGCCCACAGTGAAGAGAACAGCTTTGTAAACAGATAACCCAGGCATGGGAAATTCTGTCCCCAACCAATTTTGGGTTGTTTCTGCCACCCGCTGCCTTGTGCCATTTTTAGTTGCACAAAACCCTGAATTCAACTTCATGTTGTCCTTGTAGACTCAAAAAAGCACAAGTTGTGTAAAAATTACAATAATGACCACACACATACTTGCATTGGATTTTTTTTTTCAAGAATGGTTATAAACATCAAAGAAGAACATGACTTGGACCATTTTTTATCTTAGCTGGAAACTTATAATCTTTAATTTAATATAGTTTCCTGCCTAGTGCTTTCACTAAGTCTGGATTTAAACAATCTGACTTAAAAAAAAAAAAGTTTAATGGAAGTTTGATTTTCTGTACTTCTGGAAGTATAACACGGAGATATCAGCTAAACCTCTTTTGAAGATAAGCATCTAGTTCCCCGAAAACTTAATTGCTTACAAAAAAATGTGACTCAGATCACCAAAGCCCTTCACATGGTGTACCAAAAAGTGGTTGAAAATTGAAAGGTTTTCTGGTCCTTTTAGCTATAGATTTTTCAGTGCTTGTCAGAAGCCAAACACACCTGGCATCACCATACTTCTCTCTACATTTTGCATGTTTTTAAATATAATCACACTTTTGGAATTTTTGAGCAGTTAGGACTACCATTTCAAATAGCCTCACTACAAACAACCTTGCTGTTCTTACCCTATTTTCCTTAATTGCTTAAACTCTATTAATATTAGAATTTAAAGATTGCTGGAGCAAAATATCTATATAACCTTTCTGCAAACATCAAAACAATGCAAGAATAATTTTTTTCTTTAAGCCATGCACAACATAGCAAAGTAAAAAAAAAAAAAAGTCCCACTGCAACCCTTCCGCACTTCAGAAAATGTACGAATGCAATTTCTTAAGAGGGTAAAAACAGTAAGAGCCTCTCAACTGAAAAGTCTCTTTTGCATTAGGAAGCACCGAATTACTTGCACTGATCAAACTGAGAGTGCATGAAACTCTGATTTTATTCTAGCGAAGTTACGGGTCTATGTGGAAGATTTATTAGTAGCTGAATAACTCCCAGACAGCTCTTATCACAGACAGGCATGCAAAATGCAGGAAGCCAAACTAAGCAGAATTCCCTTTACTGAATTTTCAATGATGCCCTTGATTATAGATAGCATTGTTTACTCTCTCTCTTTCCTCTAACTTCCCTCTTCCACTAGTCTCTAATTATATCCCTTTATGACCTGACCAATTAAAACCTGCTCTTGAATTTATATTAGAGCTGATAAAAAATTAAAGGTACAGATGTACTTTTCCCAAGGCCACACACACCTCAGCTGAGCTGGCTGCCTGCTAGAAGTCAGACAATGCTAATGTTGCACTGACTATTTTTAGCATGCTATTAAATAAATATGCTGGAATAACACCACCCGGCAAACTGAGAATACATGTTACTTTAATAATAAAGTAGTCCGCAATTTTATATTGGGAGGCTAAGCTTACTGATCTGATCTTCAGATTGGTTTAACTTTTTGCTGCTACATTTAGGCTATTGATCATACCGGGGACAACATTCATTTGGCTAAGAAATACTAAATGGCAACAGACTAATAGGAGCTGACTACGGTTTTTGTGTAATAAAAGGCAATATAGGTAGTACTTGGATAAATAATGTGTCAGTTGAGAGGAAAATGGCATGTATTTACACATCATTTTAACTTTGTTAGATTTTATTATAAGGGATTCAGTTTACTTGTGGGTACCTCTTTACTCTGAAGCATTGCTTTTCTGTCACAATGCATGCCGTAGATTTTATTTTTTTATACATTTGAAATTTAATTTCAGACAATTGAGTTTGTGGATATTCTTTACCCATTTGAAATTTAATTTCAGACAATTGAGTTTGTGAATATTCTTTACCCAAGTCTGACTATTACAGTGGTGTAATGTTTTCCCAAATATGAGTTGTTTCTCACTTGCCTGTTAGGGAAGCCTGAATTCATAAGTTGTCATACTTTGTTCATTAGATTTCCCTATACTGGGTTTTCATCCTCAAATATCTCACTAACTATTTGTCTATTTGATATTTTAGAAAAAAAAACCACAAACAAACAAAAAACCCCAACAACCCAGATAACAACAATGAACACTCACTTTCTCTCTAGAGAGTGATAGAATTAAATGATAATTCTTTCTGTCATTTCACATCAGCTCCTGTGTCTTTTTCCTTGGAATTACTGAAGCCATAAAGTAAGCACTTTTCTGATAGAGTTGCACTTCCCAAACTGTCCACTTTAATGCACTAGCAAACATTTTAGTATGAATGTAGAAACCAAAAACATAAAAGGTTTGACTGTGCAGTTTTGCTTTCCTTTTGGAGCCTGACCTATTATACACCAAGTAGAAGTTGGTTAATTTACATTTCAGGGTTAGTTTATTAATTAAAGAAGCAATGTTGCATTCTGTAGGAATTTCTTTTATGCTGAAACTGAGCTCTAATAAATGAATGGCCAGGACAGGTAAGTAAATCATCCTAATACACTATAACATGAACATTTGCATCCCCTAGCCTTCCCCTCTGAATTCTTTAGCACAACATGCAAAAGACAAGCTATTGATTCCTATTGGCAAACGTGACTTTATATTCTTGTCTCACTGCATGAGGACATTAACAAGCCTATACACTCAACAGCAGCTCCCTTGTTCAGGCTGAAAAAACATATTGGGACCAAGATCCACCCTGACAGCCTGGGGGTAGAACTGTAACCCTGCATTGTCTTATGCTTGCAAATAGCCCTGATTAATTCCTCTGTCTTCTTCACATTTTCCAGGAGAACTATCTGCCTCAGATACCTCTCCATCTCTGTGTGTTCATGTTCTTCTTTTCATTGGCTTTTGTACATTCTTCTCTGTACATCCCTCTTCCTCATGCTGTCTCCTGTTCCCCTCATGTCTTCTGAATTCCTACAAGCTTCAGTTTTCTCCAGGTCCTTTAACTACCTAGGGAACAGGAAGGTGGTATTCTTCTTCCCAGCCAGGTGAGCAAACACCTATAGCTCAGTAAATCACTAGGACCAGCAAAACAGATATGTTTTGATCTAAAAAATGCTGGTTTTCCCTCAAGGGGTCTATTAGTTCCCTGTACCCATCACCCACTTAAAATAAATATTTAGGAATTAAATGCTTTTTGAGACTGCTACCTCTTCCAAATTTGGAGTAAATTTATTACCTAGTTGAAAAGTTATTGAAGATGTATTGCTGAGTAGATGTGGGATGGGACTCATAAGCACCATTTCCTTAGGAAATCAGACAATAATGCTATGTCATCTCCCCAAGCATCTACCCTCAGGGATTTATGCAGAGTTATTTATACTTAATGTTAAGAGCACACAAGTTGGTCAGATTAATTAAGTGGCAACTGGTAGTTACTATCCAGGTTGAAGGTTTATTGCCTTAACAGTCAAACTTTTCTCAAGCTAAAAAAGGTTACAAATGGTTAATCAGATGGGACTCCTACGCATACTTAAAGCTGCAAGTCAACAAATGATTGCACTAAAATAGCATGTCTCAGAGCTGATGGGGATTACAGCATTAGGCAGAATCACTGTGAAATTCAAAACAGTTCAAAGGCAAGGAGGGGAAAAAATAAAACCAAAAAAAGCTTACTTGCATTTACAGCTATTCCATAGGCAACCATCTTGTGAAATGTGATGTTTTTGTCAAGCTGTCTCCTCAGTGCTCCTCCACAGAACTTGGTGAAAAAGCAGAACTTGTTTTATAGAATTCTTTTAGTGTTTAGAACTCACATTTTGGAGAGGGGAAAAGAAGAGTTCAGTACATTTAAAAATGGAATATTGAAGGAATCCAGTGAAAGTTTTGGGCGAGTTTTTGGTCTCAGGTAACTTTTTTCAGCTTAGTGACACTCCAGGGTTTCTGAAGATATTCACCCTATGTAGGCAGCTCAAAAGAGGGTGTGATAAAACTCTGCTATGTTAGCTGTGATTTGTGAGTGGTTTATCTGGGCTGGCAATTAATTCATTTGCTGTAAAAGAACACCAGACTGAGCCACCACTGCTTTGCAAGCTCGGGTTTAGCTGCATGAGCACAGCTGAACTGCTGACAAAGCCAGCTTGCAATGAAAACATTTTCTCTGCTTCCATGAAATGCACACCCCTGGAGGGTGAGGCTGTCTAGACCTCAGGTGGCTGCATGGTGATGTGTTACTGAGCCGTCTTCCATTATTGGTGTGCTCAGGGCCAGCTGGATGCCTCTGCAGACCCAGCCTGGGGCCGGGCATGGGCTTCCGTGGCCAAAACTAACATGCTCTGCTGGAACCTAGACAGCCCTCATGGACAGAATTCAGTCCCTGAATGGTGGTGTGGGTGTCTGGATTGCTCACATAACCTGGCATGGTGCCATGCCAAAGATCCTGGCATTTATCCACATCGCTTCTCAGCTAATAAGTCTTCCAAAAATCTGGAGCACTGCAGGGTGCAATGGCAATACAGAGCACCAAATTGGAGAGTCACTGGATCCAGCCTGATGCTGACCATGCTGGAGCCAGTCAAGTTGCTCTGTACCATGCTCCACAAGAGCAGAATATTGTCCAGAAGGGCAAAATATTTTCTGTGAGAAGAGTTCCAGTTCTCTGAGTTCTTACACAGCGTCTAAGCAGGCATACACATATTTTATATTAATTCTCAAACTGATTCAGAAGGCCAAGACAACTGGTTTTTTGTGAAATGCTTGGCTCCTGGACTCAATTATATAACAGTGTTGATTCCCAGCCTAAAGACTGCTTGACAGCTAAGTCTAACAATCAAGGAAAAAAAGAGGCAGAACTGAAATAAGAACTAGCTCACAATAAAATAACTGAATGTTACTGTTTCTAAATTCCTGTTGTTCTTGGAGTCATGAAGTGATCAGTGATTTTTTTATCCAAACATGTGGCTTTGGAATTGCTCTGACTATAATAATTCAATACAAGTTGAAGCTATAGTTAGTAGAACTATAGCCTTAAGTACTTCATATGAGCGATTTCAAGGTTAATGTAAGTGCCTCTGAGCAGATGACCACTCTGTTACAAAAACAGGTCTACCACAAATGAAGACCTGACTAGTGGCTACTCAGACAAAAGGGTTTAAACATATGCCTTATTATCCTTAGAGCATTTTTATCTATCTGTACATTTTGTTTCTCCAGTTTCACTTTGCAGCTATAGAGAATACACATGATGGATATATATTTTCTCTATTTGGCCATGTTGCATTATTATGTTCCTTTTTTGTAGCTTCTCACTTTTCTCTTCATGACACCATGCTATGCAACAGCTGCCAAAATCAGTGTTGCATTTAGAGCACTGTGTTAAACAAGCCATTTGTTTCTTTTCAGTCATGAATACTGACAATTTAAATGGTAATAACTAGGCAATAGTGTACAGACTTCTCTATCAAAAATTAAAATTCCTTGGAAAATGTTTGATATGGATAATACTGTTGAACTACAGAAATAAAAAAGAGGATAATATGGCTATTTGAGAAATTGTACTTACGATGCTTGCTCCTCTTAAGAATGAAATAAGGTTTCTACAGACTGGTAACAGGATTAACATGCAGTTAAAATTAAGGCACGTTGCAGAAGCTCTTGCCCAAGCCAGGGTTGACTGTACATATAACAGTATAAAGAAATTAAATTACAACCTTGGTATAGGAAATGCAAAAGAAAAAAATATTAATATAATACTCTTATATGGGAAAATTACTGTTGAAGCATCAAAAATTTTATGAAGGATGCAAGTAAAATCAGACTATGAATATATTCTTCGTGTGAAGCCCTTTAACAATCAAACTCAAACTTACTCCCAGCATAATCCGTGTGTAAATGAAAGCATTGTCATCTTCATACCAGTGGAAGGTATCAATAAACAAATAGAAATTCAGTCCCAGCCACACCAGCTACAAAGTAGAGAGGCTACAGATTAGTGTCACTTACAGTATTTTTTAATGCATATAAAACTGATTATGGTTATAGTTTTAAAAGTATCTGAGAGATGTTTCAATATCAGTGTGCACTGCAGTTCTTGATCACAGATGATAGAAAGCACAAATGCCTAGTGGAATGAAGCTATCTTTTAGCAAATGCAGGATTACCGTCCTGTCCCCTCATCCCCAGTAGAGGATATAAATGACGTTTACTCTGTCATGGTAAACTTGATCTTAAACACAGGACTTAACCTGGTCTCTAAAGGCAATGAAAACTAAAATTAAAAAAATTACACAAACAGTGGGAGTTAGGTACTGAGGAAATTCCTTTCTGCTCTCCACATTCAATTCATCAAAGCTTCTGAAAATATTTCAGAATATAATTCCAATTAGAATTGCAAACCTCTACTCCCTTTATCTGAGGACTAAAGTACAGGGACTTAAAAATAATTAAAAATAAAACAGTAAGAGTTCAAATTGTTTTTAAGACTAGTTATAAAAAGGCTGCTGAATATTTTATAGCAAATTTTACATTAAGCTTGGGAGTATTACTGTAAGCAAACCATAAAATGTCTTTTAAACAGGCTTAAAATATTTATATATATCCAATTAGATTTTTAATGCTAAAAATACTCACTAATAACAGCACTGAAAGTTTTTCATTCAAGATCCAGCATCCCATCCTGAGTGCCTCTCCCTATTCTGCCAGCAGCTGACTCTTGCCTTCCAATGTAACCTGAGTTCTCCATCCGTTCTTTAGGCTTTTCTACTAACTCCTTTTTTCTTTAGTTTTTAATAAGCACCTAGTGGGAGCAGGAGCTCTCTCTAGGAATTTTCTAATTAAAGACTGCCTGACAAGAATAGATCACCCAAGTGACATGTCTCATGACCTCTGTAAATAAAATGCTGGTCATTGTCCTGTTCATTCTCTCTCCAGAGTTATTTCTCAGCAAATGAGAGATGCTGTCATTAAATTGTCCTCTTGTACTAGCATCTATTTAAGTGGTTTTTTTTTTTAAACTTTATTTTCATTGTTTGAACAGAGTGCAGAATTTCTTCATGATTTGTCTTTTAATTCAGTAGCAAATGGCAGCATCCCTCTGTATGTATAAACGGGACTGTGCCCTGGTGAGGGCACTGCATTTACCCTTGGCTCCCCTTGCCAGAAGCTCTGCAAATTCTGCCTGTAGTAATCTCATTCTTTCTCTAGTAAAACCTTTTCCTTAGGGCTTTCCTGACTTGCCTGTGAAGGAGACCTTTCTGTGACAAAATAACTTAAAATTTCTTAAAGTTGAAATGCTATCAAGCTCAGCTACTTTTTAAAGCAGTGCTAATGACCATTAATATGAGTTAGCAGAACCATGAGAATGTTGTTATGAATGCTCTGAATACAAGCATTTACAAGGGATTTACTTTGAGCTTTATTTTTCTTGGATGGTAAAATTAAGTATTATTTATTAACAAACTTTATGACAAGCCATGTGGAGTAATGGGTCACTGTCCATTATGTAACTTGATATAGGCTGTCCCCACAACCACCCTCTTTATAGTAGCTTTGGTAATGCTGGAGCTAACAAGGCAGTGAATCTTGCTGTATTTTTCAGAGGTCAAAAGATGAGGAAATAAGGGAGAAGGGAAGAAGAATGTGCAGATGGTGAAGAGAAATACTAGTAAGGTCAGATGCCAATTTTAACTACTTAAAAAAAAAAAAAAAAAAAAAAGAGGGAGAGAAAACTCACTATCTGGATTAGCTGCACTTCAAAGGGAAATGCTGTACCACGATGTTCTGCTTTGAAGTTCAGCCGATCCAGACAGCAATTTTCTAAACTGAGTTAAAACTGGCATCTGAAATAGATTTTTTTTCAGAGTACAGCAGATTCATATGCTGGTTTAGGCTCCAAAATTTGTCTGGATCAGCAGCTGTACTTCAAAGCAGCACATCTCAGTACAGCATTTGACTTTGAAGTGCATGTGGTCCAGATGCCAGTCCTCTTAAAGGAGCCAATGAATCAACTGCCCTTTAATTTTTGTCTGTTGAAACAGCTATGTTTTTTCTAATATATAACAGTAATGTGTGTGGTCTCAGTATGGTATCTATCAATAAAAACATAAAGCTAACAGAAAAGCTCTTTACTGCTTCATCTTGTACAAAGGAACTGGTCATCATAATTTTATTATACTGATTTGCTGTGATCTCAGCCAATTTCTAGCACAAACTATTCAGAGAAGACTCAGGAAAGAACATTTTATTGATTTAAGTTGTAATGGTATTCCATTTTGTTATTGTTTTATAGTAAACTGCAATTGTCGTAAAAAGGATATAGAATAAGGACAAAAAGCGATTCATTCTGGCAGTTGGGTAAAAAGCAGTTCTGGGCATGCTGAGTTCCCATGCAAGAGACAGACAACTCTGTCATTAGCTTAAAAGGTCAGTTTTTGCATGGAAAGAGGTTTATGAGGTGCAGAATTCTTCCGTGTAAGTATCAGCATTAATGTCAATGTTTATATCAATTACTGCTACAGACCTCAATCACAGTTAGTTCTATTCTATTTGACAGCAACCTCTATCTGAGATTGTTAGTAATTTTTTCAGAGTACTTTCACCAGTGCTTACCCTTTACAAGACAAATTAATTATTAGTATGAGACTGCATACATATACCTATATATATTTCATTTCGCTAGGCTATCCCAATTTTACTATTAGATATGCATGCCTTGTTTCTCAAAGGCAAAATCATTTCGTTTGACTCTGAACTCTGCCCTAGCCCTTTCATGGTTTTCTTGTGTGCTTGACTTTATGTCTGTTAGTAACCTGGATGAACTTAATAAGCTTCACTATGATACTTACAGAGATGGGTAGAGGTAAGCAAGTGATCCAGAGGATTAGACTGCTTTAATTTTGCAGACCAACTGAAGCCATTTAATTGCTGACTATATCAGAGGGTATGCTTTGTGTTAGACTGCACAAAATGGTGGTGCTGCTGTGTTCTCTAACTTTTACAATATTTCCACATAAAGTTCCCCAAAAATGTTTAAGAAGGGGGAGGCAGATTTGTCTCTGTTGGATTAAGAAACTATGCAATATATTGGATAAATCATTCAACCTTTGTAGAGAGAGAAACTGCTGAAGTTGATCTGTTGTTGATTTTCGGGGGGTTTTTGTTGTTTTGTTTTGTTGTGGTTTTTTTCTTTTTTGGTCTGGCTTTTTGGTTTGGTAGTGTTTTTCGTGGTGTTTTTTGTGCATGTTTGTGGGGTTTGGTTTGTGTGTGTGTGTGTGTGTGTTTGTGGTTTTTGTTTTGGTTTGGGGTTTTGGTTTTTTTTGTTTTTTTTTTTGTTTATTTCTGTTCGGTTTGGTTTTTCCCTCCAAAGACAATTGTGAAGGAACAGAGGTCGAGGTTCAGCTTTGGTTGTTCTTCTGTGCCCTGATTCTAGCTTTGCAAAAGAATATTGAGTTTCTGTAAACAGTGGCTGAGTGACTAGTAGCAGCAAAACAGCTATATAATTTTTAAAGATTTTCTTATAGTGGGTTTTATTTTTTTTATATTTAACTACCTCATTAATGTTAATGGATTTTTTTTCTTTTATGAACTGTACTCACATTATGGATAGGGGAACTGTTTTGCAGTTTGAGACCATTCATAAAATCCCTAAAGCTCTAAAAGACTAATGTAATATCAGTCTTGTCAGTGCCAGAGATTCAAAAATCATGAGATTATTCTAAAATTTATGAAAGTAAAAAAATAGAGAGTGTGCGGTTTGGAGGAGAGTACCGAGTACTGAGACTGCAAGGGCATCTGGCTTCCCATTTACAGTTTTTTTCAGTAAGTGTGTTTATTTTTTCATAAAATATTAAAAATCTTGTCCCTAGAAGTGGGCTTAAACAACAAAAATGCAGTTATCAAAACACTTGTGATGCAGCTGGCAGAACTAATGAGTATAGCAAGTATTGACTACATCCACAAACCCAGTCATTGGTCACAAGGCACAAAATTGAGAGAAAACTTCTGTCTCTATTAAGAAAAGCAAAATAAAATTTCAGAACCCCTTTAAAAGAAAAGACTTTTGGTTATAGATCTAACTCCTCTTGAACTCCATAAGCCAGTGCAATAGAAAGACACAGTGCAATTTTCCTCTCTTAGCTGGTTGCCTCAGCTGATGGGCAGTGCCAGGATCTAGAATTGCAGTGATGACTGCAGGAGTTAAGAGCAGGAGTCAACAGAATGGTAAAATGCAAAGGGTCTGGGATAAAAATCAAAATCGTGTTGGAGGCTGAAAGGGAATTTGCCACTGACCAGTGTGGGAGCAACTGTTATTTCTTCCTGAAACAAGGCTTGGCACCCTGTTTGCAGAGGGCAACCCCAACTCTGACTCTTTCCTCAAGCTAACAGAAAGGTTTATCAATGAGAAACCTAACAGCTCTGGCTTGAGAAATAATCAGTTCCCAGCCATATATTAATATTTGAATCCAAATCTTTTCTCTCTCAAGGGACTCTTTTATTGCCATGTTCACACTGTAATCAAAATATATTCAGGAGCAATTTCAGATGTTCAAAAACTATTTGCTTCACTAAGTGCCAAAACCTCCCAGCTCTTGACTGTGCATATCCAGAAACAGAGTATCAAACCTTCCTAATTGTATGTGCAAAATGCTGGTTTTCCCACAAGAGCTGTTTTCCAGCTTAATAAAATGGAACAACCCTTCAAAGTAGCTGAAATCTTGTACAAATAGATGTGTCCACAGGTTACCCAGAAGAATTTTCCTTTTAGCTATTTTGTGGGTAGCAAGCTGTGGAAAACAGTTTAAACATGAGTTGAGGAAAGGGAAGAACAAGGAGCAGGAGGAAAAAGGGATGACTAGCATCCATGATTCACCTCCCCCAGAGCCAAGGCATCACCAACACAATGGAGAAAGTATTGAGAGAGACTTCTTATGTGTATAAAACGGTTGTTCAGATTCCACACCAGCACAGAAACAATTCCTCTATACTACTGCACATACATAATCCTCTCTATGCTCTTCAGGGCTGGCCAGATCACGGATGAGAACTGTGACAAAGGACGTGGAAAAGCTGAGGTACTCAATCCCTTTTTCACCTCAGTGTTTACTGGTAAGACTGACCTTCAGTTATTCCAGGCCCCTGAGGCAAGCAGGAAAGTCTGGAGCATGGACAATGTACTTACTTTTGGTGGCGGAGGATCAGGTTAGGGTATATTTAAACCAACGGGCATACACAAGTCTGTGGAACCTGATAGGGACCACTCAAGAGTGCTGACCTGGCTGGTGTCACCTTGTGAACTCTCTCAATCCTCTTTGAAAGGTCATGGCCATTGGGGGAGCCTCCTGAGGGCTGGAAGAGTGCAAGTGTCATTCCTGTCTTAAAGAAGTGCAAGAGGGAGGATCTGGGGAACCTGAAGTGGTCAGCCTCAGCACAGTCCCTAGGACCAAATCTGTCTGAAAACCATTTCCAGACACCTGAAGGACAAGGTGACTGGGAGAAGTCAGCATGACTTTGCAATGGGCTGGGCTACTCAGTACGTGAAAGAGGCGTACCTGCTGGAATTAGTCCTGTCAGGGCCACAAAGATGAATAAGGACTGAAACATCTTTCATGAGGGGACAAGCTGAATGACTGTTCAGTCTGGAGAAGAGCAGACTCAGGGGGATCATGTTAACATGTATAAATACCTGATGGGAAAGTCTAAAGAAGGTGGAGACAGACTCAGCGGTGCCCAGTTACAGGATCAGAGGCAATGGGTACAAACTGCAACACAGAGAAGGGAGGTTGGACGGGGAGATTTCCAGTGGTCCTTTCCAAGGTCAGGCATTTTGGATGTCTGCAATTTCCTTTTAGTTTACCAGAACAAACTGAATGGAGCATTCTGAAGATTTTTACCCTAGACTATCAGCATACTTTATTTAACTAAATTACTTTGTCTTTTGTTAAAATTTTCATGAAGAAGTTATTAGATTAGTCTGATTTTATTTCTGCTCTAATTCAGAACTTTGTGATCCCATTAGCAGTCCATTTTTATGAGGGTGATATGTTTTGCAGTGCTAGATTGAATATTTTCAGTGGAATACTTTATAGCAATTTTGGTTGATGCAGTCTTAAATTCCTTCAATGGATACACCAAAACAAGTAAGAAGGATACATATTTATAGTACTTAAGAGACTTCATATACCTTTAAAATAAGTAGCAATGACACTAATAAAGACTTTAATTTATTTAATATAAGGACTTCTATATAGGTATGTTTTTATGACTACGTACCACAAATCATTTTTCCAAAAAACACATCACCATGCAAATTCCTAATTTGCATAGTAGTAAAGTTACCAGAGTTGATAAAACTGTATGTTATTTAAATGGTTTTCAGTGAATGATTTTTCCTCATGTAGACTTTATATTCCTTCCCAAATTCATTCTGAGAATATTATTAAACCTTATTTCATATTAAATTAAAAATGAAATACAGTTTGCCCAACATAGAAGCATTAAAAGGTCACTCCTATGTACTCCTTGGTGTCAGTAATCATACGCACATGCAGGAGAGTAGCAATACGTACAGGCTTTCCAGATGGCTATTCACAACCGTGCACAAGAACAGAGGTCAAGAGCTAAGAGTTCAGCTAGTTGAAAGCATTTTTCTAGGATGTTCAAATTGGAAATTGTACTTTAAAGTAATTACAGGCCATCATTTTTAACTCTGCAGTATAGCAATATATAAAGGCATAATCTGTAAGTGTTCTGGATTCATTTCTCTGCCACTAAAATGTTATTTGCTTCCATTACCTGAAATTCAAATAAGTTGGTGGCACTGTCTCTAAAGGATCTCTGTATTGTGAGAAGAAGCCATGAAGAGGCATAGGCAGGGGTGGAGAATAAAGATGGAATATACCAAAAAGAGGTGAGAAAAAAAATGAATAAAGACAAAATTGGAAGATAACAGATATTCAAAAAGTATTTCCATAGCCTAAGCAAGAGTACTCTTGTGAGCAAAGGTTTCCAGTTGATGCCTGGTTATATTTCTCCTTTCAACGTTTTCTCCCCACATCTTTCTTCCCTCTCCTAAAAGTATTCTAAAAGCACTGTAAGTTTTGGCAACTAAAAATAATTAATCCTATACCAGATTTCTCCAATGTCATATGGCAAGAGGTAAGAAGTCTTTTAGTTGCAAATTGTGATATATTCAATTTAACTTGCTGTGGACAAAGCAATGAAGTTTTAGGACATAAAATCTATAATCAAAGACCAAGTGGTTGCACATGTCTAACACACCTCATAATTTAGTTCTCACGGTTAAATTTTGAGGGATTCCTTCTTATATTATTCCTGATTTCATTCATTTGCAACTGTAGTGAAGTAATGCCCAATAAGTGGGGGTCTGAGGTTAGGAATGGAGAAGAAACAGACAGACCAGCTGGACAGAGCAGCTCATGCTCTTTTCTCCCCTCCGCTTTGGGCATGGTGTGGGGACTTCCTCCTATTCACAACATGTGCAGGCTGGTCTCCTGGTCTTCTGCCATGCTTTATTAAGAAAGCAACACAAGCAGCAAAGTCAGCTCCCGTCTGCTCTGGCCAGGCCGTGACCAGCAGTGTACCTGCTGATGCAGCACCACTGCAAGCACCAGCCCATTGCCCCGGCCCCACGGCCTTACCCCGGCCATACCTGCTCTCCACAGGCATGACCCCTCCCCAGGGCTCCAGGAAGTCAGGTCTTTATGTCATTTTGCTCCAAAGCTTGAAGGCTTTGAGTTGCCTGCAGTTTCTGAGGAGCCGTACATTTCCCTTATTTTAAGTATGAACATAAAGGTAGCGGCAAGGATGTGGTGATTATAGTATTTAATGGATGCCTGTTTATATTGTAGTTGCAACTTAAGCTAATGAATTCAATTTTATTAAAGGTTTTCCCAATATAGTGCTTTAAACCAGAAGAGATTAAAATTT
Organism: Margarornis squamiger; assembly: GCA_035222235.1. Classification (NCBI taxonomy): domain Eukaryota; kingdom Metazoa; phylum Chordata; class Aves; order Passeriformes; family Furnariidae; genus Margarornis; species Margarornis squamiger. Next base: position 54,869,337 of record JAWWTY010000106.1, on the reverse strand, counting down.
GTTTATATTCTGATATTGCTCATTTCAGATCTCGTAAAAGTTCTAACAACTGCCTATGGTTTGAGAATAAAGAAATTAAAAGACACTTAAAAGACTGTCCATAAACTGCTATTAATTTAAAAGTTGGGCAAAATTTTTAAAATTTATTTTATAGAAATAGAGCCTTGAGGGAAGTCTATTTACAAACCATGTTAATTTTAAAATTGTTTTAACAGAAATTAGTTTCATTTTCATTTTCATGTTTTGTTTCATTAGCTTCAATATGCACTTATTAGTATTTGAATTATATGTATTTTACTGTATAATTATATAATCTTATAATCATATAACTTTATTATATAATAAGTAATTTTTCATTGAAAACATACACTCATTTTTTGGTAGCTCTTGCCATACTAAAAGTGGTGTTCCAAAATTTCTATTTAGTCTTTACATCAAACTCTGTAAGGCAAAGATGAGCTAATATTAAAAGAAAAATCAGGAGGGAAGATTAAGTAACCTGCCAAAGAGTCACAGCAACTGTTAACAGGTTGTGTCTCATTTCACAAGACTTTTACTATTTTTTATGTTGTTTTGAAAAAAGCTGAAACATTCTTCATGTATGAGAACATTAAAACTGCACTGTTACTTGTTATTATAGTGGAGCAAATGATAATGTGTGATCACTAGACTCCAGTGTTTTTAATGTGATTTGATAGATTATGTGAGAGAGTGGCAGCAAGAAACAAAATGAAAGATGACAAGAGATTTATTGCTTAATTCATTATTTGTCTTTTAAGTCTTTATTCATCCCACATATTATTACTACTTGCTAAATGGGAAGCTGCTAGCTTTGCTTATGAGACCTGCTCCAGCATCCCTGTCCTGCCATTATGGTTGATGCTGGCTTTGGAGACTGGGATCTGCTCCTGCTGTGTAGGAAGCATGTCCATGCCCTGCCCAGCCCGGGGAGGGTGTGTCAGCCACACTTACAGGCTGGTTCATCCTGCAGCCTTGGCCACTTCAAACAAAATGGACTCTGAATGTCGATCTATATATGTAACAATGAAATTGTAGAATGAAGCTTTGTTTCCTGGCATGCAGTGATTTCAGAAAAGTTCATGGTCTAGAGCAGAAAACTGACTCATTCTGAATTCCTAATACAGAGAGTTGGCTGAGCAAAACAAAGGCTATATGGCTGTGGGAGTCCTGAGCAGGAGAAGGGATATGACATGCTTTATAGCATCAGTAAAATCAATGGAGCAAAATGCACCCAGCACCGGTAGTCAAAAACGATGTAGGAAAATTGGTAACAATAGAAAGGATGGCCACAAAGATCAGGAGTGAAGATAATGCCATCCTTTGAAAAACTTTTGCACAAACTCAGTTCCAAATATTTTTCACCCTTTCACCAGGAACATTGTTCAAGAATCTCAGCTTTCAGTTGACAAACAAATAAACTACATCCTGGACTTGTGGTGACTGCCTTGAAAATATAAATCAAGAGTAAACTGATCTAGTGATGTTTTCCAGACCTTAAAGACATCACAGAATGATTGCTGAGGAACATGAAGTGTCCTACATAGTAATTCAAACCCACAAATGACAACCTATGGTACATTGAAAGCTGAAACTGCATGGACACTGTGCAATAAATGTAATATCAGGCACACCATATAAATCATGCTGTGCACAACAGTATGAACTGCTGTATTTAATCAAGCAAAACAATCCTTAAAAATAAAGATTTGCCATAAAATTCTTACTGCACTTCTAAAATTATAAGAAGCTTTCCTCAAATTGTTCTTCCAAGACAGATATGGTAAAGTGAGTGAATCTTCCAAAGCTGACTTAAGTTTAGTGATGTCATAAGAGTGACAAACTGTAGACTGAGCCTGGCACAGAATAGGTGTATTTATTAAAACATGTAATTTATCCCTGAATTTAGGTACTGCATTAAACTTGTTTAGATTGAATGAAAAGGGGCAGAAGTGCCTGAAAGAGAAAAGCAATGATGAGGGTAGCTAATTAAAGTTCTAAAGGAACAGATTTTGACTTACACCACCCCATAATTTGCTTTTCCTTTAATGACTTCCCTCTGTCTCCTATACATGTAAATTACACTGTCTGAACGTCCACAGAATGCTAAGTTGTACATTTTTTTTTGTACTCCATTCTTTTTCATCCAAAATCTGGTCCTCAAAGCCATTAGAAAATTTGTTGATATTCAGTTTTCCATCACAGAATACTATTTGGTTGAATATGTATTGGTCAAAATTATATTACATTTGGTAATATTTGTTTACACTGATATTTTATAATCAAAACATGTTAAACTAACATTTTATATTTTTTGAATTTTCAATTTTTATTTTGCTCTTTGAAAAGAAAAATTGTCAGGAATTACATTAAAACCGTCAAATGCTCAGATGTTTATATTTTAGTCAAATAGTTGGATGCTTATATTTTATATAATTAAAGTAGTTTAACTGTCTTAAGAAGATTTGGAGATGAATTTCATTAAAATTGTTTCCTCACCCAGTTTTGAATATAAAACATTCCACAATCTGAATTTTTTTTGCAATGCTGTTTATGTGCAAAGAATAACTGATAATTTGATATGTTTGATAAATGTGACACCTCTCACCAAATGTGGCACCTATGGTCATATACTTGATAAAGATTTCATAACTGTGACTCCGTGTTTGTTTATTACTTTTGGCTTTTATCCATTTATTTTACAAATAATGATTTTATTTTTTTTTATGTGAAAAGTACATGCAAGGAGTCAAGATGGGAGATTATCCATGGCTGGTGTCAATTATTTTCCTGTTGAAATTGAACTGATCTTGGAATTTCTGCCTAAAATTTTCTTTCTTTTTAAAGACTGGACTGCAGGTGAGCTGGTTTGTACCTTATCTACTCCTTGCCCAATGGGCAGTGAAGGGTTTGACCTGACCCAATCAATGACAAACTTGGGACAATTATTTCAGGAACCTGTTCTGGTTTTGGCTGGGATGGAGTTAATTTTCTGCCTAGTAGCTGTTACAGTGCTGTGTTTTGGACTTAGGATGAGAATAATGCCAGTAACATAGCGACATTTTAGTTGTTGAGCAGCGTTTACACTGTCTAGGAGTTTTCAACTTCTTATAAGTGCCTTGCCAGCAAGTAGACTGAGAGTGCACAAGAAGCTAGGAGGGGACATGCCAGGACAGCTGACTCCAGCTGACCACATGGGTGGATATTCCATAGCATATGGTGTCATGCTGAACAATTAAACTGGTGGGGAGCTGGCTGGAGGAGGGTGGAAGCCTGCTGCTCATGGACTAGCTGGGCATCAGTCTGCAGGTGGTAAGCAATTGCATCACTTGTTTATATATTATTTTCTCATTATTATTTCCCCCCTTCCTTTTCTATCCTATTAAACTGTCTTTATCTCAATCTACTAGTTTTACCTTTTATTCGATTCTCTCCCCCATCCCACTGAGAGGGAGTGATCATATGGCTGGCTGTGTGCTGTTTAGCTGCCTGCTGGGATAAACTGCAGCTACAGTTTAGGAGTTAAGACTGATGCTAAGAATTTTTCAACATAATAACTTGAACATAAAACCACCTTTTTGTCCTGGAGAATTAAGATTGGAAAGATACATCCACCCTGTATTTGTGGACAACAGGCTAAAAACAGTTTGTCTGCATAGGTCCTCTATGAACCAAAATGTCATTGTGAGAAGAGGAACTCAAGTTTTATGAATTCTTATTAGTGTCCTATGACCCAGTACCTACCTGCTGGAGGACCATGGATGATGGAGTCAGACAGCAGGGGAAGTGGGTTGTCCAGTGGCACAGGAAAGGTGCATATGGTAAAGGAGGGGCAAATGCAGTTTTGTTTTTACATATAATTATTTTGAATCTTGCTCTTTGGACAGAGAGGATTGCTTTAGATTCAAGATTACCCTGTAGCTGGGCAAAACATATGCAGCTGAGAGGCTTAAATTTGTTGTGCAAATGAATATCCCTATCTGCATATCCACCAGGAGTTGGGAGTGCTCCATCAAGCAAGCCTTGGGGAAAACTGGGCATGACTCCCTGCAATGGAAGGAGGTCTCTTTGCATCTGGTCTAAAGAAAGGTGCCTTAAAGGGACTGGGTTGAACTAAATGTAATAATTTGAAAAGTAGTCTCAAGGTGACGGAGTAAGGTGGAGAACAGGCTGTGTAGAAAGAGTTCGACCTTTCTTTTGTGAGTACTAAGCTGCAAGTCTCTTTAAAGACAGGGCAAAAAAGCTGTCATTTTCTTGCATGTGTTCTCAAACGTGAATGGATAAATTGAGGAAGTTAAAATGGCCCAGTTGCACTGTTTTCTGGAGGCTTGTTTTTGAATGACTTGGCAGCTCTGTCTTTCTGAATAAAATGTAATGATGCAAGCAAATGTAATCCATTATGGAAATCTATGATGCTTCTGTATCTACCTGTAGCGTCATTTCCTTATTTGCTGTATGTTTTTCGTATGCCTTCTAGAGATCTGAAGTGGAAACCAGTCAGCTCACAGGTTTGACAGGAATAATGGGAAAGGACAAATTTGTCATATGGTGGAAGAGTGAGTGATAAAAACAACTAGGTGACAGGAACAAGGCAAGAAGACAAGACAGAAAATAGAGGGAGGGTCCCAACCAGCACAGCACAGCAACATCCCCTGAATGAGCAGGGGCAGAAAACACAGACACCACTTGGCCTCTGTTGAAGTTCTTGAGGCTTAAAATATTTGGGTGATGGAGTAGCTGTTCTTCCTGCTGGCAGCCTGGTGACAAGGTAGCAGGGAGTGCTAAGCCAGATCCTCTTACAAAGGTATGTTTTCAATGTAAAAGCTAGAATTGTGCATATATTTAATTAATGGGTACTGCTTCCAAGGTTGACAGTGTGTGCACCCTTTAATCTTTAGTTCTATGCCTTTCATAAATATATTGTGAAAAACTTGCCATAGATTTATTTTTTTCAGATTAAAAATGGCATTTGCAACTTACTTTTTAAAACTACTGTCTTCTCATGGGAAATTCTGAAAACATTTTCTATAGAAAAAATTCTATTTCCAGAGCATATATGTTTTTTTTATCACTTTTCCCTATTGATTACCAGAGATATTTGCATAAAAATACGCACATAGGAATTTATCATCTGCTGCTGCTTTTTTCTGACTTGAAATAAAAATCCCGGTGGAACAAATGTACTCCTAAGCAACAGAAATTTTCATAGGAGTGTTTCATTTTAAATAAAAACAAGCAGAGAAAAAAATACTCTGAAAATATTACTTGCTACTTTTGGAAAATAGTTTTTACTAATGGCTTCCACAAAGCTCTTAATACAATAATCATGCTATTAAAGCTTTCTCCTAATTTACTTGCAATCATCAGAGTTTAATGCAGAAAAATTGATAGCCTGTCCCACGTTAGTATTGTTGTGGTCTGTTTGGAAATTCTTGTTCTACTTGCCAAGCTGGTCATGCAATTAAATTTTTGTCCTATATCTAATGCTGGCGAAAAAAGTAATTTTGTAAAACTGCCCATGTTGGGTGGAAAAATGGAGCTATGTTTTATGAATATTTTCCTATGATACATTTTCAGTATCCTTATGTCATCTGTAAAGAAAATTCATTAAGTTCATGTACAATCATTTTCTTGTCTAAGGGGCCCCAGGTCTTTCTAGTTATTTTACTTTTGTTTCTTTAATAATGACTTAGCAAAATAGGAGATTCCTAACGAGCCAAGTTATTTTCAAATCTTTTTTCCTTTTCCCTGTTACAAGTGTTGGCATTTTTTACTTCTTATCCTAAACAGAAAGATCCTTGTGCATAGTCCTAGACACATAAGTCAAAATCAATTCCAGAAAACATTTAATCTTGGCGATTTCTAAGACTGTAAAAAGAGAGCTAGACTATGTATTACTTCTAGCTTCGTGTAGTCTGCCTGACTTTGCACTGGCAAGGGTTCTGCTTGCTGACACATTCTGCAATGACAGTTTGAAGAACTGTTCTTCTCCTCTCCACCCAAGCTCCTGCGTGATTTCTCTGCCAGCCCACCCTCAGGGCTGCTTCAGGGGCAGCCTGCAGGCACAATTAGAGGACAAAGTGTAAACGTCGCCTTCTGACAGTGTGCATGATGGGGGAATTAACACTGGTTTGGCACAACTTCTCCAGTGAACTTCCATTGATTAGAAATGAAAGCTGAATCAATATAACAGTCCCTAACTATCATAGACACAGTGAAGTTTTGATCTTAGCAGAAATTTCATGTGTCTTTACGAAAGTCTAAACACTGGAGCACACCACAAAATAAATTACATATACTAAAAAAAAAAAATAAAAAATAATGACAAGTGAGCCCTCTTCAAGTTTATTTCTAGGCTCCAGAAATTTGAAGAGCAATTGGAAATCATTTCACTACATAATGTCAGGTGGCACCTTGAAAAGCTTACCAGAGTGATACAGATAGGGAACTCCAATATTTTTCTTTGTTTAAAATTTTTACTTAAAAAAAGAAGCCCTTTTAAGTTATTTACTGGTTTATGGTCTATTATGTTGAGTTTGAAAGAGTAAGTTCTTAATTTATTCATTTTAGGGTATGAAATTATTGGATTTGGATACTAACAGACTAATCAAGACGTTTCATGTAAAGATTGAAGATCTATGACACCATGAATTCAATAAGCTTACAGCAGAAGTACGTATCGGGGTGGGGGGGGTGGGACTTATCCTCCCACCGTCTTTGAAAGTAGTCCCCATCAAAGAGGGGAAACCAGACAAGTTGTCTTAGCTCTGCCAACAAAGCCTGTACCAGAGCCATTTCTTTTGTTTGCTCTGGAATGATGGCACTCATATTCAACTCTTCCCTGCTTTGGAACAACTGATAACAACATTACCCTGCTTCCAACTGTTTGATGTGCAGGGGAAAAATTCAAGAGAGTGAAAAGAAAATCTATCCAAGCTTCACCCAAAAGCACAGACAAAAGTGGGTGATGATTCATCATCTCCAGCTGTACTGTAGCTGGTGAAATTGAACTACATCAGCTCCTTGAACTGGTAAAAATGTCTGTTGTGCCACTCCTTTCAATCCCTAATGTCTCTGAGGGAGATGATAGCCCATGGATACCTCTTGGTGTGCATTCCAGCTGATAACAGCAACTACGGCTTAAATTACTCCCTTACAATTACTCCCTTGTACACTGGAAGAAATTGTTCCCTAGTACGCGGATGTAACTTTAAAAAAAAAATAATAAAAAAATAATAAAAAAAAAAGATTGAGATTATTAAATTAACTTTTCTATATTGTAGAAAATTATTATAGAACTCTCAACACTTGATAACACTACAGGAACTCCTGTTTCAATGAATTCTAAAGAGAACATTGATTCTCTTAGTTCCACTTACTATCAAATTAACCAGAAGGTTTTTATATGATTACTAATTATACCTAAAACAAAGTGTAATTATATTTTGCAATTAGATTAGTGATAAAACCCCCTTAATTTGGCAATTTTTTTCTGAAAGGACAATATGTAATCTTTTTCAATTCAAGTGAGAGATAGTGGGCATCTTTGTCTCTCCTTCTTCAGTTTAAGGCCAGTTGAAAGTATGTATAGGCAATAGATGACCTCATATATTGTTTTTGTCAGAACAGAACCTCAACAGGATATGTTTGGTGAATTAGTAAATGAAATGATTTCATCCAATTTTCTAAGATTCTGCAAAGTGAAAGTAGTGTATTTAGTCCTTCATATGATACAAATATCTGGGACTACTGAGGCAGTTTTTGTACTCTATGGCGGCTAACACCAAATAAAACCTGGAATATTGAAATTCTGCAAGACATCTTATGGGTTTTCTTGGTACTCCACACAACACTCCACTGCATCTGTGGAAGTAGGATATCCACAAGAGGTTTCTTCACAGATTTTTTTTTTTTTTCACAGCTCTGAAGTCAGTCATACGCTAGGTACAGGACTGACTTTGTCTGAGTTCAATCATCTAAAATGATCTTTAATCTCTGTAAGTGCCTAATATAAATTCAAAAGTTTAGAAATACAAAGATTTGTGAATCTAATACATAAATCTCTGACACCTAAAGTCAGATGGGAAAGAACACACCTATGGCTTTTGCTGCTATACATGTAAATTAGAGGGTTTTGTCCAGTGATATAATCTGATTTTGTGATCATTGAATGATTTCTTAGTCATTGTGCACTGTGATAAAAAGCGCATAGTAAATTTCCTAATATATTAACAGTATGCAAGGTGCAGAGTCAAGCTACAGATATGCACTACTGACTTTGCTGATTTCTGGTACCATTTGCACAGATTAGCACCCTGCTTTCCAGTCGCACTACTTTATCTGGTTTGAGTATTGAATTACTCAAAATCTGCTATGATAGCTTCAAACTTTTTGACTTCTGAAATAAAAAACAGAAGGATACCTTTTATTTCACAATTTACCTTCATTATGAAGTGGTTAGGGAAAGATTTTTAGTTAATGATGATCCAAATACATGATTTAAATTAATAGCATTAAACAACAAGTCCAGTTAATGAGTTTTCACATAAAAAAAGAGAAAAGTATTTACTCAAAGCTGGAGTTAGGAAGTTATTTCTATCAGTATAAAAGATCATAAATTTGACTCACAACCTTTCAGCAATTTAGATGTGTAATTGGGCCTTCAAGACACACTCTGCATTGACATGTGTAATATTAAATTACTATCACCGTGATTTATATACCTAGCTAGTAGTTTTGTGAGCTACTAAGTATAAACATTGAATTTTAAAGCATGCCCCTACAAATAGTGATTGAAATTCTGTTAACTTTATCATTGACACGAGCAGAGCAAAGTTATCACCCAGTGGTTTTTAACTTGCCGTGAAGGCATCAGGGCTTTAAGAGCAAATCAAATTACATTAAACTGGTGAAGAAATTGCAGACAAAACAGCAACTATTTCATGATCCATTCTAAAAAAAATGGCAATAAAGAAAAAGAAAAATGTAAGAAGCAACATTTTTAAGCCTCTGAATTTCTGAATTGTAAATTCTTTCAAGAAAATAGATAACCTTAGTAAAATTAAAAGGTACTTGACAGCATCTCTTGAAATCTGAGAGTTAAGTAATTCAATTGTATTCTGTCTCACAGAATAAATCTGGTAGGTGATGCTATGCCTGTGTTCTTCCTGCTCATACCATGTGTTACATGTTATCCTTTGGCTCTGGCATTTCTGGTATTCCAAAGGGTAAAGTACCATTAGATTATGTCCTCCTGAGATAAATATAAAGAATATTAGTTAAGAAACCCAACACAATAAAAGATACACATCTAACTACAATAGTGCCTTTAATGTAGTATGGAAAGATTGATTGTAACACTACTGAGCTTATTCCTGAATACTCTTGTAATTTGTGTACGCTTTTTTTGTTTAATGTTATGGTAATATTAATCTGTATAAACATCCAACTGAATCTAAATCAGGATAATATTGAAATGTTTAATTTTAAATGAATTCTATGAATGCTATTTGCGTGAACAGGCATATTGGCTATCCTGATATCAACTTACCTGAACTGAGAAGTGGGAACTTGATAGAATTTCTTCAGGCAGGCATTTCTACCCGCCTGCCCTAGTATTTAGAAATGTGATAATTGCAAATGCTTCCTAGTAGCAGAAGTACTTTGGGAATTTCCACTGGGACACTTCCCTCTCTGGGAAATAGCTAGAATATGTGGTTCTTGAGAAAGGTTCCAGGAGCTGATTGTTTTGTCTGGAAAGGTTTGGAGATGCTAAAATGAGGTTCAGAGGTGCTTCTCGTCTTGTGGAGAGAAAAGAGGAAGAAGGAGAGGAAGCTGGAACTTTTACCGGCAGAACAGCATTCACCAGTTGGAGAAGGAAATATTTTCAAACTGGGGCTTTGGTGTAAAGTGGCAGATGGGACTAGATGACCTTTAAAGCTCCCTTCCAAAATAAACTCTTCCATGATTCTATGAAAATTGGATCCTCAGCCTTAGTTTGTGAGTCAGATGCCATTATTTATTTGAGAACTAGAAATAAATGTTATATGTGGGAGCCTCTGAGATCTTTTCCCTCATGAAAGTGAACCCATTATATAGGAAAACCACATACCGATGGAGAAAAGGTACAAAACACCAAGAGGTATCTGCTTTGCTTTTCATCAGCCTCACTACCTTTGGCTGTTCACTCTAAGTGAAATCAGTGCTTTTGAGAAATTATTATCAACATCAGACTTTGTTGTCCTCATAATGATGTAAGGAAAGGAGCACAAACATACAGCACTGCAGACAGCTACATTGACTGACAGAATTGCTCAGAGTTTCTATGAAATTACCGAAAACCATTACAGGTTCCTTGAAAGGTGCAGATAAGGAGAATAAAGATCTATCCAGCACCACTCTGCCAGACTTCTCCTTTCACCGAGTTGTAATGTATAGCCTACAGGCTATGCATTAACATAACAGAGGCAGAAGCTTGTGTTACATCATTCCCAAAGGAGAAGGAATCCAGGGGGTATATCACTGTTGTTGGAAGATGCACATTCCACTAACTGGAAAAGGTAATGTTTCTTATGATAAACTGCCCCTATAAATAAGTCTGTGTAAAGTGGAATTAAATGGTTAATTTTACTGATAATGTGTCTTCTATAAACTTCAAGTCTATTTGTTTAAAGGGCAACTGATTACAGAATCACATGTCTGGCTTGTACCACATGCTTCAAATTAAGAGTGAGATCAGTGCCAAATATTGTTTGGAAGTGATTTTGAATTTCAGTATCACTGATCCCTAGTTAAAAAAAAAAAAAAAAAAAAAAAAGACTGTGGTATATACAGTTAAATTTTGGTGGCAAAGAACACTTTTGTGAACAGGCTTGAGACTTCTTGCTGCCTGAAAAAAAAAATCTGCTTTTAGGCCTCTGTCTTTACACATGTAGTCATTTAGAAATAAACATTTTACCTCTCAAGTGTGTTAAGAACAAAAGATCAAGAACCAAAGCTCTGTGCAGGGGGTTTCAGAAGAGACAAATTTTTTCATCTACTTTTCCCACTTCAAAAGTAGATCCTCTCAGATCATGTCATGACTGAGAATCTTGCAGAAATAAATGGAGAACTTTATTCTGGCTTTTTACTTAGTTTTTTAAAGCATTTCTGGACAGGAATTACAATAGATGTGTCATTAAAAATAATCTGTAATACTTGTAAATTGAGTCTGCATTATTCTCCTCTATCTTCATCCTCATTACAGTCCTGAAAGAGTTGACACTGCTTCCTCTTACTCCTCTCTACTAATAAAAATGGAGGGGAACTGAATATGTGTATTTCTCACTGGTGGCCTACATATATTTCACCACTTGGATAATTCATCTTATCTTCCATGTGCTGACTTCTGCCTCAGTAATGACTGTTCTGTAAACCGTAGATTCATTGATACCAACAACTGCATTCACAGCCTCTTGTTAATACCAAATCATTTGCTTAAATGGAGGCTACAGTGTACCTCTAACTCACACTTTGGCTGATTTGTTAAAATGTCACAATTTCTTTATAGTATAAATGGTGTTGTTTTCTTTGCTAGAATTTAAAGTCAATATGAACAAATCAAATATAATACCTTATCAACTAATCCAATCTGTAAAATAATTATAAATTGCATTGGCAAAATTTTCACATTCACAGAACAGATTTCAGACCATATGTCTGTTGGTGATGCAACTGAGAATTCATCTTTAGTTCTCAGACAAGGTATGTTTAAAATTACTGTGTCATATGGCTTCGAATGTTAGGCATTTCCATAACAACATTGTCATGCCATCATTCAGATGCTTTCAGTCATAGGTCAAATTCATCCACTGACCATAAATTCACAACAAGATATTTAGGTGCAAGAATTGCAAGCTGGAATCCTACATTTCTGTAAATATTCTATGTGAAAAAATGTGCAAAAAAAAAAAAAAAAAAAAAGACGAATGATTTCTGTCAAAAATCCTGGTGCTTCTAAAAAAGGACTGCACAGAGAAGTGAGATGTTGGGATGAGCCCCAGAAAACAGAACACTGAAGTACTTGAGCAGTGTAATTTAACTCCATTTTGTTGCTCCACCTTAGAAAGTAATTCTAGTACTTAAACAATGTAGTAATGAAGTATATAAGCATACAAAGCAGGGTGAAATATTTTGGTTTACTAAACCATCTGCTGCAGGACTAGTAAAGATAGGACAGACTTTCAATTGGCAGAAAAGCTAGTAGGGTCTCTATGAGAGTCTTTAAGAAGAGCAGCATCCTTGAGAAGTCTTTGAATTAATAAAAAATAATTTCTTAGAATGGAAAGATGTTCAGATTTCACTGAAACCTATGCCTAAATTCCTTGCAGGTCACTTTCATTGGGGAAGAGGAAATGAGCCTTTCCCATTGTTGCCACTTTCCTTGTGTTTTGTGGGATATGGTAGGCTGCTCCTAAACAGCCTAATTGTATAGATTTTGAGAGCTCCTACATTTGGTCAGCTGTAATTCTACTGCAAGAAAAAGAAGTTGTCTTTGAGACCTGTGAGATAATTCTATGCTTGGAACCAAGTTTTGTGGACCTGACTGTAAAGACACGACATGGTCAGGACTTGTGTTATGCAAATTTCAGCTGACTTGAATGCTGGTTTTTATGATCCTAATTTTCCTGGCAGCTGGAAGAAATCTGACTCTGAAAGCTAGCAGTCTGATCTTTCTTCTTCTGAAGCTCCTAATGATGCTGTCAATTTTTATCAAATGCAGATCACATCCTAGAAGTGAAATCATTAGCCATAATTTTTTGGCACTTAATTTTATACATTCTTGTGTGCAGTACACTGTAAAGTTTAATGTTAAAACAAATTCCTGTGTTCATCCAATCAGAAAGGAAAGGATTGAACTGCTGCCTATTTCTGATTTTTGTCATTTTTCTATAATCCTATTTAACATTCTCTTCACAATTGTTTCTAAATACGTGTATTTGGAATGCCATAAAAACTAGTTATCATCAGCTTATTAACAAAGGTAAAAGAATACTTTTATATTTTTCCTGTTAATTATTACCAATTCATAGTCATTTTACTAGCATGCATTTTAACTTAAACAGTACAGCTATTACTGGGTAAATGTACTCGAAATAACCACATTTGAAAACTGGTAATTTCTTAGCACTTAATAAGTGCTTTGCTTGATCGCTGAAAAACAGCTAAAAGTAAGATGTTCTAAGCTCTATTTATAGTTGCAGCTTCATAACTTTTTTGTTTATCTACTAAGTATTTTTCCTAGTAGTTTCTAAGTATGGCATTTTGTCTCTGTTCTCTTAGGGACAGTCCATGAGTTCTGGTGCTAATCAGTCCCAGGAAGTCTGTAGTACCTCAGTGAGGCAGACTCATGCAGGTGACTGGAAAAATACAGAAGTAACATTCACCTTTGCCAGTGAGCTTATGGAAAGTAGGGGTTTTTTAGTCTGTCTAAAATATATGTGTAAGTCTATTGGTTAATTTTACAATTTATTTTATTTTCAAGATTTATCATGACACTTCTCCACAGAACTTGCTAGAGATGTCTGAAATTATTTCTGCCCTTTTTGTAAAAATACATTAATTACTCAAATTTTCTCTGTTGCATGGAGAATTTCTGTTAGAACAGAACACAAGTTTAAAGTGGTTTTATTTCTTTACATATGGCTGTCTGTCAAGGAATCATAGCCTTTTGTTATTCTGGAAATTTTTACTCCAATAAGAAAACGCTGAGTCTTCAATTACTTCAAACCAGCAAGCCCCCTTGTGTCACTTGCACAGTAGCACAAAAGAGAGGCAAAATATTACTAGAGCGACTTGTGCAGAAAAAATCTGGCTTGCCTGCAGCCACTCTCCCCTCCTGACTGTTAGACAGTGACAAATATGGGATTGCAATACCCATTCTGCAGGTTTCATTTTCCATTCCTCCCCAAGAGAGAAAATTTTATACTAAAGAGTCTTCTTTTTTTCACTGGGCAGTAATACCTGATGGTGCCAAGTATGTCTGAACAGACATTTTCTTGTGAGTACTGGTGTGAAGGAAAAAAAAAAATGTCTCTTTGAACCACTTTAGGTCACTAAAACCTTTGGGAGTCAATGGAAGTTCAGGAGCTTGGTATTTGAAGATATTTGAAGATCTAGGGATTAGTTTATAAGTGAATGGCCTTTGACTATGAATTTCTTTATGTATTCCAGCATTTACAGAGACTGTGGATACAAGCTAAACCATCTGAGACTTTAAAGGAAAGTTTCCTGATTCCACCTTATTTAGTGAAGGGCATTGCTGTGTGTTTTGACATATCTCCAGGAAATATAATGAGATAACTTCTCCTGATATGGACTACAGGACTCCTGTAACTCTTCGTTTTAAGTTAAACAGATGCATGCACTTAGAACAAACCTTTGAAGATTTTTATTTTTTACTGGAATTTAAATTTAAAAACTTTAGTAAACAAATCATGCTCCCCAAACTCACACAGGCCAAATATTAAGGGTTTTGGACATAAGCTGGGTGGTGATTCAATGCATAGGTATATTTAGCACTCTAGAGCCACAAGCAAGTCTACTAAAAAGGGAATATTTAAACAAACGTCTAAGAATAGTTTCAACACTCATATAGAAACATTCTGTCATGCAGGTGCTCATCCAAAGGTTGGCAGACATTCAAGTCAGTATCAGAGGAATCCTGAGGAGGAAAAAATACCAAGATGCCTCCCACCTACCTAATAGTGTGCAAGTTTTTGCTGTATAACTTGCCATAAGCACTTTGAGACAGAGAAGGTTCCCACAGAGGTTAGGACAGGAATGATGACTCCCTTACTGTTTAAGAAACTATTAAGGTTGTCTAAGCAAAAAATGTGCTGCTAACAACATGTTATTGAAGGGTTTTTAATCCTAACAGGGTTGCCAAAGACTCATTTTTTTTACATTTAAATCTGAAATATTTTTCCATTCTATTTTTTGCACCTCATGTTACAACATCGCTGATGTGCAGGATGTGAGTAGGGCCAGCGTGGATTTATATTCTCTGACTTGGTTCAGCTGCATTCAGCGCACAGTGGAGGGTGGAGGATGCAAATCGCCCTGTCCTGCTGTGCCCACAACCCTGAAACAAGCCATCACTGCATTGCTTCCCCCAGCTGCAGAGCTTTCTTCTGGAAACATCCTCCACAGGGGGCTGTGGAAGGAGCCCTTGCAGTCACTGGCCACAGCTGGCTGCTTGCCACTCTCTGCACGAGCAGGGTGAGTGCCAGAAACAGGTCCGTGGAACTCAATTTGGGATCCATAAATTAAAAGCACTTAATGTGAACCAGTCCCCTCAGATATAAACTACAAATTGTTTGCAGAGCCTCGTCCATTTTCAGCCATCCTTAGAAATGAAACTCTTTTGTCCTCTGGTAGGCAGCCTTCAACTCTCAAAGTGTCCTCAATACTGTTTTCATGGGAATTATGAAATCAAGGAGCTTGATTCATCTTAGTAGAAAATCTAATTTGAACTTGCTATAAAGCAGGAAAAAGAAGGGTTAAATCTGTGTACAGTTAATAGAACAACAGAGAAACTGGGATGCTCTACCTAACATTTTATAGCAGGGAAACAATTTCTTCTGTGGAAATAATAACTTAATTATCCCCTTTTTTAACCTTAGAATCTTTCATAAATGGTTACTGAATATCTCACCACACTTCTTGTATTACAGTCCATATTCCAAGATGTGCTAAATCTTTTTTGCATTTCACAGAAATACCAAAAACTCAATGGTCAAGTTACAATTGCTAACCCTGTTAAGTCCTCATTAATTAAGATGAAATACTGTGTATAGTTAATGTATTTGCTGAGTGCTACCTTTATATTGTTTTTCACATTTCAAAGCACAGTTAGTCGTTTCTATTGATTGAAATTACTAATATATATAGAATTACAGCCATAAAAAAAAAAAAAAATCAGAGTTATTTAGGGATATAAGGCTGAAGTAAATTAAATATACAGCAGTGTCCAAAAATGAGTTTCAAATGCTCATATTGAACTCAATAAAAGCCAGGATATTTTGAGTGAAGCCGAATGTACTTACTGGTAGATCCATTTATTTGGGCATTAATAATTGTAGATCACTGGTTGTATATCATATTACTCCAGAATTGTTGACAAGTCAGAAATGAGTTTATATGTGTTTTTCTCATTTTCTTCTGTGATGGATTTTTGCTTTTTTACAATATTATTTAAAGGATTTCTTTAGCATTCAAAAGCCTTAACATTACAGGTTTGAAAACATTTATTTCTCAGATTCATAAATAGTGTTTGTGTGTACTTATGTATATTTTGGCTTGCAAAAAAAATATAACTGACTTCAAAAACTAGTCTTAAGTTTCAGGATGCAACAACTGGAGAAATTTAATTTGAATCAAAACAGATTTTTACAGTTTAAAATGTCTCAATTTGTAGCCTTGTATTGTTTTAAAATATTTACTCTATTAGCTCTCATTTAAGCTGCACTAGCAGTTGATGAAAGCTTTTCCTCTCACTAATCTTTTGTTTCAAGTGCCAGTTGCAATTCAGCTAACATTTTGAAATATGTATAACATGCTCCTGTATAAAATGAGTAGTAGTGAATCAGAGAATATAAATCTGTGATTTTCTATACGTTTTAACATATGACCGTGAATTATTCAGTATACTAATTACTCTTTTAGCATGTTCTTTATCTTGCTTCTTATGTGTAAGAAGTATCTTTTACAATTGAAACAGTGCCTTCTCCAGTTTGTCTTTCAGAAAGAGGTTCTGCAATACTTTGAAAACAAACGTGAAAGGAAGTGTTTAAATGAAGATATGGTTGGAGAATATCTACAATGGGCTAGCTATGGAAGGCACCATTTACTTTGTACCATGATATTTTTAGGTCTAGAATTAGAGTTTGTTTGTGTAGAGCGGGACTGTCTGCCAACAAAACACTTTGTACAAAAAAGCATTAGCAGGACACATGAAATTTTGAAGTGAATTTGTACCTTGAATACTGAAAACCTCTATTAGTTCATGACTCAATGTGTAAATCTCTGTCAGATGAGCTGAAAGAGTGAGAATGTTTTAATTTCCTCATGGGTTTGCATTCCTTTATTAGAACTGAATTTGCATTGTGGTGAAAATAACTTATCCTAGCTTACTGTTCCTAAGAACTGTTATGTATTTTAATGTCATTGAAATAAAAAAGCATTTATCACCAGCAGAAGACTACTTGAGCATCTCATAACTTTCTTCTAGTTTGCTTGCATGTAACTTACATTTCATACAGAGAATGATGCTAAGTGAAAGGTACCTCTGAAAATATATTCAGAAATTAGCAAGTACAAGTTTTGCCATGCAGTCATATTCCAAATCCTTTTTTATCTGCCTTCTGATAGCCATCACATATGCAGTCTGTGATAGAACCACAATTACATTTAGCTTTCCTGGGCTTTCATCCTGTGCTGTAACAGAAGGTACTTTTTTTCCTACTGTAAAACATTCTTCCTTTAATCACAGTACATTCTGCACACTTAATGAGGTAGGGGTGTGTTATCATGTCATTAAAGACTATATCATAATATATAATAAATGGGAGCTGATTTAAGGCTGCATCACCTTTGATGTGTTCAAATTTGCAACTGTAATTTTCTTCTTTTTGTATGTTATGTAAATATAGAACCAAATTCTTTTATATGCAATTATATTAAAACCACACAGATCACTACCTGAACTACCTTACTATCTACTTCCATGGTTCCTTATAGCCTTTGGAATTTCACAGGTTTGTAAACTGATTAACTCTACATAGTTCCTTATAGGTATTTCCCCAAAAATTTTTCCATGGGTGGCCGTCTGACTATATTTACCTGCAGTGCATTTTTTTTATAGCTTTCTGTCAGCCTTTTAAAAATATAATTATTTCAAGATAAACAACGGTAGCAATATTATACTGAATTGTCCATAACGTTTGAGTCAACAACATCAATTCCTCAGTGGCCCTAAGGGAATAAGAAGCTTAACTAGAGTGATGGTCAGATTTTGGCACTGCTAGAAACATAATTTACTATGGGGAGGCCCTTCTCCAAGGATTGATTTGAAAATAGTGTGTAGACAGTCATGGAACTAGTTTGATGCTGAAAGGGTACACCCACAGTTACACAGGGCAGCTATGTCCTACTTTATCCTTCAGGGAAAAAACAGCTTAAATTTAGGTTTACTAATCTTATGTTGAACCTTGGCCATCATGCATAAGGATTGCTTTTGAAAAGTATTTACTTTATAGCTACTACCTTGCAAAAATTTAATTCACAAAAAAAAAAAAAAAATGGAGAGAAATGAAGAGGAGAAAAGGAGAATTTTTTAATAGCTAGAAGAGATTCTTCATTATTCTCATATAAAGCATTATTTTTCTCATTGCCAAAATGCGCAGAACAAGAAATGACAAATGAGGTCTCTTCTTCTTCACTCCAGTCATAAGTCTTCAAGAATCAGCTTTCCTAGCCAACTGAAAACCAGTTGCAGCACTAAGAGGGGAGAAAATCCTGAGTCCAGGGGTCCAAAAGGCTTCTAGCAACATGTTAGAACCTAAAATAGTGAATTATTTAGACCCCAAATAGTTGAAGTATGGACATGGAGGTACAGTGTTAGCAAAACAACAAAGATGCTAAAGAACCTCTCAAAACCTTGCATTCCTTCCATCTAATCAGTATTTTTACTATGAATGGAAATCAGTTATTAAAACAAGTTGTCATACTTTCACCACCTCCATTTAGCTATTTTCTTTTGAAATTTTTAAACCACTGTTTAGCTCCACGTTGTTTTCAACTCTAAAATTGCCTCAATAAACAATGTACCAAATATACCTCAATTGCTCTCATTTTATTTCATCCCATCTTTAGTTTTCAGATTTATCTCTTGCATTATTTCCAGAAAGAACCTGTCTTCTGGTTTCTCCACAGTATAGCTTTGATTACTTACAGTAATTGTTTTATTTCTGAACATTGTTTGTCCAAAATGACCACCTGTGCATTCTTGTGTACATTTGACCTATTGATCTGGATACAGGAGGTACAGTGACAATTTAATTACTTTTTTGGCCTCGAGTTCTTGATTAAAAATGGGCACTGTACTCCACATGCCATTTTGGGCAGGATATTAATACAAATTCTCCAGTCAAAGAACTTAATTCCCATATTAGTGAAAAACAGCTATGTCACACAAAGCTGCCTAATGATGCATACTCCTCAGAGGTAGCTTCACAGTATTTCCCTCCCCTGCTTTGACAGGCACAGCTGTAGTCTGTCCATATTCAGAAATAGCTCTGCTAGTGCATGTATTACTTTCCTGATGCTTAACATACCCACCTGTACCTGTATCTGTTGCCTGTTGCAGATCAGTGACCACAGACACCTTTCCTTCTCCTTCCTCCAGGAGGTGGGTGTCCTGGGGGAGCCACCTGCTTTCTCTCTTTCTCCCATAGGAAATGTTGCCTGAGTTCTCCAGGCTGAATTGTCTGTTGAAGTTCAGGACAGGATAAACTGAGCTGATGCTTTGAAGATGTCATTTCAGTACTGTAATGGAAGCAACCTCTGAAATGGAATGAAACAGCTGGTGAAAAGTATTTTTAAAAAGTGGAAGTATTATTCCCAAATTAAATTTATCAATGAGGATGTTGTCAGCACTTTTCTGTGTGGTGTAGATATAATACTTGAATGACTTTGAAAATAGCTCCATGGCATTTCAAGAAATACTTTTAAGTAACACTAATTAACTTCAAAGAAAGAAGGAGTAAAAAGGGTTTTCTTTTTTATTTAGTTTTTTTTCTAAGTGCTGTCTCAAATTAAATGAATCATGAAAAATTTAAATTGTTGGAGTGCCACCCCTATAATTTGATCACTGTTTAATTTGATTTTTTGTTTTATTTAATCAGAGCCACAGGAACCAGCTCATTTGTACTGTAAATTACACAACTTCTGCCCTTTATTTCATACAAGGTTGATCACTTTTGGCAGATAAGATTGGATTATCTAATCATTGGTTATATGAAATTGCCATTTAATCAATAAGGAAGGTCAAAATTTCTCAATGTGATCCTGAAGCAGAGTATCTTAGGAAGTTGGAGGCTGGTGAAATCCAACTAAACTTTCATATGTTTGCAACGTTATTATTGACTATAGGATCATTATTACTGTAACAAATGGCTGTCTTTATCTTCTCTTTTCACTTACGGTTTGATGGCCAAACTTATGGCTTTAGTTACTGGTTATAGCTACTGATGATTTGATGGAACTCTTTTGCTCGTCAGTGTCTTTGGTTGTTGTTTGAGACAAGAGATAATGAGTTTTATACTGCCTGTTCTGCAAATATGTAGTTAAGGTAGAGACATCTTCAGTCACTGAATATGTCATTGTGAATATAAAGCTAATTTTTTACTATTTAGAAAACATATCCACACTGTTTGTTTTTCAGTCTGCAGTTAATGACAAACTGATAAAATATGCTTCATCCCTGTTGCTCCATGAGCTGTCATGTAAGCCAAGCAATAATGCAGCATCCTGCACTCTGTCTTTTGAGTTGTGTTTGTCCTAGGATGGCTTTTGCTCCTTGTTATTTGGCAGATATGTTTGACTTTTTTCAGGATGTCTGATATTGTTCTCAAGTTATGCTCTGGTTAATGACCAGACTAATGGCTTCCTCTAACTTCTATTGCACATCTGTTACTTTGCCAAATGTCTGAAGTGTATGTTGTGATGTTTAGTTTGAGTGGGTTCTGCTGTGTGCACCTCCCACTCTGATGACATGTATTTCACATCCTTTTCATCAACTAAAATCCAAATATACTCCCAGATAAGTGAGTCTTGACAGTCCATTTTATTTCAACTATCCTTCTCAGCTGTATTTTTTTTTAATTTTTTATTGTTTTATGTAGTATATTTGTCTGTAAGAAGGTCCATTAAATACAGTGACACAGACAGGTGAATAGATGTTTGAAAGCTTAATTATCACAACAAATACATCTGGCTACCCATGCCGAGCATTTTGCTGGCCTATAGTGACAGAGGAGAAGCTTTAGTGGCTACTGGTAGAGAAATATCTTGTTTGGGGAAGTCTGTTTCTGGCACATGTATGGCTCAGTAGAGTGAAGGATTAGGAGTAGAGACTGATGGTTGCTTTTTGAAAATAAATGTAAGAGAGACAAGTTTTGCAACTGGACAAAGCAGAAAATATCTGTATGTGGTCTTGTTTGAAATTTTCTGGAGGAGGGCTTGCTATTTAATGACAACCCAAGATCCTTATGAGTCCTACAACTCTTTGTGGAAGTACAGGAAGAAGGAACGGAAATGGATTATAACAATGAGAAAGTTTTACAGGAGCAATTCTTGCTGAAGTTTTAATGTGCCTTATTCAAAATTTTCTGTGTAAACGGATGTTATGAAGGCAGCAGATTAAATGAGTTAGAGGAGCAGAACCATCCTGCAGAAGAGAAGGTGATGACAACAGACCAGTGATGATAATGATGGGCAATGACAGCTGGATCAAAGCAAATATGTGCTCTGCTCTATGGCTATCCTTAGGAGACCTCCATATCAGAATCTCTTTCCAAATTAATGGCTAGAATGGCAGTTAACAACAAGAGCAGAAGGATTTTGGTTTGTCTTCAGACAACAGCTGAGGCTTCTCCTGGCACAGAAATTGGTACTCCCACCTCTATGGGCCTCACAAAATGATCCAGGGTCCGTAGGAGTGTGTGGAGTTAAGCCAAATGGCAATGAAATATGATAACAGGAAGACAAGTCATGGGATTCAGACACGCATGTTTCTTGTTTCAACCCTCATAACATCCTGCGTTAGCTCTCCATTCACCAAACTAGTTCTTTTAGTAACTCCCTGTGTTCCTCTCACTTCAGGAACTTGTTTTCTCATTTGCATGTGTTTTAACTGGTAGGAACTGTGTTAGTAACCAAATGCCTCTGTTTCTAAATCACTGGCAAAACCAGAAATATATTCTAGTTTTTCTTTCCAAATCAGCTATACTCCAAAGTGGTTAAATAGAAATAATTACCTGCTGACATCACATGCAATCAGAAGCCTGCTGTGCTCATTCTGGACCAAGTTCAATCACAACATAGTAATGTCTTTTTGACCTGACTGAATTCAACATCTATTGCTTTTGTAGTAATTTTTTTCTTCAGCTGCTTTTCATAGTGTGAATTTTGTTTGGTTTGTTTATTTCTGGAGCAGTCTTCAGAGTACATGACAAGACAAAGAAAGAACAAAAATAATTATATATTTTTTAAAATACTAAAGTCATCTTACTAAAATTTATGTGTCTCTTATTTTAGGGGTAATTTTATTGGGTTCTTGTCAATAGAACTGTAAAACTACCCCACCAAAAAAATCCAGTGAACTTCTTAACGGTCTTCAAGTGATAAAAATAGACTGAAAAAACCACAAGTGTGTATTTTCTACAAAAGTTTAAAAGATGAACCAACAGGTCAAAATCAAGTTGCAAACCTCTCAAGAATAATAAGACAGTAAACTTGATGTTGCATGATATTTGACATACAGCAAATGACTATTTACATTTTATCCCAAAACATTTACCTGAGAAAAGGTCATGGTGTTAAATTTGGAGACATTTACAGCAATTGCCAAATGTTTACTATCTACATGAATGTCATGCTTCTTAGTCAAAAGAAGGTTGGTGCGCTAAATGTCAATTATTTCAAGTTGTTTGATGGCAGCACAGATTGCCAAGCAATATAAAAAGAGGTTTAATAAATACTATATACACTGTTAACCATTAATCTTGCCTAACTCTAGAAGTTAGAATTTCACATAGAGAGGATTTATGACGAGCAACTGTGCAGGACATTAAAACTCAATTATTGCTGTCCTGGATGAAGGCATTATCATTAAGTTGTGGAAGCAGTACCTTGTTTCTTCTGATATTGCTGTCAAAACTTGGGAAAGCATCAGGGGCAATTAAATTACTTTGGGAAATCATGTCATTATGCCTCTTCTTGCAATATTTTGTCCTTTTTAGAATAAGCAATGAAAGGATTAATCAGTACCCTTTGCAAGAAATCTAGAAACTCAAACAGTATCTCCTATTGAACCGTGAGCAAATTTTTTGCTAGGACCTCCTGTTCTTGGAGCAAACCCAAAAGTTACACCTATAGGAATAGAGATTAAGGACATCAAAATTTTATGTCTATTAAGTAAATGCATGTCTAATAACTTACACATATGCCTATTCCAGAGCAAATATTACCATAAAACACTGCTCAGAGGGGAGTACTTGGTCAAGTTAGAACAGGAAACTTCTTGAAAAGAGCTGTAGAAACAAAGCAATTGGGACTTCAGCATTAAAGTCTGATTCCTATACAGGGAGTAAAGTTCAGAACGTTTAATTGACTTGCTCCATAAGTCTGAAGTCCTGTCTGATTCCTGGTGGAGATAGAAAACATCATTCCAAGAAACCTGAACAAAGTATTTAAAATATATTTCTTTGGAAAAATTTGGATACTTTATTAAACAAGTCTCATGGTAAGCTGTAACCTTCTCTGTGATAGTGGAACTGTTGCAGTACTAAATTTGTTTACCATATTTCTTTGAGTCATGGTTTTTCACATTTTGGTCTGACAGTCTCTGGGGAAATCACTTTGTTGCAGGTGATAACCACAACCACTCCAAAGCTCTTTCAGATGCCTCGATCTAAGATAGGCTTTCAAACATTCTTGTAGGCCCCCTACACAAGTAATAAGATCTCTCTTTGGGTATATTGGAACTCTTGGCTGAAAAAATCTACATTTTTTAGGTAGATTTTGCTAATCTGATTTTAAAAAAAAAAAAAAATCTGATCTGAAATGTTGACTGTTTAACTAGAAAGTCTTCGTCTCTTGATCTAAATATCTGTACTGTATGTATTCATATGCACTATCTGTACATAATAATTGTAGGTCATCGGTTTACTGTGTAACCTAGAGACTGCAACCCCCCATGCACCCTTTTTTTTTTTTAAGCTGTAAAATGATTATTTTGTCAAATCCTTAATCTAAATGTTGTATCCTAACTTTCTTATGTTACCTTTTTCCTGGAAATTATTTAATCCAGTTGCCAATAACTGAGCAGAATACCAGTACTCAGTGCTACTGCTCTGTGATGGATTAGGAATATTCTTTAAGATAAAGTCAGCAAAGCCAAGAGGAAAATAAATGTCTGACTTTCCTTCTGAGTTCTTGAACATGCCCCAAATTCACAAACATTGTGAGAGCCCCCACTGTCAATGCCTCTGAAAAGAACATTTTCAGCCTGTTAGAAGACAGAATAACCAAGTGTCACTCTGATCTTAGCACCACAGCTAAACAAAGCCAGGGTAGCAATGTTTGCTTAAAAAATTATATTCTCTCTTTTACCATTAAATATTTGAGCAGGTATCAAATAAAATGTTTCAATTATTCATTAAGCTATTTCACTTACTAGAAAGGTGGCTGTAGGCAAATAAGTGTCATTTGTATTAAACTGTGAACACCTTCATGAGATTTACTAATCAGATGTTCACTGCTTAGACCACAGAGAATATTCATATAGAGAACACAGTAAAATTTCTCAGTATTGACCGCAGAACAATTCTGATAACAAAGGGAATGATTTCCTTTTTCTTATCATCCTATCTTCTGGTAAATGAGCTTAAAAGTCTTGTTTACTTGCTGATATTGGAATGGGTATGAACCTTTCCACAAAAAATGAAAAGAATTCCATCCTCCCTACCATCAACAACCAAACCTCGTAGCATAAGGAACCTACCACTAGTAGGGTAAAAACATATTTTCTACAAGACTGAAAAAATACTATTTCACTGTGTGCACTTGTGGCTGTAACTATACTAAGAGACACCAGAGACCACAGTCTGTTCCCTGGCCCTCAGGGCAAGTGCATTTCCTGGCTTACATCTGTCCAGCTAAATTCCCTCCTCACTGCTCCAAACTAGATGCTTTCATCCATAGTGCTTACTGATCACTTCCTAGTTTGAGCTATCCAGCAGTTCAGGGTGGGGCATTGCCTAGGAATATGGTATCTGGCTCAGCCACAATCATGATACCGTCTGCGAAAAATTATACACAGAACATTTACATAGCAGTACACAAGCTTTGGTCCTACACTCCAGCTTGCTGTAATACATGCAATCTCTATGTTTGCTTTTCTCTTCTGTTGAATGTCTTCTCTACTCCATTTCCAAACAGTATAAGCCCTCTTCTCTTCTGTGTTCTGACTTATGTATTTTACGGCACTGTTTGCAGATTGCGGTTAGTCTTGATTTACTCTTTCTTTACCCTATTTAAATAGCCACACATTTTGATAGTCTGTGAATAACCAACCTCTGTTTTCCAATGAGTTTCTTCCTTTACCTAAAATGTGTTCTTTCGTAGCTCAGGTCAGGACAGTATTGGAAAAGTCAATCTACACTTGGTGTAGTTGAAGCTAAACAACTTTAGCTGTTTTAATTTATCCAGAGGACCCTTCTTAAATTTCCACTACAACATTTGCACTGGGAGCGCTGGCAGAAGGTTAAATAAGAATAGCCCAGGACAGCAAAGATAAATCATATGCAGACCAGCAAATAATTTCCATGTCTGTTGCACATTTCATTACATAAACTCTCACAGTGACATGCTCGCTGTAGGATCCTGAAAAGAAATCTTGATCTTCTGTGTTTGGTGAAAATGTTTATGGCTTTTCCTTAATTATATGAGCAAACACCTACATTAAAAGGTAGTAGATCAAAGCATTCAAGAGTGTGAAAATATAAGTCAGAAAGCTCCACAGAGTCTTAACTCTACTGTCTTATTTATATGCATGAATACATGCTATTGTTTCTGAAGGATGCCTTTCTTCTTGAGCAGGATTCATGTCTGTGTAAAGGTTTTGGATTTAGTTGTTTTATGAAAGCTATTAAGAGAAGGTTGGACTTTAGGGAGACAAAAAACTATTTGTTACCAAACTTAAACCTTTAAGAACTGTGGAGTAAATAGAATACAGATTGCTTACCCTTGACAGAAAAGCCACCTTTTCTTGTTAATTGGAGTAGTAAACCTTATGATGTATTGACTTGTTAGGATTGAAATGTGTTTGGACTATACCAATAGAAATATTGTTTTGACAGTGACAAAATATGATGCATAATCTTTTGCATCTGTGTGATATATGTACACAGTGCTCAATAAAGACAACACCATGATTTTAATGATTCTGTGCTGAAAGTGCAGAACGAATCTATGCTTTGCCAATACAACACTGTAGCTTCGTTTATTGTGGGCCCATGCTTATGGTATATACTAATTAATTACCAGATAATTTAGCTGATTGGGAGACAAATATAATAGTTCTTTGGAAATATTTCCAAAGTTGACATCTTAATAGCTAACCATCCTCCCAGATTTGTTAGGAGTGTTTAAACAGCATGTAAAGAAGAGATTGCACAGCAAAAAGAATGGTGCTTGTTAAAAAAATCTTCATCATTAAAATCAAACTACTAACAAATCACTCAGGTTCTCCTCAAAATCCTGGCTTGACAGAAACAAGATGCAGGCCATGTATCAATAATCACCAAAAAAAATTTTAAAACTTTAGTGAATTTTTACATATGTAACAACATAGGTCTATTTTTAAGCTGATCATCTAGATACTTTTATAGTCAATAAAAAGACACTTCTAAAATATTATCCTTAAAAAATGGAGTTCCACATCAGGTGAAATTAATTGCTCTTTACGACAATTCATTCTTCCATCAGCTGTAAAGAAAGTGAATGGTGACTTGTTCCTGATGTTGTAGACTTGTAAATTTAGTAAGATAAATTTGCCTTCAATTTAAAGATTCATAGTAAGTGGAAATAAATTATTTCCCTAGTACTGTTGCAGTTTAACAAAGGATATTGCTGTATAATAAACCACCTGCACTGAATAAGACAACTTCTTTTGTGCCCTAAAGGAAGGAGAGAAACTACTGTACTAGTGCGCATATGTAGGCACCAATGAACACTTCTTCAAAAGTAACACACTAGTGTTTCTGTGAACTGCACAGTGCACTTGTTTCACCAGGAATTCAGACTTCTCTCATAAATGCACTGGCAGTGTTTACAGCAACTTTAAATTAAAGTTAGCTAGAGGGCCTGACTCAGCATGAAGGCAAACCAAGAGGAATTCTGCCTTTTGGCTCTCCCCAGCCAGCAGAAGGATCTTCTCTCTGAGTCAGGAAGGCCAAGGAACAGTTTGAAAAAGTGTTCTGTCATCTCTTTTCCACATGCCTAATGTTTGGAAAAGTGTTGGTGCCATGTTCATTCAAGTTTCAAGTTCATCCAAGTTCATTCATATTTTGTTCCTCCTTCCTCATGGCCCTCCTAAGTTCTTATTGTTCCCTATCCAGATGGATACACATTAGAGAAGAAATGTTTTAACAGATTGTCATAAACTAAGTGTATGGAGGCTAAGCCAAAGCAAGTTGCTCATTTTTCAAGTGCTTACCTTTGTCAGAGGAAGAAGAAAAGAAAAAGGTTTCGTTTTTTGGAAGAAGGGGGGGGGGGTTTGTGCCAAGATCTTTTTTCTGTTTACCTTGCCAGGAACTGTACTGATTCCACCTTAAATATTTGAAACCTTCCTAGTAAAAACTCCCACTGACTTAAAACAGAGTTTGAAATAATTGAGGACTTAATAATTTGACAATTGCAGTGTCTTGGTTTAAGGAACTCTGTGGAATGAAGATCCATGAAGGATCAAGAAATTAAGAAACGTATTTTAATGAGTTCTTTCAAATTTGCTCTCCTCTTACCTCACCACAGTCATCTGTTCGTGCACATGCATGTGTGCATGCACATACAAGGAAGATATAAAAATCTTGCTGTCATTTCCTGGGCATCCCTTAAATGTACGTCACTCTTCCCTCTAACAGTGCTGGTGCTAATGCTTTTCTTATCCCAGTGTTAGAATATCTCTTTGTTCAGCCACAATAGCGAGTTAAATTTTCCCCATACACGGGGTTATAGTGACTATTTATACTTTCCTATGTACAGTTCTGATGGCATCAAGGGTTGTGCCTGTACTGATTTTAGAAGAGCTCTTTCTCTTCGGTCTTGGTGAATTGCTGTCAAAGGCTGTTGTGATCTTGGCTGTTCTACCACATGACATTTTTCATCTGCACTATCGTTAGTAGTTAGTGTCAGAGAGTTTGTTAAGGTACGAGTCTAACAAGCTGTGGTTGTTCTAGCCTATATCTGGTTCAGGTAAGATGGCAAGACATTGAGGATTACCCAGCATTTTAGTTATTATGTTGGAGTGTCTAGTGAAGAAAGAACTTCACTGTTTAGACATTTATGGTTTGGTGGCATTTCCATCATCTTCTGTGTATCCAAGGAGTTTTGTTTGGTTTTGTCATGGTTTGCACAGCTTAGAGCATTAGGCAACACTGATTAAGTTTGCTGGTTTATGTTGTCTGCTTATATATCTCTGTAAGAGAAGCCTGTGGTTAGGTAAGTGTCTTTCAGGAGACTAACAAGCTCAGCTAAGCCTCTTAACTACTCTCATTGCTTTGCCTGTACTAGTTCAGACAGCTAGTCAAAGTCATGAAATCCCAATTCTTTGCAACCCAGTAGAGTTCCTTGATTACATATGGTGAACCATTATCTGAAACAAGCTCATCATGAAGAGCTAGCCTGATGCACATTGCAACTGTATGATTAATCCCAGTGCTGAATAATATGGTTGAATTACTTAAAAAATGAATTTTCGATAACTAACTAGTAGTAATAATAGTTTTCCTTTGTTCAGACAAGTCAGTCTATGGTCAATTGTTGCCAGGCTCTGCTATATTCATTTCAAACTATCTAAGGTCCCTTGCAGCTTTGCCTTCATATTTTGGACAAATGAAATAGTCTGAGTAGTTCTTCTGACTGTGCATTCATGCTGCCAGTAAGAAGTTTGTCTTGTCCATTTTTTAACCTAGCAGCATGCATAGGGATTTAAAGGCATTTTCTTTTGGGTCACTCTTTAATCTTGCATAAATAACAGTTTCTTTTAAAGAGTACACCTGTTTTTTCTTTTGAACATGTTTTAAATGCCTAAAGAACCTGTTTGAGGACATAGAAAGTCTTTTTATTTTCTTCAAAGAGATTCAGTATTTTATTTCTTTCTGATTTTGTATTTCTCACTGATTCCATCATTTATGCTTCTGGTTTATGTACATATACACAAACATTCTGTAGTATCATGTGACCCTCTTCCTCCTGAAGTCTTCCTCCACTTTTAAAAAAGTCTTGTCCTCCCATTAAACTTGCAGGAAAAAATCTGTTAGACACCACTTTCTTTGTGTCGTTATATGCTTGCCATATCTTATTGTGATGCTTTTTACATAGTGATCATACTTTCAGCACACCTGTTCTGAACATAGAAAGTACTGAAAGGATAACCCTATGCAATAATTTCAGATGATGTAAGGCTGGAGATCTACAATGCTGAATATACTTGCTGTGAAAATCTTGTTAATGATACCACTGAAAGTGGGGAAGTTTGAGCTTTGGCTACATTGGACCAGAATATCTTACTGCATCTCTATATTCACCTCCCCTATGACCTTCCAAGATGTCTTTTCCAATCCTGTTGATACCAGTCATCCTGGCTCACGAGATAATACTCTTTGAAAATAGACATTAACCCAGACAAAACCCAGATATGCTTCTGAATTGCATCATCCATACACAGCTAGCAGCAGAATATCAACAAATTTCATTATTTCAGTTGATGATGTTATTTTTCCTTAACACACTGGGACCAGGATTTTCATAGAGGATTTTTCTACTCCTACTTAATATTTCTTTTCTCCACTCTGTCAAGTGCAGGTCTTATATTGCCTCCTCATCTCTCAGTTGAAAGTGATGTTAATGATGTGGTAGGAACACATGCCATAGAAATTTATCTTTTCACTGAGATGGATCTTATTGGTACAAACATGGCAATGGGTTTTGTGGAATTTTATTCTGACTTTCTTCTGAACCTATGAAGTCAGGCCTTCCTGAATGTCTGTATTGCAATAGAAACATTATATATTTAGTTTTACTTATGTGCCATTAAAGACAAAACTCTCTGTGTATATGCTGTTGTCTTTTTGAATTTACAGTTTTTAACAAGGCACATTGGTTAATTCCTTTAACTATTCTCCTGGTAGATCCATTTTCCAGGTGTGTTCTTGGTTTATCACACAACAATTTCAGTTTCACAGAGGAAGTTACTCAGAAGGCAATAGGCTCAATTACCTCAAATAGCCTATGTGGATTTCTCTCTCATCTGTGTCAGTCTGCAAATATCAGGAAAAGGGAAGAAAGATATTGGAAATGAAACCCAGAAGGGCTTCATATCACCTTTCTGCTGAAGATTTGGAAAAGAACAGTTTCATTAACATTTGCATGGTTTTGTTCTCAGCAATACAATTTGAAGTCCACGAGCAGTATGTAATTTCTTTTATAATTCTGATATGTTTAAACTACCCACAGGAATGGAGATCCACATAGAGTAAATGAAACAAACCTTTTGTTGAAAACTTCTCAAACATAATCTTCAGTCTCTGCCATTCAGTGCCACATGTAACACCCCAGAGTTATTTCCTGTCCATCTGCTAAGATGTAATAATACATCAATTATCCAACTTGCCTGTGCTTAATAGAACAGTTGTAGTGTCTCATTCAATAGAAGGGGAATCTTTATGAAGCTGAATGTATATGTACATGCTTGAGGATTTTAGTGAAGATAATTTTAAAAACCATGTGATGATATAGATTTTCAGAAATTTATAAAGCAATTCATGTTAAAAATATTATCCTGAAGCTCCATCAGTTCTTATATAGCAAAAGTGAACACTCTTCAAGTAAAATACTTCAGACTTCCCCTTAAAAACAAAATATGACCTGTTGTTTTTCTAAGCTACCGTTTAGGCCTTGATGTTTTTAATGAAACTGACTGTATGAACTCCACTTCAATACACTGGTAAGCATAAATATAAAATTTTTTCTGGTTTATGTTAAAACAAAGGTCTGGGCCATCTTCCAAGTCACATGAAATATGTCCGGGGAGCTGGGCCTGAAATATAAACCTGAGAACCTAGAATTAGGAAAAGATAAATGACACACCAAAACCAATATTTTTATTTATTTGCCTATTAGTGACACACTCTGTGTTCACACTGGGAAACTTCTAGAGCAAAAAGCGATAGACCACAGCATTGTGGCAGAATGTGCTGAATTATTCTTTTAGGTACCTAAACTTGAGCAAGCCAGTCTATTTTTTCTCTGATAATATGTAATTCCCATTATTACTAATTAAGACACATTATAGTACATTTGGTGGAAGCCTTTTAAAGACAACTTTCATTAGTCCCTCTTAGAGAGCTGTATAACAACTTGTTGCTGACAGTCAGTTGGTTATTCTACAGTATTTATGTAAAATTTGCACAAATCATTTTTTAAGAGGCAGTTTCTCTTTAGATAATTGGAGAAATCCAAGTGCTAGCAATTGGGATATCTTATAGTTCAGCTTGGAGCAAAAAGATAGTAAGTTTCCCTATAAACTAAATTCCTGGCAAAAGTGATGTTAGGAATTCCACTCCAAATAAAGTAATCAATCAATATTCCTTCTCTGTTTACTCTCTAATCTTTAAAACTGACGGTTACACTGGCCAGATAGATTTACTTAGAACAGTGAAAGACATTCAGAAAGTCCATCCAATTTCTTGATTTATTTGTTATTGATGCATAAAATAAGCTTGTCTGTGAAATAGCCATGTTGAAATTGCTATTCTCATGCATTTTTCATTGTTATTATTCGGCTAGACTGACTCTTGAGGGTCAGATTAAAATTCATTCATCTGAAGCTGCACTGGTGACAGAAGATAGTCTCAAATTAGCTCTTCCAGTTAATATCTGTACCAGCATTTGTAAAACCATTAGTACTGAGAATATTCTGATTGGGCAGTGCCTGTTTTAACAGAAATTCTTTTAACCTTCTGTGCAATGAAAACCTAAAAAACACTAGTTGATATTCTAGGCATTTAATTCAGCCTATGCCAGCACAACATTGTGGTCTTCACAAAGTCTTTTATTACTGGTGATGAGAGGTCATTGCTTATTAGATAATCACATCCTTTCCCTGCAATACTGGTCATACACATTTAATACAATTATAATGCTTAACACTTATATAGTGCTTTTCTTCCAATTGCTTTACAGACATTATGTAATTAAATTCTTGGCATTCTTGGGAAATAAACTAACTCCTTATTACAAACTGGGATATTGGGCCAGAGGCAATAGCAGAATTTTCAAATATAGTCTTTAATTTTTAAGCTGAAAATTGGAGCTGAGCATGTCTGAAGATCAGGCTGTGTGCCACCAAGATTACCAGTCATTTTGAAAGCTGTGGCATAAAATGTGCTACCATAGGTCACTGAAGTAGCTGGGGTGAGAAATTGGATTGAAAATCCAGTCTTGATTCTTCAGACTTAGAGTGAGATACTGAAATCTTTCTTTCATGTAGATGGATTCTACAATCTGTATTGAGGAAAAATGCCAGCTGCCTTTGACTGAGTATACACAGACAGGCACTATAAAGCACATCCATCACTTCCATCAGGAAACCAGAAGGTTTCTGATAAATAGTCTTAAAGCACAAACATGCCTGAGCTACAAGAAAATTTATTCTGAACCTCACTGAATCTTTGCCTCACAGATAGCATACTCGAGAGCAGAAAGGAGGGCAGCAGGAGAGCAAGCTGATGCCCCCACATATGGAGCAAGGCTGCTTCATAGGAAGCAAAAGGAGACAACAGCTGTCTGGAAGCCCAATCTGCACCTCCGAGCATTGTCAGCTTCACCAGTTTTGACAGCAACAGGCACAGAAGAAAGCACTGCCTTTTGAGGGAGCACCAGCACAAGGGTAGTGTCTTTCTCCTTCTCTGTCTCTAAGGAAAACTGATGAACCAAACATTTCATGTGCCATGTTGGATACTCCCTTCCAGCTGAGCTGCCCAGTGTCCTTTCAACTCCCTTTTCCCAAACCCCCACAACTCCATTTCCAATGCCCTTTTTCCTTTCACCCTCTTTTATTGTCTATTTGCTTCCAATACAGCCCATCAGTTCACAACACATATGCTACTTTCCCTGGCACTGTTGTTTCCTACTCCCTATTCAACACCTACCTCTCCCTGAGCCGTTGCTCACCTTTGTTCTTCTCCTGCTTCTTCAAAGTCCTTCTTGAGACAGTTTCTATTACGTTAAAACAGTTTATATTTACGTAACTAATGCCATACCTGTAGTCAAATGCCACCTCCATCCTCCTTGGTTTATCCTTGGATTTCTATAGTATGGTAACTGCCTTGAAATACTACCTTCTCTGGTTTTTTTCACAGCTCAGTCTTCTGTCTCATCTCTTGCCTCTCAATATTTGTTTAGTTCTCTATTCAGAAAACTGATTAGATACATTTTTGTTCAGGGCAAAAATGAATCATATGTTCGTATGCTTAAATAACGTATTGAATAAAGATGTCTTTCTGACTCAGAACCCAAGCAACTGTTTGAATGTTCCTGTTTGCCATTCTTGCCTTTGGGATCAATAATCAATCCATTGCTCTGCACAATACCTCCCAGTATTTCACCTTTAAGAAAACTCCCTCTCTGTTCCCATGCTTCTTCCTTCTACCCAATTCAAGTGTCAGAGAGAGACTTACTCATACATCTTTGTGAATTTCCATTGCTGATTAAATCTTCTAATGCCCAAAATTGAACTCAGCCTTCTTCCTTAAGACCTAATTTTTTCCCTTCACTTTCCTCTGTGAATAGAGTTTTCATGGTCCTAAATCACCCTGTGGGTGCATCCTCAGTCTGAAGTCATTACTTGAGATTATAATAAATTATAATAATCTCAAGTCATTACTTGAGATTATAATAAAACATACAAGATGATGTTCTTCAGTGTTGATTATTGTGGGGCTGTTTATCTTGTTCTGGTGTTTCTGTATTTTATTGCTCATTTCTGGCTAGTCCTGTATTGTAGGTATATTTTAGGCAAAAAATATGAACAAATATTCCTGGCCTAAAATCTTATACTCCAAATTGAAGCATGTCAGTGCAAAAACTAAATTCTAAGCTCCATATTGAGGCAGTTACCATTTCAGGGTTAAGAATCTGCTTTGATCATCCTGTATTTGCTCTGTGGCTGCTTTTTTAAAATTATTATTATTATTTCTGTTGTGTGTATTAAAATGTACATATATGAAAATTTCATTATGGAATAAGGATGGGCTAGCAGTGATGGCACAGGGAAGAAACTAAATGTGGGGAGTTTCAAATCCTACTGAGATCAGGTGGTGACTCTGTTCCCTTCAGTAGACTTTAGATTGTGTCTCAAGACAGTGAAAGGTATGCCTTAGGTCCTAAGTGCCCTAGGACAGAAAGTCTACATATCAGCTAAGCTAGACAGTTTCCTAGCCAATGTAAAGGCCACAGAGGGTTAAATTTTCAGATAGTTATGTGGCTATTAGGATGCTGTTCAATAAATTAAATCAATATTAGCGAATGAGCTACTCTGTGAAAATAAAAAAAAAAAATTGCCCCTGAAGCAACCCACACTAGGAGCCATAAGTGTGGGGGGGTGGGTAGTTGGTGTTGGTTTACCTGAGCTCAGGTGAAGGAGTGGAAGGGATGGAAGGACCAATGAGGTGACCAGAGGGCACCCATCATAGAATTTCTGCCAGGGGCCAAAGGTTTTTTTTTGCTTGTCTTTCTTTGAGGCATCCAGTGTTTGTCTATCTAGCATAAAGCAGCGAGGTGTAGGTACAGCTGGTGAGTGCACCCAGTACACATAGCTGATTTGCATGGGAAAGCAGAGTGCCATGCAGACCAGTAGATTTGTGGTAGCTCAGATATAGCCCAAAGTCCATGATTGTGGCACTTGGATTCAAGCTGCCTTGTAATGAGCCAGCTAATGCCTCTCTACACTCGAGTGTCATTGTTCCTTCCTTTAGCTTGGGAAAGGTGACTGACAAAGGTATTAGGATGGCTTCCATAGTGTGACTCACTGCATGTTCCCTGCTAGTGTGAAAGTTTTGGCCAAAACTTTGGATATAAGGTTAGAGGTTTAAAAATGCCATTCTGAACTGGAAACTCCATTATTTTTCTTAACATAAACCGAAGTGAAGGTTATATAACAGAGCATAAGCTAAGTGCTAATAAAAAAATGTAAACACTATTGCCATCTTGTGGTTTAAAGTTGTTTCAACAGCCTTTTGTGCACGGATTATATACTCCCTCTGATGTTCTGTAAACATAACACATTTTCAATTAAATAGGCGAATCAAAGTGGCACAACACAGAAGCAATGTCCAGACCTGCACATCAGAATCAATTATAGAAGTGGAGAAACAATCCTGTTTGTCTAGAAGGACTGATCACATGTAGAGCCGTCGGGAGCTGAGAGCACACAGGTCATTATTGAATCAAATAGCACTAGGCATATTTTGTTCCATTGAAACAAAAGGACATTTTGCAACAATAAAACTTGGATAAATCACTTTCATTTTTCTTGAGAAAAAATTATTCATGTATAAAGTGTGAGCCTGTGATGTTTAAAGCAAATACTGCTCAGATTCCAATGGGGGAAAATACGCTGCTTTTTAAAATAAGTTGTATATTGTATAATATTAGATACAGAATGCTACAGGTGTATGTATGTCTTAATTAATTATGTTTTATTCTTTTTTTTCTATGTTTCTACCTGCATATGCAACTAGTCCTCTGATCACTGTTAGAAATAGGATACAATATTAAATAGGGAATGCTGTTCTAGATCAGATGAGTGGTCTGTGTATTTTACACTTGAACTTCATTGGAAACAATGTTGATTGATTGTTTCACAAATAATTTAATTTTTGTAAATTGTTTAGCTGAATAAATTTTAGGAAACTATGTCAGAACATCAGATTTTATATTCTTTTCCTGTATTCAGTGACCACCAGTTAAGGAATAGAACTGGGCAGGAAACAATGGCTTTGTCCCATTGAATTGTGATTTTTCAAGACTTCTGCCCTGTGCTTGTGACGTCAGGTCCACAAAGGTTTTCTTCACACTTAGTAGAAGACATTGGCCATGGGGTGGCCAGCAGCCTTCTGTTTAAAGCATTTACTTGAGATGGTAACAACCAAGACAAAGGTCCTCAATTGCTCTTCTCATACCCCTGTATTCAGTATGACATTGTTCCTTGAAACATTGTTCACTCTTATGGGATTTTTATCTCTGCTCTTGATCAAAAAGCCCAGCCTAGACAGAAAAAGACATATTTTTTTCCCCCATGCAAACTTTGGCTTGGTTTGGGCTTTTCATCAACTATTTTCTTAGTGTTTTTTATTTAGGAAAAGTTCTCAGCTTTAACAGAAATATTGTAACAACATGTGAACAATTTAAATAGGGCACAAAACACTGATGGCCAATGACCCAAAGCTATAAAGTTCAAGTATAAGACATTTTGATCTGCTTAGTACTTCCATTCTGCTGTTTTTTTGTTTGGGAGCACATTGAAACTCTGTTCAGGGTTAATTTATATTTATGCATTTTTTGAACTCTCTCTTTATATATCTATGCCTCATTTATTTGCTTGTATGATTTCTTAGAGCCTATTGAAGCCCAAATCCTATAGATCACACTTGTTTGATTAATAGAGTCCTGAATTTACCTTATTCTTCTGTGACAAACACTGCAATTGCATAGTGTAGTATAATATCTGTGAATTTGAGCCTAATGAAGAAAAGAGTGCAACATTTAAAATGTACAATATTCCTAGGCAGTTCTGCTTTAGAAAATATTTGCCCTGGTGAGATTAACTAGTATGCAAATGCTACAATGATTCTTTCTACTGGCATGAGCTGCATACTTTTTGTGAAGGTGAGGTTTACGTTTCTTGTAAGATACAGGTTACATTTTATGATGGCCTATTGAGGCTGCAGCCTCCACAGCAGGCAAACAACATACTGTCTGTTGTACCAAACCCTTATCACCATCTAGATCCAAATATGAATCTGCATGTACTATGACAGCATCTGGAATGACACCCAAACACAAGGTACAGAGGGGCCAGACTTTCAATAGGAGGCCATCTAAGCTAGCTGACAGTAAACGTGAAGAAGGATGATGTTGGCCTCCTGGCAAACAAGAGCTTCTTTCTCCATGTCAGGCTCATTTTAATGTCACCTTCCTTTAGCTAGGGAGAAGGAAAAATGCCTTGGTTGCTAGATAGTGTGCTTTTTTGGGTGACCCAAGTTAGAGACCCTGCTGAAGTAAATATTTGTGTCTCTTTCATACATACAGTAAAACAGCTTTTATGAGAAAATGTAAGAGTGATTGTTTTGCTGTGCATCAAAAGCTGATGGTCTGAATGTGCTCCTAGGAGTTAGATGATGTAAATCAGCATAGGAAGGATATAAATAAACCTGTGTTGCTCTCATCCCAGGCTTCTTCCCTTCTGTTTTGCTGCATTTAAGGGCTGATCTGTCCAATGTATTCTAGTAGGTAAAGTGGGCAGTCCTTGTTGATGAACTCTCCTGAGGCCAAATCTTTGAGTGCATTGAGAAGGACCAACACCAGAAATTTTCTTCCTTGGGACAGAGACCTTCCAGTACTAAGCAGACACTGATTACATTTTTGAAGAAGCTTTAGGTTTTTTCTTCCTTTATCAGCACAGACTACTTCTACATAAACAAATGCACATTTTTTTTAAAAAAAAGCACCTTGCTGGATTTTACTGCTCCCCATTGTGATACTTCAAATATTTCCATCAGTTTAAGTAAGAATACAAACACTGCGCATGCAGCTTCCTTATGTACACAGGAGACAGCTTACTGAAATTCACACTGAAGTTATGGATATAAAACTTTAATGGATTTTGCCTGACATTCCAACACCCATGGCTAGCAGATGCTACAGGTACAAATCAAAGAATGGATGACAAATTGCAGGTTATGGATGAGTCTGTTGGATTGTAAATGGATGATCTAAACTACAGTTTACAATTTTAACTTCAATTTTGAGCCAGCACATCCCATGAGCAGATCAAAAAAGTGACTGTAATTCAGAGCCACACTTAAAATCTAGTTTTTTCTTAAGTCTCTTTTCAGTCTCAGCTCTGTTGGCTGAGGTATAAAAAGGAAAGAAAAGCTATTCCACAGCACTGATCCATCATATACTGTAACATGATGGTGCATTTATGGCAACCCTCAGTTGCTTCACTGGCTCTCTGCCTTCTGGCCTCTTCGCTTAAACAGAGCCAGGGAAGGTGGAGTCTGTAACAAGGCAGCATTACGAGTCACCTGAGTGCAGAACATGGATGGCAATATATTTCTAGGGTATGACATCAGTACTGGTAAATTTTCAAACATCTCCTATTGCTATCTTGCATTCAATTAGAGATATATTGATTCCGGCACATGCTGCAGTATATCTAACCCTAGGAGTCCGATGCGGATTTGCACCACATGCTTATTTAATAATACACATTTCTTGCATGCCTTTAGACAAAGCTGTTGGGCAAAAAAACCCTCTTTGTGAGTTGTGCTTTTTCCTTTTTTCTTTCTTTTCTTTTCTTTTTTTTTTTTTTTTGTTTTATTTTCCCCTCTAATGTGCTGCCTATTTTGCTAGGAAAAGATCCTTAGTATTTCAGAATATAGCATATATTCTTTACACTTTCCTTTAATGTGCTCCTTTTTTCAGCTGAACAAGTGTCATTTGTTGGTTGAGATATTATTCTTTTGCTAATCCAGTGCCGGAAATTTTTGTTGGTTGCCTTGGGAAAAACATCTACTTAACCTGGTATATAAGGCAATAATGCCCCATTTTTCATATTCACATAGTTCATTGCTGTAGAATATAAATTATTGTCCAAAATTTCCCACATTAATATGCAGGTGAGAGGAACAGAAACATGATGTGTTGTTTTCAGTATAATCTTATCTATCTATACTAAAAATGCAGCAATACCAGTCCATCTTTTAACACTTAGAAGCTACTGATTTACCACTGATGTATACGGAAAAAAACGTGACTTCAATTTGGAGGGCAAAACTGAACAGACCAGTCTAGCTAATCGCAATCCAAAACACATGAAAGATGTTAATTGAAATTTCATTATTATATTTAGAGTTCAAAGGACATTATCTTGCACTGGTGGAATGAAACTAGAACTGAAGCCCTGATGACATTTTAATCCCTTTGCTGGTTATAATATTACTGGGGAATAAGGATTTTTTGTTTGTTTCATGTTGAAACAAATGCAGTATATTAAAAATACAATTATTCAAATATGTTAAGTAATGATTCCTGTAGCTGTAATACTGGAGTAATATTTTTCTACAGTCTTAAGACTTCAAGTAACCATGCATCTAATGCTCATGAGAATTACAGCATCACACACTTTTATAGGAAAATGGCTAAAAATAAAGTTGTTAAAAATAAATTTACTAAAAATATAATTGAATTGTATCTTGTCTGTACAGGGGTAAAAAGTTCTAAGTAGCTGTGCATTACTTATTTCAGGTAGTTATTTGCAGTAGAAGTGAAAGGAATCACTCAGTAATCTCTGAATAAAATTAAAAAGGAGTTATGACTTAGCTGCAGTTGATACATTCAGGTCTAGTAAATATAGGCTGCCTTTTAAACTAGGACAACAGGACTTCTCCAAAATGTAGAGGGAAAAAAAATAAAATTAAAAATACTGGTAATATATAAGCCTTGCACTGTGCATTTTAGAAATCCACAAAACTTAATTTCTTTCTCAAAAGATAACAGATTTTTCATCAGGTTCCTGGAAAGGTGCCATTTTTGAGTCCACATGCTTTTTCTTGCCTCTTTATATATAAAAAAAAAATAATTAAATATTTTTCTTTCCTCCTCCATCCCATCCAGGACAGTCCATAATTTCTTTGAGTAAAATATGGTCATGTCTGTGCCAATTTGAAAAAAATCCAATTTTGACATAACCATTTTCTTTAAGGTTTTCATTTGTGTGGGATTTTTTTCTTGTTTTGTTTTTTAGTTTTTGGTTTCATCTGGGCCTGCCATAAAATTTGGAAATGTGTGAATTTGTCTTTCCAATTAAATTACTTTTTTTTTTCCTAATTGGGACTTCAGAGTGGATATGGCTACCATTAAATAACAAGCAGACCCATCAATAGCTTCTCTATAGGGTTCACAACCAGATGGTGGCAAATACCCAGTCTTCACTCAGACTTCAATAGCTAATCATTTCGTATGCCTTGGGATGCACTTTTCAGTGAGCAAAAGATGTTCATAGTATGACTGAAAGGAGATGAAAATGCCCTGTCTGAATCAAAGGGCTAATTTTTAATATTTCAAGATTCTCCTACCCAAAAAGCAACACAAGTGTGTACCAGGCCAGACACAATTCTTATGACATCTGTCTCTCACACACATTGTCCCTCTTATTTCACAGAGGTAAAGCAGGCTTTCACTAGCTATTTGGAAGGGGGCTGCCACTGCCCCACAGGAAAACCTGCCACTACCTTCTCTAAAAAGTTACAAAACTAAAGGTAGACTGTCCCTAAAATGAGGCAGTTATTAGGTAGAGAAATGCATGGTGAATTCTTAATCCAGAAAGCAAGGATTATTCCCAGCCATTTGCAGATAATCATATCTTCTCAGATTTGTGTGCTCTGAAAAATTTCCTTTTATACTGAGTCCTGCGTGTTAAAGAGAGAGTGATATGCTGGTGCATGCTGAATTACTGCCCAGTACTGTGGGTTAATGTCCTTCTTGTTTGCTTTCCCCAGTGAACACAAGACATTGCAGGGTGTTGAATATTGCCCAAGTCTACACAAATTACTGAAAATCTCAGTCTGGTAGATTGAGAAATTGACACAAAATTGTTCTTCTATAAATAGGGTCTGGGAACAAAAGTGATACAAATAGAAATTTACCACTTTGCTTAGAAAAAAGTCAATTTATAGTCAATGAAATGTTTACTTTATTGAAAGGGTTTAACTGCTGAGACAGAACAGAACACGAAATTACCCTGAGCATTTACCGTTGCAGACCTTCCTGAAAGGGTGTTACAAACAAAATTTCCCCCTGCTTCTTTGTTAATGCCTGCAAGAAACTAAGTCATAATTTGGAGAAAAGACTTCCAAAAACAAGTGGTGTAAATATATTTAATTTGAAATGCAGTTTCAAATAACAACTTGTACCTTTTTCAAAAGCATTTTCTTACATTAAAATGGACAGTGTTTTACAGTTCAGACAATTGGACCAGATACTTGCAATGCACATTAACAATTCAGATAGCAAAAATGTAATGGAAAGGGAAATGTCCTACTTGGCCAACTTTGGAAGAAGTGTATCAGTTTTGGCAGGCTGATAAAAACAATGAATTTTGAGCCAGTATACAAAGAAAGAATTGGAAGAAATATAACTTATTTTACTGTTGCAATGCTTTCCCGTTGTCTCTTTGGTTTAAAAATTTGTCAGATTTAAGAATTATTTTCTTTTTATCAACGTGATTGTAAGGATATGTGTGGTAGTGACTGCATGTCTTGCTCAGTCACAACTATTGTGAAAATGTATGAATAAAGTGGGATCATGCTGTTATTCAACAAAAAAAGTAATAAACTTATTCATTGACATATTTTAGCCCATTTTGAGTCTATTCCATTTGTTGTGCTATTCCTAGGTAATTTCTCCTGTTTACAAGTATAAATTGAATCACTGGCTATTTCATACTGTCCACTGAAAGATGGTTTGTACCTCACATTTAATAAAGTTAATATCTTTAGCTGTAAGACAAATTAATTTTCTTCAGTTTTGATAGGGAAAAATTTTCCAGCAAAAATATGGTGTTAAGTGCTTTAACTTTTTTGCAGTCTCAGACGCAGTTCACTTGAAGAATGAACACTGATTTCCTCACCGTTATTGGAGCCATAAGCTAGAATGAGCCCTTAGAGTAAGAGCTGAGCCAAAACACTGGACTACCCATGTGAAACAGTTTAACAATTCATATTAGCAGGATGCATTCTGTCTCTTAATCTAAGTAATTGTAGTGAGGAAGAAATACATCATGGCTTGGGAAACAGTTTATCCCCAGTGTCCTGAAGGCATGATAGCACTATGCAGCCTGTCCTAAGACTTTTTCAATAATCCATTACATCATGTTATGCCATCATTTCCTTTCTGTATGGTGCTTATGGTGCTTATTCTACCTAGCTCTAAAAACATTTTAAAGGCAGAAAATATGTCCCAGTGTTAAGTGGCTCCCTCTGCTTGAAGACATTGACTTACTTCCTATTTTGCCTCAGATTTGCTGTGTGATCCTAGGAAAGTAATTTAGCCTCTTTGGTCCTCCTTTTTAACAGGTCATAAGTCCCAAGAGGTGATAAAAGATATTTGCAAGCAGTGCTTAGAATGGCAACCTGTGGCACCTTTATCATGCTGCAGTATGTGTAAACCTTGTCTCAGCCCTTTAGTTAGCACTGGAGTTATATACCTCCCAAAGCCTAGAGCAGGAGACCTGAATATACTCTTCTCTACTTACTCCTCCTTCAGAAGCTCTTCAACTTTGCACTAGTAAAGTGACAAGAATAATATGGAGATTTGTTTATTTGCTTGTTTTTTGTCTATTTCTTCATAAATTGAAGCTGTCTTAAAAAAGCTTTTCTGTCAGAAGGGAAGAGAAAATGTAACAAACATATTGAAAATGCTTCTAAACCTGATCTATGAGTACCTTAGATTAAACTCCAGTGTCATCAGCCCTTACCAAACAAGTAACAGTGTTGTGCATCTCATCAGCAGGCTGGCAGTCTCCTCTTTCTGATAACAGAAATATCTTGTTTCCAAATCCACAAAACAAGAATATCACTAATGGGGGAATGCTTTTCTCTCAGGTTGACTTTCATAGACAGTGGAGCAGTTATTTGCATGGAGCACCTGAAAAAAAATATTGAAGAAGAGATGAATAACTAGGCAGAGTGTACAGGATACAGCCACTGTAGAATTTTTTTGTCTATTTCATAATACTATCTGAATATTAATATATCATGTATTTCCCTGTGGCTGAGAAAGGCTTGTAGTTGAAGACATGGCAGCATTACCTGCTACATAAATATCACTAGTACCTATATCTATTAGTGTATAGCAACTCTAATAATAGTTTCTTAAGACACATTTTGATTGTCTTTTAGTCATGCTATTCAGTCAATAAGTAGCTGCCTCTTCTTACTTTTAAATGACTAGATCAAATGAGTAGATAAAGCATTGCCATTCTGATGCTAATGAAATTTTTGTACATGTACTTCTGTAAATTTCAGTTCAGAGATTGTCAGAAAAAACTTTTCTAACATTTCTTCTGAATC
Organism: Margarornis squamiger; assembly: GCA_035222235.1. Lineage (NCBI taxonomy): Eukaryota > Metazoa > Chordata > Aves > Passeriformes > Furnariidae > Margarornis > Margarornis squamiger. The sequence goes on along the minus strand of JAWWTY010000106.1, from coordinate 54,825,865 downwards.
TGCTTCTGAAATACATTAGTGTGAAAAAGATGGGGCAGCAGATTAATTAGTGAGTAAGTGAACCAGTTAATTAATATTACAATTAAATCTGCCTGAGGTATGCTTATAGCATCCTTGGCACTTTTCAAGTAATGAAAAAGTGTTTGCTCTCTCCCTCATTCTCAAAGCTCCACTTGAAATGTGGCTTGTCTGAAACAATGCTCCTGCGAAACTGGTCAGAATGAGGTAGGTGAGTTATCATGGAGTCGGAATTATTTTGTGTCCTGTCTGTGATAGGGCTATTCTACTGTTCACAGGACTGAAATAGAAGAGAAAATTTGTGACTATATTCAATATGTTGCCAAGAGATCAATTTTGTTGCTTTTGGCAATCACTAATGATTTTTTTATTTTGCTAGAGCAGCATAATGTTTTATTTCTGCCCCCATTTTTCATAAAAAGTTAATTTGCATACATTTCTGCAAGAGTGAACCACGTTACTATGGGGAAAAAAATGCTCTAAGAATAGTCTGAAACGGAGAGGATTCACCATAGTCTGCAACAGAGAAGATTTACTGTAAGTAAAAAACAGGGTAGAAAAGGTGAAATAAAGTCAGGTAATATGTTTCAGGCCCAAACAGTCATACTATAAAAAGGTTATTTTTCCCTCTGATGGCAAATCAGGATCCTGTTTCGTGTGTCTGGTCATCACAATGTTGTCTGGGGGCTAAATCCGCATCGATGAGCTAGGATCAGTACTGAGCTCTGCGCATATGCTCTCCACAGCTGGTGATGTCCCCAGAGTGCTCCCCCAGCTTCATGTCTAGCACAACCTGACCCTGGAATTTATTGAGGCCAGATAAACAATGCATTGAAAAGAGTGCTTAGATTCCTCTCTTCCAAAAATAGTCACTTTAAGCTCTGGGCTGGGAGCAGCCACCTTCCTGGCTCTGGAATTCAGCACTGTGTTCAGATCACAGAAGCCTTGGGAAGCAGCAGTAGCAGCAATCCCTCCTGGTGCTGTAGTGATGGGATTACAGCCTGATGACCATACTCTGCATGTCCTACCAGGGTCAGAGCCTTATCTTTGTTCCTGGACACGAAGAACAGTACAACCAAAGCTCTAAGGGATTGCAATCAACTTACTTGTTTATTTATTTAATTTGAAGATGAATGCAATGTGTTGGAGTAAAAAAATCACTGGAGGGAGGGAGGGATGGAGAGAGGGAGAACAATGGGCTCGGCAAGCTTGGAAAGGTTACAGTATTTCACATATACCAGTGGCAGTGTAAATGAAGATACCCATTTGTGCTGTTCGTTTGAGAAATGGAGTAAAGGGAGGGTAAATAATGTTTTGTTTTCCAGGGGTTTGTTTGTTTGTTTGTTTTAAATAGAGGAAAATATATTATGTTTTTCTGTTGGTATTGGTCAGTGTCTGGGTTAAGATTTGTGAAGCCCTTTGGTGAACGCACCAACCAGCACAGTCTGGTCCAGCACATATTCTCCCACTGGTGTGATTTGGGAGACATCCCAGGACTGCAGCATATGCACTCAGGAGCCTTGTTCAGGTGTACTGCAATGCTAACACAGCATAACTGCATCTACCTTCATCCCAGATTGCCTGTCCAGGAGCTTCAGGGCTGGAAAATCTGTTAAACTTTTAGACCTGCATCAGTGACCAGGCAACAAACTGACTGGGGTTTTACAGCTGAAAAGTCTGAGCCCCTCTGCTCTCCAAATAGTAAAGAGATCCTGCTCATAAAATCTGTTTACAAATTTTCCCTTCTTTCTTGTGTTCTTCACAGTAGCTTTGTAAAAAGGATAAGGAGTTGTATTAATGTGTGTCTTAAGATATTGTAATACCATGACCATAATTATTTGCCAAGCTTTTCTCAGAGATGATAGCTGTACTCCAAATGAACATCCAAAATATAGATACAAACAACTGGGTAGAGCAAGGCTGAATGTAACTCAGCCTCCCTTCTGCTGCATTTGAAAGGCTGTCACAACTGTTGCCAGAATGATGCAGAAGTCACCAGAGAACTAGAGGCAGCTACATAAGAAGAGATCAAAAAGACCAAATTACAAATATTTAAATGGAATTTGAAAAACTTTTAAAAATCCTTGAAATTTCTATACTTTTTGTTTTCATCTTTTAAATTAAATTAAAAATTTTAATTGCCTACTTGCAGTCTGAATGATACTCCAGGACATTTCCTCACTGCTTAATCCTGTGATCCAGCTCATTTTCTCCTTTTTCTTCCCACTGGGGACTAGGGCTGTAACTTACCCTGACCAGCACAACAAAGCTACTTGCCTTTCAGATGGTGAACCAAGCACTGGTGGTAAGCCTTTAGTAAGGCTTTCTGCACAACATTCCCTTTTTATTGGGATCTCAGAACATGAAAGAGCCTGAAGAAAGAGGAGCAGGGCACGCAGATATAATTTCTGCTATACTCCTTTCGTTATGTGAAACAACCCCTGCTCTGCCTGCTCTTGTCTGTCTCTTTTTCTTATACTGTGAGGTATTTCGGCCAGAGTGGGGGATACTTAGGGTGCTATCACAAGATTTTTCTTACTCCAGCTTTCCCTTTGCTCAGTAGGGAATTTGGAGATTTAACTATGAGTCAGGTTTTTGGGAACCCTGGGTATAAACAGTTATAAAACTGATTTTCAGATTTTTTTTCCACCCTAGATTAATACAGACTGGAAGGACTTATCCTTCCTCCTTAGTCAGCTGTCAGAGTAAGCAAGAACTGGTTGTTTGGAAACTGAATCCTGACAGTTTATATTCAACCCATTATATTTCCTGTTTTCCTATTCTAAACTATTGTTTTTCACTTTTTAACACTATTTTAAAAGGAAATGTGCAATTTATGACAAGTAAAAGGTGTGAATGACTGAATCAATGACATCATTGATTTCACTTGAAAGCAGAATCAAATGCTCAGTCAAACCGAACACCTTGGAACCTAATCCTGCACACTTCGTTCAGATTAAATCCTCATTAAAAACACTGGGGAATTTGGTGTAAGCCTTTCATTACCAGAAACTGAAATTTCCATTGCAAAAACCACCACAGGACTGCTACTGGCAATGAAATCTGTTTTTTGCCTAGCATAAATTCTTCGTATAACTTCTCACTTTGTGGTTCAGTGTAGCCATATTTGATTTTCACATCCACCAGTCCATGAGACATTAATGATTAACTTAAGGCATCTGGTAAACTATAAACTGAATTTTTTATTCATACATGCTCCAGATGAGATTTTTTGTATATTCAAGGTGTTTTTGTTAATTATTAATTTGCATTCTAGAAAGTGTAACTGCATTTCAAAAATATACAATGGCTATAAATCATTCATTTAGGTGAGGAGGAACTTGTTAGCTAGTTGAAAATAAGTTTTGCTTAAGCAACAGCTTTTAAAAAAAATATTTTTAATTAACACAAATGGTACAGAGCATCTGAATATCATTCCTTTATGGCAAATCACAAACTCTTGCAACTACCTATGTAGATTCTATAACACTCTTACTGTACAAACACTGATGAGACACATTTTCCAAGAAGTACACTTTGCATATGACATTTAAAGCAGTTGATTAAGGCAAAAGGATAATTAAAAGTTGATAGAAATTTTGAATTTTCATTTATGCACTTTTTATGTTTTATAATTGCATTAGTGTTATACAAATGTATTCCAGCATTTCTGCAAGCATTAGGACTGACTTACTAGAATATTTGGAATGAAAATATTTTTAACTATCTCTTTAATCATGTTTTTTAATAGGAAAGCCTAAATATTTTTAGAGGTAGTTTTATTTGTTAGTGTAGTGCAGTTGCCAACATAGAGATAGAACATGACTAAAGGGTATCTGTTAAAAAAACATGGTCAGGTGTGTCCTGGTGCAGTGAATGCTAATATGACTTCAGTAGAAGCACATTATGCTTTTATTTCTGACTGTATACTGAATTATTTACACCTTCAAGGCAGCTGATTGAACTGCAGCATCAGTCAATTAGCAAATCAAAAATTTATATGATTCCAATTTAGCATGGAGTCCTTCTCTCTTTTTTTTTTTTCTTTTTAGATTTTCACCCTGACAGTGACAAATTACTCCTCTGCTGGCTGAGATTGGAAATTAAAAGCATTTAGAGCTGCTCATGCATTTATGCTAATGAGAACTTCTGATATGATTTGCATGCAAAAGAGGACAATCTGAAAGCTCATCAGTTTTTCATGCTTCCGCATTTTGATGTAGTAGGATTTTTTCTGTTTTCTGCAGAGCAAAAAAAATTTTCTTGGGGAAACAATACTCTATGTGAACAAAAAGAGTTTTTCTTTTAAGTCAGAAAGTTCCTTTTTCTTTTTTCTTACCCTCCAGATTCTTGTCAAATCATTTGCTTTGCCGTTTCAGATCTGCAGCCCACATTCATTAGCATTTTAGATGTTTATCAAAGGAACGATACAGTATCTGCCATGCAAGATTATAGCTCCAGCTTCATTTTAAATTCAGCAAGAAAAAAAAGACCCGAGGACAGATGAGAAGAGGGACGTGCACTCTGACAAGCTTCTTCACAGATACACCCGAATTAATCCTATTTAGAGCAAAATTTGATTAATCACCAGAGGTGGTAGCTTTAAGTTTAGTGAAATAGTTAACTCTGACAAATTTTGGGGACCTCTTTGGCACAGCCTTTCTGGAATGCAAATAAAAAATGCCAGGCAGTAGAAATGAGACAGCAGATAACTTTAAGATTATTTTTATAAAAAGCTTCTGTTTAGTAAAGAGATTGCTGCCATTTTTAGGCATTTAGTTTTGCTTTCCAATTGGTTATAACAAAAGACAACATGGCAAAGAAGGATCTGGAGGTAACAAAAAACAACAGTGCATTTATTTTTCTTTTGTGGTCCATGGAGTAAGTACTGTGTGCAGCTCTGGAGCCAACAGCACAAGATGTGGAACTCCTTGAGTGACTCCAGAGGAGGGCCACAAAGCTGGTCAGGGGGCTGGAGCATCTCTGCTGGGAGGACAGGCTGAGAGCTGTGGCTGTTCAGCCTGGAGAAGAGAAGGCTTCAGGGAGATCCCATAGCAGCCTTCCAGTACCTAAAGGGGACCTACAAGAGAGCTGAGGAGAGACTTTTTATAAGGCATGTAGTGATAGAACAATGGGGAATGGCTTTAAAATGAAAGAGGGTAGATTTAGAATAGATAATGGAAAGCAATTTTTCACTATGAGAATGGTGAGGTACTGGAAGAGCTCTGGAAGTGTTCAAGGCCAGGCTGGATGGAGCTTTGAGCAACCTGGTCAGGAGGAAGACGGGATTGGAACTTCATGGTCTATGATTTTGTATCCTACAGGTAGTATAATTAAAATAATTTGCAAAGTAAAAGGAGATAATTGTTTCCTGATTGTTTGCTATGTTTGAGAAGGTTGATCAGGATATATCTGTGTATTTTTGAGTTTCTGTGAATGTACAGTTTTTGTGTTGGAAGTTATACTTCTGATACTGGTAATTTAAAAGTCCCTAACTCTTGTCCTGAATTTACAAAAAGTTTTGGTGTTATAGTGCTTGCTGAACATTATTTGCAGATCCATTAATCCTTTCAGCCCCCAAAAGCTACTATTTAGAATTTTAATTGTAATGATTCCTTCTCTCTTATTGATCAAGTTCCAATGCATTTTTTAGTAAAACGAAGGCAAAATATGAGTCATGTCTGTACATCTGAGTTAAAATTAAGAAATTAAATTCAGATCATAATATATTCAAACCGTTCTTCCAGAATACCTTTTACAGTTCGAATCACTTTTTACCCCCAGGTACGTGCAGCAGCATTGAAGACTTCAGAGATGTTACAGAAGAGAATTTCACCCATTGACTTCACCAGCATTGCAACAAGGTGCCTTACAAGCAGTCAAAGGCAGCTAACAACAGGTGTATATTATTTTTTGATAACATCTCCTGTCTTAAGGCAGTATTCTTGCTTCACATACTTGAAAATAAAATATCCCTTTCTTCTACAATTGCAACAGTTCCCCTTTTTCTTTTGCTGCATTGATGCCTGGTAGTAGAAATACTATTTCATCCCCTGATGAGAGAGAGAGAGGTGTGGTAGGGTAATCATGAAAGGTGAAACAATATGAAGTGTCAAGAAAGGAAAATAGGAAAGAAAGGGTCATGTAAGATCATAACTCAGCCTTGCTTGTCCTCTTTGACACATTAGAAGTTATGGTACAGTGGAAAGTGTTGATACAGTGGTATCCTTCCTGAGAAAAATCCCTGAGATAACCAATCAGGAAAAAATGTAATGGTGCAATGGCCTTAAGCTGAAACACAGGAGGTTTAGATTAGATATTAGGAAAAAATTCTTGTCTGTGAGGGTTATCAGACCCTGGTCCAGGGAAGATGTGGATGCCGCATCCTGGAAGTGGTCCAGGCTGCATGGGGCTTTGAGCAATCTGGTCTAGTGAAAGGTATCCCTGTCCATGGCAGAGGGTTGAAACAGGATGAGCTCTAAGGTCCCTTTGAAACCAAACCATCCTATTATTCTGTGATTCTACAATTCTATGAAAATACTAAATTAAGAACATTATTTTCCTAACTTGACACCTCATGCAATCCGAATTTTCTCTAGAGCTGGTTTCCTGATCTCTGATGAAATTCGCTTTGTCTGCACACAGAATTAAAGAACTCCTGAAACAAGAATTTACTTTTTTTGTTCTCAAGTATTTATTTTTACCCTTGAAGAGATATTGTGTGGTATTGCCTATTCTGAATATGCTTCTCTTTAGTGAGAGGATTTGCAAAGGCTTACATTTGATAACACTCCCAAGTCATAATTGCCTTGTTTTTGAGTGAGGTATTTCTGCTTCATTGTCCTCAATGATCATTGCCTGTGGTAAGGAGGCATTTTTGCCCTTCAGATTAATTTTTTTCTCAGTTGCTCCTACTCAATTCAGATTGAGTAGTGAGATCCTTGAAACCAAAGCTTACAACAATGAAAAATAATAATTTTTGAATAATTTAGATGCTAGCTCATATTACCAACATAATGCATTTAGTTTCTCATCAATGGCAAAAAAACATCAGTCTTTGCTGCTTACAGTTGATATACATTGAGCTATATGTCTTGGCAAAGCGTCACTTTGACAGGGTCTTCATGACCTTTTTTGGAGGGCTAGCAAGTACTTCTTCATCCTTCAACAGACACCTTTGTAAATCACCTTTTGTCCTTCAGGGAAATATGCTATCAATGCGTATTAGAACAGAATTCAGAAGCCTGGTCTGGAGGTGTCAACCATCTCGCATTACTCTCTGAATAATCTTCTATATTCTCTGTGGTCACTTCTTTGTCAGATTCTACTTTGCCAGGCTGATGAGTTCAACATCTTCTGAGCCCTGGAGCTGATTCCCTCAGGATTTATATGTTCATGTGCTGGTGGACAACCTTCCTTGAAGCTTGTTCTACATCCTAACATATTTGTTCTCAAATGCAGCGAATGAGCAATAGGTACCTTTGTGAACAGAGTTCCTCAACCATTAAAACTAGTGTTTGATGTTCTAATTGTAGCCATCGTCCGATGTTCAACAGGGAACTGGGGCTATTTGACTACAAATTTACCTGTCTGCTTGCAACATACTGTTAGAAAATTGCTTTACATCACTTATTCTTGCCAGAGATTTCTCAGCATTTGCAATTTCCCATTTATAGTTCAGTTTTGGTCAGTTATTTCTGAATTTTATATGTGCCAAGAACTATTTAGATAGATTTTATCTGGCCTGCTTTTGTAGTGGGCTTTACCGGCAAATTATTTCCTTTCTCCTGTTCTGGTAGGAACCATAAGGTTGCAAATTCTTATTGTCTTCATAACACACAAAGTAGAATATGACAAAAGGAATTACTGGGAATAATTTTCCATTCTTCAGTTTACATCTTAACACCAATGTAGACAAAGTCATGAATAGTTATAGGAAGTACTTTAGAAGTGTTGTATTATAGTGCCATGTTCTCTGTGTGAAACTCCCCTTGAAGTCAATAAGAGTTGTGTATGCTATTCAGTGGCATAATCAGGCAATAAATTATGAAAGCTCTGCAAACACCAAACATAACAAGCCACAAACAAACGACATTAACAAGTGACAAAAAATACCCAGTGTTATGCTAGTAAAAGAGTTAAAACTAATAGTTCTGAGTGTGATAAAATCCTCATGGCTGGTAGGATTTGGCAACCTCTAGTAAAAGGGTTAGGACCAGAAGCTTACCTTGTACACCTTCCTATTGCATTGTTTCCAGCCTCTTCTATTAAGACAATGAATCTCAACTGCAACTATGATGGAAAACAGGGTTCAATAGAGACTTGCACGCTCCAGCATTGCAGCATTTTCCTGCTCCACATCTCCTCCTAGTGGCTTTGTTGGGACTCAAATTTAATTTTCAGAGGAGTTTAAAACAGATCTAACATAAAATAATGTTTTAAGTCAGTGGTAACACTAAATGTTTGAAATCTCCTCCCAGAAAATTTGCTTCAGGAAAAGCCGTCTTCAAAAAGTGCATTTGAAAGTATACTTTTTTTCACAGTATATTTTAAATAAAATGTGGAAATAAAATTTTCCAAAATGACCACTTTAAGCCTGTAATCCAAAATGGAATTAGTAAAAAATTTAGAAGATCTTGACACTTACAAATGGGACTGAGAAATTTGAGCCTTGTATTGACTAAAAGTGACATTCTGAAATTTTCCTCTCAGATCTTAAAAGCCAATTAAGAATAAACAAAGGATCCCAGAGGTCCAAAATTGCTGTCGGCTTTAGAGCTGAGTCTAACTTACAACAGACAAGATCTTTATAGAATACAGCCCTGCTTCTCCTTGGAGTATTTGTCATGGTAAAATGAACTGTGTGCTGAGATGCTGCTGCTGTTACCAAAAGCCAGCAGTTTATCACAAAGCAAAAGCAAAACTGGCTGTCATTGCAATGGTGTTTCTTCCTTCCCATTTGGGGGATGTATTCATGCTGCTCCTTGGACAGTAAGGGTTTCTGACTCTGACTATGGAAATATTAGTGCTTTACACTTGCAGAGTAATTTTGAAGCCCAGGCTATAAAAGGGGATGTGGATCTCCAACCAGCCCTGCTAGACTGTAGTGCTAGACAGGTCAAAAACCAATTGGTCTGACTCAGCCTTTTCTGACACCTTTTTTTTTTTTGGCTAGAATAAGACAAAACTACTTTCAGGTGGGTTTTTTGGTGGTTTTGTTTGTTCGTTTGCTTGTTTTTTGAAAGAAGACTCATGATGTCTTCCCACTCACTTCCTTGTTGCAAAAAAAAGGAATAGTGCAGAAGAGATGTTAATCTTCCAATATCCTCCATTCTTTGCCCAATAAAAGCAATTGCATTACCTGGGAGGTGCTATGTTCCTCTGTCAAAGTTAAGGACATCTGGCCAGTGCTTTCACCATTAGCTCCTATCATAGCTCATTGAATCAGTTTGCTGTAGGTTTGGGTACCACTTGGAGAAGAAGAGCACTCAATAGAAAGTGAGGAGGAAGGGCACCACAAAAAACCCCATAACAAATAAATCATATCTGGCTTGTTTTAAGCTGTATCTCGTACCCTGGACCTCATGTAAGAGTTAAAAACTGAAAGCCAGATTCAGTGACCTGTGCCAAGTGGTCTGTCACTCCAGAACAATAAATTATACCAACAAAGCACACAAGGCTCAACTACCCTCATCCCATGCATTCTTGGTCCTCCTCCCTCAGGAGGAGCAAAAGAAAGGGTATGCTCCCTCATAGGGAGGGTCTTTCTACGCATCTGAAGTTTTCCTCACTCCCCCTTGGCCTCGCTGTCACACAGTTGAGCTCTCTGTTTGCAGGAGCTATCACTCCCATGATATTTTCATTTAGCTTAAAAAATGTGATTTTGTAGGCCGATGATAAGCATTTTTCAATTCTGGCAAAATCAAGGGCTCTTATGGAAAGAAATCATGGTAGTAAATACTGCTTTCTGATCATTTATCTCTTGTGTGCACAGAAAAACATAGAAGTGTGTTTTCTTCATTGATATTCATTTGGGCTTTCATGAGTTACTTAATTTGCTTTGAAAAAAAATAAAGGAAGATAGAGGGAGAGTGGAGATTTATAATTTCCACAAAATATTTCATAGATGGGTATTTTTTTCCACAATTCAGTGGTGTTGACAGCGAGAAAATGTCTAATACTGTGTTAGTAATTACAGAAGCACTCTGCTTCAGTCTACAGTTTCAAAAAGACAGTGTACATTTTTCATGTCTGCGGAAAATTATTGTGGACATTTAGCCAGCAATAAACTTAGACTTATAAGCAGGTTCTACATTTACTTGAATTACTTTTATGTGTGCCAAGAAAAATTTGGCTTACCTTTATATTTCTGTTTACCATTTACTGGCTTATACTGTAGCAGTAGTTGTTTTATGTGGAAAGGAACATTGAGCATTTTTTTTTCTGTTCCATTCCGTGTCAGTGGGTGGTTAAAAATTTAATGCATGTATTTCATGAGCCCTCCTGAACAGACTAGAAGGCTAGAAATGTAATGCAGCACTAGGACTGGTCACACATGTGACCGCTTATATTTCTTAAAATGTACTTCATATCTGCTCTGAGGTAACTTCCTGCCTACTCCAGTATACTGCTTTTTATCATCCTGTTTCCGGGACATTTAGATTCATCTCAGCATTTGGTGTTAGCTGCCCCAGCTGTCCAGAAAACAAAACTTCTGTGAAAAAGTAAAGCTTTAGAAGTTGGGATTGTTACATATTTGGATAAAAATGAGATCTTCAGAAATCCCTTACAAAACTGAGGTGGCAAGACTGAGCCACCATTCATTTGCCAACAGTTCACTGGTTAGCCCACTCACTTACTTCCCTTAGATCACTGACCTCAGTTTGCCCTTTTCCACCCCTCCAAAGTGCAGGGCCATGGTGTTTACCCTCAGACTGGTGCTTTTCTCCCAGTCAGGGAGAAATTTTACAGAGATTTCTGAAACATTTGTCAAAATATCCCAGCCACCTCTACGTCATTAGCTCCCAGTTAATTGCTCTGATTTTTCCATAAACATTCTCACAACATACGTGTATGTTCTCAAAAATTTTCACATGAAACTTCTGATGAAAGTTTCATAGAGCTACTCAAGATCTTGGTTTTGCTTAATACAATTTAGATTTGATTCTTCTTCAACAATTTTCTAGGTCTCCCCATAAGAATAATCTTTTGAAGGCATGCTGAGAGCATAATTTGTCATCTTGTTTCTAAATAAGAGCAGTGAAGCTCCTCTGCTCTTTGTGAAGTTGACGAGTCATTTTGAACATGTTCTTAGTCTAAATGAGATATATTAATCTGAATCCAGCTTATTGTCCCCAGTAAAGGAGTAAGGTTGAGAATTTTTTATATTCTCTTCTTGGATTTATGTAACTCTGTAGATGAATACAAGTTGTTGGCTAGTTTGTAGTGACTATTTAATGAGTAAATAGAATAAGGGTGAGAGAGAGTTGTTTCATCTGTATATATTTTCTGACATAACTGACAGCTAGAGTGATATCTTCTTCTCCTTTCTTCTTTTGTTACAGCAGTACTAATCATACCACACAGAGACACATTTGTCATTATATGTAATTATGTGCAATATGTTTATATTATAATATTTTATATTGGAGAGGCACAGGTTTCATAATGTTTTTACTCCAAATTCCTTTCTGATACAGATTATTTCAGTTTATGCATATTTATAAATGATATTTGAAAGTACAATATCGCATTAATTATAATAAAATGTTGATTTGGAAATAGAAGCAACTAGAGAACTGATCCAAATGACTGCATAACTTGTGACGGAGGGGCAACATTTTGTTAGAGCTTGGGGAGCTTTACTTTGGCTCCCTTAAAATACAGAGAATGACCAGAAATTGTTTGGAAAGGTCGCTATTTCTTATGTGGTTAAAACACATCTGAGAAAACCTTGATTGTTCAGAAGACTTTTGAAGACCTGTTCCTCTATGAACCTGTTACTAATCCCAAAAGCAATGGGCTTTCACTCTCTCATCACCATTCCCTATTTTCCAGTTCCTCCCCACTTTTCTCCAACCCAATTAGCAGATTAGCCAGCAGGCTGTGAAGCCTAAAGAAGTATGAATCAAACCAACTTTTATCTCATGCCAAACTAACTGTGCAGTTACCCAAGAGCACAACCATAGTCTCAGAGAGTCTTGTCCTTAAGGACCCCCAAGGGTAGGTAAGGAAATTACAGGTGCCATCAAAGACTCCTTGGAAGTTATGACACTGTCCTCCAAAAAAAACGCTTCCCAGTGGCACACAGATAAGGCCCTGACAGTGCAGTTGGTCACAGATGGTGGGGCAAGGAGCAGTGGGAAAATGAGGGACAGAATTAGTGTAGAACCCTTATAATGGGCTGTCGTAAGGCTGGGCAGTGCAGGTGAGAGGCAGAAAACACCATTAACTGCAAGTCAAGCACAGCTTCTACACGTGCTGTCATTAGTAGAAGGAAGAAGATATTTAACTATGGGGTTTTCAACTGGGTAGTTGCAAATTCGTGTAACATGACAGTGCTGACAAGGCAGGTGTAGTCAGGAGGTTTTAACAGATTGAGGCAAACGTTATTATTTAGGCAATGAAGTATATTCTAACTAGAGCCATGTGGTAAACATTTTATCTAAATGTGAAATCATCTTCAGATGTCACTTTTGTACAATTCAGGCAACCTGTAGGGTATACACAAAGGTGAAAGGCCTACACCACTTTAACCAGGTTTCAGTAACTGTTTCAGGTCTTATTTTGTATAAAATTATATACATGATTATTGTCTAGATGGTAAAGCAATGGACCAGACTGATATACACTACGTGAGCTACTCTTACAAGTGAAGAATGGTTCTTAACGTTGCTGAACTGTTTGAGTTCAAAAATGTTTAGGGAAGAACTGTATAAGGTACAGCTCCATAAGGTGGCTGAAAACAAGCTATTTCTGCATCTAAGGAAATGAGTGTGACCGAGGAAAGCAAACATTTTACCCACACAAAAGAGGAGTAAGAAAAGAGGGGAGCATTTCTGCTATTGGACTGCATTGGAGGGTCTCACCTCACACCTGCTGGACTCTGACGTAACCCTAAGATCTACCACACGCTTTTAGCATTTTCACCTCAAAACCAGACCATCAGATGTCTACCTGCACCCAGGGGTTCATACCAATGTGAAGGTTGTTTCTGCACACAGAACAACTGACAAACCTTCTCTACCCTGTGGCTTTCCTCTGACTGTTAGCTCTGAATATTAATGATAACATCCTCTGTAAAAACAAATAAAATAATTGTAGCACAAATACTTTGCTAATGAACTTTATTATTAATCCAATCATGCTGATAAAGAGCATTCAGTGTGAATATCTTGCCAAACTAATTAAGATTTGAGGTTTTATTTTTTCTTATCTTCATTAAATCGGTGAAAAAGAAGATCCAGGAGTTGAAAAGATCTCTGAGGAGAAGAGCAGAAAAGCTGAATCACAAAAAGAGAAGACAATGAAAAGGAATTTAGGAAGAGCAGGAAGGTAAAGGAAACTTATCAAAATAATTTTTAAGGTATATTAGAGAGGAAGAATTTTACAGTGCAACCATACATATTTATAGTTCACTGTGCATTTTTCTGTTTTGGTTTTGCATTAATTTACTTAAAAATATTGTACATATTTTGACTGCATGTTTTCCAAATAAGTTTGAAGAACATGTGGGAAAATTCAGTTAAGCAACAGCATCCTGAAATTTCCAGTGGTCCAAGTGATCAACACACAGAAGGTCAATATAAATACATATAGAAACATAGAAAAATTTGTCACAAACAGTAATAATGCTGTGTCATCACATTATAGCTATGGAGAATGTGCCACCAAAGTCTGGGAACTGGCTCATTTTGAGCTTCAGGGGGAAAGCCAATTTTATACCTCTACCCAGCCACATAGTGTATCATCTTCTACCTCTCCTGCTTCATACAGGCTGCTGTGGCAATTTATTACATGTATGCTACACAGAGAAAGATTACTTTTTAAATATATTTATAGGTTATAAAAATGAATTTTTAATGGAACACCAGTGTTCATCATCTCCTAATGGTTGCAGTGTTCTGTGGTACAAAGAAAATACAAAAGAAGAGGACAGTAAGGGGTGACTAAATTTGTACCATTGTCCTGCTATATTCCACTTGATCTTTTAATTTCCTTCACACAATTTTTTAATAACAGCCTCTGATAATGTTTTACACCTAAAGCATTGTCATAAAATATTCAGAAGTTACTATATTTTAGTACTGCTGAGTAAGTACTTTGCTTTCATTCTCTGATGGTTATAGTATGGAGCTGTATTGCTGTATGAAAGACTAAACAGCAGTTAAAAATTACAGAATTTATACTTAAAGTTTGGCAACAACATGCACGCACACTTTTGAGGGCATGTAAGGTTTGAAAGGCCAGGTACCGCCAGCAGGTACTCTGGCAGGTTGAAGTCTCCAGGGAATAGCTCACTGCAGAACAGAGGAAGTGAAAAAATGCACGGCTCTGCCACTTTATAATGAGAAGTGCTGTATGTGTCTGCTCAGGGAAGAGTTGCTCTTGTTGATTGCCTCCTCAACATCTTTACTGCATCAGACCTCAGCTGTAGATCCAGTCTCTTCCATGTACAAAGGACACTGCCTGGGTAGGAGGATGACATGATGCTTAATATTTCTATAGGTACTTTTAAACACTAATCTGCAGGAGCACTGCCCCTGCAGAGGGGCATGAGGTGGAAATTGCCTGCTAGTTTTCAACAAATGTGCACAACTCCCAGAAATCCATTTCTCTCTTTTTTTATGCCTCTGAGTGCTGCTGCCTTGAGGATATTTTCAGACCTTTCCTTTATTTATAATGGCTAATCCTATTCTGGCAGTAAACAAAGAATTCCTTGTTATACAACAAATATTACCTACAGTTTTTGTCTGTGGCAGGTTGAACTAGTTATAGAGAAGAATCCACTTCTAATGACCAGACTTTGGAAACAACGAAGAGGTTTCAGTTTTATGTGCCTTGTCTGGCTAATTCCATGACTGTGCTCATAAGATATGAGGCTGAGATCTGTTTTTTTAGAGAGTCATATATGAAAATAAATGAATAAAGGGGTTCTCACCCCATGCTCTTGGTGAAACACAGATTTCTAAGTAGAAACTGTTCCTTCTATCAGGATAAATCTGGACAATTGTTTCCACCCCCTAGTCAATGACGAGGACACAACACTTCTAACTGTTCTGCATGGAAACAGGGAAACTTCCCGACTGGTTCAGAGAGAGAGGCCACTTCCAAACTGCCATGGGAGAGCAGAGGCTCGGAAAGATCCTTCAAACTGTAGACAGTAGAAGGGTGAAGGATAATAAAGCATAACAGGAGAAAGCAAGCCCATTTCAGGTATTAAAAGGAGTTTTGATAGCTGAGTGATCACACAACCTCTCTTAGCCAAGTCCCTTCTGGTTCTGGTATTGCATTTCTGAGTCTGGGGGGCTGTTCTGGTTTCCATAAAATTTCAAATGGCAATGAATTATTCTGGATGAACATCCAGATAACATTCTTAATGAAACATTTTCATGTGGTTCTCAAGAATGAGGTCCAGATCAGCTTTAAACAGAGTAATTTTCTCTGGAGTCACTAGTTCAAGAGTAATTGACCTGCAGAGATCTGCCAAAGCATGTAAAATTCCACAGTATCCCAAATCCTACAAAATAATCAAACAAAATCTGTGCTGAGGGGTGGTCAGGACACTGCACCAACTATTTAGTTCTTCATCTTTCCACTACCTTAACATTAAGCGGAGAGACATCTGCAGTCATAGAATCAACCAGCTTGGAAGAGACTTCTGAGATCAACAAGTCCTTCCATCTGACTTCTTGCCTCTTGCCATGATCTGCCAACAGTGCCTGTCAGCAGTCCACAGGCCTTTCATTTCCAGCAGATGCTGGACACAAACATATTCCTTTTGTTCTTAACTAAGAACAATAGCTCAAAACCTCCACCCTGACATCAGTGGTGTTAAAGCAGAATAAATTCCCATGGAAAATACAATATTCAGATGTGCTGACACCTTGAAATAGTTATCAAAGAACACATCAAATCATTATGCAGCTGCATCTTGATTGTCATTAAATATGGTTATTATTATGTTTTTCAGTGAGAAAAGGTTTTTATAGTCACAAAGACACCTTTCCCAAATCATATTTTGATTACATGTCATTATAAACTTAGGTAATTATGGTTATTTGAAATGAATGCAAGTGTATATTTCTTAATGTTTCAGATTTTTTTTTTACCCTAGCCCTCCAGTCCATCCTGTTGTAGGCTGCTAGAACAGAACGCTGCAAAGACTTTTTTCATAGCCTTTTAAAGTTTGTTGGTTTATATCAGCAGCACCTTTCAGTCAAATGCATAAAGAAGTTAGGACTAACAACTGTAGTTTTTAAGCCATCTAGAAATTAAAATAATTGAAATAAATGAAACAAGTTCTCAAACAATATTATATTTCTTTATAGGTTATAAAATATTTTGAAAAAAGTATCACTTTTCACACAACAGATATAGAGAGTTCTAGTTTTCGAACTGAATGAAAAATAAAAATATAACTTTGAAGTTTGGATCAAAAGAAATAATTTCACCTCATAGAACAAATCTGTCAATATTATAAATATTGAGTGATCTTTGTTTCAAATGGAATTTTTACATGGATTATGCAAATAAGTAAATTTTAAATTCATGTTTATTATGAAAAGAGGCATCCTATTCAGGGACAGTGCTATTTGCCAATTCCTCCTCTTTTGCCCAGCCTCCCAGATACCTTGGGAATGGATGCTGTTTTCATCTTCTATTGACTGTAAAGGAGTTAACTCCCAAATTACAGAAGCATAAATATAATGAATGATGTGCTTTGGTGTCTCACCTTGAAGCTCAAGGAAAGAAGAAATGGAAACACCCCTGAGCCCTGGGAAGATGTTGTTTACATGCTGCATGTCTACTCAGACCTCAGAAAGACGGATTTGCTTTTATCCATAAAAGGCACTGTTGTCCAGAACTGCTAGTGATGAGGCAGGACGCTGAACCACCACACAGGGATGATTCTGCCTCTCCTTGCAGGGGTGCTTCACAAAGGGAGCCTGGAGGAGCTCAGCAGGAGCCCCTTCTCCCATTGCCTTTCCACTGGCTGTGTAAAGCAGCAGGCTCCAGGTCTGCAGCATGCTCCCGGTCTGCTCCCCTCCCAGCCTGACTTGAGGTTCCCTCGCACCCTGCTGAGCTCAGCGATGTGCTGCTGCAGATCAAGTTTGCCACTTGGCCAGGGCAAGGTTAGGGAAGGAGCAGTGACCCAGGAGCCTCTGCCTGTGACCAGAGAGAAAATCCATCCCCTTCTGCAAATCAAAGTCTCTGCCTCTCAGATAGGTGGGATCTTTTCTCTCTCAGATGAGGCCGATGTTTCTGGCTCCTTGCTTTTGCATATGTGGCCAAAATATCACACATCTGTCTCAGGCAAGCACAGGGCTACACAAAAGAAAACTATAGCACTTACCTGAAAAAAGTTGAAGTGAAATAGCAATTGTATTTTCCTCAGATAAACGGAATTTTAAAAAAAAAAAAATCTTTTTTGGCTCACTTTTCAGGAATGAGGTGCTCGAATGCAAAATTATATATTTCTGTGGTGGAAGATTGCAAGAATACCTGAAGAAGATCACACTGATGTGACTGCAGAATTAGCTCTGCCAGATCTCATCCTTTGCAGAAGGAGAAACCATCCTCCTTTCAGAAGGGCTTCAATATTTAATGAGCATTAAGGCATCTTTGTGGAAAGTGAAGTTTAAAAATGGAGTGCTAGGACTAAAAAGAAAGAAAGCGAAGAAAATGAAAGTACAGAGCCAGCCATTTAGTTCAGATACACAACAACTTTATTTCTCATAGCATCTTTATTTCTTTTACTCCTGAAATGCATTTTTATAGTGTGTGTATAACCATGTGTGTGGACATTTATGTGTGATACTGATCAAGGCACACACCATAAATGGACTTGCTGAGTTTAATTTGACTTACTGAGGATTTGCAGTCAATGTGCTCTGATCTTGTTTTCCATCTTCTTTAGGACCTGAGACCTACACAAGAAGCAGCAGCCATGGTTTAAGAAGCAGTTGTTGCAGCACACAGGACTGACAGAAAATTCTACTTTCCAGCACTATGCCTGTCCTAGTATCATGTGGCCAAGGAAATATGGCTGATATAATCCCAGAGCCCTTCTTGTGCCTTCCAATAATTGTGCCACCTTGTGTTTCAGCATCTGTGTTTAGCAGTGTAAACCAGCAGTTATTACTCAAAAAATGCTTGGAACTGTTTCCTAGAGATTTGTGGCTAGTAGTTTACCTATGGTGAGCACCTTTGAATAAAATTGTTACTTAACATTATTTTACATGTCAATCAAAACATGAATGAGTGTTAACTAATTTGTGTATGTGTGTGTATAGCTACAATTTTTCCACTTAACTTGATCACCTCCAACAGTTAAAAAAAGTCGGATAATCCTGTTGGTGAAACTGTATTTTAAAATTAAGCAAACAGTAGATCAAAAGAATCTCCAGGGACAAAAACATTGCAAAATAATTTCTGTAAAGCTACATGTAAGACTGCATTTATTTTGTGGAGAGCTCTAATCTGGATTACTGCTCTATTGTGTTGCAGAAAAATAAGAGAAGGTAAAAAATAGATACCAATTTCAAAATAGAATTTTTATTAGACACAAGATGGCAAAAAAACCCCAGTGTATTAGCACAATATAATGTGTCTCCTTAGACGTTATCATGGAGAAATAAATTGTAAATATATTAGACAAAAAGTTCCATGTTCCAGACAAAAAACCCACAAAATAGTGCAGGACTTGTGCCTCAAGCAATTCTTGGTGATAAAATGAGACTTTCCTGCAGTACAAGAACAATGTGGAGCTGACGGCTTCAGGCATACTGGTGTAAGGGAACTGCACTGTTAATTCCCAGTAAGGGTGTCTGCATGGACAAACAGATTAGGAGTTACACCAGTTCTAGACCTGCAACTATGAGTAACACTGATGAGCTAGAGCCCTTTAAAAGTTGCTTTTTGGTCATGTGCTCTTGGGAGAGGTGATGCAACTCTGAGTCAAGTACAAGGCCAGGCCAGCAGCTGGAATGATCATGGTGAAGTTTCCTAGGAGGGTGAAAGATAGGAGCTTTCTGCGATAATCAAAATGTGTGATACTCTCTGTAGCTACTTCTCTTTTCAAAATGGCTTTATTTTTCTCTAAATCACTCTACATCTCTCTTTCAAGTGCAGTTTTGAAAATACATTGTCCAGAATTTCCTTCTCTGATCTTAATTATCCATCAGCCAGCTTCCCTCTTATTAATTAGTACTCAAATTTTAGCAGCAGCTTGAACCGGGTCACTGTTCACGCTTTGAAACAACAGATGCAAGGGGGTTTGTGAGTGACAGGATAAAAATTAGGCACCATCTTGGCATGAAGCTTGAGAAAGATGTTAAGAAACCTCTCTGCATTTCATATTGGAATCTATTCCACATCTCTGAGTACTGTATATACTGTACAAATGCTTTGGTTCAAGTCTGCCAACATTGCCTCTCCAATTTGTCAGTCCTGGAATTCTTTTTAGTAAGTGCTACAAATGTAGAACTCATCATTGTTATTATGTTCCATTAGAACATTTGCCAGTTTTGAGTTCTGTCAGATATAAGCGATAGCATTTGATAAATCACTGCTGAAATGATCCACTACAAACAACATTCAATTTTTTGGAGTGCTTTCTACCAGTATTGATAAGTATCTGGGTTTTAAATGCAATGCTGCTTCTACACACTCGGTCATATTGCTTATTGCAAACATTTGGGATGAGTTTGCTATTGACTACTTAATTAATCATCTTGGCTCATACTTTTTTCTGTCAGTCAAGAATTCACTAGTCTACTTTCACGAAGATATTTTGTAATAGAAAATGTGGCACATTCAGTTGCATGACTGATTTGATAGCCTGTTTCCAAAAACAGGGTGCTACAACTGCAGCAAACCTTCATTTGTACCTGAGGCTTGCATTTCCTTCATTTGTAGGGTTTGTTCAGCATCTAGATTGCTGCAGCAGACAGGTCAAGACTTCATAAATATGCACACAAACTGTCTTGAGCAAGTCATCGATCCAGAAAATGTCCTGCAGAGCAAAATCTGCAAAGCAGAATGCCTCACCCTGTAAACATAGCTCCTTGGATACAGCCTTGTTTAAGTCTTGGGGGAGAAAGAGAAACAAAGAGAAGCAAGTTTCAAAAAAAAAAAAAAAAATGGGAAAGGTACAGGCTTGGGTAAAACTGGGATATCCCTATATTCTACTTTTCATCAGAAGTGAAAATATTTCAAGTGAAAAGTAACAGGATTTTTGGAAGGATTTCTATAAATCACATAATTTTCATCATAAAAATTTACTTCAGAAGCAAGCAGTTAGAGTCTTGTAAGATACATATAAAGATGAAGTCAGTAAAGAGTTATATTCCACAATATGTTCCAAAGGCAGTATTTTCACCTGGTTGTAATTACATAGTCAATATATTTTTTGTCACTTACTTGTTATTAGGGAGGGTTCTTTTATTTTTCAGCTGACCATTTACTCATTTGTATTCATTTCCCTTCCCTGTGGACTAGAAAATACCTCAGACTTATGATGTTAATTCACTGTATTACCAATGCACCTAGGAAATCCAGTGAAGGACTAGTCTCCCAAAGGATAAGGCCCTGCCCATGAACAGGTGAAAAGATGGACTCCGACCCAAAAGACCTACTGCCTGAATATAGGGCACCATCAGTGCAAGAACATGAAAAGATCACAGACAAGAGAATCAGCTTCATTTTCTGTAACAGAGAGGGAAGAAGCAATCAAGGGATTAATAAGAATCCCTTTTCACACTTCTTCGGGAGACAGATCTTAGAGACGTAGGAGAACCATGTGAGGTTCAAGAGGTCAAGAAAGATGGCATTTTAAGAGCATGATCAACTGTGCTGAGAGAGCTTTAGCTTTTACAGAATAAGAACAGACTGAAAAATATAAAATACAGAGGCTGAAACTGCACCATTTTGTAGTGAGTGTGTAGTGAGTAATTCAGTACTTTGTGAAGCATGTTAGACTTAACAAACATAAAAAAAAAAACCAAGATAGCAGACACATCCAGAAAACTCAGATTTTTCCTTAATGTTGATTATGAAAACATTTGATAACTTCACTTGTTTTAAATTCCACTGTTTTATTTAGACAGCTGAAAATTCAGCAAAATGAGATACATATTTACTTAGATATTGAAGAGATTACAGACCTTTTTAAAAATTTAATTTCCTTCTGTCCATTCTTTACTTAAAAAAATAAAGTAAAAGTCTGTCTTAAATCTCTAAGCTGTCCTATTAGTCTTTCTGTCATTAATTCTTCCTACAACCCATCATAGTATTATTTTAAGTAATAAGCCTTTCATGAGCAATCTCATTTCTTCCACCATTATATTACCACTTTTCTGGGAACAAAATTATTTAGTTTTCTGCATTGTAGAAGAAATTACCTCAGTTTTAAAGGTCTTGAACTGACATAAATAAATTTGCCATATATCTGTGGTGCAATTCAGATCAGAATCAGGAACACATCTTCTGAAAACCACTTTTTCTGCCAGCCTTAAGCTTGAATCACTTTTCAAGCCCTGTCCAGCAGAGTATGAAATAGAAATATAGACTGCAAAGGAAATGTCACCAAAGAAAAAATAAAACATCACCTATATAGCTACCTTAGACTATTAAAATATACCACTGGCTTCTCCAAACAGTTCCAGCAGATTTTAAAGCTACTACTTCCTGCAACTCAACTTTGAGAAATTTCCCCTCAACAATCAAATTATGCCTCTTTTCTCCTTTATACACAAGGAGTTATCATTTTCATTCCTATGCCTGGATGCAACTTAGTCATGCTGTGCACTCATCCAAATCGCATCTTAAGTGCTGTGGCTTGTTGAAACAAGATAGAAAACTAAGAGGTCTTACTCACACGTAAAGTATCTCAAGGCATCCCCTGAAGTGCCCCAGCCATGTTTTCTCCTTTCTGCTACAGATTTCTCCCTTGCTGGCTACAGCTCCCTCATTGATAAATGGCATGTTTAAAGCAGGTACAGACTGTGCAGCCACCTAACAGCCTATCTATCCATCGTCCCATTCAATTGATGTTCCATCTCCCAGTTAAATACTTCTGACTTTTACTTGCAGCTTTACCTTCTGCTATTTGTTTTCTCCTTGTTCTTTGAATCATCTTTTACCTACTTCTCCTTTTTTTCCCCAGTTTTTTCCTCATATTTTCAGGTCTGCTGCCCAACAGCCTGCTGCTCCTTTCTGTGGGTGAGACAGTTAAGACACAACAGTAAGTCAGAAAGTAAGTGTGATGTCATCAGTAAGGCTAGACACAGAGGCAGCCTTGGAAATCAGAGTAAGTGGGCCCTGACTCTGCCTCCAGGTCTGATCTAATCCACAATGATAGGTCATTCCCTGGGACCTTTGAATCAGACAGAGATACCTGACTGTCAGTCTTGATTTCATGCACTTTCACTCAGCATGTGCTACACTCTCTTTCTTCCTTTAGCTTTTTCCCTGTGTTAACCAAGACAGCCAATGTTGTTTCAAATGTGCAGAGGCAAATGCCCTTTTTTACTGCTCATAATTATGGCAGGGGAAGAGGAGCTGTATTAGATGCAACAAGTACAATGGGAAATATAGTACAGGTGTAGTTAAAAGTGCAGGACTTTTGGTAAATATATAGTGTCAAATCTGCAAAAATTCAGAGGAGTATGGGAGATTGTGGGCCATATATCAGAAAAAGACAGTACTTCTATCTAAAGTACCCTCTTCCCCTGCCTTGCATAGGTTGTCAGCGTTCTAAGTACTTGACATAGCAGCCCATACTAGTATTTTGAAAAAGGTCTTAATATCCTTCTGCAACTCACTGAGTTTTTGGACCTGTCTGCCCATTTAGCTTTTGCAAGAAAACCTCACAGCCTGGAAACACAACTTATGCTTGCAAAAGACCACTTATACCTTTCTGGTGGCATTATAACACACAGTGGTTCCCCCAAAAGTGTGAAAAGATCACATACTTCACCAATACAACGACTTCAAAACTTTCAAGCACAGATAAAAGCATGAAAAAAACCCCTCTTTGAGCTAGGTGAAGGAATGATCAAAGTTCCCTGAACATAGAAGTGGTTCTGTCATAACCTCAATCTCAGACTGAAAAGATCTGAAGGTAAAAATCACCTGTATGTGCACACAGGTTTACATGGTATGTTCCACACAAACATGGTATCTTAAAAGAACATTGAGCAACAAGGCAGAGCACTTGAGAACCAGAAAATGTCAATATAGTAGAATTATTGTTGTAAACCAGCAGAAGATACAGCTTCTATTAAATAATTCATGCAATAATGAAATTAGTTGAAGTAAAGTTGTCTCCAGTAGCTTGTTAAATAAATTGTAATCAAGTAACCTTATCTTGCCAAAATTTGACCACAATTTAAAATTCCCTCAAAGGTAAGATATAGAAGATGCCTGGGAAAAATTAAAAAAGGGACAACTACCACAAGGCAAATAACTATTTTCTTTTTGTATGGTAATGAAGATCAACCACAGAAGAATATATGTACAACCATCCAGAAAATATTTCCATTGTAAGAAGCTTTGGATCTCATCTCCCCAGGAGGAACCAACATCCTGTGAAAGATAAAAATAGGGATGAGAAGTTGCCTTCTGAAAGAAAAGAAAAAAAAAAAAAAAAAAGAAATCTGAAAGGTAAGTTTAAGTGTGCCCAATAATTGATTAGCCGATAGGTAGTATCTGAATATGGCATTGAAGCTAATGCCTTTTTAACAACATGCTATAGAAACAGACCAGTTTGCAATAAAAATATATCTTCATGTTCCCTTAGATTCATTTTTTAAAATATTAATATTTCATTATAGTGCAGTGTTTCACTGAAAAAATTCTCAGGTGGAAAAAAAAAGGGAGTCTTTCATGCATAGTGCTTGACTTGGATTAATATTCATCAAGTTTATCACTTATGAAACCTTGGTTGTTCACGCGGCATTAAGCTGGACACCACTGACATTTTAAAGGATTTCCCAAGCTTTTATAAACTGTCTAGGAGTTTAAAGAAACTGGTTTTCTCTCTTTAATTGCACTTAATGTTCTGTAAGATTCCTTGAAGACTCAGACTACAGTTGCAGTTGTGTAAGGGTGATATATGGACGATTAAGGTCCACAGATATTTTTTCTGTTTACAATCTGTTTCATTCAGAGACGAATACAGAACACAAGCATTTAATGTAATAGATTGGACAAATAATCTTCCCTATCTGTAAATGCCAAAGACCAAAATAACAACAAAAAATCCTCATAAAACTTGGATTGTTTTGAAAAATGCCTAATGTACTGAACATTTTCAGATTGAAACTTTATCGTACTGTATTTCCTTTGACACCACTTGTGTTCAGCACTGCAAAAATCTTACTTTAAAGCATGCAAGGCTTGTAGCAACAAAAGTCCATCTTCAACAGTCAGGAAACCGGGAGCAGTCTGTCTCTCTTTCAGGGAAGAAAGGCACAGGAAGAATTAACTGTATTTAACCGCATTCTATTATTAGATGGTTTATCACATTTAGAGAAGATATTGGCAAATCCTGACCTGTAAACCACAAATAGAGCAGGGTAATTTATTTATATTTTGGGAAAACAAATATATTATTTTTCTGGGTCTGAGCCATGCACAAATTAGCATCTTTTTTAGTTAATAGTTTCTACCAAAAGCAATCAAAAAACCCAAATTCCTATGCCAGCAAAGTTCATGTTGAACATTTCCTGAAGTTTTAAAACCTTTGGATTCAAGAGCTAAGAATTGCATGCATATTTTGGTGCAAAGCAAGAAATGGAAAGGATCTTTTCACCATTAAATAAAAGAATACATTGTTGTGGGATGAGAACATGCCTCCTCATCTCTCTCAGAGATTTTGTCCAGAAGTTTTAAAGACATCCTTTACCGTCTTTTTAAGCCTGGACTATTTCACAAGATATTCAGAGCAGAAAACTTTGAGACACTACCTGCAGAGAGCAACGCCTCAGTAGAAGTCCTTACCATCTCAAGTGTCTGTCTTGAGGACATGGCTTATAAGGTCTCTGGACTCACAGCAATATCCTCTTCCAACTTGCAGATTACATTTAGGTAAACTTTTGTGCCACAAATCCTTCCATCCTTCTAAAATGCAGCAAGAGCCACACCAATCATAATGAAATATTTTATTTTCAGATTTTCAGGAAACATTTCATTACCAAGAGGGTGGTCAAACACTGGAACAGGCTCACAAGGGAGATGGTTGATGCTGCAAGCCTGTCAGTGTTTAAGAGGCATTTGGACAGTGCCCTTAACAACATACTTTAACTTTTTGGTCAGCCCTGAAGTGGTCAGGCAGTTGGAGTAGATAATCATTGTAGGGCCCTTGCATCTGAAAATATTCTGTCCTATCCTATCCTATCCTATCCTATCCTATCCTATCCTATCCTCATGGGAGATCAGGTTGTTTGGTTTTTCAGTTCACTTGACTGGTTCAAAGTTATTCTTTCAAGACTGACAAATTATTTTTACAATTCCAGGTACAAGTGACCTGCCCTGAAGCTTTATACCTTTCTCAGTACTCAACACTGCATTAGGGTTTTTTTGTTTTGTTTTTCTACTAGAAACAAAAAGAGCCTACAAGTGTGGAACTGCATATTTCAAATTTTAAATCAGCACTGTAACACGGTATTGACTCTCCCCACTGTGTGCTGGTGAAACAATGCAGATGTGGCATCAGGCTGATACATCAGCTTCTAGCTGTCAAAATGAAGTGTCTTCCAATATCTCTACATTTGCAATATTTGTGAATATCTAAAATACAATAACATTTGTACTCAAGGGCCAAATTTTTGCTTACTGAAGTTGAGTACAATGGGTAACCTTTGGCAGACATATTAAAATTTCTGTAGCACCAGTAAAATGAAAAAGCCTTAAAAATGCAAATGAGTAAATGTCCAAATAAATTTGATATAACATGATTACAAGCAAGATTATTTTGTTAATTAAATTTTATTTTAGATTCTACCATATTTCTATTATTAAAGAACAGCCCTCATAGTCATGTAGTTGTTTAAATCCTTTCTTAAACTTAGGGATTTATTTTTAAATCATATAAACTATGTGACCCAAAATTTATGTTTAAAGAGAAATTACTTTCTGTGGACTTGTCTTACCTGAAATGTAGATGATTAACTTGAAATTAGTAAGACTGTAATGTAAAGGTCATATATTCTTATTGATATAACTAGTTTCTTCAGCACCAGCTGTTACTTGTTAAGCCAGTGTTTCTCAAGCAAAATAAAAAGTTTAATTAATCAAGAATACTGTTAACCACTGAGTTCTATTATGCTTTATGCACAATAAGTGATGACAATTTCTTCAGTGAGAAAATAAATGTTTGTTGTCTTTAAGTACAGGGAAGAGAGTGGTCATAACATCAGGTGTTTTATAAACAAAACAATTCAAACTTGTATTTGTTTGCACCAGAAATAAATACAGCTTTGAAATACATTTTACTATGTCAACTAAAGCACTAAAATACCCTGTAAGCTATACAGAACAGAAAGCTAGCTTATACCTTTTTTTTTAAAAAAAATTGCCTGAAATTAATTGTTGTGTATTTTAGGTAACACCTAGTGAATCTGAAAATAATAAAAATCATTGTTATTTCCAGCTACCATAAGCTGAATAGTGGAAAAATCACCAATAGTTAGAGTTCCTTGATGCAAATACTAGAGTTTTAACACAATTTCTACCTGCATGATTAAGATAATTGTAACGTAAACTGCTAAGCCTATTAAAACTGTTAAAACTGTTAAAATTATTTCAGTCTGTGGTAATTTGAGCAGATTCTGACTTTTCATGGATCTTTTCACTGTGGGATTCAAGAACTTTTCATTGTAAACTGTTGGTTTACTTTTCCTGTGTGCTTGCTTCCAGTCTGCTTCAGACTGCCACTTTTCTGATAATACCAAGACCCACATGGTTTCATACACATTCCCTTATCCTTTCTTTTTCCACGTTGTTTTCAGCTATCTGCTTTTTCGTACCAGATATATAGTTTAGCTCTTGCTCTGACTCTGCAAAAAGCAGAGCCCAGGAAGCCATTGATCCTGGAGCTTGTACCTGCAATAAGCATCCCCAGGAAATGCCTGGTACAGCTCTACCTTCCCATTTCCATTCCAGACGAAAATGAAGCCATTCAGCAAATATCTGCACCTTTTATAAGTAAAGCTGCTGTGATTCTTCTCAGCTCCACCCTTGGGACTCAGCAGCTAAGAAAGAGCCACCACTTCTCTCCATGCCCAGGCAGGGCTGCCATGCAAAGGGTCCCTGAGACACCAGCTCAAGGATGAGCATGCTTCAGGGCTTCCTTAGAAACACAGGTCCTGGATGTCTGTGCTAGAGCTTTCAGCTGCCTACTTCATTAAGACCAGTCCTTCTGCAAACAGGGGCTTTTGTTTGTCTTTTCTTTTTTAAAAAACTTATTCAAATCTGTCACAGTAATTTGGTGTTTTCACTATGCCTTCAACCTAAATATCAACTGCTTCTGCACATTGGAAGTAAAAGCCAAATACAAAGATTTGCACAATGCTCTCAGGAGTTCTATGGGAGTTTGGGCTGATTGTAATTTTTTTTCCCCTGTCTAATCATGTTTTTTTAATGCCTGAAGTGCTCCTAACACAGATTATGTTTAAGCTACAGTACACGGAAGAATGCTTGGAAAGCCCCACAGAAACACAAAAGAAGATTGCTCAATGAACAAGAGGGGAAGGCATAAAAAAGCTTGGTAGAGACTTGAATTCCTGACCGAATGAGGCTATGTGTCTGGTATGTATGGAATGCTTAATGTCCAATACACTGGGCAACTGCCGCTTAGGGAAACATCTTAAACTGTGACCATCTTTATTACACTAAGAGACCTTTTTCCAGCTTCTTGTAGAATGGTGCACAGAAAAACAAGGTTCAATGTTTATTTCTATATTTATATTCCTAACGTTATTATAGTGTATTTAGAAGTAAAAGCATATCTTGAAAATTCTTTTTATTTTACAGTGCAGATATTTCGTGTTCTCCCTATGCAAGGTATGTTCAAGGCATTGTCTGTACATTTACTGAGAACCTCCATAGTGTTGTTTAATCATATCCAATATATGTGCATGCAGTAGAAATTTGTTTGGCTACCTAGTACAATATAAGGTGCATAGTTGGCTCAAATGCTCTTGCTCTATTTAAACATTAGTAATACACACGCACACTTATGGGTCCAATATCAAATATGGATGTTTTAATGGGATGTCTAAATCTCAGACATGTATGCTCAAAATCACACTTAGATCCACAGAGTGGGCATTTGCATATCTAAGTGTCCATGTAAGTACCCAAATGTGCAATTTGGATATCTTATTAAGATGCCTATATTTGAAAATTAGGCTGACTTCCCAGTATTTTTTTGCAACATGTTGTGCAGAGATTTTGGCAAAATGAAGGATTTAAATTCAATTGCACTAAGGGGTTGTTCATTGTTTGGTTAAAAAAAAAAAAAAAAAAAAGAAAAGAAAAAAAAAATTTCAGTTCTAAAATTGTAGTTCTAGAAATAGATTTTGCTCCACTTTTACTTCCAGTGTTTTATATTGTCTTGTAATTGAGTACTGAGATACCAATGGAACATTGCTGCCTGAAGTCCAGTATCCTCATGAAAAAGAAGTTCTGATGTCTTGGGGCATATATTGAGGCTTGTCATATTTTAATGCAAAGAACTATAAAATGCACTATCACAGGGTGCTGCAAGTTCACCACCCACTGAAGCAAAGAGTTAAATAAGCTCTCTGTTTTATGGACCCTTAAATTGTAAGTGATGTTCTGAGTTGCACATTGTGAGTACAGCTATGAAACAATATACGCAACAGTTTTCTAATTTTCTACAGAATCTCAGTAGAAATCTGAAAGCTCAGTAACCTCAGTGGAGCAAGCACAACATAAAAGCCCCTGCCAGACAACTGAAGTCAAAGTAGATGCATTAGGATTATTCACCACTTTGGAATATTTACAGGAGTGACCACAAAACTATTGTGAGTCACTTTAAAAAGATCTCCCAACTTTATTATTTTATAAGGAAATAAAGCCTTTTTGGAAATGAAGTCTAAAGATTTTCCTCTTCCTTAAATTATGGAAAATAACTCAAAATAATTCAAAGTCAAAACGCAAGTCATAAAGAAAGGAAAGTCGGATAGTTTCTAATGAAATGTATTTTGTCGCTTCCATTTTATTTATGAACACAGAAGTCCCAGCTCTGTGACAGCCATGTCAAGATTTAGTTAGATTTCAGCTATGCTTAAAGCAAACCTGAGCCAATTTGGGTCTCAACATTTTTAACACAAGCCACCAATTTATTACTGCAAGCTATTGTTTTAAGGTTCTGTTTCAGTCCTGATGAAGTACTTACGTGCTTGAGAAAGGTTATTTCTTTTTTTTCCCCATATCATAAGAGGATAAAATACATTATTCTTCCCACAAACCTTGCCTGCGCTAGAGCTGTGTATTTCACAGTTTCTGTCTTGTCATTCTAACAGGCATTTGTAAGATAAAACCTGTATCTTAGATTTTGTATGTGTTTCTACGTCCTGTGTTCTATACAGTCTTTATCAAGTTCCTGGTGTTTCCATCTCTCATTTACAAAATCATGTAATGCCTTTTTTAAGAGAATGGTGGCTTTAAAATTTATTTTGTTTTAGATGCAGTTTCCCTTTCCAATTGAAAGTCATTCGCATCCCATTCTTGAAACAGCTCTAATGTCAGCATTTACTAGACGTGTTACCATTTCTTCTTTATTATCCCTTTGTGATACATTTGTGAGGATGAACAAAATCTGAAGGGCTCTTGCACCTCTCTGAATTTAATAGAGCCAGTGACCATTGGTCTGTACTGTGGCTTGGCCAGGCACGGCAAGCTACAAGGGATCACATCTGGTCAGTGTCTGAATAGTTGTACTCCCATGGCACAAACATCCAGTTAATGCCATGGTGAGCAAAAGGCAAAGTTCTTCAGCTGCCTTTGACAAAGGACAGCAGTACCCTTTGTGCTGGAGAAGTTGCAAAACCAAGTCCTCCCACTCAGAGCCGTCAACAATCCCATGGCACTTCCCATTAGGCACCCACAGTTTCCATTCCAGGTTATGGGCTCCATCCATATCAGTTCTCTGCAGTTCACTGCAGTAAGATAGGTGTACCTTTCAGATACAATAAAGATGCCATATAAATTATTGCACTGTTGAATGACAACCTGCTTTAGGAATTCTCTCTCTCTTCATCTTCTGAATGTAAAGCAAAGTAACATACCATAAGGAGGAATGATGAAACATGTAAACATTTGACCTAAAGGAAGTGTTAATGTTGCAACAAAATGTCCTCAAACCCCTCAGAGCTTCCTTTTTTTTCATTCAAACGATTAGGCAAGAATAACCTTGAATGACTTCAGTTAATTATAATACAGTTATGATGAATGTGCCCCATTATGAAGACAGAATTAATAAATGAAAATTACTTCTGCCTAAACCCCAGCGTTTCTGTAAAAAAATTATTTATTAGTTTTTCCACAAATACTATTGAAGAGAAGAAAGGCACTCACTTTTTTCTACAACCTTTCATCTGTTTCCTGGTTTTCAGTTTTGTTGTTGAGAGTATCCATATATGTATGTCTATGTAGAAGTCAAAATCCGAACAAACTTCTGCAGACTTCAATGCTTAGTACATTGTGTCCATGTAGCCCATGAAAGCCTTCATAACCAAATTGGCTGAGGAAATCTTATATTCGAGTCTGCCCTCTATCTGCATTCAAAGGATTTTCTATGCAGTTTTGAAGTTTTTTCTAAAAGCCTGGTTAGAATTTTATCAAAATATTTCTGCAGTGTTCAACCTCTTTTCACTCAATAAAGCTATTAATAATGCTACCTCATATTCTAATTTCCTGGTATAAAATGGGTACTTCTGCTACTAAAATCAGAGATGATCAAGTAACCTGGCATGCTGATGTGTCCTCTGTATAGCCTCATCATGAGGCAACTCCAGATTAAAATTCTATATCATAATTAAGAATTAGATTGACACATTTAATTTTTTTGCACACTACCATTCAAGACTTATATTTGTTGATACCTATTTCTCCTAGCCAAACATATTCTGTGTAAGTTTTTTTTCCACTATATGTAGTGTTAATTACAGTGACACTGCTCTGTGTCTTTTCATAACTTCAGTGCATGTTAAAACTACTTGAAACTATAATCTTTTCTACTATTTGTTAAGTTGTAGCTAAAATCTTTTTATTCTAATCATAATCAGAGGTGAGAAGACAATATTTCTTCTTCACCTTCAACTACATATTTGTTAAAATGTGATAGCAACCATAGTTAAACAATTTAAAGTTTCCTTTTCTACCTGTCCCGTATACTAAGTAATTTCTCAGGTGCTTCTGAAAACTAGAACTCCTTTAAAGCCACTACTGCAAAATATTAATGGAGACTCTGATCTAGAAAAAATACACACGTAGTCTGCAAGTAATTTTTCTCAACTCTGTGTAGTGACCTATAACAAATTAAGTCGGATACTTTGGTCTTCAGAAAACTGGGGTTGGGATATATACTCTAAATTAATTAAAATTCCCAGTGGATTTCTTTAAATCTTACACTGATCAATGGAAGTTCAATGTCATACTGTCGACTTGCACTTTATAAATGTGGAGTTTGCATACCATCAGACTTAGGGAGTGAGACCTCGTAGCAAGTTTAGTGCAAGAGGTTTAAATAACACAATGGAAAAAGCATGTAGTTGTTCAGTCTACCCATCACTTGAGTTTCAGACTCATAGTGAACTGCAAATGAAATCTAGAAACACCTATGCAAATACCAGTTATCTACCCCAAGAAATACATGGCAATGTAGTCATAGATTTCTGTGAAAAGTAAACTAAACATTCCCTAACATGTTAAAGCCAGCATAGAATTAGACAAAATAATTTTGGTAATTATAGGTCCACTGCATTGTAGCCCATGCCCCTCCATGTGCAATTTCACATACCTCTAATTTTCCAGCTTGCTTTTTCATGTCCTTTTTCTACATTCACTACAGTAGGTCATAACAGAGAGGAAAAAGGTAAAAACTGTTATGAAAAGCAACATTCCAAAAACAGAATTGGTTTTTAGTAATTTTGAACATCTTTCTTACATGGAAAATAATTCACTACTTGTTGCATTTGGTGTAGCATAATGTCAGATTGACTGCATTGAAAAATAAAACAATATATAGAATAAAGCACCGGAGAAATATCTTCTCCTTAAATGAAAACTGTAGCTTGCATCTCCCTCTGTGATTCATACATGCTTCTCCCTCCTCAAAGACCATTTCTTTTTCTCATTCTACCTCACTGTCCACAGAAACTCAGACTAGGAGAGAAAGGACATCTTGCAGACTAGGAGATTTTGAGGTGAGTTCCCAATGCTTAAAGGATTACCACATGTGTGACAAGTCTCTTTGTTTCCTTAAAACTTGCCTCCTGAAATAATCTGTAAGGTTTTTCCCCTTTAACAATACACAATTTTTCCCCACTAGTCTGACTACAGTTGTAGGTAGAATACTTTCAACAAATATGGTCACTCCCTCTCTGAAGTCTTTGCAGGCGAATATTAAAATTACCTCTAGTGAAAAAGATCCACTTCTATTTCAGCATTCCTTAAATGTGGCAGTGGGAGA
Organism: Margarornis squamiger; assembly: GCA_035222235.1. Taxonomy (NCBI): domain Eukaryota; kingdom Metazoa; phylum Chordata; class Aves; order Passeriformes; family Furnariidae; genus Margarornis; species Margarornis squamiger. The sequence goes on along the minus strand of JAWWTY010000106.1, from coordinate 54,792,903 downwards.
AAATGGGGAAATAGAGCAGAAAAGCAGGCTAGAAGAGAAGAAGCAGAGAACAGTGTAATTGGGTAAGGTGCCATGGGAAAATAAGAGAAGGGCAACATGTGGTAAAGGAAGTGAAGGATAATGAAGGATGTAGGGAACAAGTAAGAAACAGAAAACTGGGAAGCAAGGAAGAAGAGAGATGAACACTGGGATGCAAGAGGGTGAGCAGAGGAGGAAAAGTGCCAGCTTGATGTGTAGATTTTTTAAATGATGATTTGGGGTTTTTAGACAGCCAGAGTGATTCTTGACTTCTAAGTCAGTTTAAGACTAAAGTTAACATTACTAGGAGAGTTGACTCAGAAAGTCCAAGTAGCATTAAAGAGCAAGACCTACACTTCCTTTTAGACCCAAAGCTAATATTAAAGAAAATTGGGAAGTACAAAAAATTTAGACCAAAGATGCAGTGAAATCAATATTAAGACTAAGAAAGCTCTGTACAAAACACGTTATAAGCTGAAAAATCAATTTTGGAACTTTCAAACGCACTGTAATGAAATATTGCAGACAAATGGAAGCATACTCCCAACCATGAAAGTGTGAAATACCTCCTTTATATATAAAAAGAGATACTGTATTGCAATAACAGAGAAATTCTTACTTTATCAACTAACATTAGGAAGACAATAAAACACCTCTATACCATATCAACTAATATTACAGAGACTGGTAAATATGTGCTTAGAGAGTATTTGGTGAAATATCTACTGGAGAAGGAGAAACAAAATTGCACAAACTGGGAAAAAAACATATACTTGTTTAACTAACACTAGGAAAATTGTGAAATACAGTAATACAGATATGGAAACACAATGAACTGAACTACATGCAAAACCTAATCCTGCTTTCTGAAAGAATAGAGTTCAAGAGAATGGAGTTATTATGGATCCACTCACTGGTAAGCAAAAGAAGAATTTCTCTCATTTAGTATATATTACTTTGTCTCTGAGAAACAATAAAATTAGTTTTGAAAGCTAAAAATACCTGCTAAACATACAATAGAGTTCACTTTTGAAATATTAAATTTTAATGGCCTCTCCATGAATTTTCTTGACAGCTAGACTGTGAAAAGTCTGTGGAGCAGCTGAACTTACTCCAAATAGCAATTGTTTTTCTTAAGCAAAAGTTACTGTTGTAGACCAAATACAGACATTATGAGGCTGTTTTGGGCAATCTTTCCAATGAATTAAAGTGTCACATTTTGCGTCAGTGCAAATGGAAGTGACAATAAATAGTTCTCTTGTCCTAGTTAGGAAAGAATGCATTCAAGAGGGACTATTCTGTATGCTGGATCTGAACTCTGGATGTTTTATCAGGATAAAAACCCACAGTGAAAGAAATGATAATTTGGAGTCTGTACTGTCAACTCTTGTAATTTTGAGAGCTTTGTGCTATGTGGTGATTTTCCTAGATCTCCTCTCCTGAATTGAAGGTATTATGTGAAAATCTGTTTCTTTTGTCCTTTTTTAAAAATGCCATGTCCTTATGATGATACAAAATTCTTTAAACACAAATCTTAATACATTAAAAAAAAATAAAACCCCCCAAAGCAGAGACAAACATTAAAAAAAATAAAAATAGCCAAATGTACTTTTTTTAAGATGATGTTATGAATTTGTGGGAACAAATTCTTAATAATCTTGACTGTCTATTTTTTGCATCATGCTTTCCTTCCCTCAGATTGTTTTAAAAATTCTTACTTAGAGAACTTCTTAAGATAAATAACCAGACTAACATTATAGGAAGTACTTGTGTGGAAGGGAAGTTGTACTTGTTTGTGTAACATATTATTTCATATTAAATACAGGTTTTTCTACTTGCAGTCACTGACAAAACTGTGCATGTTGCTGCCTATGTGTAAATATCTTCTAATTATATCTATCTTCTAATTATACACTTTGCGTGTTGTGTTACATGGTCCAATCATGGGAAAAATTATAAAACAAGAAGTGGCATAAAGTTCTTGCTCGCAACACAATGTCTAGTTAGACGTGGATGTGGCCAAATCTATCTAACTTTCAAGAAAGATGAACTTCAGATTTAGATGTGCTTTCCATCTCCTTACCCCTGAATTGTCATGGAGAAATTTTGTGTCACAGTTCAGTTCTCCAGCCAGACAAGGCTAGCTGGGACTGCAAGGGCAGCAATGTTCATTTGAATACATATTAGGTTTAACACAATCTGCACAATTCAACTGTGTTTGAAAAGACTCTTTAATTTATTTTTTTCCCCTATTCATGAAACCTCTATAGAGCAGAAAGAAGCAGCAGCAATCTGGACAAAGGGGAAAAGATTTTCCACGGGGAGAAGTGATATCAGTATCTTAAGAGATAAAATAGTTTTTTTTCAGGAGCTAACAGAAGAAATTAAAAACTGAAGTTTTGTGATGAAAACGAAGCTGCAAGGAACAGTGCAGACAATGTTTAACTTAAAATGCTCCTAATCTAGAATTGCTTTGCCTGAGCTTCCCAATATTGATGCTGACAACAGAACTCAGCTGTCTTAAGAGCACTCTCATACATATTTCTTCCTCTAAGGGCATCCTCACAAAAGGGACTAAAGCAGCTTTCAGAAAGAAATATTTCCTTTCTAGCACAGGCAGCATCAGGTTGTTTATCACCTGAAGCATTTCCTCATAGGCATGCTAACATGCAGGTTTCCCAGAGAGTATATCTTATGGCAGAGCTCAAGAGCAAAGAGCTGCTTGTTAACCAAATGCTGAAAAATAGAAACATGATGAAGACTAACAGGAAGCAGGAAATTTCCTGCCCAATCTCTTTGCAGGAGAGGGAAAGAAGCTGGAAAGGAAGACAGTGGGTTCATGTGGGTGTGGGAGCTCCACACTGCTATTCCTCCTTAATGCAGATGAATGCCTAATTCCCCATTGCTCAGCCGTCTTGCTGGAGTTGCTCCCTTTCAAGCAGCTCAGCAGCCAGTGTGTCATCACAGGCTGAAACCACTCGATAATGCAATGTTGGAGAAGTCAGGAGCATGGAAGAACAAGGCTCAGTTCCCTGCTTCACAGTATTTTAATTGGCACAAAATAGAACAGCTCCCCTGAAGTAGAAAGAGCCCCCTCCAGAGAAAAGTCAAGATACATCAAGGACATTTGGAAGGTCAAGATCTGAGTCTTCAGCCTGAACCAGGCCAGGTGTATTTGATGAGCTCCCTTGTCACAGCAGTGTAGACCAGCTTTGTAATTTTTGTTATTTCTACCATGCGCTTGCAAAACCTTTTTCCAAAAGGTAGGATGAAAGGAAAAGTCTCCACTGAAATTTTTAGGTTTGACTAATCATTTTGCTATGATGAAAAGCCATTTTGTCACAAAATTCCTGGCTAGCTCCAGTGGTGATACTGTTGTCTAGTATATCTAGATGTCAGGCAGTCCTCCTAATTAAGCTATTTTTATACAAGATTCTGGATATAGTTTGTGAATCCCAAAGCTTGTGACCCTAGTTCCATATCAACATAGGGAAATTCTCACAGATGGAAATTATAATGCTGTACTCCGTAACTCAAAATTGTTATATAAAGCATCTACTCTTCCATATTGGGACATATTGCCATAGCAGTTCCCTTAAAACATGAGACAAAAAGGAGAGGTCTTTGTATGAACAGAGAGGCATTTGATCAAGGCTTTACACACATTGCTGGACCTAGAAGTATTTCCTAACATAGCAGTTAGACATATTCATGTAAAACTTTAGAAAAGGAAAAGGTAAAATGAACATTAAAGAAGTCTGATGTTTATTTGAAGCGCAGACAGCAGACATAAAACTGTGTCAAAACCATCGTGTCAGCACTGCCTGGGGAGTTAGGCTGTTCCCTGACTTCAATTCCATTTCTGCTCCATTAACAACACTTGAGTGGTAAAGTGGAAGAAGTGTTTTGAGTGAAACTACTCTTATGCTCCAACTCTGGTGCACATCATAGGAGCAAGTGTTGGTTTGCCATAATACCACCTTCTCTGGATTTCTGCCTTGCCTCAGGTTTGTTCCTGCTTCCAAAGTGGGTACCAACCAAAATTGTATAGTATTATTACAATTTTTGACAATATCCTTACTGTCATTCCCTTCCCAGCTCATTTCTAGGATCTCCTTCAGCCACTGTATATGTCACCCATTTGCTTGTGTTTTAAAGTGCAAGGTTTATGGCACCATCACTATTTTTTTGCCTCTATTATTTCTTTCTTTTTAAATTATGGCATGTACCTCAAATTGATAAATAAAGCTCAGGAGAGAAGAAAAACACTTAAATAGAACTCTGTACAGACATGTCTATACTGGTTTTGTTCATCACTATGTCTTGCTGAGTTCTGTTTAACAGTTTAACTGTCCGGTCATGCCAGTACAAGGAATACAATCAACAGCATGGTGGAAGCAGGTGCATCACAGCAACAAGCCCCTTTACATGTTATGCCTGAAGATTCTTCATGAATTGATCAAAATCAAGATAAATCAGTTGACTAGTACTCATTAATTTCTCTTTTTTACAATCTCTTTCAAATCCTGCTCTACTGGACAAAATAATACAACCTAAAGCTAATAATCCAAGATTATTAGTCTTGTCATGCAGAAAATCATTCCTTGAAAATACTTACTTATCATGTATCTTCCACTGAACCTCTTCACTTCCTCAGAGAGCAATCGAGTCAGAGGAAAGTGATGAGAGCAACTTGTTAAAAAGGGAACAGCACAACACTCGGCCTCCAATAGTGTGTGCTGATCTTGACATTCAGAGAGAAGGGCTAAATTACACACAGTCTCAGCAGACTCACAATCTCAACACATATTTTCAAGTGACTATATATAATGATTTGTTGAAAATGTTCAGAAGAAGATATTGATGTATGATGCCTAATTTCTAATTAAATGAAAGTGTTTGAAATTTATAGTTTGAAAACTTGAACTTTTAAACAAAAAATATTCCAGTCTGGGAAACTGAAGTTAAGAACCCAGGAGACCTTCCAGTGTTCAGCATCTCAGAGTGTCCCTTTACTAAGAGAGAAACTGAGAATACTAGTAAGGACAGAGGACACTAATCAAGCTCTCTTGTTAACAGTTTCTGTCACTGTTTTTTCTTCTTGTCACAATAAAATTAATTTACAAATATGTAAATGCAATTTCAGCTCCATAGCCGAAAAAAGCATATATTTACTGAAATGTATCTGTGAGTAAAAGTGGTCCTAGCCTGTGTTTGGATATACAGAATATACTAAATTATGTCTATATAAGTTGTTTGGTTTTGTTTGGATTTTTTTGCCAGACTAGCAGACATTTATTATGAGAACAGCAGGTATCATTCCATGGTGCATCAAAAGCTATATTGCATTTTTAAGGATCTCCATTACTATCTGTTCTTATTATAAGGAGAAACCTATTTTCTCAACACTTGCTATTGCTGTGCAGTTCCTGAAAATGTTATAAGTACACAACAAATATCTGAAAAATTTAGAAATTGAAGAAGTAGTTAAATTTGGAGCTGAAATTTATAACTCCTTAAAGCTGAAGGAAAATTTTCCCAGAAGTCCAGAATCATCTATAAAGTTGGCAGCATAGCTTGGTTCTAGGTCACTGTCTGGATGCTACATTTTCTCACATAGAGGCTTCTCTGGATATGGGTCTGTATATACAGATACTAACATCATCAAAATTTTCTTTTTTGGTTCCATACCAATTTCACTTCTGTAAGCCTTTTAAAAGGAAATTAAATTGACGCCTTACATTCAATACATTGATGCATCAGGTTGCAATTTCTACTTTCATATTTTGTCTCTACAATCAACCTTATTTTGAAAGAAAATAAGAAGAGATTAATACAAACAGGTGTTATTTGAAGATTCTATAGTTTTCTTGAAAATGCACAGTTATCACAATTTCAACTACTCTTCCATAAATTTTACCTAATTTTCTCCTGCCAGCCAATTTTAACTCATTTTTTTGTATTGCTTTTCTCAGAAGAACAAAGCGAAACCTGAAATCAGAAAACTTGGCTGCTTTCAGATGCCACTATAATAACGAAATTCATAGTATATGTGCTTTTAGAGAAACATCAGAGGCCATAAAATTTAAGAAGCAGCCTGGGTCCCTTTTTAACTTGCACTGAATTGATGTGCCTAATCAGTGACATTGTAGTGGTGGTACCAGGAGAATTTTGGCTGCTTTGACTGAAGGATTTTTTTTTTTATTTTTTTTTTTTTAGAATTGGTGCTCACTCCTCAGTGAATCCCACGGGGAGGAGTGGGATGCAGATTCACATAGACTACATATATATACATATATTTGTACATGTACTTGCAAATGTAAAATCTCAAAGTTTTTCAATACCACAAGTAAAGTTTGCTTCACAGATTTCCCTAAAGTATGGTCTGATGTAAATCCCAGCTGGTACAGAATATAAGCCAGTCAAATTCCTTCTGTAACACAGTTGACGCTGCTTATTGCTATACAAGAGACATTACTCCTCCTACATCATCTTCCTCCCTGCAGCACTGTGCTTCTGTAGACTTAGCGATGCTGGAGCATTTCAGCTGTAAGTCTCTAATTTTTTTATGCAGATTCCTTCATTCTGTGCTGTGTAACTTCTGCAGCACAGCTCTCTAAGCTAGACTTTGTGAGCTTGCCTCCCATAGCTGATGCCACTTAGCCTGCCGCAAATTGATGTGGATGGCTCTCTTGCTTTGGAGACTGAACACTTTCACCTTCACACTACACTCAGCTTTCACTGGCCTGGGGCTTAGGAACCTGAGATACATTCTTAACTAGGAAATTCCACTTTGCATTTCAACATGCTATAGCCATACTACTGGACTGAAATTTCAAGTGTACTAGAAAATTCCACCTTGTCACTCTTCAGAAGGGCAATGGTTCCAAGAATTAGCACATTTCCCTCATCCCCACTTCATATTAACACTTGAAAACTAAGTACAGGTTCCTGTTCAACTGATGAGAGTCAAACAAGTCAAGTACAGCAGCAGCTTGTGCATGTTTTCTGTTATTAATTATACGCATAGTAATACTGTATTTATGTGATCATTTTCACACACCCCTTTGTCACTGATGAATGCTTATCAATGGTAACATCATGACAAAAATGACAAAAGCCAGGAAGTTCAATGGTAGGAGTGGAACTTTGCGTTCGTCTTGTGTTACTGCAAAGAAAAACACAGGCTGTGTCCTAGGTCATGTTTTCAGCTGCTTGGATTTTGTCAGTTGATGTTACAATCTTCTAAGCTGTGTTTTTATCTGTGGATTCTTTTGATTTTTCTCTTAATGACAATCAAATTTCTGGTGAAAAGATGACACCATTCAATGCTTTGAGAGATGCTAAGACATGATGGTTAGACACCTTATATGTCTGCTAGCTACCCTGGGGTGCTTTATGACCTCTTAGCAAAAATGTATGTTTATCATTAACCTGGGGTCAGTTATTGACCCCCTTAACCTGCAAGTGTTGCTTTGTACACAGTTGACATCAATGCAACATAAATTACTGAAGCCTCTCCCCAACGGATTTGTAAATGGCATCATTCCTTTCAATATCTAGATGCCAGTTATCAGGGGGAAATTCATGTGAGAATTAAAAAACATAAGGTTAATTGAAATTAGCCCTCAAATGAAAAAGGAATCTTAAAGGAATTTTGAAGTTCCATTAAGTATGAAAATAATATTTATTCCCGTGTGGGAGGCAGAAATTAATCTCAGATAAAGAGTTGTGACTGTATTTCTGTTTTTTATTTATCTTCCCATCTTGGTTTTCCTTCAACACCCTTACCACATCCTGGGAATTGTTTCTGTTCTGCTTTCCAGTATATTTCTTTTTTTTCACCCTCCTTTGTGGTGGATTCCTTGCACTGCTCCATGAAGAAGACTTTTGGTCTGACAACCGTGTCCAACAGACTTTATGGGCTCGATGCTTCTAGTTGCTCAGCTTTTTGCTGGACAAAAACTTGCTTTGCTGCCAATGCATGCATATAAATGTAGACTTGCCTTTCTAAAGCAAACAACAAAATGTATGGGTTATGTTTGAAAAACTTTTATGGAAAAAGTTTACATATTGTAACATCAAGATCCATGACAGTTTACAGGCAGTGCTACAAGATGCCCAAGATTATAGATCTCTGTGGAGAAAATTCACCTATGGGAGAGCAGGAATTGGTATTCAGCAGAGTCCTGCCACAAGCTTTGCTTCTGAAATAAAGATCTGAATTCCTCATGCAGCTTCATGTTCAAGAGCAGCCACAGACAACACATTTCTCTTTTTACTGCTCGCTCCTAGAGGGTGGTTCCCAAATTCATTCCTGCAAACCACAATAATACGTGCTCTCACCATCAGGGTGGTGGCAAACCACAAGCCTGCTTTTCCTCTTTTCTGCTGTTAAATTGCTATTAAGTGACAGAGAAATAAAATAAAACATGTTCTTCCTTAACAGTAAGTTTCCGTATAACCAGCCACTGTAAATCCCATTCAGCAAAGAAAGAAGATGATCCATGAAATCATCTTTCTTTTAACATGCAAACTAAGCAATTGAAATATTTGAAAACACCTGTTTGAGGAATAACAGTAACAACAGTTCACTGTAAGCAATGTGGTTTTCACAAGGCCTTGGGTACCAGGGTGACATGCACCTCATGCCCTTTTGGGAGAAAAAGTTATCTGCTGTAATGCTACAAACCTCAGTTCTACATAGTTGCATGAAACTCACTTACATAGCCATGTGATATTTTAAAAGAAACTAAAGATTGTATTCTATATTCTTCCTTTTGTATTTACTAACTGTAGTTTATGATTAACAGATATGGAAAGACAAACTAGGTGGGAAAAGATGTGTTTACAAACAAGGTGCATATTTTCTCGGGTGGGAAAGAGCACTAAACAACACTATCATGAACAATGATTTGGGCCACTTCAACATTATTGGGTCTGGCTGAGATGGAGTTCATTTCCCCATAGCAGCGCTCACAGTGCTGTGCTTTACAGTGGTAGCTAGAATGGTGTTGGTAGCACACCAGTGCTTTAGCTACTGCTGAGCACAGCATCAGGACTGCAACATTCCTTCCCCAATCAAGGACAAGATTTTGGGAGGGGACACAAGTAGGCCAGCTGACCCAAATTAATCAAAGGGATATTCCATACCATATAATGTCAGCTCAGATATAAAAGCTAAGGAAAGGAGCAGGAAGGGCCAGGGGGAGGCGTTCATTGTTTCTGATGGCTACCTGCTAAGAAACCATTACGCATGCTAAAGCCGTGCTTCTCAAGAAAGTGGCAAGCCATCACTGCTGATGGGAAATAGAGAGTAAACCTTGTTAATTTTCACTTCACTTCTGTGTGCGCAAGCTTTTGCTTTGCTTTGCCTTAATAAACTGCCTTATCTCAACCCATGAGTTGTCTTCGATCTTATTCTCTCTCCCCTTTACAGCTGAGAAGAAAAGTGATAGAGTGGCTGGGTGGACACCTGGCATCCAGCCAAGGTCAACCCACCACAGATGGTACAAACACCAACAATGCATTAATGCCTTCTTGACATAACCTTTGGGCATTATCCTAGGGAAACCTGTCCCTGGGATTTCCGATAGGAAGAGAACGATGAATAAAGGTCAAACAAAATTGCACTGAGACACCTTAAAACTATTTTTAAGCATGTTAAGGTTGTTAAAGTATTTTTAGACTGTTTACTGGAGGTGGCTTAATGGAGATTTTCACTCTTGTATAGAGCTATCTTCCCTTTTCATTCTAGCATTGCTTTTTTTCTCCTCCTCTGCTCCATAGTGTACTGTCAGTTCTCTGTTCATCTTTTTATGTCATCCTCTCTATCTTTCACTATATATACCTCCTGATTTGCTTCCTGCTCAGTAACCTACCTCTTTATTTCCACCCTTTTTTCCATTTATCTTTCTGATGGCTGACATGATAGAATTTGACAAGACTGACATAAACCACAGTGGGATTCATCTTAATATTATAAAAAAATTCCAAGTGAAAAATACATTCTCAGAATATTTTAATCACAATATTTTAAACAATGTTTTACTCTAAAGGCATAACATTTAAGGCTATAAGAGTTCATATAATTAATCTTGAATTACATTAAAAATTATTACCATAAACAGGTAAGAAATGGCAACTATCACAATCGTGAGTAATTGGTTCATGTTACAAGCAATCATTTCCTTCAACACAAAGATACAGGACAGTAAACTCCATTTCTCAGATGGGCGTGCTTCACTGCTGTGCTGTAATTTTTTATCCTTCAGCCACAGTATACTAGCTCTGGTCTTAGAGCAATTGAAATCTTTCAGCCAACCCACCTTCACCCATATGCCAAGGGGCAGAAGGGTCTTAACAACATTTGTTCAGCTGACTTACTATCTTTTGATCTCAAACCCAAATTTTCTGATGGCCTAAATCAAAAGCTTTGGAAATACTCAGAATTCAGCAGTACTTCTGAATGGATGGATGGACTAATCTATCAAGAAGAGTGGTATTTATGACATTGCAAGGTAGGTGATATTAATTTATTTTGCTTATAGTTCTGGAGTTTGGGATTATGAAGCCTTCAAAGGTGATCACTCATGTATGTTTTCTTACGATAGGTGAGAGTCAGGGAACATGAAATTTCTGAGACCATTTTGGTAATGCCAATATGGACTTGTCAAGCTGCCAAGGCAATGTAGTTTGGAGGAAAAAAACATTGAACAGAAGAAATTCTGTTCAAGAAAAACACTTGAATTAGATACAGAAAGTGTGTTTATTTTAATTTTTGTGCACTAGTTGAATTTGTGAAAATCAGTATTCATTGTAATCAACAAAACCGTTAATGGGAACGAATGATGTAATGTAACTCTTCAGCTGATAGGGTATCAGATTGCTATATCCCTTTGTCTCAGGACCAGATTTGTTATAAAGCAAAATTAGAAACTTAAGAAATCACTTATTAGAAACTTAAGAAATCACTTATTAGGAGCGGGCTTGATGGGTGCAGAACTATGAATCAGCTGTTTAAAAAGCTGATTCAGTGCCTACTTGAGGCAACAGTTTCAAAAATAGCATTCACCTGGTAATAGAGCAATACCCCATCCCACAGTTCAGCAAAGCACATACTATCTGAAATTCAAATACATCATTAGTCTCTATCAAATTGCATTGAATCTATTGGTACTGAAGTTCACAGCCACCCATTTTGATTCACAGCCACCCATTTTGAGAAATAAAGCTTTACATTGTGCCAAACTTCTGTAACAATTGTTACTGCAAAGCCATTACATCTTCTACTCATCTTACATAAATAAGATAGATATGCCTAAATGTGATGGATATTTTATGGTAGATATTAATATTTCTGTAAGGAATATAATGATTAAATCAAAGAAAAACAATTGTCAAAGCTCCCTAAACACATTTGTCTATGACAGAGAATAAGAAGAATGTAGACTTTGTTTCTTTCCTATTAGAAGCAGTCATTTTGTAATCTTTTTTATCAATGCTTTCCAGATTTTATAATTCTTTTTATTAGACAATCATCTGATTTCTTACAAATCAATGTGTTCTGATAACCACAAGAATCATGTTTGCAATACTGAAGAAGTTAAAAAAAAAAAAAAAAAAAAGATGTTTTAAAACTTGAGCATTATCTCTAGTTTCTGAGCAACTTCCATATAGGCACAACAGACATAACACTGGAAAAGAAAATTACAGACAAGAAATGAAACAGGATTTAAAAATGTTTCCAACTCCTGTGCATTATCCCTTACATCTATAAATATAACTATTAAGTTAAAATAATTTTATGACAATAGCCCTTTTCATCATTATTCTTCACACAAACTCCTCACCCAGTACTCAATTCTCAAAATCCTATCTTTAATCTGCTGGATTTAAGTGTTAAAAGAGCTTTCAAACAATGGAGAGCTGTTGTAATCCTTCAACAGAGTGGAGGGGGTTAAGTAGCAGCACTTTAGTCATGCCTGAGTTCTGTGATTTTTGAGCTTAAGTAAAACCTTTTAACATTATTTGACTACACCAGGTTGACTTTTTTTTTTTCCCCAGTGAAATTGCTAACCAACTTGCTGAATCTCAAATTGCTCCCATTTTCACAGGAACCATGCCAGGGTATTACAGAAAAAAAATGGCTAATTTGGTTCTGGAGGGGACCATAAGCTGTTCAAAAGAAGATTACATGTATTTTTTTAAAATACTTTGTTTGGATGTATATATGCGTGATTTAGTGTTGGTATTCTGTAATTTAACTGCATGATTTTATGCCTGCTGAACTTTAGGATGCTCATGAAAATTAGGTGCTTGTTTCTCTTGTTCCTCTGACGAATGAAATTTCAGCAAGTATTGTCTTAGCTCCTTTTTGCCTGCCTTGTGCTTTCATGTTTACCACTTTCAATTATGGCTTACTATCTTATTTTTTCCTGTTTATTTCTCCTATTTGCATGCATCTTTACATCCTTTCTTGCAACACACTCTCTCTTAATCTTTGCATTACTTTGCCTATTTCTCTTCCCCTGCCTATTTTCTGTGTGATATCTGTTAGAACACCCTTAACCTTTATCCTTTTGTATCAGCATCTCCACAAACCGCTGCAAAGCACATTCAAAAATTGCAAAGGAAAGCATAATTCCTAGGGAACAGTGGGCAGATATTTATGAGTCAAGGAAGGACTGGAAAACAAAATCTTCACTGTGGGCCTGGTTCACCTCTGAAAAGTACTTGCTTCGGATATTTCTTTTTTACATCCCTGTGCATGTTCAAGGGAAAGCAGAGTCAGCCCCTGGGTTGCCTCAGCTTTAAAGACAACCAAGATCAAGTAACACCTCTTACAGCACAAACACAATAGCAACCTGACAGAATTACACTGCACCACATCTGTGTTTAACTTGGAAACTGCATTTATCTATAGAAATTTTAGGGCATACAAGACATGAAACAGGAAACAGTGAAATCAGAGACAATAACCAGTAATCTTGTGCTTCCTGCCTAGCATTACAATGTTGAAAATATTGTGGTTACAGACAGCAAAACATGATTTTAGCAGCAAGGTAGCAAATAGCCCCTCTCTCTAAACATCTTCTTAACTTAGCTTTCTGATCCTGACAAGCAAATAGAGGGTATGCTCTATTTGATCTCTAAAATGAAAAGGAGGAAAAAATACCTTTCCCAAGCAACTGGAGAATTCCTTTAGTTGTGGTGAGTACCTAGTTATTTCACATATAAGCAGACTTTTTCCTTGATATAATTATGTATTTAAGATACATAATTAACCAGTTTCTAAATTGATGTCTCAAGTGAAGATCACTCACTGAATTCATATCCTTGTTTTGATATACAGTTTAAATGGGGATCTGATATGTCTTCCGCTAACTCAAAATACACACATTCCTTCTCAAGCATTTTATTTTTAAAATCAAGGTCTGTAAAGTCAATGCCCTGAGTAGCTAAAGACTGTTTAAAATAACCCCTACACTGGTCTACATAAGCTTTAGTACATCAACTTACCTGCCACATGGAATGAATTCTTCAGGCTAGAACAGGAAAACCCAGAGTTATTGACAAGTAAGAAAACATACAAACCTATAACCGTTGATAAGTAAGAAAACAAACAGACAAGAAAAGAAACAAACACAGCCATAATTAAACTGTGTATAGAATCTGTTTACTAATTCTTATTCCGTATTGTCACTATGGTGGGTTAACCCTGGCTGAATGCTGCCCTATAACTCCCCTCTGCAATCAGACAGGGGACAGAAAATGTTGTGAAAGGGTTGTGAGTTGAGATAAGGATCGGGAGAGATCACACACTGATTACCATCATGGGCTACTGAACCTGGGCATATGATGTGAATTTATTACCAGCAAAATCAGAGCCCAATAATAAGAAGTAAAATAAGTACTAAAATTCCTCCCTTCCCCCTCCCACCTCTACCTCCTCTCCACCAGTGCCACAAGGAGGCAGGGAATGGGGGTTATTGTCAGTTCATCACGCATCATCACAGTTCATTGCATGTCATTGTTCCTGCCACTGCTCAGGGAGAGAAGTCTTTCCCCTGCTCCAGCATGGGATTCCTCCCATGAGGCAGAGCTCTCCACAAACTTCCCCAACCTGAGTCCATCCCAAGGACAACAGTTCCACACAAACTCCAACAGAAGTCACTCTTCCATGGGGTGCAGGCCTTCAGCCACACCCTGCTTCAGCATGGGTCCTCCACAAGGTCACAAGTTCTACCAAGAAACCTGGTCTAGAATGGGCTCCCCTCTCCATAGGTCTGCAGGTCCCTGCCAGGACCCTCTTCCAGCACAGACTGCCCAGAGGTTCACAGCCTCCTTTCCAGCATGGGTCTCCTCCATGGGCTGCAGGTGTATCACTGCACTTTCACCTCCACTGGCTGCAGTGGCACAGCCTGCTTCACCATGGTCTTCACTGAAGACTGCAGGGGAGTCTCAGCTCTGGTGGCTGAAGCACCTCCTCTTTCTCCACTGTCCTTGGTGTCTGCTTAGTTGTTCCTCTTACATATTCTCACTCTGTTCTTCTCTGGCTGCAATTACATCTGCCCAATAGCTTTTTTCTCCCTCTAAAATGTATTATCACAGAGCCATTACTACAGTTTATGATTCGCTCGACCTTGGCCAGCAGTGGGTCCATCCTGGAGTCACTGCGCATTGGTTTTGCCAGACATGGGAGAAGCTTCTAACAGTCTCTCACAGAAGCCATGCCTGTAGCCCTCCCAATACCAAAACCTGGCCATGCAAACCCAATACACTCCACCCCTAAATATACAAACTGGGATTGCTGTGGCCACGATGCAGAGTAATAACCATTATAAGATCATGGTGCACTACCAGAGCTCGCTCTTTCTAATGAAAAGGATGAATTCAGCTATTGTGGTTGCATCATGTTTTTTGTAGATGGAATATTTTTCAGTAATTGAAGTTCGATCGTCACTGCAGTCCAGGAGAAATTCATGGCATTGTAATCAAAGTAAGATTTTGCCCCATGATAAAGCCTGGCTTTTTCGTTCTTCACAGTGATTAGGACAATTTCAAAGCTGAGGCCCTGGGCAACTGACAAATCAGCCCAACAACAAAATTCCTATGGTAACTGCAGTAGTTCCTTTGGATCAGAACCTCCAGTGATATGTGGTCAACAGACAGTAACTTAATGCTATCAGTCAAATTTATAGCAAAGATTAATAGGAAAAATACAGGTGTCACTTATCAACCACTGATCATGACAAAACTCTGTTGGGTTTGCAAGTAGTAGTAAACTACATCTTGAACCACCCAAAAATTCAGGCATTATGCCTGCTTATACATTACTAACACAAAACAGAGACACTGTAAGATATGAAGTAGGGCTATAGCTGTGGTAGAGCCAAAACCAGAGATTGTATCTTCTGAATCTTCATGATGTAATTTGTCCTTCCAGTCACTCTTCCAACTTGTTGAAAGAAAGAAACATAGTGCTTGAATCAAACTCTCAACAAGACAACCATTCTTTTCTACTGAAACACGTAAGAGATTTGCTAAAATCAAGAACATCGGCTAACATTGCAAAGCAAGGATTTTTCTGTGTAAGAACTCTATATCTACCTGTTATCCTTAGTTGATGAACAAGGAACTCAACTCAAAGAGAGAAGGGAGGCAGAAGGGGCTGGGAAGAGTGTGGGTGATGAATGCTGGGAAGGGGTAGCAGTTACTGGAGGGACAAACAACCCATCAAGGGCACATCAGCATGACAAATATGACACTCTGCCCCCCACACCTCTCCAGCTGCCATCTTTATTGTATAATAATTGCTTGTGTCTTGGCAACAAAATGTACATGGAGATAGTGGTGATCTTATTCTAAGAAAAAAGTCTTTTTCATCTTACTCAGAATTTCTTAAAATGATGTTACTATTTAGAACTAATTAAAAATTGGTTTGAACTAATGAAGAAAATAAAAAGACCAGATCCTTATTTACCAAAACACCAGCAGTTTAGCACTCTACATTCCAGTTTTCTTCAGAAAGAAGTTTCACTTCAAAATCATGGTTTTCACAAGCTATTCTTTTTAAACATTTCCTTTCATGTTTCTTTACGTACCCACTCATCCCCTTTGTCATTGCTATATTGATATATATTGTAACATATGCATATTTCAAAGTACCTAGGCATCTCTCAACTGTATCAGAAAACGACACTTCTCATCTATACAGATAAATATATCAAATGCCAGCAATGAGATCACTTAACAGAACAGTATCTGAAAAGTTAAGAACATAGATTAAAACAAAATTGCACACAAAATACAATAACAAAAGATCTCTCCAAGTAGGTTTGTTGTTGGTAACACAAGTAATGTTATAAAAGCATAAAGGCTTGTTAGTAACCCTCTATATCACTGCCTGGCAGGATATGAAGATGCTCAGTGTGCCACTAAATTAACTCATTGCTGTTTTCACAGAGGTGGTTCAGCTCATTGCAGATTGCGTTCCCATCCAGATCCCACATAACCTGTGAACTAAGGCACCATTGTCCAGGATGGCTAAAAATCAAGACATTAATACCCCACCTGCGTGCAAAATAGACACATTGTGGCATTAACAAGACTAAGACCTAAATTTAAGTAGTCACTTGAGAAGTACCGTACACAGCAGTGCCAGTAGACTCTTTGATCTCTGGTGGCTGAGAAGATGGTAACCCTTTCTTTACTTCTCCACTGTCCCAGTAGGCATGCTCATCTATGTTCCTCTGACACTCTTCCTTTTCTCTACAGTGGTGTGTGCTGTGGATAAGAAAGTCAGAATGCATTTAAAATTAGGTCAATATGGAATCACTTATACACTATGTATATAAAGTAGACTCCTTCCTCAGCAATAATACAGGTGAAGGTATGTGAGTAGCCTAACTTTTGTTTCCTCAACACTCTCAGGGTTCTGAGAAAAACTCTATCCCAGGTCTCTTTCCTCTCTCAGAAACACAGAAATTTTCTCAGTGAAGATCATTTACAAAGCAAAGTTAGCCCCATGGAAACACAGAGTTGACTGTGAACAAAAAGATGCTGTGGACCACAGCAGCAGAAATCTAAGACTAGTTCAGGTTCACAAGCATGAGTGTCAGCCAGCCTCAATGTCTTTCCTGGAGCTCCAGCACTGATATCAAACAACAGAACAGAGGAAATTTTGTACAAGTGTACTTTCTTGGTTGCTGGTTACTACACTAAAGCTTCTCTGACAGAGCATGTAGCAGACCAGGAGCAACCCTAAAACTCAGCTCTGTGATAGACTTCAATCATGATAGTGTGTTCACGCTGAACTGTTAAATTATTTTAGAATTTAAAAAGGGAAGGAACTTTTAGTCATTTATTGGGGTGAAAACAGTAACTCATTTGACCATTTTTCACTCACTGACCATTCTTTTATGCTGACTTTTTTTTTTTAAATTACAGGATGCATATATATGATTTTTTAGAATCTTTCTTTTTGCTGTTGTGTGAGTAGTTCAATATTTTACACCCTTACTAATGATTACCATTCATGTAACTCATTAAATGGCAGGCTTAAGGTATTTAAAGGTCTTTTCCAACCTAAATGGTTCTATGAATTCCAGTTTTCTTTGTGCAAGTATCTTACTTTTCATTGTTGAGTTTTAATGTATGCAGAATGGATTTGTTCAAAGAGACCAGAAGATCTTTATCCTTTGACAGCATAACAAATCCTTTATTCTCAAATTACTCAGCAGGTCTATTTTTTTCTAATACCTCCACCCGGTGCTCCATAACATGCTGGATAGATAACAGGAGCATCTTCATTTTTAACAAGATTTCTTTGTCCTGTTTTAGTGTGCTCAATAGCAAATAGCTTGGTGTGTTCCTAAACTTTTTGGTGAACTTCAAAGTGAAAAAGCTCAGACATACCTTATGTAGTACTGAATACTGTAGGTCTGATTGGCATTTGTTACAGAACTTTGTTGGCGACTGATCTCATGACCTTTCAGGGGTCTAAGAATCACTGTGAAGTATCACTGGTGTGATAACTCCATGCATAACTTATTAACAGAAAGTGAGAAAATCATCAATGCTTCTGTGAACTAAACTGAGTTTTTCACAGCTCAAACAATCCATAAAGCTTTCTCTTCAATGTTTTAAGAACTTTTCACCTCTTCAGTAAAATAAAGGCTCAAAATGGAAGAAATTGAATTCCCTCTCTTTCTGTCTTCGTATTTTTACACCTACGTGCTCTGCCAAAGCATTTTTGCACTAAGTGATATAGTGTTGAACTCTCTAACGCTTCCTGCCCACCTCATACCTCTGCCTACGCTTCCATCTTGTTTTCTCTTCACAGCCAACATAGTAGATCAAACAAACAATCCTTTTATCTGGAATTGTCTGAAAAAATACCATTTTTTCATTGGGCATCACTGTGGTATTTTCTTTCTGTGACCATGTGTGTATGTGTGTACCATATATGTGTGTATAACTCTTGTATATGCATGTGCGCATGTCTCTCATTGCAAATGCTCCAGCATTTTCTTTGCACAGTTCGGTGAGTCAGAAATAAGTTAGGATTGACTTCCTTCTGATTTAGCAAGTCAACCACCATTTCTGTATATCTCAACTGTTTGTCTCTTTCTCACAGCACATCTAACTAAGGCAAGAACAGCTAGAGAGAAAGCAGATGAAAATGGAATGGATGAACCCTGCTACTTGAAGGCCAGATATCCCTCAATGCACAAGAGTCTACTCAAAAACTCACAAGGTTCTTTATAAGCTTATTTATAACCTTTGTAACAGGACATCTGATAATTTGTTTCTCCACCAAAACAGAGTGAGATCTGAAGTTCTCCTCAGTTTGTTCTCAAGCGATCTTAGTCAGTCTGTGAGGATCCCCATTGCCATCCAGGGAAGGAATCCACTTGGACTGAACTTTCTCAGCACTAAAATCTCTGGGTCTGAAGTGAGGATGGGGTCAGAGCCAGAAAGAGAGAGCACAAGCAGCATCTTTTCTTCTGCCATGAATTGGGAAAAAAATGGAGGGGAAATTCTGAAAATCGGAAGAAGCAAACAAAGGTTGCCACAGCCCTACCTTCAGATGGTAGCTGGAAATAAGTCAACACAGAGAGATTTAGTCTTGTGCATAACTCCTCCTGCTTCACAAGGCATCTTTGTAACTAGTTGAAAGATAATTGCCAGGATTTGCTAATCTTAAAACAACTATCACATCCTGTTTTCAGCTTTGACCTCTCTAATCTCCTTCTCTCTCTCCCCATCTATTTGCTCTATGTTGTTGAGATTTAACTAAATCTTTGGGTTACTTGAGACAGGCAATGCAGGCTGCAGAAAATGACAAACGACACAGTAGTGATGCTCATGTATTGACCAGGATGTTTGGGCAGCACCAGGCAACAAAAGTTCAGCTCAGTTTCAGCAACATTAAATGGCTGTTATTAACTTCACATTGAACAGCAGAGGCTAATGGCAAGGGAGAGGAACACTTTCCTAAAAACAAAAGTGAAATAATGAAAGGCATGGTTGCAAAATATTGGCAAGCTATACAATCAGACCAAAGCTTAACTTAGAATCATAGAATACCCTCATTTGGAAGGGAGCCTCAAAAATCAAGTCCAGCTCTTGACCCTACACAGGACAACCTGAAGAACCATACCATGTACCCAATAGCATTTTCCAAAGGTTTCTTGAACTCTGGCAGGCTTGGTGTCATGACCAGTTCTCTGGGGAGCCTGTTCCAGTGCCCAACCACTGTCTGGGTGAAGAACCTTTCCTATTGTTTAATCTAAAACTCTCCTCACATAGCCTCAGGCCATTCCCTCAGATCCTGTCACTGGTCACCAGAGAAAAGAGATTAGTGCCTGTCCCTCTACTTCCCCTCATGAGGAAACTGTAGATAGCAATGAGATGTCCCTTCAGACTCTTCTTCTCCAGGCTGAACAGGACAAGTGACATCAGCAGGCCATACAACTTCCCCTCCAGAACTTCACCATCTCAGACACTCTCTTCTGGACACACTCTAGTAGTTTTATATCCTTATGTTGTGGTGCCCCAAACTGCATATAATATTCAAGGTGAGGCTGCCCCAGTGCAGAGCAGAGCAGGACAATCCTCTCCCTCACTGGCTGGTGATGCTTTGCCTGATGCCCCCAGGACACAGTTGGCCCTCCTGGCTGCCAGGGCACTGCTGACTCATATTCAACTTGCCATTGACCCCCAGGTCCCTTTCTGCAGTGTTGATCTCCAGCCTCTCATTCCCCAGTGTGTATATACATCCAGGGCTGATCCGTCCCAGGTGCAGAATCTGGCACTTGTAAATTTTCACTGTAAATTTCATACAGTTGGTAATTTCCCAGCTTTCAAATTTGACAAGATCTCTGTGCAGGGCCTCTTGTCCTGGGATTTTTTTTCCTTAACATTTTTACACCATTTATTTAAGCAGTAATTCTCTATTTAGCATCAAACATAGAATTGTTAGCATATGAACTTATCTTGGTCTATTTCAGTATCTGACAGACAAGTTCTGTTATAACAAAAGCTGTTCGGTGCTTTGCAGTCTCAAAGAAAATGCAAAAACCCCTTCCACATCTGAGCTGCAAAGGACAACCCATCTGCCTTGCTGTATGAACACTAATTGCTATCTAACACTTTTCCCTTATTGACTTGTGGGGTGACTCTGAACTCTTCCTCAGCTCCTGACAGAACTCATTTATGAAAATGCACTACTGGTATGGATGTTTTAATTGTCTTGTTATGCCAGGAAACTTCTTTCTAAGTAATTAATTTTTAGGATGTTTCTTCCCCACCCATTTCCAATCCTTCAGGCTTCATGGGAATCTGGACTTGTCCTGGTCAATATTTAGTCACCCTGTTCCTCAGTCAGGAATTGTGAGTCTAGAAGCCGTTGAGTAAAAATGTAACAGAGAAATAATTTCCTAAATTCTAAGACACAGGAGAGGTCAAGAGCCCCAGCCACTGGCAGACTCAAGGGTGGTGCCCTGGGGAGCTGTGTGAAAGGTCCTAGTTCTCACCTACAGCATCATAGACTGCAGAGCCCACCCAGTCTCCAAATGTATCATCTTCTGGCCTGCTGTGGGACTGTGGTCCCCTTTCAATACCAGCAGGACTCAGAGCATCTAAAAGGAACACTGGTATCTTGTGGCACACAGCAGTTATGATGTACCTCTTTATTGCATTCTAAGAGAAGTTTCCCTATAAAGAAATATTGATTGAAGAAAAAAAACCTTGTAAGGATCAATGGTTTATGTTCCAGCTGTGTTTTATGTTACAATAACAGCTCTTTGGAGAGTTGGTGCTGAGTGAGTGCAAAGTAATACCAGTAATTCCCCTCCTGTTGGATCATCCTGTACCAAATTCTTCTCCATTCTCACCATTGACTCATGGGCAGAAAATAGCTACCGTGTTCTCAGGGGATAGTGGGAAAAAAAGAGGGGAAACATAGGGAGTGGAATATGAAAAGGAAATCTGCTCCAAAGAACAAATGTTCCAGGAGAAGTGCCAGGGTATGCTGAGGGAAGAAGTGCCAGACTGCCCCCAGGCACTCAAATCCAAAGTTCAGTAGCTGGTAGTTAAAACACTACCGACCTAATTCACCACTGTATGGCAGAAGTTGCAGAGGGGTACATGCCTGGATAGGTGTGGTGACCCAAAACTGCATTGCTCTGAGCCTGACATGCTTACAAAACAGAGCAGTCCCACGATACCTTTGCCAGTGCTTTTACAATAGCAGCGACTTCCTCAGTTGTAAGTATGTGAGTACAGAGCTAGTAATGAGTTGTTTACAAAGGGATTTAATTTGTATGTCTCCATTATTAAATATTATCTATATAAAAGCCACATGATCTTTCCTACCCAGGGAGCAATAGGATTTCTTTCCCTTCAGAAAGAAACAGTTTTCCTTCAAAATCTTAGTTTCCTTTTCCAAGCACCTCTCCCAGCCTCTACCACTGCTTAGATGCTTGTCCTTCCCTGAAGTGTCCTTCTCCATGCCACTTCCTCTTCTTCTTCCCCTGCCCCAGCAGTGCTTTTTGTCCTCACCCACCTCGAGCTGCTGTCTGTTATCTGCTGAAAACAGCCCCAGTGTGAGCCTTCCCCATGTTCTCACCTTCTGTGCAGCACACCATATCCCACCACTACACTCAACAGCTTTTCCTGTGAGCTTACTGCATTCCCAATGTGTGGCCAAAGAAGAGTCTGGAGTACTACTCTTTCAAGGAGCAGCTGAGGGAGCTGGGGTTGTTTAGCCTGTAGAAAAGGAGACTTGGGAGAGACCTTATCACTCTCTACAACTACTTGAAAGGAGGTTGTAGCTAGGTGGGGATCAGACCTCCTCTTCCAAGTAACAAATGATCAGACAAGAGGAAATGGCCTCAAGCTGTGCCAGGAGAGGCTTAGATTTGATATTAAGAAAAT
Organism: Margarornis squamiger; assembly: GCA_035222235.1. Lineage (NCBI taxonomy): Eukaryota > Metazoa > Chordata > Aves > Passeriformes > Furnariidae > Margarornis > Margarornis squamiger. The sequence goes on along the minus strand of JAWWTY010000106.1, from coordinate 54,770,442 downwards.
ATTTTTCACTGAAAGGGTTGTCAAGCATAGGAAAAGGCTGCCCAGGGAAGTGGTGGAGTCCCCATCCCTGAAGGCATTTAAAAGATGTGTAGGTGTGGCCATTAAGGACATGATTTAGTGGTGGACTTGGCAGTGCTGGGTTAATGGTCAGACTCAATGATCTTAGAGATCTTTTCTGACCCAAACGATCCTATCATTCTATGATCACACCAAGCCAATCTGTTATCATCTCTTATGTACATGCAGCTTTGCCACATCATTTGAGCCAAAAGACACTACACAGTGGCCAGGCACAGAATGGTTAAAGAAAACCTCAGTATGCCTGATGAAGCTAATCCGAGCCCCCTAAAGGATTCTTCAGTCTTAAAGGAGTGACCCTTCAGATCACGAGTGATGGAAGGACTTTGGTCTACTGTATTCATTCTTTAGAGATGATTATGACTTCGACACTCAATGTGTTCACAAAACCCACAATTTAAACACATTTTTAAAAAGTGTCAAGGATTTATAGACTACTGCTTGAGAGAACTTCAAAACAGGGAAAAGGCAGGACTATTTTTAATGTAAAGCCATTGCTACCTAGCAAGAAAACACTTTTGTATTCATATAAAGTATTTATTAGGTGTGAGGTTTTATAAATTGTTTAGTTCTGCAGCCTTTAAAAAAAAAAAAAAAAAAGGAAAAAAAGAAACCAGGCTACTCTGAATGCATTATCAAGTATCCTGTGGAATATTTCACATAAAAGGAAACAGAGGATGTATAAATGTAAACAGGCTAATTGTATGCAGATATAAATTATGCATGTTGGTCTTATGAAAAAGCATCCCTGATTTGCAGGGGTCTTACTCAGCAGCTTTGTGTCTTGTCTAAGGGGATATTTAGTATGGCTGTGATGTGCAGAATTTAAAACAAAACTTTGAATTCTGCAGAAGAAAAATACGGTCCAACTGTGATAAGACTGCACTGTTGGGAGCAGGAGGGTTTATTTTATTTTATTTATTTTATTTTATTTTATTTTTATTTTATTTTATTTTATTTCATTTAATTTTACTTTATTTTTATTTTATTGTATTTCATTTTACTTTATTTCATTTTATATTTTATTTCATATTTTATTTTATATTTTATTTTGTTAGCTGTTCTGCTCATTAGCCCTGTTAACATGTGTGTATGCCCGCCCACAGATCCAGTGCCAAGTAAAAGACTGTGTTAAGACTTAACGTTTGCAAAGGGATTAGGGTTATTTTGAAGTTTCTTAACAGGGATATGTAAAATATTCTCAAAGTCACAAACCTTTTCATGGTTGAAGCATTTCTGATTAGTCCCAGACACAAGCAGCCTGGGCTGCAGAGGTGCAGAGCAGCTGCAGTTCCCACCATCTACCCTGGGGACAGTGTGGGGCCAGCACCTGTGAGGAGCCAGGCTAAACAGGACCACTTCTAGAAATAGTTGAAATGGGTCCCTGCCCAGACAAAATTATGTCACTCACTGTCTTTTCCCCCCAGTCCTGCAGAATCCCTCTCTTACAAATAACAGCAACAGCATATTTGAACTCAGGTTGCAAAATTCATGCTGAGGGATCCTTCAAAGTGGGAGTAGGATTATGTATCCTTCGGATACCTCCTGTGGGTATGACTCACGCCCATGTTTCCTGTCTTTCTGGCATGGATTAGTGAAATAGTGCTGAAAGTGGAGGCACAGACAAGGAGGTTAATGGAAACAAGTCTGTGGAAACACAAAGTTAACACAGCTGAGGTGGAACCAAAACTCAAGGAGCTTACTGCAGTCAAGTCGAGGTGACTGGTAATCTTCATCCTAAATTTCTGAAGGAACCAATGCACGTATTCAAAAGGCTATGACTTTTAATTAATCTATCAAGTTGGAGATGATACTGAATGATTAGGAAACAGTAAGTGTGGAGGGCAAAAAAACACTGATTCAGGCTATGACAGCCCCATCCATTTGCTCAGTTCTGCTTGGGATATGTCTATTAAAAAACAGATAAAAGGGTACTTCAGTGTTAAATGACAGTACAAAAGCATCAAGACAAGGTATAAACAAAGGGAAAGGAATTCTTTCGATTGGAAAAAATGTCACAAAACAAAATGCAGTCTTCATTACCACTTCTGGCAAAATAGATGCATAGTGAATAGTTCAGTAACAAAGCCTCGACAGCTTCTGACAGTGTGTGGTGGTACACAGCTCCATTAAGAGGAGCTGCTGTACCTAGATTCTCTAACCATGCAGACACACAACATTGCTGTTTCAGAAAGCTGGGGGGAAAAAAAAAGAGCTATTTCTGACTTGTTGTCTGTTGCTTCTTCTGCTACATTGTGCGATGGGGCAAGAGGCACAGCTTGCATATTCACCTGCCATGATAAATTACATCAATTTCATTCCCTCAAGACGGAGCTACTGGTGCAGAGAGCCACTAAACACTACCAGTTGCTTTATGACACTACAGACATCAGACAGTAAAAGGCACACTGTGCATGTGAAACATAACCCTGTATCCTGGGACAGGCTGGACACAAATGTGAGAAGGGAAGTGGGATATGTCATTCATATACTGTAAATATGTCCTCATCATGCTGCATCCTTTACTAAGAACCTGTACTCTATTAGAATAAGTCTTAAGACAGCCAGTGCCATCTCTGACCCTGTCAGCTTTTCTGTCTCCAGCAATGGCCAGTACCAGCTGCTCTAAAAGAGAACGAAAAAAAAAAAAAAAAAAGACAAAAAAAAAAAAAAGAAAAGAGAAAAAAAAAGCCAACAGCCAGCAGCTATTCAATAACAGGCCCTTAGGGAAAGTTTCTTCCCAAGCCTCATTAAATGTTGGCTTCATTCTTAAATTCCTTCTAAACTTCTCAGATTCTATTCTGGCCTCTTCGTCTGGTGTCTGCACTGTGGACTGGGCTTTCCAGCGAAGATTTTCCTTGGCTGGTCCCCGCAACATCTGAGCCTGAACTCACAGCTGGTTCCAGCAGTGAGCAGAGGCTGTGCACCTCTCCTGCACCAAGTGACTGGTGGGGACAGTCACCACAATGCAGATCATGGTGACTTTACTTCAATGCAAGCAAAAGAGGATTTCCCTTACCTGATTCCCCCTGCCTGCCATCAGCATTTTTCCCTTTTTCTTTGGGATGAGATTTCTTCCTGGAGTTTTGGGGAGGGAAAAAAGGGGCATTTTCAAAGCCCTTCTTCGCCTCTATCTAAAGTACACTGTTGTCTAGCAAAAGAGAATGAGTGCATGTCACCAAATTTCAGTTGACTATGCATTTCACACTGGGGTGCACCTCAGCATTCAGAAGACAGAAACAGCACTCAAGTATTGGGAGAACCATAAATTGTTAGCAAATTAAGGCCCTAAGGGTTGTTTAAATATTGCAGTAATCATCTTGTCAGGCAAAGTCCCACATTCTGCTAAGATTAATCTGACATTCATCAGGAATGGCACAATAGAAGATTATTTAATTTGGATCACATTTGACTGGAAAACTGGCAGGAGGACAGAAATGACCCAAATTGGAAACAATCTGCAGAGAGTGAGCCAGAGAAGAAAAGCAAGCAGAGAGCAACAAAGTGTGTATGTGTTTACTGGACAGAGATACATTAATTACAATGTATGCATACATACATTAACTTAAATGTCTACATACAAATGTACAAGAGACTGTGGAAATTGCAAGAGCATTCCGTATTGGTCTAACTTCATTTTGGTATCAACTCCTTGGGATTCTGCTTTAGACTTCAATGAGAGTAGAGTGGGACTACAGACAATAGCTTTTGAAACACCTCTCCAGCATCCCTTCTGCCTATTCTTTTCATTCCTCTATCATCTTATTGAAAGGGTAAATTTTATATATCTCCTGGAGTAAAAACTGGACATTAGGTGAATTACTTTCAGGATAGAAGTGCTGTCTTGATAGAACATATTTAATCACTGAACATTTTAGTGGTGCAAGAAATGTATCTCCTCTTTGTAAAAGTCTTTTTTAAAAGTGACTACATCAGTGGACAAGGGAAGGGCTACAGATGGCATTTATCTGGACTTCTGTAAAGCCTTTGACACAATCCCCCTAACAACATCCTTCTTTCTAAAGTGGAGATAGAGAAATTCAGTGGGTGGACTGCTAGATGGATAAGGATTAGATGGATAAGAGGGTAGTGGTCAATGGTTTAGAGTGCCAATGGACACCAATGACAAGACATATCCCTCAGCTGTCCACAGTGGGACCAGTGTTATTTGGCATTTTCATTAATGACACACACAAAGCAAGTGCATCCTACACCAAGCTGAGTCATGCGACTGACTGACACACCTGAAGGGTGGGGTGTCATCCAGAGGGACCTGGACAAGTGGGTGAAGTGGGCCCATGGGAATCTCATGAGGTTTAACAAGACCAAGTGTGTGGTGCTGCACCTGGATGGGGGCAACCTCTGGTATCGGTACCGGCTGGGGGATGAACAGAACAAGAGCAGCCCTGCTGAGAAGGACTTAGCTATGCTGGTGGTTGAGAGGTTGGACATGAGTTGGCAATGTACACTTACAGCCCAGAAAGCCAAACATGTCCTGGGATGCAACAAAAGCAGCATGACCAGCAGGTCCCCTCTACTCCACTCTTGTAAGATCGCATCTAAAATACTCCATCCAACTCTGGGGTCCCCAACATAAAAAGGACATGGACCGGTTGGAGGGAGTCCAGAGTAGGGCCACCAAGATGATTAGAGGGATGGAACAATTCTCCTACAAAGAAAGGCTAAGAGAATTGGGATTCACCCTGGAAAATAGAAGGTTTCAGGGTGATCTTACTCCAGTCTTGCAGTACCTTAAGGGAGCCTACAAGAAAGATGGACAGAAGCACTTTACAAGAGCATGTAGTGAGAGAACAAGGGGGAATACCTTCAAACTGAGGTTTAGATTAGATGTTAGAAAGAAATTCTTTACTGTGAGTGCGGTGAGGCACTGGAACAGGTTGCCCAGAGAAGCTATGGATGCCCCATCCCTGGGAATGTTCAAGGCCAGGTTGGGTTGGTCTTTGAGCAAACTGGTCTAGTGAAAGGTGTCCCTGTCCACATCAGGGGAGTTGTAGGTAGGTGGTCTTTAAAGTCCCTTCCAAGGCAAGCCATTCTATGATTCTGTGATATGATACTATGATTCTTTTGGCAACTTACAAATCCTCACTCCAACTTTCATAACAATTACAGAGTTTTTACATATTGCAGTAGTCTTCTTATATGTTCAAAACAATGAAAAATCTGGTAACAGCTGCATATACATTATTCGCCTTTAACCTTGGGAAAATAAAAAATAAAAACACATTCCCCTGGATCATTGCCATTTTTTAACTCAGTAAGTTACTTAGCTTATTAAACTTGTCAAAACTGCAAATACAAATAAAATGTTGGTTTATCTTACTGATTATTCAACCATTGCACAGTGGTGTGGGTAAGTGCGTGACTGAAACATTCATCACTGTTCACAAGACGTCTGTACACTACTTTCCCTTCTCACTTTACCATTACCATGGAACACAATGTCACATGTCCGTCCCATCCCCCTGCCTTATTCCCTGCAACTCATGAAAAAAGAGTGCTTTAGAGAGGATAAGTTTTAAATAAAATGTTAAATATTAATTCTGCCACAGTCAAATGGGCATATTTACAAAAGGTTTCCAATTCCATAACAGTTATCTGCTGTATTTGTAAGCTAGCAAACAGCAAAGATAATTTAGGGCTTTGAATACCAGCACTGAGTATAATCAATGTGAATCAGATGCATATTACCAAATTGAAGACATTTTATATATGCATTATGTCAGATCATGAATCAGTTTTGTGTAAACTAAAATCTTGAAATACAAAACCATTTGCAAATTCAACCACAGCCACACCAGTATATAATTATGTTACATATCAAACAGCTATACAATGCAGCAAACTATCATACTGAGAGACCTTTGCTGCTTTCAGGACATCTACAGAGCCAGGTTTATATGGCACATTACTGCCAATTCATCTATACCCTTCTGAGTAAATCTGTTGGCAGAGAGGGGCAGATTACCACTAATGGCTCTATTATGGAAAGAAGCTGCAACCATTAACTATTTTACATATGGACAAAAGAGAATTTAATTGATGGCCCATCGCCCAGCAGGCAGAGAGAAATGATGATTTTCACCTTAATGCCAGGCATTAAAAATTCACAGAGCTGTAGAAGAAAGAGATGTTCATTCAGTCTCACTCTGCTTATGGGTCATTTTAAGCATAACTTGAGATGAGAAAAGCAGCACAAGGGGAGCTGTTCTGCTCTGAGAAAGCTTGAGTCGTCTGGGAAAAAAATTCACACATTGCAGTTTTACTGCAATGTTATATTGTTAAAAAGCCAATACCATGGCTCTTTTATTTTTCTTTGCTACAATTTTATTGACCAAAGTAGTGTCCAAACATTCAGAAAAAAAAATACGTTTTTGTGGGTGTTTATATTAGCAAATGAAGGAAAGAAGGAGGACTTTGGGAGACATAGTACCTCACAGTAATAATACAATTTATTTTCACCTATTTAAATACAAATGTGTATTTATGTGTTTATACATAGTATTTCCTTCATTTAACATATACTATAGGCTTGCCTGTACTTGTATTCCTTCAACTTTTATTTGTACACAAATGCAGAAGCCATTGCACTGTAGTGGTGGATCTAGTATCTGCATTTTTCTGGTAGGGCCAGTATTACCTTCTCAAGTGAGAAGCTTTTTATTATTCTTCTCCTTCTGGAAGACCCCTACAGATTTTGCTGTCTCCAGGATGTCTGCATTTCTCACTTCATCACCTATAAAATGCTGAAGCATGAAGCTACGGGGGACTCACAGAATGAGAGGCACTTACTCTGGGGTAAGTCAGAGATTTTGATGCAGGGGCATCTCTCCTACTTCCTACCTTCCTGTAAATGTAAAGAGTGCTGGGTTTGCAGTAATTTCTAAGGTGATCTAAGATAAGCTCCTCCCTTCAGTCTGAAGTCACAGGTTATTAAAAAATTTTGAGATGGTTTTGTTAGTCACTAAAGAGCATGATGCCATAGCATACTGTCTGCTCTTCAGGGATGAAACTATCCAAATGGAAAACAGAGCTGCTGAGCTGGAGGAAGGAACAAAGAAACAAGTCATGTGGACAATGGCAGGAACTTTTTACGTGCCCAACTGATGTAAGAGGATAAAGTTAATTTGTCGTGTTTGCAATTTGTATTTTATATGTGCAGTCAGGGAATAGTAAGAATATATGAGCCTTGTCTCTTTTATGTTCAGATAGCTAGAGTCAGGCTGAAAATCTCCAGCCAAGGTTGTTCTGCATACAAAACCCAGCTTGTCAGGCTAGAACAAAGAGCAGACAGCTTTTTGAACTGGAGACAGTAGAATAGAAATAAGATCTAAAGCAATGCTGGAACACACTACTTACTGTTGTAAAATTGGACAAGGTAAATAAAGAAGGGAAAGTGTCTGTATGCAATGCTAGACACAATATCGAATGGATTTTTTGCAACAAGCACAGCTTACCTACGATAAGACCTGGAGGAAACAGTGGGGTGATGTAATTTCAGAAGGTATTGCTCATGGACATTGGAGTGAACTAAGGGGAAATGGTGAGGTGGAGAAAAGCAGACTAACAACAGGCTATTCCAATTTGGTTTTATTTTCCAACATTTTGCCATTGTAGCACATTCTGGAAGCAGAAGGTGCTTTCCTTAGTCTGGACTTCACTGCTTTAATCCATAGCACTGGAAGGCAGAAAATACGCAACAGTGATGGTCAAACAACTTTGTTCCACGCTCTTTCAAGAATTCAGAATATCCTCTAGCACTATGTAGGCTGTAGTGGTAAGCCAGCATGAGTCTGTGGCAAAAGCAGTGTCTAGAGCCTTCACTATGCAACACAAAGGGGGATGAATGCCCTCCACACTCCACTCCTAACAAGTGTTAGCATACAGATGCTCTGGGACAGTTTTATATGATGGTTGTGCAGGGTATGTTGCTATGAATATCTGATGGCAGCAACCAGAGTTTTCTTGGTTCCTTTTAGTCATTCTAGTCCTTTGCCAGTAAGAAATTTAGGTTTAGGTTTAGATCAATGTGAAGATCTCAACTCCCAACTAAGAAAAACTGTTCTTTTCCCTTTTAGGTAGCCAGCTACTGCTAACACAAATCACCTGCAGTAGAGATTGAGGTGGTTGATGATGGAATTATTACCTTTGTGGAGCTGGTCTCCCTGCCAAAGTCCACACACCTGCAAAATGTGGATAGATATTTGCGTAACAGGATCAAACACCTATCAATCATTTGGACTTTCTGGTAAGGATAACATTGAATCCAGCAAGAATTAGATATAGATGGAAGCGGGGAGTGTGTTCCTTTCTAAAGAAGGTGCAAATGAGAAGTGAATCTGTGTATTCATTTTAAAAACACTGGCATCTCTAGAGACTTTTGACATCTCAGCATCGGAAACAGGAAGGCTGGAGAGAACAGCCAGCAGTAACAAGGAGCAATAACCATGTGGTCTTCTCCTTCCACTCTTCCTTTTTTCCCTTAAATGAGACATCTGATCAAAGGCTTTTGCAGAAATGTTAATGAAGCCTTATTTTTTTATTTCCATGGAATCCAGCACCCAGGGGAGGAATACATGGGAAAGAAGAGTAAATCTGCTCTTGCAAGATGATATAAGAACAGGAGTTTGCTGTGAGAACAGTGCTGGGAAAGCGCCTGCCACAAGTCAATATACCCTGATCTTTTTCAACTGTTCAGGTTTTGAATTTCAAGACAGGTCTTTTGCATGTGTTCTCAAGGCAGAAATCCTTTAGGAGCTAGTAGAGCTTACTAGGAGCCACCCCTAAAATAATTGGAAAGAACAGGAAACTGAAAGAGTTTTAAAGCCACTCTGATTGAAGGAAGAATATTCTCAGAGAAAAATGTTATATTCCTACTGTAAACAAGACAAACGCATTTTCACTTATATGATTTTACTTCTTTGCCTTTGGCCTTGGATGCTGCCACCATGAAAACTGGATGTCATCCATGTTCTTAATAAAAAAGCTAAAGGCCAATGATTTCCCTTATTACACTCAAGGCTGTGGTCCTCCAAATGTATAAAAATTACTCCTAATTTTCTACATGTTTTAGCAAAGGCCCATGAGAATCTGGCTTGAAGTGGATAAGGTACACAAATAAGAGGTACTAAAATCAGAATTTCTGCATCCGTGGAGAAAAGGGAACCTTTTTAGGATATGTAAAATGACTAACATATTCTGTGTTCATGTTCATTTGTCTTTTTAATAATAAGGGCAGAGAAGTGGAATTAACTATTTCTGGCTTGTTATCAAGGTTATGCAGGTTAAACTGAAAAATGATAATGTATTCCTATAGGCAGTTAATGGGCAGTTTGTGCAACCATTGCTTGACATGAAATTGTACTGTTTCTCTCTCTCCAATACTTTGGCTTGACTTTTAGTAATACCAGCTGATTACATATATCTAGGTAGAGCAGTTCAGTTACTTATTCCTCTGATTTAGTTCTTTATTCCCTCATACAAAAGATACATTCTTATGATATTTTGTTCAAAATCAAATGAATTTTTCACCCTTTCTTTTTGGTATTGCAAGAGCTGCAAAGAAAAACACTTAAAAAGATACCAGCGTGAAGTCTGTTTAAGACAATATTGGTTTTAGATTAAAATTTCATAAGTGTGTCCAGCACTGATTTATACAACATTGCATAATATGGTTTCAAACTGTCTATTACAGGTTTCTCTAAAGTATATAGAGATAGCTAGTGATTAAAGGCTTTTTGCTCAAGTCCCCTGTTGGTTTAGAAAACGGTGAAAAAAAGGATTCTCAAGAAACATTACACGATTAGTCTGAGAATGCAATGCAATTCCTGAAGCAAAATTCATACCTAGATTTTGTAAGACACAGCTCATGCAAAAATATTCTTATACCTGTTGTATGAGTTGTATTAAAGCCTCTCAACAAAGTCAACTTGGTTGACTCAACAAGGTCAGCCAATATCAAGTTGTGGAGTTGAGATGAAACCTTCACACCTACCGCTTATTTCATGTGTTCCCAACACAGAAATTCTTTCCTGTCTTCTGTGATGTGATGTGATGGAGACAGCAAGTCAGAGCCAGCTGCCTCATAGTGGACCAATAAGGCACAATTCTTCTTTGTAAATTATGCAAAATCTCATTTCTGATCCATTTCTTGGATCTGTGACACTGAAGAAAATTATGCCAGTTCTATGTTTTTGTTCCATGAATGAATACAACTTAGGGTTTTCTGGAAAACAAAAGCATGCTGATTTTCGATGAGCCCTGTGCAAGAAAACCTGAGTGCAGAAGGGGGAGCAGACATTAAATGATGACCTTTACAAATTCAGTGACCTGACAAAAAGGCACCAGAGATGAAGGAAAATTCAAACTGCCACCATTGTTTCTAAGTGTTCCCGCTTAAGTATGCTATCTGCACAAGAATATATTGTTCCCACAGCCACAGAATCTCCAGTCACTGCAGGCCTCCTTTCCAACGACATGGCTGAACTCCTGACAGGGCACATTTGTCCCCTGCATTCTGACAGCTGACATCACCAGCTCTCAAATCCCTTCTATCAGAACCCCAAATTTGCCTGGATCTCAAAAAGTAAAAGCCTTTGTCTACAATGTTGCCTTATGCAAACCCCTTAACTCTAGGGAAATTAAAAAGCATGACAATTTGTCAGGTCTATTGAATTAATTTGTTAAAAATAAACATGGTTAAAAATGGAAGAAGTTGTTACTTCCAACAAGGCAAGAGGAAGTTCCTGATTGCAGCTTGACAGTTCACGAGAAAAGTGTGCAGGCAAGGGAATGCAATCCTAGACCACTCAGCATCAGTCCCTTGGTCACACTGTCTCCTAGGACTTGCTGTGTACTATTTCTTGCCTCAATACCTCCAGAGCTGGGATTTTTGTGGGGTTTAAATTTAAAAGAAGGTTTTCATTGCTCTTTTGAAAATCTGCACATTTCTCTAATGATCAATGTGCTTCACTGTGTTGTACCTTAAATCAGCTGCTTTGGAACTGTGTGAATATGAAACCCCTAAAGCCTCCCTCATATTGCTCCCTTTCATACAAAGAGGAGGCCAATTTCTCTATTCATATCTAGTTCTCATCTCAAAAATTCAAAAAGCTGAAGTTTTCAATTCACACTATATTTTTTTTCTCAGTAAAGCTGTGGTTTTGTTTTGGGTTTTTTTGTTTTGTTTTATTTTGTTGGTTTTTGGGGGGGTTTTTTTGGGGAATGGTGTTTACCTCAGTGTGAAGAATATTCATCAGAGTTTAATGGTATTTTCTGTAAATCACACACAACATGTTAAAACCTATTGTTAGGTTGAGGTTTAGTCACACCTAAAGAGACTGAATGCCACATCTGCCTGTTTGCATTTTAAAGTGAAAAGATATGTGAAAAGCTATAATATTCTTTAAACATAGGTTATACAAAAATCGAGACTGAGCAATTTTAACAAAATAGGCATTTGTCCTACATCTGTAAGATAAAAGGGTACAAAACAAAATGAGGAGAAGTTAGAGATAAGGGGGTCTTTATATCCTCTCATAATATCTAAAGAACCCCTGACAATGTAGACAGATTGTTTGCAACTCAAATGCTGATTAAAGAAACTACAGTACATACATTTACAGAAATGAAGTATCAGTATTAACAGGGCTAGTAGGAAGCACATTAGCTGCATACCAAAAAAAGCTGGGTTTTGGAACTTCACCACATCATTCTGATGCTACAGTTATCAGGATTAACTCTCATTACGATTACATTTGTGGTCCATAGCCAAAGAAAAAAGAAAAGTGAAATAATTCAGTTCAGCAAAGGCTTCCAGTCTTTCTAAGTCTTACTTGGGTAAAAGACCAAGGTTGGAAAATGAAATCTGCACTGCACTAATCAGTGTAAAGGTTCCAGCTACAGTTTCAAATATCATGTACTGCAAAATAATGTAGTACACCCCTCCACTTCATTCTTAAATCTGAGTAAGTGTAAAACATCACCCCATATATTTGCCTACAAAAGTCAGTTCTGTCTGTTCTTCCATGTTTTTTGTTTTCCTATGAAATCAAGGGCAGTTGAGCACACAGGGCCAGGGAAGTTGCCTTAGTGATTTTGTGGTTCATCTTTTCCTTATAGATGAAAAAATACCAACATTTCCTTGCATGGTGTCTTTTTAAACTGTCAGAAGATTCTTGATTAATCCTTGTTCAGTGAAAAAATCTTCATGCTCTGGTCCTCATGTCTGTGGAAGCCAGCTTTCTGCTGCAGCGCCTCTTTTATTAACCCTGATCTCACCATGCAAACAATACAAGTTTTCGCACTTCTGGAACTCTCAAATTATATTCTATATTTGCATACTGTGAGAAAGCTTTCATGCATGATTGAGCCTGTTTACATTTTCCCCATCCAATTGGAACAGCTCAGATTTTATGGGTGCCTCTGACTCAGCTGAAAAAGATAGCTTGTCTCTGCCCAATTATGGCTTTCAGAGTAGCCAGAAGTACCACGAAAAAGAAAGGGCGCTCCAAAGGGCAGAGTCCTACTTAAAAGTTTGAGATAAATTTCTTTCAGAGGTACCTTACAAATGAAAGCAGAATCAGTCTATGTCTGTACTTGCTTCTTTATTACAAATCTCATAAAGATTCCTGAATATTTCAATTCACGTGTTTTGTTTTGGGCCTTTATTTTTTATTTCTAGAATTTAAAGGTGCAATTCACAGTTCTTGCAGTATTTTGGCTGGGTTTGTTTTTCTAGGAAAACCTAAAACCAGAAGACTCTATCTAGTTATGGCAGCAAAAAAAAAAAAAAAAAAAAAAAAAAAAAAGTAATGAAAACTGTCTGATTGAAACATTTTAACTGATCTAAATGTATTGTCCAAAATATTTAGTTTTATTGAGGCTGAAGGAAAATAAAGTATCTTTTCCATTGTTGACTAGCACTTTCTACAAAGAAAGTTCATGTAATGTAAACCAAGTATTTGAAAGTCTATTATGTTCACAATTCTAAAAACATTTATACAAAACATATTTTAATCATAAACAGTGATATACTGAAAGTTTCCCAGGTTAACCACGTGAGGCCAAGCCAAAACACTTTCTGCCCACACTGATGAAATGGAGAAGGAATTTTGTTTCCCCCTCTTAAATCAAACAGACTTATTCAACAGCTCTACCTAAAAAACCTTGTGAGAAAACACTCCTTTGTTTAAGATTTAAAACCCACAGAGCTTTTAAGAGCAAATAAAGATTGTGCCAGATGCTGCACAAATCACATATGCACCATGCAGCACTGATCCCTGCTCAGCCATACCTCAGTACAAATAAATAATAGGTGGGGATGAAGCCTCCAAAGAGTCCCCTAGCAAAACCAGGAAATGCCTGATTTTATATTCCTGATATTTCTAAGCACATCACTTAAATCAAATAAACTCAAACTCAAAAGGATAAAGTTTTCTAGCCTTTCTTTTACATCATGAAGAAGAAAGGGCAAAATTCCAGTTTTCCATCCCACTGCAAGTCACCTTTAAAAGTGCATGCTTTTCCACAGCATTAACTCCTGTTCATTTAATTAATAATGACAGAGGTTCAACATCTGGAGAAAATAAGGTCTGATTTAGTGGCCACGTTGCACAAGTGGAAACTTTTGGCTGCAGGTTTGGAGTTACAGAAAGTTCGAAGTAGATATTTAAGCCAGTTGAGCTGCTGAAAGAAATCACATGAAGTGATGCCTAAAGGAACAACGTGAGAAGTCGTCTTAATTTCAGTTAGATGGTATATTTCCATTTTTCATGGCCATGTGCACCCAGCCCTCCTGGTCATTCCTTTGTATCTCCAGCATCTTCCATGCCTGCCCTATGTTGTACTTGCTAGATTAGGCCAACCATAATTAACTCATTAACTGAACTTTAGCCATCACTCATCTGATACATCTCACTATCATATTTTCATGCATAGTTCAGTGGCAGATTAAAAAATAAAAAAGACATCAAAACTCAGACACTCCAATAGAGTGAATTAAATCACATAGCATAATGCTGACCAAAACTCTTTGACTAAGAGCTCAAAAACTTCAAGTCCAGTATCGTAGCCATCATGCTGCCACCGTAGGCTTCCTTCTCTGGCACTCATGAGGACAACCTGCTGCCAGGTGTCATCATACAGCCTTGCAACACTGTCCCTATAGCCCAGTGTGGGCTCACCTATAAATGAAGCAGTGACTAATTTAGCATGAAATTCAGGAAAATTGCAAATGTTGAAGAGGTCATAGATACTTCGATACTGCAAATGCTATGCCAGTGTTTAGGAACTCAGCTCCGGACCTCACGAGTAGAGTGATGATTAAAAATTATCTGCAGGTCAGTTTAAAGGCTAAAAGATGGAGCTGACTGCTTAGCTCTCTGCATTTGAAAATTTTTCTTGTGTTATCAATGGTGTCCTATATTTGCCTGAGACTCCTCCTTCTAGGGTAATTTGGGCTCAAGGAGCTTCAGTGTAAAGACACTTCAAGTTTCTCTGGTAGGGGAACATTTTGTCAGTATCTGTGTGATGGATGCAGGCAGCCAGGTGTTGGAAGTGGTAGGGGAGAAGTGGCATGGGGGATCTGTAGGGCTGTACCACACTAGATATGGTTCCCTTTGCCAACACTTGGCCACCTACACCCCATAGTCATACACTAATACTTTCAGCAAGTCAAGTCTGTTTTGTCTGTGATGGTAATTGATAAATGATCTCCCTTTCTTTATCTCAAGCCAAGATCCTTTCCATCATTTTCTCCATTATCTTGTTGATGAGAAAGAGTGAGAAAGTGGCTGAGTGGGTGGCTGGCAGATGACCAAGGTCAACCCATTGCAGCATGTAAATAATGTAATGTATCATCTAATTGAAATGTAGCCAGTGTGGTTATTCTGGTTTAGTCTGCTTTCTCCACAAAAACAAACCCTCCCCTTTTCCCTCACCCCAAAAGAAAACAAAACCCAAAAATTCAAAACCCAAACAACATACCAACAAAAACACTACAAGTCATTCTTGCAAACTGGTTCTCGAAAAAATGTGCTGTAGACAGATGCTTAGCTTGTATATAGAAAAATATATTTAATAAATATTATGGAAGACATTTAGCCATGGAGCATTATCTACAAGCTACTGGCAATAGATTTTGTGGGACTTTCAACATTTTGAAAAAGAGACAACTGACTTTATTCAGACATAATTTTTCACTATTGTATAAAACTAAGTCTAAAATAAAACATTTTCTAAAATATAATTCATAGTCCATTCTCTCCCCTAGACTCTTCTGCCTTACTTTAAAGTATTTCTTGTGTGCCTTTTTCCATCTTAGTCTAGAAAAAAGATTAGGGAAACAGCATTGGAAAAAAACTAATCTTCTGCTATTTCCAGACTAAGTAGTAGTCCAGGTCTCTGTACCTGTGATTATCTGAACCAGTCTTCATACTGTGAATATATAATTTTGGCTTTAAAGAGGGGAGCCTGGGACCATTGCAGGTGCCAGGAAATGTTTCATGTCCCTTCAAGCACAAAAGTTGCGAGAGGGAGGTATTAATACATCGCTTTCAACATTATGTCCATAGATAAATCAACATTCCCTATAAACTGAGGTGAAAATGATGAGTCCAGAGAAAAAAATGAAACATTTCAGCCCTTTTGGAACTGATCTTGCTGGAGGGGGAAAAAAAAAAAAAAAAGAAAGGCATAACTGGCACAGATCTGTCTGCTGACAGTATTAAGGTCATGGATTTTGAGATTCCCTTCCACTGACGGTAATTTCTGTTTTATCTGAGATTCAGAATGTGGAGTTTTCTAGGTAGAAAGCATAGTCCAGCAATAGAATAAATTCTGGGAAGACCACGCAGTAAATTTTACATTTTAGCCTTCCTGAGATTTGGCATTATTGTTCCTAAAGAGAGGAAATTGTGGGGTTATGTATTTTATTTAACATTCTTCCTATATCTGATATTTGCAAGGTTTGTTTTCTCCAAACCAGGACTTAAAAAGACAATCTCTCCAGACCAGTTATAGTTAATATTCATTTAGATATTAAATGCTAACTGTTATTCCTATTAAGAAGAGTCTAAAATTCAGTTTCTTTAAATTTCTCAGATTCAGTGAAGGCAAAGCACTTTTTGATATAAAAATTTAAAATGTTCCCCCCTTGCTGAAAGAGCAGTGTCAATTTATAAGGTGTTGAACTAGAAAATTTGTTGTGCTAGACCAAGTGAATTCACCCATTCCATGCTTCCCATGCAAGATCAGCTGTACTTGAACTGGTCATGATGCTTTATCTAACCTGTCCCTGGAAACTACCCCAACAGGAAATCCTACATCCTCCCTAAGCAATCCATTTGAGGACCTAACTGTCTTCACAAATACAGTTTCCTCCCCATATTTTAATCCTTTTTATAGTTTGAAACTTTTCTGCAATTGAAACCCATTTCCCCTTGCCCTACTCAGGGTGAATATGAGGTACTGTTTATTCGTTTTCAGAAAAAGGTCTTTTATACATATCAATCTGATTGCTAAGGTCATGTTTTTCTGTAGTCTTTTAGGTTTATTCTTATTTCCCTCACTTTTTATTCCTAAGAATTGTGCCCTCTGTTATTTCACAAATGTTCTCACACAAGCTGCCTTTCTACAATGAATTGCCGATAAGTTCTTTGAAGGTAGGGTAGGAACTGCTTGACAGGCTGTTTGTCACCATATCAGTTTTCTAAAAGATTCTTGGGTATTTAAAGTCTTCCATCAACACCAAGTCTTTCATCACACCTGATCTCCCAGGCTGGGTGTTCAATGGCAGGCTTCAGCATCAGATCACTCCTTCCAACCTTCTGTTATTGCCCAGAGATTTCAACGGGTCTGTCATCCCTTCCATTCTGGACTTCAGAGCATGCATGCAGGACCGTGACACTTCCAGATTTGTAAAAATGCACTAAACCACTACCAGAAAGGACAAGCATTTGTCAGGACTATCATTTTAACGTAAATGGATGTAGTTTCAGTATTGATGCCAGCCAGGTTTAGGACAGTATCAACATATGTCAAATTAGGATGCATCTGTTACAGGCTACTTTGCTACTTTACTGCTACCCAATTTCCAGCTCCCAGGTACCACACTGCCTGCCATGTTTATGTGACTCCTTTACATACCAAAGGCCATTATGCTGGTGTAATTTATATATCATCTGTTTACAACCTCACAAAGTGCCCTGTTATGTGGGAGTCATGCTGCCTTGCACTTGGATCATTTTCTGTCTCATGTGCATCTGTGTAATGTATTCATTTCCAGTGGTGTCGAACTGTGCTTAGCCATCAGAATGGTCCTTGTTCCAGGTCATCTTATTGGACAATTCGGGTTCTCTACATTGACAAAGCTCAAATTAGATAAATATTTAAGCAGGAATAGTGTAGTAACACTTTTTATTCATTATAATCACATAGAAACAAGATCTATTACCTTTTTTCGCTCCTGCTTAGCTCACTGAAAGCATACATTCCAGTGTAGAAAAACTGCAAAATTTCTTTATTCTCCTTAATGATTGCACACTAATGTGTGTTATCTGTAAGCCGGTTCACGTCCCTGCTGATTCCTCTGCCTGCACAGTAAAGCATTGTTCTACCTTCAAAGAGATGGTGATTTACAGACCACATCACACTCTCTTTAAGGCCCTGTTCACAGAAGACAGAACCCAAATGGGGGTCACTGAAGTCTGGCAGGACTGTGTCCATGCAAAGAGCTGGCAGAAGAGATCCCACCACACTGGCAGATTTTATTTAAAGAACTGATCAATTCAAAATATTTTTACTGCAACTATTCTGTGCACAAAGACCCTTTGCCCTTTAAAACATAGTGTATGATATAAATTGAACATCACCATTCCCCCAATGAAGGCATTTATTTTTTAGAAAATAAGATCATTTGTAAGAGAATCTTGTTCAGTCATTTATAAATAGTCACCTCTGTAAACCAAGAAATAACCTTGTTTAAAAAAGTACCAACATTGTTGTTTTGTTGTCACCCACTGGTAATTGAAAATGTGTTTCTGTCAGTTCCTCCTAAGACAGAATGTAATTCTTTCTAAGATCTTGATCTTAAATTGGCAAAAAAAAACCAAACAAAAAAAAAAAAGTCAGTGATAAAGCAGGCAGAAGTTGTTACTTGTACTTTGTACTGGTGATATTGCTCCTGCCCTTTCTTATAATCTAAGACATTATTCTTACTGGCTTCTGGAGGGCAGCTGTACAGTCCTATTTTTTCATTGTTTTGGCTTTTTTTTTTCCTCCTGGATTGGTATTGTACACTGCTTTGTACTGAAATGTGAGGACCTACATTACAAAACAAACAAATCCCCAAAACACACAAAATCATACAGGGCCAAATCTTGAAGTCTCACCTTAGCTTTCAGATTTATCATTACTTACACTAATTCAAAAAGGATTTTACCTAATAGACCAGGCAAAAGAATCAGGAAAAGTTCTGTGATTAAGTGAGGTCTTTATAGTTAGAGTAATAACAAACCTTTTGTTCCTTTGCTTGTACTTCACAGAGTTAATCTGATTTTTTTTCATCTGGTCTTGTGGATTAAAATAATAAGAGTATTGCTTGCACTGTCTCATTGATCCACTGTCCTGAGAAAACAAACACACCTGTAAAAGGAGAACCACATATGAGTTGAGGCAGCACTGAGAAATACAGGTTAGTAGCTTCTGTACTTGAGGTGCCCTCATGCCTGATGAGACAGAGGAAAGGCAGAATCAGTATCATAGATATGGTTATTTGCATTCAGTTGTGCTCATCTGCCCCTTGTGAACCACTACTAACCAGCTCAGGCAAAAGTAGAGAATATGGTTTACTCCCAGAACAACCCAATAGATCCTAAACAGCTATACAAAGCCTTCTAAAAATAGCAGCTCCTCACTCTGGTGTAAATATGTACCTCTTCTCCAGGCACATTCCTCTTGAGTTACAAACAGTGTTTAAAAAGCAACCATATAGATCAATCCAAAAAAAAAGGGAAGCCAAGGGAAAGATCCTAGTTAAACTGTATCAGTTAGAGAAGCTGAGATTCATCACTACAAATCCAACCTAAAAGGGCTAATTTTGATGGACAATTTGTGGTATATTAGTCAAGTTTTGAATTTTTGGCTTATAGTCACGATTTCACTGTTGGGGTTTTTTTCTGTATAACCATCACCTTTCTTTGTTTTCACCTACTCCCCTTCGCTCCTCACACACACTTTCTAATGTTTTTCAGGACACTTAAAACTTTGCTAATTTTTTTTCTTGATTGCTAGTGCAGATTGGAGAGTCACTCCTAAAATATTTTAACTCTCTTGAAAGTTTAGCACTCAAAAAATGTGGGACATCATCTGACTTGGAGGCTTGGTTTGCTATCTCTCTGCAGAGTATCGTGTACACAATAAAAGTTTCTCTGCAACTCTGCCATAATATCTCACTTATGTGGAAAGGCTACCTGTGGGTCATAGGGGTAATGCAATTCATTCACTATCGCCCATTCCACCCAGGTCCTCTCTCTGCTGGGAGTGTAAAGAGGCTAACTACAATCCAAAGGAAGATTTTAGATGTGGACACACGTCCTTTATGCTCTAGACTAGGACCAATGGTTCATATCCATTAGGCCAGCAAAAGAAAGCAATCAGATGGCAATGATTTTCAATCACTACTGGTTCAGGGTTAGATTCAAACAAGTGACCTGGAGGTGAAATGTTCCACATCCCATTACTGATCTTCTAAATTATTCTTCCCCCACAGAAGAGACTTGACACACATAAAAATTCAGTTTGTGAGGAATTGCAATGGAAAAACTGAGACAGTAGTTCATAATAGATGTGGATTTCATTAGCCCTTTATGCCTAGGCAATACTGTTATGGTACAATGATAGGTCAAAATTATTGATTGTATCTAGTGGGTCGTAACTGAGTAACTACACACAGCATACCCAGTTTATGAACTAATTCAACTGCTTTACAGTGTGTGGCAATTTTTCTTTATATAAAGAAGCAGCTTATTAAAACTTCTATATTTTAGAACTATTTAAAGATAAGGAATGGCCAACAAAATCTGCTTCATCAAAGCAGAAGTTATTCCTAATTTTTTTCTGTCCTTATACACTTTCTCCAGTAACTTATCAATAGATAGAAACATTTTTCAGAAAATTTGCTCCTGAGATGTAACCAAATCTGAAGTGGAGAAAAAGTGCTGTATCTCATGGAGAATTTCATAGGAGAAAAAGAATGGAGGAAAATGAAATTCCGAATTAAAAACCGCTATAACAAATACTTTGGGGGACTGAGTTTAGTAAAAGAGGTAAGAAAAACTTCGGCAGTTTCCTCCGCTCAATGGACAGTTATCTGCCTCATTGGAGGGGAATATAAACATTAAAAGGGAGATCTGAGGCAAAACAAACACTTCAAAGGACTTGCATCATTCTCCCTCTTCCTTGTCTCTGCCTTTCTGATGCTATGAGGCACTTAGTAGCTCCCACCAGGGCTCATCTCCTCCAGGCCAGTAGCCTCAACTCATGTGCATGCATATGGACACCAAAGGCGCCAGCAGTGCAAGACCATGACAGGATGGTCCAGCTTCAAACAGGAGTCAACAGCTTCGCATTTTTCCAGGCTTTAAATAGTCTGAATCTGAGAGGAGGAACTATTTGCATATTTGTGGGGGTTCATGCTTGCTTACCAACTAAACAGAACTTTTATTTAGTGTAGCTTTTTGTTTTCAGGGAGTGGACAATCATAAGACAAAGATTTGAAGATCTGGCAAAGGGTTTTTTCTCCTTAATTCCCACCTCTGGAAAACAGCTCATGCAGCAAAGAGAAGGCACACAACAGAGCTGGAGGAGCAAAAGTGCTCTGCTCTAAAAATATGTGACAGTGAGTGATGCAGAAGGAGGTAGACAGGGAAGTGAGTGCGAGTAACACTTTCAAGGATCAATCAAGTGCTTGCCTTTCTGCTATCACTTGAACTGTGGTGGCACCCTTACAGAACTTTAGACAACTGTTTGTTGGAGCGCTTATAAAATTCAGCAGCTCCTCTTTTCAGGGATGCATGAAAAATAGCAAATAGGGGAAGAATAAATTCCTTATTCCACATAAGAAAGGCTGGCTGAGTTTGGCATGAAATAAAACTTCCTTAGCACAATGCAAGATTGCTAGTGCACTGAGAAACCAGATGGGCTGTTGGAATTTAGATCCAAATTGACTTTGAGGCGTACTGGGACCTTGGTTATACCTTTAAGTCAGAGGGAACAGAATTTTCACAGTATTATCCAGCTCATATATAACTAGACGTTTGTCCTCTAGTACTTATTTAGGATGGGCTAAATCATTTGTCTCTCCACTGACTACAGAAGGAACCTGCACAGTTAACTTAGAATAGACAAACAATTTTTTGATAGCTTCCATTAGGAGAGGTGGAACCAACCTGTAGTATATTTCATATAACCAGTATCCTACTAAAATTTATTTTACAGAATTAAATTTAAAGAGCAGAGGAGGAGATTTTGCCAGTAAGGCTTGGAAATAGACACTTAGAAAGACAGAGACAAAAAGTGCTGTTTCCTCCTGAAGGGGACCCAGGGGAGAAGGCTTGCATTCAACACCAGCCAGCTTGTTTTCGGCGGGGGGAGGAGGGGGACAAGACAAGGGGTAGAAAAGGCTTTTAAAACTCTTATTCCATATGTGGCTGAATAGTAGAAAATATGTCAGTAAAATTACCAAAAAACAACCAAACAACAACAAAAAAACAAACCACAAAAAACCCCTCAAAAACACAAAACTATCCTATGTGGCTGTACTCTTCAACTGACTCAGCAAGGCATTGGGAGTCTTCTTAAGCCCACCTTGCAAAGATTCAGCTGACCACATCTTCAAGAATCACAGAATTTTCTGAGTTGGAAGGAAGTCACAAGGATCATTGAGTCCAACTCTTAAGTCCACGTTGGGATCAATCCACAACCATGGTGTCATTAGCACCATGCTCTAACCAACAGAACTAATTTCAGGGTCAGATTCATAGGAAGGAGTTTACAGCTCTCAACTTCAAGCTAAACGTAAGTCTTGCGTAAACATAACACTGTTTGTCACTCAAGTTCTGCCGTTAGTAGTGCTCCTCCTAGTAGTACAGGGTCTGTGGTGTTATTCAGCATCACTGTTTATCAAGAATGAAAAGAGGATGATTAAAGGATAAGAAAGGAAAAAAAGTGGATGAAAAGCACTATCTAATCTACTCAGTCACTGAGGAGATAAAAATACCTAAATGTCTAGAAGGCAGCTATATTTCATCATTTGTTTAATTGGTCTACATATCAGAAAATTATAATTTACTTAGCAGGGAAGTGCTTATACATTAGAAGCAGGCTATGTCTTGGTCAAATAATGTGGAGTATGAAATGTGTAAGGAAGAGTCACAGGAAAACAGACTGAGAATAAGAAAGCAGATTAAGCTTTCAAAACCAAGAAACTGTCTGCTAGCTGCAATACACCACTGTTTTGAGAAAACACTACACAGTGATGATGGTCCTTTTTTTTTGGAGACTCAGACTTAACTCATGGCTGCAGACAGGAGGAAAAATGCACCAACAGAAAGCCAGCTGTGACATACTGGGCAGAAGACACTACTTAGATTCTGTACTTCTGACTCAATTCTTGCTGAAGAGTTGCAGGGTTGGACTGGAAGATTTTACCAACAATTTTTGAATAACTCCAGGTTTTCCCTCCATTCTGAGTCTGATAGTGATCTTGGCACTTTTGTGCCTGGCTGGACAGGTTTTGTGGAGTGGGAAGGACACAAGTTTGACAGCTTTCAGGCTTCATTAATTTCAAAGATTAAACTGTGCAAATCCATGGACACTGTGGCTGAAAGTGGACCTGTATGTGTGTATTGGCATTGCTATTTGTAGTCAATCAGCTACAGACCAGTCAATTCAAATTCCCTTTAGTAATCTGCTCAAGAAACACCTGAGAATGAGACAGGAAACCTAACTACTTGAAGTCAAATCTAATTACCTCGGTGCAGGGTGGCTATCTGGCCAGCACTGACCATTTTTGGTCAGTCTTGGACACTGTCACATCACTTCTTTAAGTGCTTAAGAGCAAATTGATGAAGTACTCTTCCACAAACACGGTGAGGTACTGGAGGCTGCAGTAAGGTGAATGCAGAAACAGGGAGATTAAAGCATATGTTCAAGATGTTATACACCATGTGCTTGCCATTGACAGCTTAATTTTCATGTTTGTGAATTTTGTGATCTTGTTCACCATAACCAGCATACAGATTTATGAAGAACTGATGCTTATTTCCAACTGATCTACTATAGCTGAATTAATACAAGAAAGCACCAAAAATCATCATATTAGAATGTCAAATGTGACATGAAATGAGCAAGTGAAAGTGCAGACCAGTTCTGTGCAATCCCATTAAGGGGTGTATTCTGTTAGACCCATTGTTTGTCAGTAGAAACTGGAGGGTTTGCTGAAATAGAAGTGATCTGAGCAATTGAGAGCAATTTTTCAAGCTCAGCAGTTGAAATGTGTTACACAATTATATCTTTGCCTAATTCTGGCTCATAGAGCAAGCACAGTATTTGTCAAGATCACAAAGTACCCAGAACTTAACAGCTCAGATGTCCCTAAGTCCAGCCTCCTCCCTCCTTTGCTATACTCCTTGCTGTGAAAAGAAAAATATTGGAAGGGTTTGAGAGGCTCCCCAGATTGACGTCTGCTGTTCAATACCCACCTAATGAGCTGCTTAACAACTGTTACCAAAATTAATGACTCAAGTCACAGTTGTAATTACCATATTGCAGATCACAGTATTGTATTAGATTACCATGGACTTCTATTTAGGAATATTTACACCATGACGACTGTTTAAAATGTGCTATAGTGTTTCAGCAGATTGCATTGCCTCATAGCCCATATTTATGAGGCTAGGCAGGAGTTACAGGAGTCTTATCATGAATTCTTTGGTTCCAGCTTGCAGGGATCAATGAAGAGCCAATCGTAATGTTAAGAATATCCAGGTATTGAAAAATGCACAAATATTAAAAAGACCTTAAACGTATGTGTAAGCACACACAGCAAAAGAGCAAATATCTGGGGATGAAAACAGTAATCTGGGGCCAAAAGTAAATGCTTCACTATCAGGATATATTAGGATAACTAGGCATAAATTACTCTGGTTTAACTCCTACTTCAGGAGAGAAGTGGAATGCCCAGAATACAATGCTCCAATATTCCAGGATAACCAATTATAATTTCCTTATATTGAGCCATGCTTTCTTCTGTGCAGAAAGAGGTAAGAAACAGATTACTACACAACAATATCCTATACCTTATCTTGAAAAGGCTGTAATTTTACCTTCCTCCAACTTCAGTCTCTCTGGTAATGAGCAAATCTTCTTTAATTCATGAAATCAGATAATGTGGGAAAAAGTAAAGATTCTTCTGCATTTGGATTCAGCTCCTATTTGTTTATCACTAATAATGCTTAAGTAGGAAGTGATATGTATACTTGTAAATACATATACATATATATATGCATATATATAATGTATATACAATGCCCCTGAACAAGTGCAGCAAACCACTTGTACAAGGGCTGCCACTGTCCCCTAGAGCCAGATACTGCATCAGGGAAATACTGCCTGGAGCCTCTCCTCCATCTGCCCAGTCCCATTCACCTTTCTGCAGCCTCCATGCACACGGAAGAGGGCTTGCCTGTGCTACCTGCTGCTCCCACACAGTTCATTGGCAAGCTACCAAAACCAGGAGGTGCATACACTGCATGATGAATAACTTAGAGGGACTTCCAATGACTGAGCATTTGGACTACTTATCTTTGAATCTTGGAAGGGCAGTTTCAGAATGGCTGGTCTCATTTCCCCCATTTCCTTCTCCAAAGAGAGCCCGTTAGCACAGACAAATGAGGCAAGTCAACAATATCCACCCAGAGAGGATATATTGAGCCAATTCAAGGGTAGATGGGTAGCAGCTGCGGTCCTGCCTGTGAAATACTATAGCTGTTGCTATTGTGCAGTGAGTCATCAAGCCTCTTTTATTTACACTTTCACATAAGTGCTGGCAAACACGGCTGAAAACTGAGTACTGGGGTATGGGCATGTTAAAAAAACCCACACAGGCACATACATGCACAGATCAACAAACAGATCAACTTCTGTTTGTCAAGGAGTATTTTAAGCCACACAAACCTGAAACAGATTGACCTTTTATTACTTTTGAATTGAGGACAGATTTCACCTTTAAGATCTCAATTATATTGCTGGGCTTGTTTGCTTTTTATGATTTTAGAAGATGCCATGGTAACTTGGGCAATGAATCTGAGCTTAGGCTGTTTTATGTGCTGAATTTCAAGTTCTGAATTGTAGTTTGCAATTTTAATCAATTTTGTGCCTGAAAAATTACTCTATTATATTTACATTTGAAGTAAAAGTTATAAGGACTGATATTTGACAACATGTTTCAGATTTGAGCCTGGTTTTACCCACTAGAGAAAATGGAGTTATTCTGGGAAGTATGCAATTCCTGGCCTCCTTGGACAGTTTGATAGATTAATAATATCTGAAGCTCATCTATAAAGAGCTGCTCTTCTGTGAAATTCATTTTATCAAGCATTCTTGAGTGAGATATCATCTCTGATTTTTCTAGGAGAAATTTAATTATTTGGATAAGTAGACAGAGACTTTTATTCATTTTCTCTCTACCTGCAGAATTGCTTGTTTTAGTTGTCTAGTGCTTTAATAATGTATTGACCTCCTCAGGAAAGAGGAACCTTGGTGCTAAAGATCATTCACAGTGTGATTATCAGAAGGTTCTGAGGTAGATGCTTTATGTGGGGCAGTGCCAGTGTGCAGCGATAATGTGCATGATGGAATCGTTGTTTACCACTTTCTGTGTATTCAAGAAATGCAGGAAATGATGACTGTCCAGGTAGGAAGCTTTTCCTAACTGAGGAGCTTCCAGGGCACTGATTAACATATGCACCCTTTGGCTGCTGGATGGGAGAAATCAGATTTGTTTCAAAGTATTATTTAGTAGAACCTTATGAAAAGAGGGAGAGAGGGAAGGGAGAAAGGGAGGCAGGAAGGAACGGAGAGTGGGAGGAAGAAAGAAAAGAAGGAAGAAAGGAATCAAGCAAACATGCATAAACCACTAGTCAGTGTGTGTTATATCCTCATTTTCACCAGTTTCTCCACTAGCCCATACAGAAGAGTAGGGGGGTTTTAAATAATTTTTATACTAGTATATGAATCTATTGATTGAGTCAGAGAAATCTCTGGTGTTTTGCTATGCAACAGCAAGTGTACAATGAGATTTAAGCAACTGGAGTGGCAGATGCTCTAAAATATATAATCCATACACATACTACAAGGCTGCCTCTCCTCTGGTTTAGAACTGTTTAAAAAAATCATCCATTTTTTTTCTTATTTAGGGAGAAAAGGTTAACAATTATCTGACCAGTCACTCTGTGTCACTGAGTACAAGCAAATCCAGCTTGTGAATCCTTACCCTTAATTTTATTTTTAGGCACCTAATTTGTTTTCCCATTTGATGATATCTTCAGCTGAAATCATAGGCTGCTGATCTCTTGTTTTTTTCTCCTGCAGTGTATGTAATTGGACACTCTTAACTGTAGCACAACAGTTTTAAATGACTCAGAAAGTAAACCAAGGCTGCCAGATTAAAGAGAAGACTCTCAATAGATTTGTGATTAACTTGCAACTATAATAAGAAATTACATGAAAATAGAAATGAGTAGAAAAGGTTAACCAGCGAAGACAGGAAATTATTTCAACAGCAGGGGGGGTGAAAAAGAAAGGAAAGATAGTCTCTTTACATACACACTTCTGACATCAACTGTTTCTCAAGAGCAATACACTACAGCTAAGAAGAGGCATCTTGCAGGGCTAAAAGATACAGTTCAGATTAGGGATCAGGACTTAAGTCCTGGTTTTCGTCACTAGCTTTTTGTCTATCTCTGAGGAAGCCCAGTGACTCAAATTCTCTTCCTTTCTGTTTAGCCTGTAAACTCCTTAAAAGTTTGTGTAATGCTTAATGCCAGGTTCTGCATCCTGGAAGCTACATATATATAACTGGACAGCAGATAAAGTTTTCCATTCTGACACACCTCAGCCTTGTACTCACTTGGACAGTGATTGCTCAATGTGGCAAAATCTAGCAAAAATTAAGTCATAATGAACATGAGGCTGTGTGTGACTCAATGAAGAGCAGAACTTATGCCCACGGACAGTTAGGAGTAATTCAATGCTTCAGTAGGGACCTCCCTTGTGAAAAACTAGGAGAAATGAGAAGTGAAACAAATAATGAAGGAAATCTCTTTATTGGCTAGATTGTCTATTATTCTAATAAAAGATCAGATTACTGGTCTTTCCAATGATCAAGGCGTATGAAGGGCCTCTCTCAATTTTCACAAAATTTGTAAAAATAATCTCACTTCTTCACATTAATTGATTTGTTAAATTTGCTTGAAAATAGTCAATAGATTTAAAAATTATCAGGAAACAACCTGCTTTGAGGAAATACATTCAGAGTGCTTGTATAAGGCTTGTTTTCTTGGGGAATCAGGTTTTAAAAACCCCACATTCATAATTTCCATTAATTTAGCTTGCATAGTTTGTAGAATGCATTCCAGATGAGCCAGTAGGCAGAATACATGGCCAGTTCCTGCTCTATGCAAGCAACATGTCCAAAATGAATAAAAATTTGTTTTGAGACTTTGAGGATCCCTCATTTATATCAAGCTGACCCATACAGGTCAAGGTTATACCTACCATAGTTCTACTAAAGGGAAAGGAATTGTTTCAGAGAGGAGTTTGCCCTATAAGCCCCCTATTGTCTCAGTTCGGGTCAGCTATCTACTTTGCCCTGAGTGGTTTTAATTTCTTAAATCTTCTCAGGATGCTCTCTTCTAATACCTTATTTTTTTTTTTTTTTCTCATACCATTCTCTCATCACAGCACTGCTGGTACAGGTCCTTCCCTGGACTGAATGTAACCACAGTCAGTAATATGAATCCAAAATAAATAGTCATTGCCCTACAGAAAGTATTAAGCTTCCATATTCTATTTCAGCCAGTTACATGAAGTCAGACAGATATTCTTTACTCCTTACAGCCCCCATGAACTCAAGAAGGTCACAAAGGGATAAGAAAGCAGCGTTTGACCTGTACTGTTTTACTGGCTAACATTAATGAGTAAAATAATGTTGGGCTGCAGCCTGCAGGCATGTTGCTATTGTACCAAGTTCTCTGTGGTTAAGAATATATACGTATTTTCTAAAAGAACAGGCTATTTTGTATGATCTAAAAATTGGAAATATTAAGTGAAAGTAATCAGTACACTGTCTGTACAAAATAGGTCTGCAATGCCCTTAAGTTTATTCTTCACTTTTTATATACATCAGTCCTTCTGTCCTGTAAGCATCTCTTTGTTTAAGAAAGTTGGATTTCAATTATTTGCATTACAGCAAATTAGACATTAGGCTTCCCTCATGCATTCCAGAGAAGAAGGACCATAACGTAGGGGTCATATCAAGGAAGGGGACAAACGTTTCACAAGTCACTACAGATTATACCAGAGGTTTTCTTGCACAAATACTGTTTCGCCTACTAATCTTCACTTTCTAATCAGAACTTTATAGGGCACATTAATAAGGTCCTTCTTATGAAGAATCAGAACTCTTGTGCCAAAAAAAGCTATCGCAGTATTCATATGTATAATTGAAGCAGATGCCTTCTGAGGCTGGGCTTGGACAAGAGGTCCTGTATGGAATAGGCATGAAGACTGAACTCTCCTCATCATAAAACACATGTTGTGGCTAAGGTGGAGCCAATATAACCCTCACTCTATCAATGAAAGCACAGTGTAAAATCTGAGAACATCAGTCTATGGGCCCACCTTAGGGGGACCTAGAACTCCAGATGTGTCTCACCAGGGCTAAGTGGAGGGGGAGAATCATCTCCCTCAAACTGATGGCAATGCTATTCCTAATGGATCCTGGGATAGCACGGGGCTTTTTCACCAGAAGGGCACACTGGTGCCTCAGAGACAGCTTGCTGTACACCAGGACCACCAGGTCCTTCTCTGCAGAGGTGTTTTCCAGACAGTTGAGCTTCTGAATTGTCACATGGGGTTATTCATCCCCAGCAGAACTTTGCACCTGCCTTTGTGGAACTTCATGAGGTTCCTCCGTGCTCTTTTCTCTGGGTTGTTGAGAACGCTCAGAATTGCAGCACAGCCATCCACTACAGCAATAACTCCTCCCAGTTTTATCTCATCAGCAAACTAACTGAGGCTGCACTCTGTACTACAGGCCACATCATTAATCAGTACATCATTGAACAATACTAACCCCAGTATCAATCCCTGGGATGCACCACAAGTGAGTTGTCTCCAACTGGACTTTGTAGCAGACTGTCGGAGCTGATTAAGCATGACCTTCCCTTCATCATTCCATGCTGACTACTCCTGATCATTTTCTTGTCCTTCATATGCCTAGAAATGGTTCCCCAGACTAGTTGCTCCACCACCTTTGCAGAAACAAAGATGA
The DNA here is from genome assembly GCA_035222235.1 of Margarornis squamiger. Lineage (NCBI taxonomy): Eukaryota > Metazoa > Chordata > Aves > Passeriformes > Furnariidae > Margarornis > Margarornis squamiger. The sequence continues at coordinate 54,740,735 of JAWWTY010000106.1, read as the reverse complement.
GACTGACCAGCCTGTACTTCCCCAGGTCCTCATTCTTGCCCTTCACAAGCGCAGCAACAGTATTCACTCTCCTACAGTTTAAAGGAAGCTTTTCCAGTTGCGCCAGCCTTTAAAAGATAGTAAGGTGTGGTCTCTTCCTGTTACCAGGAAGCTCCCTGAGGACTTGGGAGACAAACCTGTAAGGGCCTGCACATTTGGGTATGTTAGGTTTGTTTACATGCTCCATAGCCTGCTCTTTATCCATCAAGAGGGTAAGTCTTCCTTGCTCCAGACTTTCCTGCTGGTCTTGGGCCTGGGATCCTGAAGAGCAGCCTTACCAGTAAAGACTGGGGGGGAGGCAGCATTAAGGCAGGCATCACTGGACTTCAAAGCAGGTGTTGTAACCAGCTTTCTACAAACAGAATGCCTGTCTCTAGATCATTCTTCATGACCATCTGTAGGATCAGACAGATCTTGCTCTATGTGTTAAACACCGAGCACCTCGAGCTGTCCCAGTAGGCAGACACACAAAAGAAATTAAGTGAGAAAACCAAATAAAGGAATATTCTAGAGTGTGCCATCTAAACCATATAAGTATATCCCAATGTTTGTGTTTGGCTTCTGGCCATACAGCTCATCTGCTAAAGCATCTTTCAGTCTGCAAAGCCGTCTAGCAAACACCTTCCATAAGCATGGTAGGTATGCAAGAGAGGTAACACAAGTGTAAAGGAGGTGAAATAAACCCACAGTAACCTGGTATTAGCTCAGCTGGTTGCAACTTGGTGCTAATAACACCAGGGTCACAGGTTCAATCCTCTGTATGGGCCATTCACTTAAGTGTTGGCCTCGATGATCCTTTCAACTCAGAATATTGTTATTCTGTAAATGAAATGCTATTGTTTCAAAGTTTTGACGCTGAGATTAGCTTGGTTAGAGAATGATGCTAATAATACCAGGGTGAAGGGTTCAAACCTTGTACAGGCCATTCACTCAGGAGCTGGACTCGATGATCCTCATGTATCCCTTCCAATTCAGAATGTTCTGTAATTAAAGCAACAGACATGGATATATTATACTCGTATCATGTTGAGAATGAACAATCTCTCCAATAGGAACAAGCATTCTTCCGTGGAACTCTGAATGCACAGGACAAATCCCAGCCAAATGGAAGATTAGGAAAAATCAGATAAACATTAAGATTTTAAGATAGTACAAGATGGACATTGTGTAAAAACAAAAGCAGATGGAAAGCCGTGATTTTACTTTACAACTTTACAAGCATTATTCTCTACTAAAGCCACATTAGCACATTCATGCAGAGGAAAATGCAATCCTTTGAAACAACTCAAGGCTTCCAGTTTTGTGGTCCCTCAGTTGTCTTCTTGCTGTTGACAGGCGTTCTGTGCCTGTAGACTTCTCAAATGTTGCTCCTCAGAGACACTTGCCTGGCTCTTGGCTAGAGCATCTCTGCATTGCTAATGAGCAGACTTCCTTCCATACAAGGCGCTGTACTCTCATCTGATCCTATTTCCTACCATCCGACCATTCAATCATATCCTGCTTTGAACTTTTGCCCTTTTTAACTCTCTATGCAGGCTTACAATCCTTAGACACAAAAATACATAGATATACTTACGTTTATCTACCACAGCCAGAGCAGCCTCAGGGATAGTGATTTAACAGCTCCTGTTCTGAGGATAAAGTTGTTTATAAATATGGATGTAACTGGGCATACCAGTGGGAGGCAACTACACAGTATCCCCAGGTGTCTCTCTAGGAGATCCAATTCATTTGGTAAAGCATCCTTCTAAATGCGTACACACACACGTGCACGCGCGTGCATGCACACACACAGAGAGCAGCACAAAACATGGATCTTCTCCACTGATACGAAAAGTTGTTAGAATGTTAGAGTCATAGATCCTGATTAATTTTGCCTGTGCTGCTATGTTCATTCTATAAGAATATAAATAAACACAAAGAGAGGACCATTTTCTGCCAAATGCTTATTTCTTGTGAAATGAGAAGCCTGCATCTTTGGAGAAGGCTGCCTGGAGAGGTCTGCTTCCTCCATTCGGTCCTCAGAGGTTTGCTACAGGACCAGGTAGAAGAGAACACCCTGGAATTTTAGCCAGGCAAACCGCCCAGTCCAATATACAAAAACAACAGCAATAACAGAAGACCACCCTTTCTCACTGTTTCTCACATAGATTTTTTTTTCTTTTTTCTCTACGATTGCATTTAGTACCTTCTGCTAATATTGCAGTGTTCCCCTAGGCTGTGTGTCAGAAATGGGAATGCTTCTTTTCTCTTAATCCATGAGACAGTGGGCAAAGTTCATGCTGGCTGCTCCAGAGGGGGTCTGGTAGGGTTGCAGGCAGCAAGAACAGCTATCCTTGTAGCTGAATACACATTTTAGCCTGCAACTTTTGCTTAAGCAGGGTATTTTGGTGATGTGATGTGATGTGATGTGATAAAGGGCTTGGCATCCTAGTGTACAGCTGTGAATGCCACTGAATGGTCACGTTAGACAAACAACATTATAAAAAACTGCATTTGTAAAGACAATCAGTGAATAAGAAACCAGTTAGTGACATAACCTTTCAAATTATCTAAATAACTGATCGAGTTCAGAAAAGAATAACCTTTTAAAATCATCAGATTTTGTAAGCAGATGTAAAAATAATTAACTTCAAATTAAGCATACAGAGAATAATGTAGACTGCAGATTTCAAAGTCAAAACAACTGTGGTTACAAAGGCAAGCAAATGTTGCTTAGAGAAGGCAGACATCTACTGATTTTCAAGTAAGCCATTCAGAGCCTGACCAGCATGTTCTATTTCTTGTAATGATAGAACACTGAAAAACATCATCCAGTACTTTAACTTTCTCTGTCCATTCTGGAAATGCTCCATCTCTGGGCCTCTGTATCACTGGCTTTATTCCTGTTTGTATGATACTAGTTCCCAAGACGATGCAAAGCAGTTTACAGACACTGGAAGTCAAGTCCCAGTCATCTCATTTTTTTAGTTGCTTTTATAAAGGGCAATGTTAAAATTATACTAGAGACAAAGAGGAAATTGATGAGGAGTCACATTATTTTCTTTTGCAAATGCTGATAAGCATATATGGACACAAGTGAAAGAAGGCAAACCTGAAAAGATTTCTCAAATCAAAAGAGGGTGCTAACACTTGTATATGATGCAAAAATGATGGGAGGAAACACATCCCTTGTGCAAAATGCTGGCAAATGGGCAAACCACTGTTGAAGAAACCCTTTCTTTTTGGTAGGGGATTCCCTAAGGGGGATGGATGGGGAGGAAAAGAAAATGAAAAAGGCCCAGGTAGAGAAACTGGATAAGTAAATCAACAGTAGCATAGGGATGACTGAGAACCAGCAGCTGGGAAAAATAGACCCCCTGAAAGTGGCTTTTACCAATACAGAAATGAGCTGCCAAGTATTTTTCTCAGCTTTGTCTATGAGTTGACACTGTGGAAGTGTTCTCATTCCTGGCTTAGCTGTGATGACCTCTGCCCAGTGATAAAAGGTTGCTCATTCCACTGTTTCATCTGGCTTGCTGAGTGAGAAGGATGGAGACTTCATATGAAGTTTCAGATTCTCCTGCACTACAAGAAAGCAATTTAAGACTTTAAAAAATTGAAAAGAAAGGCAGAGAAGTTCTTCACTTCCCTCCTATCAGTTGCCCTGGTATCTAAATTATCTTCTAGGCTCTGTGCCCAAAATCTTTATGTGATACTATAGAAATGCAGAGCGATCTTTCTTTACCTAAGAGTGGAAATTAGTGTTAGTATAAAGAGAATAACCCTTCCAGGATATACTGTACTCCAAGGACTTGGTCAGCTGCTGGCAATTTGTTCCATTATGACTAGTTTCCGTATCACTGCAATATGCTGATGGATATGTCCGTAAGATTAAAATCTGCTGTTACATCAGTGTAAAGCTAGCTCAAGGAAGATATAAAGATTTAGTTTTTATATCTGCCTTGGTATCTAAAATGTTTCTGCATTTTAAACATTTCTTGCAGTATGCTAGTATCTATTTTGGGCTGTGTTTACACAAAGGGCTTAACCTGCTCTCAAATTTCAGAAAAGGTCTTTAGAAAGACACGTGGCTACAAGGATTTTAGCTGATTTAAAGCTTGAGTGCAATGCCTGAAATCTAGCACTCCTTGACAGATGGACCAGGACTCAGGGGCAAAGCCCTGGTTTTCCAAAGCATCCCATGTAGTAGGACTCAGACCTGAAACAGGGTGGAGATATTCCTGGAAATACTCTTACCACATAAAGGTGAGCTCTGAAAACCAAACTTTAATGAACAAAGTGTTCCACCTGTCCTTCTGCCCACCATACTCAATCCTGTAAATGACAAAGACTTCCAGAAGTTTTCTAGGGCCAGTTCATTTGTCTTCAGCCATTCTCCCCAGAAGCGGACCAAGGCAATTCTTGTAAACTTTTGATTCTATCTGTACCCAGGGCCAGCACAGGCAATGAGAGGCAAATCTATCAAAAGGCATATTTTATGACACCTTAATCCACACTTTATAATAATGCAGTCATTTTCCTCCCAAAAAAATTTGACCATTTATTTATTTATTTAATCTTCATTGTGTTTAAAAGGCCATTAGGAAGGCCTGCCTACATTTTCTGTAGAGATTAGCAGAAGGGGAAGGGTGGATGCTTATCACTCCTCACCTGGAGAGTCTGAATGCGCAAAAAAGACATAAAGTTTAGATATAAACTTGTAAGGCTTGATTCCCTGCCAAAGCGGAGCTTGAGCACAATTACTCAAAGTCGTGCCAAAGTTGACTAGCCACCTGCTAGAATATGAGCTAGAAATGAAAGAAACACCTGCAAAATAAGACCTGGAAGGTGGGGGAAGGAAGTCGTCCTTGAAAGGAAGTAACAGAAAACGGCAGCAAGAGACTGTACTTAGTACTAAAGTTTTCCAATAAATTAGCCTCAAAGTCATGTTTGGGAGTTCAGCAAGCAAAATGCTTCTTACGAATAAACAAAGAAGGAGAACCACACCACAATCAAGATGGTTGATTGTGATTCTCCTCGGTCTGGTAGTCTGAATTTTATCATTTTTAAAGATGGAAAAACCGCAATTCTTGCTGTCCTCGTTATTTCCAGATGCTGTCACGATTCATTAACACTTCCCCATTCACTAAGTGTTCAGGTAAAACATAAACTACAAATTTAAAATACTATGGAGTTAAGTAGTCTCTAGGAAATTCTACATATTGGTATCTATACAGCAGTTTCTCCTTAATCCCTCTTCTACCTAATATTTTTCATTGATTCATTTCTTCTGTAGACAACTCATCATTATGTCCTCAGGACTGTTACTAGGTAGACTGTCTGAGGTTGTGGTAATGAAAAATTAGTCAGCTGGTTTACCAGCACAATCTTATTTATTACTTGCAAGTAACAAAATCACCATTCAGACTGTAGGCTTGCCACATCTACATTTGCTAGCAGATGCCTCTCAGATTCCTTTTTAAACAGTAAAGTACAGGTCCAAGTTGAACTTCCTAGTTCTACATAAGTAACTCTAAGAATTAGATTTGAGGTACTGGGTTGAAGCTTAACCAAGCTTAGTGTGCTATGGAGATAAACTGCAATACAGAAAGAAATTATGAGAATAGCCTTTCCTTCCTAGGTTGTTCTGCAATACAGAAGCAGAGCTGAAATAAACAAAACTGCAAACATCTTAAACGAGGAACATCTTAAAAACAAAACAAAACAAAACAGAGAAAGGAACAACTTGGTGTCATCTCTGGATAAGCAGATGATACACACTGGCTTCTCTGCAAATTCTCCACTTAGAAATAATTTAGGTTGCTCATATGCCACTTAAAATAAATAAATAAATGCTAGGGATGCAGAAGTAGGTCTGTAGCAAGTCCCTTGAATCTCGCAGAGGAAGGAGGAATTAATCTCCAGAATAGTGATATTGCTGATTTTGTCACTTTTTATCTTGCCTCAGCATTTAGAAATCTGACTAGATACTCATTTTAGCATATATCAATTTTTCTTGTATCGAAATATTACCATCTTAGTACCTTTCTTGAAGGCTGCAACATCTGGAGAAAATTTGAATGTGAAAGTTTTTTTGTTCCACAGAAAAACCAGACAAAACAGTAGTGCTTAATAGTAGCCAATGGATAAAATCCATTACCCAATACATGTTATAGTCCACACCTTTTTCTCCATCTGAAAGTAAATACCCTAAATGGAGTGTTTCTGTGATAGCTATCCGTTAGGACTGTGAGAAGCTCCACCATCTAATCATAACACAATTCATGGGCTTTTATAATAGTGTATGTTTATTATGCTCTTTAAAAGAGGATAAGTAAAACCAGTTCTATAAGTAACAATTTTTATCTTCTCTTTCAGTCCTCTTTACTTTCTTTATATTTACTCCCTTTTCTAGTTTCACACTTAATTGCAATAAATGGCTCCTAAATTAGTGCAGATGAGTGTCTGATAAGGTTGGCTTCTATACCTGACTGGCATTAATGCTGGCTAGATTTTGGAAAAAAACAATGCATCAATGTTACATATATGTTTTATTTGCATTTCTAAAAAAAGTGAGAAACAAAAAATGTAGTCCGAGCTTGCCTGCACAGCCTTCACAAGGGATTCAGCTTTGGTGATGTATGAGTCTCCTGAGCCAATTTCAAGACTGCACAGTCTCCTTCCCTTTATCTTCATAAACTGTGTCCTAGTGGGCTGAAAAACACAGCGATTTTAGCCACTTCTCACATTTCTAGATGAACCCCTTCTTCAATCAAAGATGATGAAGTGAAATGAAATTATGAAAGGCAGAAAACATAGAGCCCAAAGTGTGACCTAAGAATCTTAATTTTCCTCAATCATTGCTGTAACGGAATGCAAGTCTGCAGCAGCGGGGGTGAAATTATAGTACAAATTACCATGCTATGCCAGATAAATTATTCTCTGCAGCATGGTTATTAAGTGATAGATAAATAACTAACACTGTAGGACTGACTGACAAAATATAAGTGACCTGGAGCTAAGCAGGGCACCGTGGAAATAACATTGCAGCACCACTAATATTTTAATACTGAAATGAGATTTTCCAAAGCAGAAAAATCTTAAAATAATATATGACTAAGCCAGCTACAAGTTAAACAGGTACTAAGAGCTCTTCAGCTGAGAACTCCTAGCTTCATGACATGTCGCACATAAATGTTTGTTAAATGCAAAATTGGGTTCTGGTACATGTTTTCTCTCTGAGGACACAAAAGTAAGATCTAGACTTCTGCTAGGAGAGAGTGACAGGATTTTTCCCTTCAAAAAGATGTCAGGAGATGGTTATCTTCCTTAACAACAGCTTCAAAGACAATGTGAGACGTGGGCTCAGAGGTTATTCAGTTTAGAAACCGAGCTAATAAAGAGAGAATGACTCAGACTATTGTAAGAGCGAACCTAAGAAATCACTGACCACATGGATCCTCTGGAGAACTACCTTTATTATTTCTGCAGCTGGGACCTGCTTCAGTTTGCACATTTCTTTGCAAAAGACTGTTGTGATAGGACAACGTGTCTATTTGTGATTTTTTTCAAATTTGCCAAATACTTTCTATCAGACCTTGTGACATATTTATGCTAAAGCTGATATTTGCCTTCAAAGAAAAGTTCTGCCCAGGTCACTCAGAGGAAAGAAGAAAATTTTTACACAATCAAACAAATAAGAGCACTCTCAGAGTAAGATTTTTGACAAAGCAAACAAGCTGGGTTAACAGCAAGAAGAACATCAGCTTTTTAGAAAGTGAGTATCCATCTGACACCATGCAAAAAAAGCTGACTGGGAAAGAGGTAACGTATGCCATGTTCTAGAGGGAAAGTCATGATTAACCACAATCATGGAAGTGTATTATTGCACCAGGAAAAAAAAGGTCATGAAAGAGAAGTGGTGAAAAGCATGCATGTTCTTAATCCAGATTTGCATATATTTTCTGCAAACTAGAAAAAAAATTGTTCTGAAACGTTTCTGTTAGGTCTTTCATTCATAATCTCCTGTAGAAGGAGGAAACTGTTTATCTGGGTCCCTATGAAATTGGAGTACAGGAAAGTGAATTACTGGAGAGACAGAAGCAAACCAGCTTTAAGGCCTGTGGGCAGCTGAACTGAGGTCTCTGGTCTAATAAAGGTGTACTACACACAGGTAGCACACATACGAGGTACGTGTTCCAAATAACATTCTGGCCCCAGGCCTGGTGAGGAAGCTTGACTGGTGTATAGCTGTGACACTGTATGTTATATATGTAGTATGAGGAAACAAGACAGTATTTTGATAATTCTGTTTATTTCAGGGAAATGCCTGCTTGCCTGGGGATCTTAATATTCCATGAAACAGCACTGACATGATGCTTAGAATGCCACAGAGACAATTTTTGCCTCTGTGTATGGGTGTCACTACCCTCATTGGACAGAGTATATCATAAGCAGAGGCAAGATACAAGAGGCTGAATAATAATTGCATGAGTCGTGTGGATATTTAAAATCAAATTAAGTCTGTCTAATTAAGTATCCAGGTAATTTAATAGAGAACTCCAGTAGAAATAAGAAATTCCTACTATAGATTAATAGTGAGTATCTCACTAGAGAAGGCTTCCATGTGTTGCCCCACACACAGTCATGGCCTCTAATCTTTCCCAAATGCAGAATAAGCTGAAAAAGAGAGAAAGGCAGAGAAAAATGCAGGCAATTACAGAGACCCATCCATGAGATAATATAAATGTTCTGGTTATAGACAAATAGTCAGGGCAATCTAGGGATCAAGCTGAAGACCAGATTGAGATACATCTAGTAGGAAGCTGCCAGTGGGTAGAAGAAGCCACAAAAAGAGACAGCATAGCTAGCTTACTGTCTCCTTAAGGCAGAACAAAATGCTAGCAGGTGACAGTAAACACAAAGAGATTGAAGAAGATGGCTCTCTGGAGAAAGGCCCTTGTCAGAACTTTAAGAACACAAGAAAAAGAAAGGCAGATTTTTGTTTTCTTGTTTTCAAGTCAATTTTGAAACTGAGTGTAGCTCTGTAGGGAAGAGAATTGTTCCCTGGGGGAATTAGGGAAGTTGTAGAGTTCAAACAGAATGAAGCATGGGGGGAAATCAATATTTTTTCTCTAGAGGTTTGCTTTCAGTAGTTGGTGCTCTCTAGAATCAAGGCAGAAATGTAAAAAAACAACAACAACAACAAAAACAAACCCAAAACCAAAACATAAGACAAAAGTTCCCCACCTCTAAACTCTTAACTATCAAAAAGAAAAATCATAAAGGCTCAATCATGTGTCATATGTGTCATTGAGACTTCTGGAGTTTTGGACTAAACTTGTTGTCTAATATTTCATGATAAAACTGGGAAATTCCTTGAGGGGATGGCCCTTCTTTCCTTTCACCTTGCCTCATCATCCATCAGTTCATTTATTTGTACTCTAAACACTTCTTGTACCCACAGAAAAGATACTGCAAGGTCGTGTAATCAGCTGGTATCATAGTATGTACATATTCTGTCTAGCATAACAGGGCTGATTTCAGGCTGGATGGCATTTTCTGACCTTTAAAATGGAAAAGGTTTTTTTATCGTAGACAATGATACCTCAATATAGATAATCCAGATATTAAAACCAAACTATATACTAGTTTCCCTTTAGATCTATTTCAGTAACAACACTTTCTTGCAGCAACTGCCCAGGTGATATTCTCTACTCTCCAAATAGCACTGCAAAGTACAGAGCTTATAGCTCTGCCCTTAATTGGTAGTGGCATGTTGAGAAACACTGATGGTTCTGTAAAGCCTTGCACGCATAAGAAGATCACTATTGTCTTTAATGTTCAGGTCGTCTAAAATTTCAGGTGTTTGCCTTTCATTCTTCCTCTCCTCCTTTCTTCATATCCCTCTCCTCAAATAAAATCTTCACAGGAAAACAAAAAAAATCATCTGGGAGCAGGTGGTTTTAAGCAAAGCAAATTACGTTTTCTGCTTCACTGGACTATCTCCAGCCCTGCAGTATGGGAGAAATCCCAAAACATGTATGCCAGTCTCAAGGAGCTTCCATCAACCAGGGCCTTTTGTGAAGGACAGGAAGTTGTTAGAGTACCGAGATGAAAGCTTAATGGGCTAACTTGAATTTAATAGGATGTATTACACCCTAGATGGTTGCTGTTTTGGTTTAGCATTGTTCTGACCAGACGGGTTCAAAATCTCATTGAAGTAGCTTCTGCCATGATAATTGTTCAAAGTTGCTTTCCTTTTCCACCAAAGGAGGAAATTAAATGGGAGTAAGAAAACATCATTATTCCTCAAATCTTTGGTGTAGACAATCCTCCATACCAATTTCTCCAGCCACACATTGAAAAGAACTGTAAGCAAACCCATAGAGACAGAATTGCTTTAATGGAACTACTCATTCTGAAGTCCCTACTGAACTGTACACATCTTCAGTGGTCTGTGCATCCTTAGTGACATGCAGACTTTGTCTGAGTTGCCATACAGATTCCATATAGCCAATGCATCCCATCTATTCAGTGCAGCTGTACAGCATTGTACAGGACCGTACCCACACTAAGCAGAATCTGTATGCTGCTGTTGAGTCTCTTGAGAAAGATGGCAAAATCAGGGAAAGGACCAATGTCCCTTTTTTTCACCTGCAGCATCGGCTCTCAGTTACAGCAATGGCCAGAAGGAGAGCTGCATGTTGGGCTTTCTTGTACTATTCCCACAGGCGTGTTCCCTGCAGACATGTCCTTGGGAAGGCCTGGAAGTGCAGCCAGGGCTGTCCTGTTGCTGGTGTCATGAGGGACTGTAACAGTGAGAAGTAGAGGAATGGAAAAGACAAAATTTGACATTCCCATTCTACTCCAGGGCAGGGTAGTTACCCTATATGACTGCAGGATGTATGAGCAGACTCACTTTCTGTTTAAGAGAATGATTTGTGATGTTGGGGAGAGCAGAAATACTACTTTCTCAGAAAGTGGCCATGGTTCAGAGTAGCAGCAGAGAGTTGAGACTTTATGCTCAACAGCAGCTTTAGGACTGGGCCACAGCAAGAGTTTTAGTGGTAAAACCGAGTTAGTCAAAGTTCCTCCTGGAAGCATACATGGCAAATTAGCACCTGGGACACATTTTGGAAGTACATGGTTCGTTTTCACTCAAAAGAGGAAAAATCAGTCACATGTCCAAAGGTGCACGGGAAGTCTGTATTTACAAAAAAAGCCAAACCCACATCAGCCTTCTGTTCTCAGAAACACTTGTTATGTGAAGTCTTCCACTTGTACTCCTCAAAATAATTTGCAAATGCTGTTTCTCACAGCCCATACACCAGTGCTATAATAATCTTATCCATCCAAGCACACGTTTCCCATGGAACTACTTCAGCTCTGCTACTTGCCTGTCAAAAAAGCTCACTGTGCTGTGCTTGCTGATGCTTGCAACAGAATTTCATCATTCTTTCTTGAGTTTCACAAAAGGGTGGAGGCTGAGCAACCTTTCCTTTTCCGGCAGATGCTGGGAATTACCTCTGGGCAGGAATCTAAGTGTGGCAGAAATAAGTAGGTTCCCTCTCAAGGCTCAGTTTTTTCTCTCATTTCTGATCTGAAAGCTGTATCCAGCATCAGTTCAATTCCTCCCTAAATAGCACACTCTCTGAATGTTTCTGAACCAGGATGACCTAAACCCAGATACTTTTTTCTGTGCATATCACAAACCCAGATAGCACATTTAAGCTAATTACTTGAACTCTAGATCAATATCTTAAAAAAACTATGAATGTAGGAGTTGTTTTCAGTGGAGGGCTTTTCTTATATTGCCAAAGAGTTCATGAAACATCTTGCTTCAAAAAAGAGCATAGAAGAAAGTCCAAATATTTCTATAAATTTGTCCTGTTTACTGCCTATTACCCTGTACCTCAAAACCAATCCTGACACTAGCAATTTATGAGGGTGGATTCTGTGGCCAAAGACACAGAAACTTGGAGGATTCAAGACAAGCCCATGTCCAAGTCCCAGCCTAGAAATGGGTCAGCTCTGAGCCCTAGGGAAACAAGCACACTCAGTGATCCAGTTGACTGCAGTACAACTCCAGGGCTTGGCATCTGCATTCAGGCTTCTCTCCCCAAAACCCATTTATTTTAAAGGTGAGATGTTGGGGAGGAGGGAGAGGAGCTGTAAGAAACAAATGACTAACTGCAAGAGGCAGCAATTGGACTCAGCATGTTCTGCTAATACACACCTGATAAAAAGCATTTTTTTTTCTCCTCGCTGCAAGCAATCAGTTTTATTAACGTTGAACGATAATGTGGAATGACTGTAGGGGAAAAAATGTTTAAAATAATAAAAAGAAACCCTGCAGGTGAGCAAGATTGATTTTAATAAAAGCAACAGAAGAACTGTATCTCTGGGACATTTTCAGCCCCCCTCCTCTTTGGAGGGTAAGATGTGACGAGTCTGGTGTTGTCAGTCTTGCCAGCAGGAGGGCAGTGACAGGTTGAGCAGCGTGTCTGACAGGACTGAAGTCAAATCTCCAAGAGAAGCAGTTCAGTGCAGAATGGCCAATATTACAGATTATGTGGGGGAGAAAGAATGCACCAGGGTTATTCAGATATCATTATACACGGCAAAAATAAACCCCGAAACAACAACCCACAAACAAATCAGTGCGACAGCTCTGCAAAAAAAGCAGCAAGAAATGAACTCCATCTGATTCAAATCATACTGAATTACAAAGAAAAATATCACTAGCAACTGACAAGCATTACATCTTGCACTCCTTGAAGGGGGCAAATAGAGTTGCAAAGGTCTCATACACTTGTAAAAATACAAGTTTTGATGCTTTTAGATTACATCCCAGCTGAAAGTCATGGATGCAGTCCAATGTGATACCTTCTCAGCATTGCATTCTGCAGTGACCACGTAGCTCCTGCTCAGTGTTCAAGTACCCAAGAGTTAACAGGTAACAGCAGTGTCACTCCCACAGCAATTACTCACTCAAGTAACAGCTACATGGATGTGTAGCACATTAGATTTTCACGGGCTGTGCTATTTTTGCTGTTATGGTAAAAAAATCAGCATTTGTGCTTAAAACTTTGAAGTTGTTTCTTTCAATATGATTTGTTAGAATGTTTTTTTTCTCCCACTTGTCTTCAGAAGCCATCCCCTTGTGCCAATCACCCTTCAGGTTGGCAGCAAACTGACTGATGAGCTATGAACTCCTGGAATTCTTGTTTTAATTTTTTATCACTGTTCTGCAGCATCTCATCTTATCTAATATACTTCTTGCTGGAAAAATAGAACTTGAAGGCTTTCCCAACTTTGCGTCTTGCAGATTTACCTATCCTCTTAGCTTTTAATGGTCTTTTGGACTATTGCACATTGTCTGCACCAACTAGGTGTTTTATCACAATTCCTATTACTCAAGAACAAATCTGCTAAGCTTTTGTGCTCAAAAGAGAGTAGTGGGAAAAGGTTTCTCTGATACTGTGTCCTGTGAACATCCTATTTCTGCAAAATAAACATGAAGTGTCAGCACGGATCCCCATTCCAGAGATCAACTAATCGTATCTAATAAGTTTAGTAGCTGGCCATTGGGATAATGGAATCCTAAGGGCAGAGCTGGGTGGAAAATGCTCAATACCAGCTTAATCACAAAAGAGAGGGGAAAAAAAAAAAAAAACAAGAAAAAAGGAAAAAAAGAAAATTAAAAACTAGAGAGAGTGACAGAGAGAGACCAAAAAGAAGTGACAGCAGATTTGGGCAGAAGAGGGATATAAGTCCAATGTGCAAATGTTGATCACATTTGGTGATTAGTCTCAGCCAAGAAAAATGAAGGAGGATTTTTTTGTAAGATTTCAAAACAAATACGGATTTCTGTTCTGAAATAGGATTTTTCTATGGAAAAAGAGAGCTAAATAAAAAGACAATGAGAAAGGTCTAGCCTCAAAAAAAAAATGGGAACACTTAGTGTCAGGCTGAGTGTAATGTTTCAGTTCAACATCTCCTCCCTACTTCCCTCTTCCCCCTTTTCTTGTAATGTCATATACGCAATGTTCCATTGTATTTTAAAACACATTTCTCTGGTTCAGTTGTAGAAATAAATAAAAAAGTAAAAATAAATAGATGAGCTGTCACTCAAAAAGCTCTGCTTAAGGGAGCTAGAGTGGGGTATGACAAAGTTGTTTCAAATGTATGCCAAAGCTCATGGGCTCAGTGTGCTACTAGGTAATCCAGGGGTGAATTTACCTGGGGAAGAAGAGAGAAGAAGACTGGAAGAGGAAAGAGGGGGAGGAAGTCGCATTTCTCAGCCTTGCATTTTATGGGCAGCTGCCCAAGACAGGTAATCCACTGCCCCATGGAAGAGTGTGTTCACAGAGACCACTTTGTGAACTCCCACATGATGCACCTGTAACATGCCAGCAATGTTGACTGTTTGGTGGGAGCTTTCACACTGCTAGTTTATGGCTTTTCCCCTCAGCAGTAACTTTGAATTTATCAGAACAGGCTGTTCTACATATATGGCTGACATTGCAATTTATTGTATCCCACACATTATACCCAAGCATATGTCTCTATGTGAAATGCTGTTTTACTCATTCAGCATTCATGTGTAGATGATTTCTTGTTCCTCAAGTATTTAATCTAATGGGCACTTTTAGTATACACAACTACAGGCACTAAGATTAAGGATTTAAAATACTAGACCAATATATTATATAAATGAAAATCTCTTTGGCACCCACAGATATAATATAGTATTTGGGCTTTCTGACCTTGAGTACAATTTCCATATACTCATAAAAAATTGATAGCACTTCTCATTATCCATTCCCCTCTCCTCAGCCCGCCCACCCTCCTCTCCCACATCACAGCCGCCACCTCTGATTCCCCAGTCCTGCACATCAGTCTTCTGGTCACCTCCAGAGGTCTCTGGGGCAGCCCTTTCTGGCTCTACAAGGAGGCTGCTGTGCTCTGTAATCCTCAGGAGCATATGAGAGAGCCCACCTCTTCACTTTTGGTCAAGGAATTGACACACGCACTTATTCCCAAACATGAAATGCAAAGAAAGCTTTCCACAGCTCCATATGTCTTTCAGTGGTTTGCAACACAGCACTAGATTTCTCAGAAACCTGCTTCTCTGAGACATCACTCAAGCAACAGCTCAGGTTCTAGCCATCCTGTTGTTCAGGCATTGGCACAATAGTTCATTCCTAGTATTTTGGGGGATGTATTATTCCTGTTTTATAAAAGGCTTATCCATTCTATGATTGAATTAATAAGAGAAAAAGCTTTAATGGGAAATAATGTATATCTAATTATTAATGTACTGTAGAACTTAGCTTTTATATTGCAATTTATATTGCAATTACCTTCTTTGTGATATAAAGCAGAACAATACAGAGGAAGAACTTCTTTATTAATGCCTAATAGCATGGTAATTTAAAATATTCGAGTTTCTTTAATAAGGTGCTGTATGAATGTTACCTAATTTGACAAGATTAATTATACAATTAATTTGAGACTGCTCTCAATTAAATTAGTAAAAATTCTTAAGAATACAGGAACCTAACATGAAGTGAGATACCTATTAAACAGGGTATTAATTAGACAGAGATGAAATAATGCATGCTTTGTTAATATAAAGGGCATTGAGGAGTTGGTAAAGATGTATTATTTCATTACTATAATAAAATAAAGGTAGTCCAGGCACAAAACAATTTCAGAGAATCCTTCAGAAGACTGTGTAATAGAAGTCAGTGTTAGTTCTGCTACAAAGACTGAGGAGCCTGATTCTCACCTCAGGTCAGATTTATTCCAAGTTGTTTGATCCTGTAGAACTACTCCAATATTATTGCAAGCTATATCCACATACAGTTCCAATGGAGCAATGGGAGACAGAGGTAGAGGTCAGTCTTGGATTAGAAAATATGCTTCAGCTATATTTATATTTTAAAAAATGGAAAAAAAAAACCTTATGCACCACAGCATCATAAGTTCATAAAATGAGATAGGCTAGAGTTCAGAACGCTAGTGGAAGGAAACAAGGCAAATGGCAGGATCACAACCATGGACTTCAGAAAAAAAGGACTTTGTTCATGGACCTACTTCTGGAAGCATCCCAAGGGAGCAGTCTGAGAGAAGAGAGGTCCAGGAGAGCTAATTGATTTTCAAGGGTTACCTCTTCCCATGTCTAGAATAGTCTATCCTGCCCTGTGGAGCAAAGGTGGTAGGAGGATTGCAGGGGAGAACAAGCTCCTTCTGATAAAACCCCAACATAACAAGGAAGTGTACAAAGGATGGAAAACAGGGGTCAGACACCCCATAAGGAATAAACACACTGTGCAAGTGTGCAGTGATGAGATTACCAAAGCCAAAGACCACAGGGATCTCAGTCTGACAAATAACATGAATGGAGACAAGAAAAACTGCTACAGGTACAACAGCAGCAAAGGGAAGACTAAGTAAAATGTGGACCAGCTACTGAATGGGAATCTTTACAAAAATCCGTGGAGAAGATCAAGGTCACTATGACTTCTGTATCTCTATTTTTCTGCTAGTATCCAGTATCCCATGCACTGGAGGCCAGGAGGAAGGTCTGAAGAAAAGAAAACTTACTCTTTGTGAAGGAAGTAGGGAACACTTAAACAAAGCGTACATACACAAGGAATCTGATGAGAAGCACCCACACATTCTCAGGGCGGTGACCAGTGTTGTCATGAGGTCAGTCTAGATTCTCTTTGAAAGACCATGGTGATCAGGGGAGGTTTCCATCTTAAGTGAAAGGTAACCATGGGTGCTAACATTTTTAAAGGGTGGATCACTTTTCTTCCATTCTGAGATGGCACACATGGTGTGTTTCAGATATGTGGTTTCTGAATTCTTGTTCACAGCTTCCATTGTATTAATCAGAGCAAAATTCTTGTGAGACAGAGGAGCTCTGCTAAGCACTTCTTCCTTTCAGGCAAACTGACACCAAATTACCTGCTTGAGGTCAGGGAAGAAATCTACCACTTGAACCCTGTCCTGCGGAGAGCTAGGCTATCACCCATCACTAGAAAGTTGTTCCTCTGCTATCCACCAGTTCACATTTCCACCATGTCCCCCTTTTAAGGACAGTAAAGTTTCTGGCAAAATATTTTTACAGCACTCTTCAATATGAATATAATGAAATTTGTACCAATCAGTAGTGGGATTTCTCTCATCTAGCTTCAGACTTCCCCAGTGTGGACATCAACATCCAAGTTAGTCACGCTGTGATCCCTTTGCAGATAAAAGAAACAAGCAGATCAATTACCAGATATGTTAGATATCTGTTTTAGAAGGTCATGTTTCATACTCTGGAAGTGCCTATATCTTTGCAAAAAGGGAGACTAGCATGACTAGCTCAGAAGAATTTAATTCCAAGGATCTCAGATAAAATATGTTAGTTCATTTCATCTGGGAAACAGAATACACAATATCACTGATATGACCAGTGAGAGCAGAACCTATTGCAAATGTCTTCAAATAATCTGCAAGAGCAAATAAAATCAAAACAGGCATTCCAAGAACAGAAGAGTTTTAATTATTAGATATTACAGCTTCTTCATGTGAACTCCTACTTTTGAAGATATTTCAGATATTTTAAGGAATTGCTGTATATGTGCTGAACTGCTGTACTGTGTAAATTAGACCTGTACTGCATTACACAATTAGACAAATATAAAACTCCAATGTTTAAGATTTGAAACTTTCAAGGTTCCAAGTTTACATCAAATTTCTCATTTTTAAAAAGTCTTCTCTGAAGCAATTTTGTAATTCGCAGAACTAACATTCTAGTAATCTTAGAATGAAACACAATCAACCTCTCTGCTCCCTATTCCAGACTGACACCTTAGAACACATAAGATCCATTCATACTGCATTCTATTGTTACAATCAATGCAAATTTATTTTTGAAAATGAGAATTTTCTGTTTCTTAACAGAGTAGTTTTGCTGCTACACGATTTTCTGCAGTGATTTGATAGATAGTCCATCATCGTAGCTTCAGCCTTTCTAATATGATACCTGGCAAACACACTGAAAATAAAGGGGAAGGCAGACATTTCTTTGGATAGTGACAGCAATTCCCATTCCTATCAGTGTCTGTTGAGTGCCCAGATATAAATGTCACCCAAGCATGGTACTCCTAAGAAGTGTCTTCAAAACCATAAAAGGTATTCTGAAAAGCTCCATCTCTTTGATCTCACTGCAAGAAACTTTGAGTAGATGATTGAAGAGGGCATGGCTAGAGGCAAGCATTCAAACCAATTGTTCTGCTGTGTCAGAACAAGGGCAGAAGGGATGACACATTCAAACGGTCCATTTTGAAACTGAATATCTCAAAATTTCAACAGAGAGTAAGAATGCAAGTTTTTCTAGCTTTCTAAACCTGTAATATCTATCCATGACAATTAAAAAAACCCAACCAAACAAGCAACAACAACAAAACCAAAAACCCAAACAAACAAACAATCAAACAAAAAAACCCACCCAAAAGAATACATGAAGAAAGAATGCATTTATTACACTCCCCAACTCTCCAGGAACTTGCTCTCCTTCTTTGTCTTTATCCTGTTCTGTAGGCCTAAGGCTTAGCATGAAAACATACAAGTTTGTTGTATTTTGACTTGAAATGCCAAATCTGTGGATGTGACAAATCTGCTGTAACAATGACAACCACATGTTCTTCTTAAATGAAACAATTAACTAGATCTCTTTGCTCACTGGAGTGAAGGTGTGGGGTGAAACAGAAAGCTGATGTGCCCAGACCCACACCATCAGAACAAGACAACAACCAGAAGTTTGTTTCAATATTGTCAGTCAGAGATGGGGGCAGTTCTAAACTAAACCAGAACTTGTCAGCCATAACTGAGCCATAGGGATTGGGAATGTGCTTGAAAACAGACCATTTAAATGCAGACTGTCAACCTTCCTGGCAGATCAGTGTCTTTCCAGTTTTCATGGAGTACCTTTCCCTCTCCATGAAAGTCTCGCTTACTCACCTTCCCCCAGTTCAGAAAATAACAAGTGTCCACAGGTCTACCCCAAAATCTGTGATCTATTCATTCCTACATTTCTACAAGTTATCTCTAACCTTAAATTTGGCTCAAACAGTTGTCACTTCAGCAAAATGTGTGAAAGGAACCAGACTGTGTCTCCAACTACAGTCTGCAGAGTATAGCAAATACCACTGCAGAACTCGTCTTCCTACTCTGACAAGTGTAGTTAATGAAGTGCAGGCCAAAATCTTGCAGTAAGTTGCTTTATACATATCCTGTACTACTTAGTTTCAAAACAGAGATTTTTCTTGCAGGGAAAACTTCCACTTGGGAACATGTTGCCAGTCAGCCTAGCAACATGCCCCTCAATCTGGAGCACATGTGGTCTCCAAAGGCAGCACTTTGGGACTGTCTGTCAAAACAGCAGCATCCCATTCAAGAGACAAAGTGTTAAAGTAATCTCATGGCTTTTACAGTTACATTCAATCTAGGACTTTTCTTTTAATGAAGCTTGCTGATCAAGGTTATCAAGTCAGGCAGTCAATAGCACTGAACTCTTTTATCAGCTTTTCTTGGTAATTATAAATTATTCGCCATTAGACAGTATGCTAATTCTTAGACTCCTACAAAGAGCTTAATCAATTGAGTGCATTTTATTATTTTCTTGTCTAAACATCATGGACTCATCATATAAAGTATCCAATAACACTAAATTATTCTAGATAGTTAAACTGATGCTAAACCAATCAGAAATCATATTTGAATTTATTAGTCTTCCTGTATTATTTAGCCAGCACAGTGGAACAACAGAAACAAAATACAACCAAGAGGTGAAGTGCAAACTGAGTAAGGAATGAGGCTCTGAAGTTAATGTACAGAAAAATGAAACAAAATGTGTGATTAATTTTCAGCAGGAAGAGGGCAGGAAAGGTCAAACAGGCAGATATGTACTATGCATTATCCTTTGGGTCATATTACTGCTAATTTAGATCTGCACAGACATGTTAACCCTCAGAGACATTTCTGTATCCTTGGCTTCCTCACATCAAAACCTTTCTAGTTATTGTCTTGCACTTTTAGGAAAAGATCCAGCAAAGGTACCTAATACCTATCCAAAGGCAGAATTCAGACCTCTGATTCTGAAAATGCTGTCCAACTTTCACCTAACTCTTGCCTGATCTCTCCTCTCCTTCCCTATACCTCTAGAACCTGCGAATGACCTAAAAAGCCTTTTTTTGCTCAGACTATCTGCTACAAAAACAATCATTAGTCCAGGTGGCTGCCTCTTACCTAAGCATTTTCTTACAGAAGCAGTAATCTGCTATTTAAGTTACCTCTGCTTTGTCTAGCTGGCATAAACGACTTGTGTAGCTCCTCACTGGAGCCCCACATGCAAGCAGATGATAGGTGTTATTGTGAACCACAACTGAAAGCATTTTCCACAGCCCTTTCTTTCCCTTGAAACACTGTTAGCATGATAAAAAAAGCATCATGTTGAATTCCTTCTGGAGTCCTTATTACCCTTCTGCCAAAAGTCTGCTCAGTCTTTGAAAAGAAAGAAAGAAAAAAAATAAATAAATTTAAAAACCCCCACAAAAAAACCCACAAAACCCAAATCTCCATAGGACCAAAAAAAGAATATTTATTTAAATAGTGTGTAATAGCAGTGTGTAATACCTCACCTTTCTCTTTTCGCCTGCATTAGCGCAGCCTCTGAAGCAGGAAGCATTTTGGCATAAGTAGATATAGCCTTAAAAAAAGAATCTCCCACACAGGAAAAGACCTACTCTGGGCAATCAGAGCCAGCTGGCCCTCTGGGAAAGCATACCCTTTAATTTAAGCTGAGGCTACTTTTAGCTGCTGTATGTGTAATTTAAGACTGCATTTGCTTTTAAGTGAGTTGCAACATGTTCTTTTAACTGGGTAATGGATCAGGCTATGGACTCTTCCACTTCTGAGATGCGACTCTAAATAAAACTGAAAGAACTGCCCTATGGGGTCAGATCGGAGTTTCGTTTAACTTAATATCCTGTCTCCAACACCTGCCAGTAGCTGCCTGGTGAAAGAATATAAAAGCCACAGCAGAAAGGACTGAGTGATTCTCTCCTCTGTGGATTGTTCCACCTCCTGGCAATCAGCAGCTTGAAAGCACTGCTGAAGTTAACTAATAAAGTCAACTCTGACACATAGATTTCAGATCCAGAGACCTTTGCCAAAGTTGTTCCCACCTATACCATTTTTCAAGTAGCAAACAAACTTCTGTCCTCATCAGTGGCTCAAGAGAAGGTGGAGTGAAAGTAGAATGGTGCTGATAATCCCGTAGTCCAACATTCAACAGGGACTGTCCTATATATATGTATATAAAGAAGGAGATGAAAAGTGAAAAAAGCAGGCCAACTAAATCTAAATGTTTGGGTAATAAGGGAAAATACCCATAATTCACTATGAATACCTATAAAATATACAGCAACTCCTATTATTACATGTTATTTGAATCTCTCATATTCCATAGTTTTGTAGCAAAGAACTTTTTTACAGTCAGTGCATTTGACCATCTTATTTCCTGCTACTTTGAATGCATGCATGCATGCTTATACTATGAAAACTTCTTATTAATTCTATTTAAATAAGGACTGAAGATATTGAAAAATACTTTTGCAATACAGACAAAGCAATAAACACAGATGGTCCCAGATTTGCTCAGAAATTCCTGTCTAAAGACATTTTGGTTTGCTTTCTCTGCTAGCAAAGGGTAAACAGCACTGTAAGAATCAATCCTGCACACCCCTGTCACACCACTGGCTGAACAATATTTGTTGTCCACAGCTCCTTATAGAGGAGTTTCTATACTCTCTGCACTGATATGCATAATGCAGCCAGCCATGGGCTCCCCACACAGACACTAATGCACCGTAACATAGTTGTTATTTTTATTTACTTAGAGAATGGGAAGCCTGATAGAATACTAAACAAAACAGACATAGTCCTGCCCCAAGGCATTGCTGTGCTTTCAGATCTACCAGCTCCGGTGCCACGAAACAACTTAAGCCTCTAGAGCTCCCTTGAACTTTCAGTTTCTGCTTGAGAAGGTGACAAGTTCCTGCAGAAATGGCTATGCTAATACGAGTTGAGTCGTATTACCCTACAGCTGTCTGTCACTGTCTTTTTGTTGGCGCAGGCTGAGGGAACATTTCTCATTGAGTTCAGTGCAAAAGTCAGGTGTAAAATCCACCCTGGAAAACTGGCCAGGCACAGGTAGTGAAGGTAAGAGATAGGCCTGACATAGTTCAGCTGGTTTCCACAAAAATATGTGAAAAAACATTGACATTAACCTGGGAGAAGATGTGCACTACCTTTTCCAAAATCAACTTGAGTCTTAGATCACTGTAATTTTCATCAAAGGGATTCCACACAGCCCACAATAAAAAAAGAAACACTTCAAATGTTCATCTGGCTTTTAACACAGAGCCAGGGACTGTTTCTGGTTCCTAAGCAGTAATAAAAATTAGAAGAAGGACCTAAAGCTGGAGCAGATGTCTCCCAGATATCAGCTGAAAGAGAAATGTGTCTCTATGTCCCTCCACATGGTAGGTGTGCATGAGGGAGAGGACCCAGCGGTGTGGACAAGTCCCAGACTCTGAATGCCCTAACTTCTCCCTCTCTGTCAGTTTTTGAAATGTAGCACAGGGACTTGGAAATAATCTCCAGCATTACTCTGGCGAAACATGTACCATGGATTTCAAGAGAGGGAAGTGGGAATCAAGAGCTGAGGGTGAGGAAGGTGAAATTCCCCTTTTATCCCCCATAAATCTGCACCTGCCAAGGGGGATTCGATCTGCAGGAAGGGCACAGGTGAAGGAGCGAGCAGGTTGCAAAACATATATCACAAAATGAAGGCATTGCACAGTACATAAGCTCCATCACTTAGCACATGAACATTTCCACCTTTCAAACAAGTAGTTAAGCGTAGAAAAAATAATAGCTCTTCATTGGAAATTTTTTGGCTATAAGAAATTAAAAACATTATCAGGTTTCAGTGTTTGGAAAGCAGAAGTTAAGGAACAGACACCAGGTAAATACTAAAGACTGTATTTTTGTGAATAAAAGGCTGACATACAGCAGCTCATACCTTTTCCCCTAACAATAAGTTTTCTTTCACAGGTGTGCATTCTGTTGCCGTGAATAAGACTCAGAATGGGGAGCAGTTCTTTGGATCATGCTAGTGAAGACAAGGGAATGTGTACCTCATAACTAGTTGGTTAGAATTCGTTAAAATGTTGCAGATAAACCTGGAGGATGAGGTCAAGAGGGCCCCTAGCTTTGATGTCTGTCTTCCCAGGCTGCTGATGAATTTTCTGAAGCTGCAGGACATTATTTCTGCAGGACTATGCTGGATAGACATATAGCTTTAACAAAGTTTTGGTTAACTCGTTAGGATGATCAAAGCATCAAGAGGATTCTCCTGATGATAGTTTTTCCTCTCACATCAGTTCTTGATGGGTATCAAATATCACATGGAATATTATGGAGAACAAGGGCATACATACTAGTGATAAGTCCAGAGACATTTTCATTTCCAAATAATAAAGGTAAAATTCTATGGATTTGAAGGAAAATATGATTTTAGCCCTTATTTGTTTCTTTGAAGACTTAATAGCACTTATACCTTGGACACCAGCTCCTCCCTTACTCACACAGAGCAGTGTGAACACCACTCTCCTGTGCCTATGGCAATATAACCTCCCGTGCATTAAGGAGGGAGACCCATTGCTGAAATTAAGAAAACAGTTTATCCTCTAGCACTGAGGGAAAAAATTTTATTCTGTAACACAACATCACCTTGTCCTTTGTACAATTACAGACACTTGTTCATGCTGGTTTTAGCCCCCATATAGAGGTTTGAATTACCAACAAAATATGCATGCATCTGTTATGCTCACCGCCTCCTCACACCACTGGGAGCTGGATAGTTATTATGTCCCCATCTAAGAGAGGGAGGAAAAACAATGAATGCAGAGCATCAAATTGCATAACTCTTGTCTCTTCATTCCATGTTTACGCTAGCGAGGTATGACACTGCCTTTTACATACAATTGCAACTTTTTCTTCTGGTTCTTCATGATTTGGAGAATGCTGCTTTAGGCAGTCAATAGCAATTATACTTGGTGAAAAGAACATATAATACAAATTAGAGCAATATAGATTTTCCCCCCTGTTACTTTAATGTTTAGTTACCCTGTTAGATTTAAACTGAGTACATAATGTTTAAGAAATTACTTTCACTAAAACCCATTAACTGACACTTAGAAATAGCATTTTAATCCAAAGGAGTGCAGCAAAACATTACTGCAATTAATAGGTATGTTGGAGCAGTGAAAAATCCACTCCAAACCAAAGTGTATCCATGGTGGCAGGTTGTTTATATCCAATACTTAAAAGCATCTTGAAAACTGAGGGCAAGACCCTTAGCCAGCTCCAGTGAAAGCAATGGAGTCACTTGCATTTACATTCAATGAGGGCTTGGCCCTGTGATTTAAGCCCATATTTCATTGCCTTGGCAAAACTCACTGTTTGTTGGTGACTGGGCACAGGATGAGGAGGAGGTTTAGGGCACAGGATTTATGGAGCCAAGTGCCAGCTGACTGAAGGGCAGGAGAAGTCAGCCCATGGCTGGTGCTCATCGTTACTCATACTCACCGTCCTCCTCTTCCCTTCTGCACCTCTTCCTGGTAAAGGCAGCATCTTCTTCCTGCAGCTTTTTTCTTCCCTTTCTCTTAGTTTGGGCAGCAGCAGGAGCAACAGTACCACGTGTCCTCTGCAGAGACTGAACACTTGAACCAGGACTTTCTGATGCAGGTCAACCAGAGCAAGATCCTCTGAGAGGAACCTTGTGTCTGTTTGGCTTGTCTCTTCATGGCAACCTCTCTCTGGCTGGCCACTGCTTTTTTTAATTCTTTTAAAGATGCAGTGAGTCAAAATTTCTTTCCTGATATGACTGTTAAAAATCAACATTTCTCTAGTATTGCATAGAGCACAAATATTCCTTTTGTCAATAACTGTACACAGACCTTTGGTTGCAAGGAAAGAGGTAAAGGTTTCCAGCAATCATAGCTAAACTTATGTGTTTGACCAGGAATTTAGGGTTTTTTGTGATGTGTGAAGGACTAGATGTGCTTCTCCCTTTCATCTCTGTTCTGAATATGTGTCATGGCTTAACCCCAGCCAGCCACCAAGCCCCATGCAACCACTCACTCTTTCACCAAGAGGATCAGGGTGAGAATCAGAAGGTAAAAGCTAGAAAACTCATGAGTTGAGTTAAAGACAGTTTAACAGGGAAAGCAAAAGCTACACACACAAGAAAAAGAAAACAAGGAATTAATTCACTGTTTCCCATGGGCAGGCAGATGTTCAGCCATCTCCAGGACAGCAGGGCCCCACCACATGAAACAGTTACTTGGAAAGACAAACACCATCACTCCAAATGTCCCTCCTTTCCTCCCTCTTCCCCCCACCCCCTTTATATACTGAGCTTGATGTCATATGGTATGGAATATCCCTTTGGTCAGGTTGGGTCACCTGTCCTGACTGTGTCTCCGCCCTAACTCCCATGCAACCCCAGTCTCCTCACCCGTATAGCAGTAAAAGCAGAAAAGGCCTTGGCTCTGTGTAAGCACTGCTCAGCAATAACAAAAACATTTCTATATTATCAAACCTGTGTTTAGCATAAATCCAAAACATAGCCCCATACCAGCCACTGTGAACATAACTAACCATACCCCAGCCAAAACCAGCACAATATGTCATCAGGTGTCAGCCCTGCTGCTTATCTCACCCAGCGGGACCAACTGCTGTCACACCACTTACCTGTCTCACAACAATTACCTCCCCACACAAAGGAGCATATACCTGGCCACCACGATTTTGACTGACAGATTTTAGATTAGCTATGCTTGCAAAGTTTTTATGAACAGCTTTTAAAGGATGCTGAAGATACTTACTGAGAACAATGGTCCTTATAACCACTGGAGGCAGTTCGCCTGTGCTAAGTTTATCCTTCCTGTAAAAATCAAGTCTCATCCCCTGAGCAATTTCACCTTTCTACCATTAGCCATTTAATTTAAAGAATGGAACTTTATATAGCAACTAATCTCTGTGTGGCCTGGCAGAGCTGGTTGATTGTCACAGATAATTGGTTGATTTGGACACTACTCAAGCTAGTGGCCTTCTGTATCCCAGATAATCTCTCTTCAGAATATACTGTGCACTCTTGTAAAGGTAGCATAGAAGACCATCATCATTAGCAATTTTGCTGAAGAGCAATATTTAATAACCGACTAACAGGCCATTACTTGAATTGCCTACCTCTGTCATTTCAGCAGGGCTAAAATAGGAATTCCCTCTCAGTCTTCCAGAACATAAGAGGTTTGTAATCAACTATTTGTGTAAATCTGGGGGCATGTAGGTAGTCATGAATTGCCTGCTTTCCAAATAAAGAAAATATCTAATTAGTGTCAGTAAGTTTCTTGTACAAACAAAAGGTTGTCCCTGGCTACATCTGTATGTGACAGAACATCTTTCAATCCAGACAGACCTGTGCTCACAGGGAACGGCATATGCTTACCCAACATGCAGCATGCAAGGCATACACAGTAGCTGTGGGCAAACACTATATTTGCCTTTATTTACACTCACGTGTTTCTCCAGAACAGATAATGTGAAACCTGGTCTCTCTCCAAAAGAGCAATCAAATCATCTTTTTGTTCTGATATTGAATGGCAGACGACAGAGCAGGGCTCAGTCCAGAACTAGGGTTCCTGGTCACGTTTGCACACAGCAGTAACAACAGGTGCAACAACCCCATTATTCTTGCACTTATTCAATTGTAAACATCTGGAAATACCTGCTGATTGTTATATGTTTTGGCAGCCCTTCATGTAAAGTTGCAGCTTTATTCAGGGTAAAAAGTACAAGGACTTACTTTGTAGAGTACAGGGACAAACACAACTGCAGCAACTATTGGTATGAAGAATGCAGTTTTCTAGTGCTGGAACACATCTTCAACCACTGTAAATCACAGAATCACAGAATTGCTAGGGTTGGAATGGACCTCTGGAGATCATCTAGTCCAACATCACAAATCTATAAACATCCAATGAACTACTTAATATTACTTCAGAAGAAGATCCAGCCTAAAGTCCTTTAGGAAATTTTGCAGAGTTTTGCAAGGAAATTTTACTGAGGCCCCTATTTTTTTATTTATATCATCTTAGTAATTTTATCGAGATCTGTCAAAAGGGACAGTGAATCAGGACCAGTTCTGCCAAGCCCTTCATGTTGTCTCTGTGGCTGCAAAATTTGGGTGTGCATGACACACGATGGCTAAGAGACCCACAGAGTGGTTCAAATCATGTATTCTTTCAAAAATGCAGATGATCTCATATATTTTGGAGTTTGGGAACAACAAGGCAAAATCTGCCTCTAGACTGAAAGCCATTACTGAGGCCAGCAACAAAAAACACAAGGAGGGAAAGTATGCCAGCCCAAAGATCAGCAATTACTGCTTGCATTCCGTCCAAGGCTCCAAATGTTTAATATTTTCAGGGTTTTTAGTAGCAAAGCATCATTAATCCTCAACTCCAAATCAGTGCAGATGTTAACATGCAGTAAATAAAATCTACTTGGTTTGGTAAGTGTGATTGTCTGTGGATTCTTTTGGAATCATTCGCATCAATTATAGAAATAAGTATTTTGCATGCCCCTAACCTTTGTTAGGCATGTCATGGATCTTGGAGTCAATAGGCCACCATGGAATATTTTCCATATATATAGGTCATTGATTCTGAAGAACAACACTGACTCTTTCTTGTGTCCCATACTCATACTGTATACCAAAGTGACAACAAAAACACAGATTCAAAATGCTCAGCAAAACAGGTTTCCTAAGAATGTGGTTTAATCACTGCAAATTTTTACAGACCCAAAGGCACTATCTGACATTCAGCCAAATTGCAGTTAACTATTAGGCCATTCTTTAGTTTTACTGAGCTCATTTCAAACCAAGTTAAACAAGGAGTGACTGACAATAATACTAATTTCCACAGCGTCAGTACTATTGCTGTTGTGCTGCATGAGGAAGGGTCTGGCACGGCTCCTGCTGGGATCATGCATCCACCTGCAGCTTCTATGACACAGACAGCTGACACAGAACTTCTCAAAAACATAGGCAATGCCAACAAGACCAAAAGGAGGCTGCTCCTGAAATGAATGGTACAGGGAGGAGTAGAAGAGCCAAGACTTGGGAAAAGACCTTGAAAAGCCAGATTGACTTTTCCCGCTACCAGAGATAGAGAGCAGGCAAGGAGGTGTCCTGAGCTACTGGGACTTCAGCCTGGACAGTCAGCTACCACCAGTCCTGTGTCCTCAGGGACAGCAAAGGCCTGCCTGACCCTCACAGCTTCAGCTGGAGGAAAAACAGGTCATTTCACTGCCTGCAACAGGGGCCTGTGGTGGGTAATGCCACACTGCAGAACTCCAAGCTGGTAAAGGGGGTGGGAGGGCTGGGATGGAAAGCATCTGCACCTCACTCATGCCCCGATGAGGTGGGCTTTGAGGGGTGCACAGCTCCATGCATAACACTGGGCACTTCCCCTCCCACCTCTGCCCTTGTATTTCCTCTGCTCCCTACTGCTTCTTGAGTCAGGACAGCAAAGAACAGAGCAGAGAAGAATACAATATCCCCATAGGCTGCTCCTTCCTGGGAAGCAAGTCTGTTCCACCAGGGACAGGGCACAGGTCTGAAGGAGATGCTTTTGGAGAGAAGGCATTTACACTGGGCAACTTCATTTCCATGCTCTCTCCACCCTATTCGGGATGGGCACCTGCTCAGGTCTTCACTATTTGAATGCTGGAACTTTTAAATGTGGTCATTCACTGACTCTCAGTCTAGCCTTCTGTAATTGCCTGACAGATACCACAGCAGCGATGGGTCTTGAGAAGGGGTAGGAAGCAGTGCTATTTCCATTTGTTGCCTGGGATTCTGGTGATGTAAAATAGCCAATGTCAATATGATCTGAAATGGAATAATGATTCCAAAATCTCATTCTGATTCCCTTTGCAGTGTTTTGGGTTGACCTGAGAGAGCAGTTACTGCCGGTAATCTTTGTCACCTGGCAAACTGTGAAAGGTTGACCCATTTGGTTTTGCAAACAGGGAAAGTGAAAAACATGAGAAAATGCAATGCTCGGACAAATCAAATGGTAAAGGGACAGTTTTGTCATACAGTGTATATTTTTAAACCTTTCTTTTTTTCCCACTGGCTTTTGCTTATAAGTTTTTGTCTGTCAATCAGCAATTAAAGCATAGAACAGGTAAAAAAGTAAGCAAAGGCTTTTGACAAAGTTGGAATTTTATCTCTTTTAAGAAAAAAAAATCTATAAAAAAACCAGAGTTTTGTGGAAAGATACTGTGATAATTCGCAACTTTTCACTGATGGCTTGGAAATTCCACATTGACACAGTAATATTTAAATCTGGAGCAAGATTTAAACTGAACCAACTTGATAGAGAGTACAGAATGTGAAAAGCTTTCTTAATACGTAAAACCCGAAGAGTATTCCTTGTGTCCAAATAAATGTTTCCCTCCAAATAAGCATATTCTTTTCCTGTAGCAGACAAATTCATGTGCCTTCAGCTCACCATCCCAACCATACTGCAGACTCCAAGAAGGACGTGAGAAAAAGCAAAGCATCAGCGCTGCTGAAGGCATTTTTCATGCATGAGAAGTGCATGAGAAATGCAGCTGCTATACTGTCATATTTCTAGAAAATGGGTCACAGGGAGAGACTGATGCATGGACATGTGGTTTCCCACAACAGTGGCACTGGCCTCCCTTGGAAAAGTCTTGGAAAGCTCAGACCCTCTCATGCCACTCTTTCACAGTGTCCATACACCAGAGCTCTACTATTAGGAAGAGATTTTCTCCTACTTTACACGTAACTAAATGCTAAGCAGAACAGTGGGGCTTAAGTCTGGTTCTCCTGTGTCTCACGTGACTATGCTAACTGGAACTATAAAGCTATTTTCTTTAAATTTTTGAATGTTTAACGATTCAAATTCTAGAGTTTCAACTGCTAAACTAAAATTACCCTCAGCTCAGACTTCTAACAATACTATCCTCCTGATCGTCACCTGAAATATGAAAAGTTCAGATTCAAGTGTCTGTTCAGAAGGCTGGGAGCAAACAGGTACTCCACTTGCAAATGGATGGAAATTGGAGAAACACACCTGTATACCCTGGGAAAAGTGTCAGCTAAAAGAGAAACAGCCTAGACCAAAGGAGATGTATGGACTGAATGAGAAAAGTGATTCTGCAGCAAGTTTCCTGCTAGAGTAGCAGGGACAAGACTTAAGAGGTATGAAAGGCTATGAATGGCAGGACTAACAGAGGACTCAATTGCTGATAAGGGCTGGTCTTTTATGATCTCTCTGCAGCAAGTCAAAAATCTATATGAATTCAGCTTGTGTGATTATGAAGCTCAGCCCTGAGAGGGTACAAAGTGCTAAGTATAAGTAATAACACATGTAATGAGAGATGTCCTGACTTCTGTGAGTTGTCTATGCATCAAGAACATCAGGACATGGCAAATAAACCCTGTCTGCCCACCTGTCCTAAAACGTACCTGGCTGTTGTCTAAAGTAGCTCCTCTTCATCAGCTTCCTTAGATCATGAACTCATCGCTTTACCCTTGGCTTGATGCTTCTTCCCCAGTAATTACCTTTTTTTTCCACATCCTGTTTATTGCTACAGCAACATTTGTTAGTGTTTAGTGAAAGAGCTTATGTGTCGACCATAAACATTGTGCACCAACAGGCAAGGCTCTTAAAATGCCTCATTCAAATAGGCAGATGCTGAAAGGATTTCTATAATGTCTTAAATAGATGGTATAAATAATGTTAAATAGATGTCTGAAAGCTCACTAAAAATGACAATTCTCATTAATTTCCAAAATCAAGACCGTGTTCTGAACCAGAACCTTCAAGGAAACAAAGGGGATTTAACCAAGAGAGTGCTAAAACCCTTCCAGATGTATAACAGTTAAGGTATCCTGCAGGGCATAATGGCAATGGCAGCTGGATAGGAAACTGGCCTTAAGCCACAAGCTGGCAGTGCAAGCAGCCTGCTTTTTGGTGTGAACCTACTAATGCTTTTTCATGTTGCTCCCAGAAATTTCTCACAGGCTTAAAAGGCACATATAATTACAGAGTCTGGATTTCTTTTTTTCTTTCCAGCCACTTAATTCCTAGCTGCTTTCTTCTTCCTTTGCCTCTTGAGGTCTCTCTTTATGAGTTTTTCTCTCCTTGGTGTGCACACAAAAATGTTTATACCAATCCACTCCTTCAGAACAAATGTCCCTCTGTAGCCAGGACAAACTCTCCTTCTCCAGGTGCCAGTAGTTACTTTTCCGGGATGCAGAGAGGAACTGACAGCAGAGGAGCACATATGAGGAAGGAACGTAGCTGTGAAGTTGCAAGTTCACCAGCCACCACATGCCACAGACGTCAGAACACATCTCCCTCTACTTTCTCTGTTCTGCCAAAAATAAAGGCTAGGGGCAGAATGTCAGTCTCCAATCCATTTGATTGCCCTCTGCTGTGACTCAAGGACAAAAAACGTTTGCCTTTAAAGCATCAGGAAAAAAATCAAAAAAGGAAAAAATTTCATATACCTGTAAAATAACTTTACCCTAAGCAGGCAGATAAAGCTGGTCAGCACTTAAAAGTTTCAAACTATCTGAAATTGACATATTCTGTTGTGGTTTTTTTTTTTCCAAATTCCAAATGGAAAACATTACAAGAAAAAGAAAAATTATTATTTTAGGTAAATTACAGACATTCAATTTTATAAAAATAAATATATTGTGTCCTGATTTGAATTCTTTCAATTTTGCATTATGGAAACATGACAGGAAGTTGTAATGCTAAAGGTGACTTGCTCTGTTATAAATTATACATTTAATTAAATCAGATAAATTTCACAAACCAATAAAGTGCTTTGGACTAGTAAAGATCACTATCTGATTATTTGACCTTAGATGCTATTTCATGAAAAAAAACCCATAATTGACAGTTTTTACATGAAACATTTAGATTTTGTTAAAACAGGGTTTTCCAACTCCAAAAATACATTTTTTTTTTGGCAGGGTGGGGGGGAGAGGTGCAGAAACTATGACTATTTTGTATACCCTCAAGGGTGTTTTAATCTTGGGTTTAACCTCTACAGGCATGACTCAAAGCCCTGGTGAATCAACAGCAGAGGGGATGCTGATCACCTGATGACTGCATGGTTACCAACGGTGCACAACCCTGCTGGAAACCAGGTCATTCCAGTGATTAAACTCATTTACAATAGTTCGAACAGAAGAGTTGTTCTGAAAGGATCACAGCAATATTGACTAAAAAATCAATGAGATGCTGGGGAAATTAACGTTGTACACTTGATACACTTAGAAATACCATTAGCTGGAAACTCAGCTAATCTTACAGAATGGGGCATGGAGACACTGTGAGTTAGGAGCAAAGAAGTTATTCAACAAGGTGGGTGAGTAACTCCAGCTGCCACTGGATTTTTTGTGGCACTGAGGCAGTCTGGCCATCAGCCCCAGATCTGCAATACAATTTCTGAGAACAGAACAAACTGCACAACTGGAGCACTCACTGTTTAGAAAGAAATGACTGGAAGGGTCATTGACTGTTCTAAGGTTTACCTGGAAATCCTGTTCTTTTCTCCAGTCTCCTGCATCATAGCAGATGTGTACCTAAACAACAAATCCTAACAAAAACAAGCTTAGAAATACCAAACCCAACCCCACTTCTCTTTTTCTTTTCTTTTTTTTTTTCTCCTTTCTTCCTTTTTTTTTTTTTTAATGGGAAGTCCTTCTTGGGAATAGCTATTTCATAGCCACCTACTGTTTTTCAAGGGAGTTTATAACTGATCTGAGGAGATATGTGGGATCTACTTTATCAACAGATCAGAAAAAAACCCCTGTAACCAAACAATAACATAGTAATCCATTCTCCATCAGAAGAAACACTTTTGAGATAAAGAAAAATCCTTCCGTCCATTTTAAAGATAGTTCCATGATGGAGGCCAAACTGAAGATACAGAGCTTACAATGAATACCTCAGATCTAACTGCTGGTGGAGGATACTGCCTTTATGCAGTGATTGCATGCACGTGGAATGATTTTTCTGTAGTACCTATGTGTAGGGAGTTTGGGCCAAGGTGGATCCCTCTCAGTTTATTTGTAGGTCAGCTGTCAATATTTTGTCTTTGAAGCAGCTCCTCTCACCTTGTGCTTTTCTCAGCCTTCTTTCTTTCCTCTGCAGCACAATTACTTGTGTGTCAGGGCAGTCAACAGGCTAAGCTGCTGCGATTTTTTTCTGAGCTCCTCTGTTATCAGGTTTTCTGACACTGGTAGCATGAATAGGTGCGCTAAGATAATTACGCTAATCCATCTAGCAAAACACCTAACTTATACATTTGAAGCTAATTAGATAAACTTCAAAATGGGTCATTTTTCAGCCCCTCAGCCTCTGCCTGCTTATGAGCATTACCCCTGAGGGGACTCTTTCTCAATCAGGTAGACATTTCTGGGAATGAGATCTAATGAATCCCTTTACCTCCTGAACTGAAAACCTCTTTTCACTGAGACTTAAGCAACTGAGGACAAATTCAGGTATCGCAGAAGTAGGAACTCTCCCAAGGCAACAGTACTGCTTCTTTCTGCCTAGATTGGGTTTGACCCAATCTACTGACAGAAGGGCAAAAGCTTTTTGGGAGCAAAAGTCTTCTGGGATCCTTACTTCTCTGGTAAAGAAAGGCAAACTAAGACTATACCAATCAATTCCCCTTACTGACATTACTGCAATATGCAAATAAGATCTTTCAAATGAATAATAAAGAGCCTTGCCATAAATTGGTCTGTTCTCTGCATCCTGGAGCTGAATTAAATTTCACTAATAGCAGGGCCTCTTCTTTCCTCAGATTTCTCAAAATATTTCAGCCTGATGCTGTCACAATAGTGTTATGTGCTTTTTAATATGAAATTATATTTTATGTTTTTAAAAGTTATGACAAATTATCTGTTTTTTCATTAATGGCAATTGACCACAATATTTTTGTCAATTTCCAACTGGGTTGTACTCCTATAAGTCTTTGCCAAATGCACAGTAAAAACCAATTCTGACCTATGTAAACATGCTGCTTAAGACCAACAAAAGGCAGCAGAGGAAACAGCAGCACTGAGTTGCAGCAGGTTGAACAAAATGAAACAGCAACTCACTGAGAAATCTAGGATTCAGTCAAAACATTTAAATGACTCAGAGTCATGCTTCCCCATGAACATCAGCAACATTACAACAAAGATGAATACCACTCTAGACTTTCAGGCTTTTGACAAAGATGGGAGCGCCTGAGTCTTGCATTTTTGAGGAACGCATTTTTGGGCAACAGTGGGGGGAAATTAAAGAATTTGGAAGGGAACAGAAAAAAATTAAAAACAGGCACAAATGTTAAGCATCATAGCATATCTAAGTGGTGAAGCACACATTAACAAACCTCTGCCACTTGGTATTCCCTTGCTTTTGTGGCATCTGCCAACTTAAAATACAATGAGACCATCCTCTGAAAAATGTTTCTATGTCAATGTGGTGCTAAGCACATTTCTGAAGCACAAAATGTGAGTCTAATCAAAAACATTCTTCCTTTATTAGTCAAAATGGGATATGTGATCTATCTGAGCTCAACAACTCATGGCTAGAACAGACTTGCTTTTTGCTTCCATACCTTCCTACATGTCTGAAGCAGAAGAGAGAAGATGCTGCTCCTGAGCAGCACCATGCCAGGCTTGGACACGCAGCCCTGCAACACAGAGCTGTAAGGCTGCTGGATGGGCTGAAGAGGAGCCAGCCTCGCTGCTGCTGCTGGGACTGCACAGGAACGGATTTGCTATAAAGCTGGGGGTGTGAGGCAAAAAAAAGATGTTGAACCAGTAAAACTGATACAGGCCTTTTGTTTCCTCTCACTCCAGAAGAAAAGGTTAGCACACACCAGCTATGTGCGTCTCACTAAGGCTCAATTGTTCCCTAAGAAAAGAACACAGACGAGCTTCCCATATTGCTTCCCCCCATCTCTTTTCCTGTTCTGACGCTGTAATTTTAGAGGTGAAAGCAGATGAAAAAGGCTTTTCCATTGTAACACAAGGTCTTTTCTTCTATTGCCTGCCACAAGTGTAATGACTTGTTATTTTCTGTTCCTTTTGCTTCCAGAATGAGCTCTGATGGAGCTCCCTAATGATAACAAACCATCGCTGCAGTAATATTGATACCTGTTGTAATCACTGGCATTCTGGCTTTTCAATTTTCACTATTTGCCTTGGATCAAGTAGCTCTGTGCTAATGCAACAGAAGGTCACCAGATGAAGGGGCTGATAACAGAGAGGGACTGTTCTACTTAACATGCATGGAGGATTATGCTTTTCAGTCGTCCTCAAGCTAATCTTTCAAGTTGTCCTTTTTTGACTTTCTCAGTTTAATCAGTTTAATCTCATCTTCCCTCTTTTCTGATTACAAGGATTTTCTGTAGAAACCTCGCCTTCACAATAAGGACCACGTGGCAATTTATTCTTATATTGATTTCAACATTTCTTTTCCACTACCAAGGCTCTGATGCAAAGGGGGAGGGTGAGAGCTAGAGGGGAAGCAGAGGGGATCCCTCTAGTGCCTCCTGCCTAGCAAATCCCCACACTTTTGTTATCTGGAAATCTGAATACTCCTTTAATACACTTGTAAGTCAGAAATGGCAGCCAGATTGGAAATACTCAACTGTGATTAAAAGTTAGCGGATCCAGTAAGAGCAATAAAGCATAATCACAAGGCAAGCTAAATCTGGGGCACTGGTAAACAAAGTGTTCAGGGCACATATTCCAAGGGGCTCTTTCATGGTTGCCATCACAACTGCTTACACAGCAGAACATAACATTTCTTGCCCCACAGTTGGGGAAACCAGATGCAAGGCCCAGGGAGCCAGGTAGAGTGGCCGATCTGCACAGGCAGGTCTGTGCACAAATTTGCACATGCATTCAACTCCATGGTCAAACTTCTGTGTCTTCGTCTATCTCACCAGGACAGGAGGAATTTCCATAATTATTGATTTTTCCTGGCAGGAGAGATGAAGACTGCTTAGCACTGGATTGACATTTTACTTATTTATGTCTCCAAAGTATAGCAAGAATAGAGAAAAGAAAGCAAGAGGCAATATGCTTTTCTACTGCACACACTATCTAACCCTTCAGTCAGGATGCTCAGGCAGCTATAGGGAATAGCCAGTCAGTCAACAAGCATCCCAACTCCAAGAATAAGCTGACCCTGTACAAAAAACAAGTAAGAGGTCCAAGAAGTAATTTCTCCCTTGCCTTTGCACAAAATAAGTAAGGGAGGAATTGTCCAAGCCTCCCACCTATTTGGTTGCTTCTGCTTTAGATACCACCTTATCATCACATCTCCATAGTCCCTCATTCCACAGACAACTGCAATGTTTATCCACAGTCTCAGTCTCCTCAGATACACACGCTTCTTGACTTGTGAGTAATAAAACAGCAGCGAGATGGGATCTGATTGGATGGATTGGTGTATCTGCTTAGTCCTGTAAGACTGCTCTAATTTTCCTACAAGTAATGAAGGATTTTGCTTTCTCTTCAGGGTTCCTGGAGATAATGATATACCATAGCCAGCGGAGGTGAACATCTGTTTTAAGAACTGTGAACTTAGAGGGACCATTTGTCTATCTGATCTTCCTTTCTTGTTTTTCAGTGCACCCTATCCATTTCTCTGTTAATTAAATAAATGTGAAATCACTAAACCACTGGGCTGAAGAAACAATTAAACAACAACTGAAATAAAAAAAGTGGGAGGGAGGGGACTCTCTTCTTTTTTTTCCTCTCAGATGATTCTGCTTGGTAGAAATTGTCCTACTTTTTGAGCATACACTTTCTTTTCCTTTCACAGAAAGAAGACTTGGATTCATGAGGGCATATCCACCTAATGACAATATGGCGGAGTTAGCCCAAGAGATCAATGCATCCCATTAATCTGCTCATGCTTAATTGGTAAGTACAATATAGAACTGGCATTTTAAAGGCAGACTGTAAATGTACTTGGATTGGTTGCTATTTAATTGATGCAACTGGCAGACAAATACTCATATCCTGAAAAAGAAAGCCTGTGAAAACAACAAGAAGTTATGAGTCACATTTTCCTTTTGAATATTACCCATAGCAGTTATAGGCAAAAAATAATAAGGATTAAGCTACTGCCATCGACCTCTGCTGCTTGAGGATAAAAGATCAGCTCTTGCCTGCACTGCCCAGAGCCCAGCAGCAGCCTGCAGCTGGGAAACCCGGGAGCTGTGGACATGGCAGAGCAGGGAGTCACCACTGCCTTTCCACATGCTTACCTTGCTGTCTTCTTTGCCCACAAGCACGTGGATAATTGTGTGCTCTCCTAGGAGATCAGCAGGGACTGGGGGAAACCTCTGATCCAGCCAATGCCTTTGTTGCGCTCCTGCCTCTGTGCTGCCTCACAGGAGGAGGAGCAGCAGGCCCAGTAGGGTGGCCCTTGGGACCCAAGTGTTTCCCAGGAATGGCAGCAGGAAGTGAGAGTGGAAAGCATGAAGGCTGATGAGAGGCAGTGAACTACCACGTTGCAGAGAATGACTGAAGCAGTCACAAGGAGGTTCTGGTCCCTAAAGACAAGAGCATTCACTAGGGATGCTTTCCAGAAGAGCTGAGAGCAAACGACATACTTTTGTTTAGCCAACTGTATTCATCTTTAGACAATACTAGAGGAAGTGGAATAGCTTTGCAGGAGGTTGAAAATCACCCTTTGATAATGCAGAGCACATCTTCCCTTACAGGCATGAGAAAAAGGAAGACTGCTAGAATCCAAGTCACTTGTATGACTAGAATATTGCCTATTACATCCCACAAAACCATAAACTTCTTTGCTAAAAAGTGAAGTCACACACTGCTAACAAGACTGCCACAAAAGCA
Organism: Margarornis squamiger; assembly: GCA_035222235.1. Classification (NCBI taxonomy): domain Eukaryota; kingdom Metazoa; phylum Chordata; class Aves; order Passeriformes; family Furnariidae; genus Margarornis; species Margarornis squamiger. The sequence goes on along the minus strand of JAWWTY010000106.1, from coordinate 54,702,589 downwards.
AAGTGAAGAAAAGATGAGTTTTTTCATCTTGTGTCCAACTTCATTCTCACCACTGCCACCAGCACTCCACATCATCTGCACACAAAAACGTTAACTTTAGCCTTCCAGAAACCTCTTTACTATGTTGTTCCCTGTAAATATGACAGATTAGTTCTTGAGCCTTCTGACTGAATTATTTTTCCCATGCCAACACTATCCATTGTGTGGAGGCTGCAGTCATAATCTGTGAAATGAATAGTACTTGTTAAAGTTCTTATAAATAATCTTATCACATGAATATAGCAGAAATTTGCCCAGTTGAGAAATACAGCTCATGAGACTAAATTTTTGCAAAATAGTATCTGTCTGAAGAAGGGTTTCAGCAGTGTAGGAAAAAAAAAAAAAAAGAAAAAAGAAAAAAGGCAAAAGGAAAATGACAGCCCTACAGTTCCCTGTGTTGCATGTGACAAGGGTGTAGCAGTCTTCATGTTTCTACATGTGCAGCACAGCTGGTCTATCCCTTATCTAGAAAAGACCAGAAGATCTCCTGATGTGTCTTGAATAGTATAAATTCAAAAGCAGTGGAAGGGACGATGGAGGTGGTGGGAACACAGGGATGTACCTTGTGTGCAGCAGGGACATGGTACATATGTAGGTGATAGTTCAGAGGGGAGACAGGAGGAGATAATGAGGAGGGGCAGACACAGCAGAAATTACTCATTTCTGTTGTTTCCAGACCATTGTTATTATATCCTCAATTGCCTGGCAGATGTCCTCTATATCTGAACAAAAGGAGTTGGAACAACACATTTTTCTGGTCATGTCTTTGTCTTTTCAAGTGATAACTCCTCCTCTACTGAGTTGAAAGGATTAGAAGAAGGTATAGGTAATGCTCCAGCAGCTGGAACACAGAAGACCCTGACAGGAGAAGGCAGTGCCCACAGCACTGGGAGAGATGAGAACAGAGGGCTGTGTGCAGAAAGCACCACAGCAGTTTTGGAAGGAAAAAAAAACGGAACTTTTAAATTGCTGAGCACAAACTAGTTTTTTCCAGAAAACTGGATTACAAATAATCCTGTCTGTAAAATTACTAAGAAAAATAAAAAATAAAACAGCTGATCTCACTTCATCTCTATCTTTTGAGGACAAAAAGAGCCTGGAACAGTTCTAAGACATGTATTTCTGTTCACAAAAGGTCCTGATGTAACATCTGCACTAGTGTCCAATCTGGATTTTCAAGTGAAATCCACTTTGTGGGTCATTTGTACACTCACTGTATTGGCAAATGAAGGTGATATCACATAACACAAAGCCATGCACTTTTCCCTAGTTGCCCTAATTGTATTTTGCTATTAAATGATTATCATGCAAATGATGAAAGGGGAAGAACTTGCATGGTAATGGAAATCCTCTCTGTTCCTGTAATCTATTTATTGAGGTTTTTCTAATTATTTCTATATTAAAAAAATAGAGTAAGAAATATGAGTACAAAGAAACTACAGAGAAAAGGCATTTGTGATTGGATTAGTGAATCCAGAACATAATCATCAATAGATGTCTTTATTATTAAAACAGAGTAGCAATTTTGGCCGAATGATTAGTCAAAGTTTCAAAGCTTTGCAGAGTTGCTTCTATTTGCATAAGAAATCAGCAGTGAAAGTCAATTGTACTCTTGGCATAATTTTAAAATAATCTTGTTTACTTACCCCACCCCCAAAAAAAAGGGAGGAAAAAATTCACCCAAGGCCCATTTTCCTGAATGCAATAAAAGCTAAAGCATCAGCAAAGACTCTTATTCTCCTTCAGGAATTCCCAGATCTGTCACCGTAGAGACCTCAACATCCAAGCCCCACTCGCTGGCAGCTCCATCTCCACAGCCCATTGGCCTTGCAAGGCCAACAGCACAACTGTTCTGGCAAGACTCTTGCCCTCCCAATACCAGGCTTCAGCCAAGAACCCCTCTGCTTGCAGCAATGAGTCACTCATGCCATTGCCTAAGCTCTGACACACCGCAGTTCTTCGTGGCATGGGCCATTCATCAGGAGGACACAATAATTCCCAAGGAAGTCAGGAGGACATCGCAGGCTTACCTGTATCTGAAGTCTGAGAAAGTGGGGAGGACCAGAGACCACTCAGCAAGCCATCTTTGGCAGTTTTCAGCTTGAGAAGGATACAAAAGCTGCCAATATAGCTGAGCTGATTTACTGTAGGTTTTGCCTAGGTGTTATCAAGTCCTTCCCTCCTGGACAGAAAGGTGCCAAGATATGTTTGTCCTGTGGCACATCAGCCACGGCACCAAGCCACACATTTCACCTGGAGCTGGGTGGAAGTTTTTCTGTGTTCATAGTGGGTCTGCTACACTTTACATTAAAATGTCCAGTCAATGGGTGCTGCCCCTTCATTCTTTCATGGATCCTTTTCCTCATGTCTTGCATTGCCTCAGTGACATCTCCCAATGGATATTTGCTAATCTTTTATTTCTAATAATGCAGATAAGGCATAAGATTTATACAGGCTCTGTCTCTTAACTTGCCTCCTTGTCATTTTTTCATTCTTTTTCCTTAATATCACCACATAATGTTTCTTCTTCTGCAGCACAGCAATTGGGTGTAACCTTTTACTCTGATTTGTCATTTCATTCCCATATTAACTGTGTTGTAAAGACCTGTCAATTCCCTTTATTGAACAACTTTAAAGTCTGTGCTTGGTTAATGAATGAGGCAACTAAAACTCTGGTGCATGCCTTGGTTATTTCTCAGCTTGAATATTTAAATGGTTTCTTGTTGGTCTTAATGCATTTATTCTATCTAAATTGCAATCTGTGCAGTCATTTGCCTGGCCTGATTTCTTTTTCTTTTTCTTTTTTTAAAAATTATTTTGTTTTAGTTTTGTTGGTGGTGTGTGCTTCATAGTCTTCTAATGAAACTCTGTTACTTACATCACTCCTGTTTTATTATTATTTCTCATACTCAAGATTTTGATACAGGCCTTGTTTTATTTAAACTATTTTCTTACAGAGTCTGGGGAGAAGGTTATGAGGCATGAGCACAGGGTGGGGATCTAATACCACCAGACCCCTGTCTCCTGAACTGATTTAAGGCTGTCACTTCTCATACTGTTCTGACAGTTACCCAAAGATTTCAGCTAAGAACAGAAGTTGGAGGGCTAAGCCATTGAACATGGTTTGTCCCTTGCAAGAAGATAGTCCGTGGAAGTGTAGCATAACATTTCCAGCATGCCTAGAGATAACAATCATTTTGCAGAGGTGCTACCAAGTGTCTGATGAAAGCTGAAAATTGTGTACTGGGAAATCCTCTTGCTGGTACAAAGCTGGTGCATCTTTATTCTGTTTCTGCTCTTCTTACAATGGCAGTCTTTGTGATAGATGTATTAAACCATATCTCCCCAGTACAACAGCAGTACTTTTTCATCACCTTTAATTATGTCAGATGCAGCATGAAGCTCAAGCTCACCTCCATTTACCTGATGCATTACTGTCATTTTGAAGGGCAGATGTTCTTACATCCCATGCTTCAAAAAGCTCAGCTCTTTTCTATTGCTTTACAGAGACGTGCTCCAATGAGAGGTACCACTCACAGGTGACACACCGACTGTATCTGTACTCCACACCACCACATGCACAGATGCTTCCCTTAAACCACTGCAGTTTGTCACCATTCTGCTCCAACACATGCACTGTAGATTGGTTTTACAGCTCTACTTGGGATTGCTATTGCAATATTCTGGAGTATTTATCTGATTTTTTGTAAGGGAAATGCTCATCATGTACTACTACCTGGAGACCAGCAATTCCAGTTCATAAGCTTTCAAACTTGTTTTCTTTCTGTAATGTAGTGAAAAGCCCATCTTTTGAGAGCATTCATAGGCTTACATTTAGCAAAATTCATGGCTTGTAGAATAAAGAAAACCCCCAACTTTGTCTTAGAAAACTGAATTTTACACCCCTTAGAAACAAGGAGTGGACCCTCCAAAGTGCTCTCCTTCACACCTTCCTTCAAATGGGCACGTCTTGACAAAGCATTTGCAGGAGAATGCAAAAGCACATTTAATGAAAATGCAAATAAGATCCAGCCAGCATTCCTCATGCTCCTTATGCTGAATCTCCAGACCCCAGCCCTTGACAAGGCCCTTCAAAGTACATTTACCATCCAGTGTGCTTTTTAGACTCCTTATTTGCTCCCCCTCGAGCAACTGGTCAAACGGGCAATAGTAGAAGGCATCGAAGCATCATAAGTCTATAAGAGACCTGATAGAACTTTTAGAGCAGCTTCTACCTCCCCAGCCCAGATGAAGGTATGATGCAGGATGCATTGGTTGCTCTGGTAACATTACACCATTCCTACGGTTACTGTAGTGGCAAGGTGTCAGCACAATATGCTTTGGTGGCCTCTCCATCCTTGGATGGAGAGAGGAAGATGGCAATATTATCTCTGGGAGTTTGCACTTCTCCTGGCATAAGGGCCCCCTGGGGGTACACATGCACCTCAAAAGCTGGCCTTTCACTTCTTCCTAGAGGAGCAAAGGAATTTTTTTTTTTCTCAGACCAGTAAAGAAAGTTTACACCTTTTTTTCTGAAACACCATGGAAGGAAGGCTTTAAATAGTACATTTCCAGAGTGTTTTTAGCAAGTGTCAGGGATGGATGAACTCATTTGAACCAAAGAGCAGTTGGAAAAGTGGTATTCAAGCAGCACACCTGAAGTTAGCTGTGAAACTTCTCTGCCACTACAAAAAGGCCACTGAAGGGCATGAGAGGTGGCTCAGAAAGGGAATCGCCACCACCACCAACTCACGATCATGGTGCTGAAGCTCCAGGACTCAGTGAGAGACACAACTCCCAACAGAGGGGCAACAGCTACTTTCTCCTCTGTCTTTCTTGAAAAAAAAAAACAGAAGAAAGTAGCAGTTTGTTTAAAAGCAGCAAGACCACAGCAGCCCTTTGACCAATTATTGTCAAGTGATTAGGGCAACACATTGAGAAAAGCTGTCAGTTTTGTAACAGAATTGTTGTATTTACAGTAATAACCCAAAGAAGACAACCCACAATATTTTCCTTTTTACCTATTGCAAGCAAAAGATACAGAGTTTGTGAGTCTAGGCACATACTAAGTGAGATTAGTGAAGCTGGTGTTATTACACTTCGTTTACAGAAAGAAAACTAAAAGACCTTCTCACATGACCATATGGCAGGAAACAAGATCCCTCACAATGCATGCTCCCAGGCTAGAACCTGAAGCTTATGTTTTCATAAGTCATTGGGACTTCACAGCTTGTTCAGGGATCAGAGAAGACAATTAAAGCAGCAAACATTCTTTTTCATTGTTCTCAGTGGGAATTCTTGGTGCCAACAATTCTCAAACAATACCCTTAATATGCTGATTTCAGAGCATTTATACCCTGTGGGAGTTTTGTCGTCAGACTGTGACTGTGTCAACTCTAACTATAGTAGATGGAAAACTGAATGAGTTGTAATTGGTTTTATCAACTGGACAGCAGAAAGAGACAGATGAAAAAAATCACAGATGATCTTAATGAGAAAATGTCATGTACTACAGCATTCTGGGACTAGGGGGACTTCTATAGGACCATATGTGTATCTTCCAGACCCACAGAGCAATACATGTATAATGTGCTCAAATGTTTAAGGATCCTATATATATTTAAAAAAAAATAAAAAAAATAAATTCAAATACCTTTCAGAATATTACTGAATATACCAGGATACATACAGCTTAAGCATAACAATGCCAACAAAACCAACCAGGTCTGTTTCCTCCTCCCTGAAATTTGATCTGTTGCTACACTGAATGTTATCGCCACAGAGGAAAAAAATCAGCATCTGACATTATTCTGGAGTGAGGTTGCTCTCTGATTTCCAGAAGAAATCCCACTCTACATGACCAAATGCCTTTTTGTTGAGGTTGAGGTCATTAACACTCTGTTGAGAATTGCATTTTGCTTTGATTAAAGCAATTAAATTAACTTCCTTACATCAGAAGATATAAAATACCTACCCATCTTCAAAATTCACTTCACCTTTGTAGTATTGCAGATGATATTTACTCAGGTTAAAAAAATGAAGCCTTGGTCTTGGGAATCATTAAATATGTACATAACCTGAGAGATATGAAACACAAAGCCCAGTTTCACACTGCTTGTAGTTGACTTCTCCCACTCCTCCTTCTCCCACTGTACACCTTTTTAGACAAATACCACTATTTGTTTGTGTATGAAATATCTTTAAAAGAATAAGGTGTAAGAGAGATATTAGAAATAGTAGAACTAATTTTTAATTATATGATGTTAGGGCAGAAAAATTGTCTTTTAGCATCTGAAGAGCACCCAGATGATGTCTACTGGCAATTCTGGAGGAAAAAGAATAGGAATTTTTGGGTTTTGTTTTCTGTTTGTTACTCTCTCTCCCTTAAATGCTATTTAGAATTAAAAAAAAAAAAAAAGACAAACACACAAACAAAAACCAACAACCAACCAAACAATGGTATCTTTCATATTTTCTTAAAAGCCAAACAAGATATAGTCCTGAGATAGAGTCTTTATTACTATTGCAGCCATTTAGGAAGCAGTAATTTCCCTCTTCTACATTTTAGATTTTTTAGGGGAGGATTATTTTCTCTTAATTCTGTTACAATTACTTTCCAATAACTTTTTCTCAGCTAATAGTAACTAAGAACTTGGTTTAGCTTTGCAGCTTAAAAATTTGGAATGTTTTCTTCTCATAATATGTTTTTTAAATGGGTCCCTTCCCGCTTTTAGTCTGACTACCTGAAAATGACCCTTTCAACGCCAAAAGAGTGATTCCAAACCTAGGAATTTCACAATTCTTATCACAGATTTTTCAACACAATTTTAACATGGAAAAGCTCATTTTTCACTATTGTTTAGTGGCAGCTTTTCTTAGGGAATACAAGGAATAATCAGAACTGCAAATCCAAGCAATATAATAAATCCATGCAATTTAATAAACAGTCGATTTAAATTCCAATGGACAAAGTCCATCCCAAGAGTGTTTTTCCTTCATTTAAAACTACATTTAAAAAAAGTGAAAAAATATTCCAGTAATCAAAAGGGAGAAATACAAAGAGCCCAAAACCCTTATACATGAGCTACAAGCACAAGAAAAATACAGGTTTAGTAGAGATTTGGGCAATGCCAAACTCCAGCTATGTGACCACAAAACACGAGCAGGTCTCAGAAGATCTCTTCTGTATCCAAAGCAAAGATTTACCTGCAACCAAAATATATTCTGGAGTGGAAGGCTAGACATTACTATGACTTTTTACTTATTTTCAATGGGAAAGAGGATTGTGCATGTCTGTGCATGCGCATGATGTGCAGTCTCTTGTTTTTCCCACCTGAGAAAGGGCTGTAAAGGCAGGTCTTCTTGGTCCTTTCCTTTTTTCCCGAGGGAAATCACTAGCTGCTATGAGAACCAGGTGGAAGCTGCTCTTGTTTAATGCAGTGGAGATCAGGACTTGTTCACTGTCGTTGTGAGAACAGAATCTGCAGTAAGCATTTGAAGCTATCAATACTGGGGAAGGCCTATGGAAACATTTCACAGGTGCATTTTCAGGGCTGAGAAATGAAATTTGTTTTAATAAAGCCAAGCAACAAAGGCTTTAATAGGACTTTAGCAATGCATAAGACTTCAGTAGTCCTCTGCCCAAGGGTGTCTTTCTTGCTATGTGTAGTAGTACCTTGTCACCAGACTAGGTTTTAATTACACAAGCCATGGGCAAAACTAAATCTGCCTTCTAATGCCATTTTGATGTGGTGTTCCCTGTATCTCTAGAAAATTAAGATCCCTGCTATCCTTATCCTCTCTCAGGCATTAAATGCAAAAGTGTCATTGCCAAAGACAAGAGTTATGCTCTATACTGTTAGTCGGGGAACAGCTGAATTCTGCGCATTTCAGCAAATGAGTTAAATCCTCTACACACCTCCAGCAGCTCTCAGAGATAAAACTTACCACTTATGCTGTTGCAATTAAAAGGCATTAACCCCAGGACATACCAGACACCAGTTGCCAAAGTGTCTTCCTTTTAATTATTTCAGATTTCCAGTTTTTTTCTGGAGCATAAAAACTGCAATACCACAGCACTGGACAAATTTGCAGCTGCAGCTGCAGCACTTGAGTCTGTCGTGAACCCTCTGCCTTCTAGTTCAGAGTCACACCACTACAGCTCTCTGAAATGACCAGATATAATTGGGTTCAGTGGAGTTCAAAGCTATGCTCCAGCTTCCTCATATCAAAGTCCATTGATTCAGTGGCAGATGAAGCACATTGAAATGTTGGGAGAGTGGGAGGCAAGTTATAAGCAGATAACATTCAGGTCTGACCTGGTAGATGCCAGGATGAAGTACACAACAAGATTTTGGCTGAGTTTTCAAGAACTCAGATGTGGACCCCTGGAGAAGACTTTCTCCTCCTCTAATTGCTGTAAAACATATCTCACTTTTGCTAATGTACTTTGCCCATTTCATGGCTTGATACTTCTGAGACTCATTTACTTTTTTTTTTTTTTTTAAATGTCAGGACTTTCTCCTGAGATTGTTCATTCATTATATTTATTTTCTTGGACATGATTTAGCAAACCATCCCTGAAGAATTTGCAGCTATTAACTTTGTTGAACAGAAGCTCAAGCGAGAGTTAAAGGCAAACGGTCTAAAAGAAAGCAATGGGCCAAAGCACCTCTGGGGTATTCATCAGCCCCAAAACTAATTTCAATAATTCTTTCTCACAAGACAAAAAAAAAAAAAAATCTGTTGTTGTTGGTATGAGATCATAAAGCACAAATAAAATCTAGATAAGCACAGCAGGGTTACGGTTCTTTTGGCTAGATAGTCAAGATACCCAAATCTTCACACTCATTCCTGGCTGATGCTTATGCATTTTCCTTTTCTACCTCACATTCACTCCTGCAAGCTGTAGGCCAGCAATAACAGCTGCCCGGGTACACTGTCACAGGACAGCCATGTGGCTCACATTGCTGTCAGTGGCTGTCTTGGTGTGTGAAGAACTGCACTGATGTTCACTAGCAACCTTACTCTGTGAAGAAAACCTACTTGCTGCCACTAGTAAAACTAAGGAAACTGTAAGTGGCAGTGTAGATAACTCACCTTGTGTGGTCTTCAGCAAAGAGTATGAACATGATATGATATAATGTAACATAGTTGTATAATCCTGGTCATCCTCCAGGCTGTAATTGCAAATTAATTTTGATGAACAGAACGGGATGATGGATCTGAACGCCCAGAAGTCCATCGGGTTTTTGCCAAATACACCAGCTGTACACAACTGAGAATGTATGTCCATTCATTCTGTGCACATAATTCCCAACAGTATGACTTCATACAAAACATTGCTTCTTTCCACAAACCCTGCCTCACCAGCGCTGTGCCCTTTCTTAAAAACCCTGGTTAGACACAACAATAAACAGATAAAGAATGTAAGTAAGTCATTGTTGTTGCTGCATGTAAGTCACTGTTTTTCTGCAGATGTTCTATGTGTTTGCACCTGACACAAGCAGACCCAGTCATCTGGTCATTTGTTTGGTTTTGAATATTTCAGCATTAACCAAAAAATAATAGGAAAGAAAAAGGAGCCCTTCAAAGCAAAATAACTTTGCAGTACACAGCACCCTAAAGAATGTGAATCTGGTATTTTGTTAATGTCACATTTATATTTTTTTCTGTTCTGTAAAGACACATTGCAGAGCCAAAAGCACTGTGTGGCAGTATCCACCCAGTACCTGAACACTTCGTACAAATTATAGAGACAGATGTGCAGAATATTTTATCCAAACTTTTATATTGCCTCTGGTCCTTGAGTTAGTATGGATGTCTTAGTCCAGGGTTCACTGCTCTATGTTAAATTTTTGGGTATGGACCTATATTTTTTTCTTTCACAATTTTTTTTTCAATATTTGATAAGAATGAAGACACCTATTTTGACACTTTCAGCTGAACTTGAGGGAGTTTCATGTGTTTGTATGTGAGTAAGAAGTATCAGTTTTAGTTATATGTCTCCTCTAGTATGTTTACAAGTCTCTCTAAAGAAACCTGTTTGTATCTGGCATGCAACAAGGAGCCAAACTCCATTGAAATTGCATGAAGTATCTCCATTAATACCTATTAGTTTTGAATCAGGTCACCTACTAAGTGCTATCAGGATTTCCCCATGCCATTACAAATGGGCCATTTCTATAGAGTTTTTTCCTGAAGTAATTTCTTTTTTTTAATTTGTTCTCAGTCAGCCTGAAATAATTTTTCAGCAGTATAGCTGTAAAGAAATTAGAGGACTGACCAACAGGAGTGCTGGGTGATTGGCATTGCCATCTTAGCAAAGGTCCAAATTCATGTACAAACCTCTCCCTCTCACATCCAGTGTCAAGCAGGTTATTCACTGCAGGTCTCCTGGGAGAATGTTTTAACCAGCCAAAAAGGCAATGAAGTTATTTGTGTAGCTACTGGGTTAAAAACGAGTGAAAACATTGTGTGGGAAAGGAAATGTTTCTTCTGAGACACAATTATTTTTCCTTTCTTTTTTATTTTTTAATTTTTTTTTTTATATTTTGCTGGGGAAAAAAAAAAAAAAGACTGCTTCAAGTTGAACTGAAACTTTTTTATATTCTCTGCTCTGCAACCCAACCAAAAAAATTCTATTATTTCCACTGTGCTACTTCTAACCTTTCTATTTCATTCAAACTAGGTTTACACTATTTGCTTTCTAAGAAGGAATGGCATCAGGATCTGTAGAACAGCCAGGGTCAAAATTTCACTGTTTTTGAATACACCTACAATACACACAGATTTGCATAATAGGCCCTAATGCCTCCTTCAGAATCATTATGGTCTATTGAGTAAATAATGTGTCTATTGAAAATGGTTGAAATACCCATTTAGTTGATAGACTCTATTGACTCCTAATAAGAAGTTATTAGAGTTGAATAAATATTATGCATTTTAAAACTTGCCTAAATATATTCCATTTCCACATATTTTCATATTTACACAATCGACTGTAAAGAACATGTTGTATCTGCTCCCAGACAGCTCCAAGAGAGAGCTTCCCTTTTTGTAGGGTTTTTTCTTAACTTTGCAGGTGCTATGGTAGGTTTTATTTGAGTGGTTGTTTTGTTTTTGATGAGACTGACATGGGGGAACAAAATCAGTACAAGAAAGAAAATTAAACTACATGAGTTGGTACTTAAATAAAATTAACCATTATGTTTTCAAGGAGTTAGCATAGGATTTAGCCATGCTCTCTCAGGTCTGTATGTGGGATTGCACAACACATTCTTTACAGTCAATTGTTTTAATATGCAAATACATAGAAAAGAATGAGCGTAGTTAGGCAATGTGTAAAACACACACTTTCATTTACTCAGTCTTAAATGTTTTCTTGAGAACTGAAAGAATTTCTCAAGTTAAAGCATACTTTGATAATTATCTATATATACTTTTTTTTTTTTTTTTTTGCTAATCTATAGCAATTCTGAAGCATTTGTAAGTAGCTGTGACTGTTTAGCATAAAGATTTCAGACTCCAGATGTGCCTTACATTGTTTTGTGTCTCATTTCAGAGTTTCAGATCTTGTATTCTGGACTGCACATCTCGCCTCTCCATTTGCTGCCATGTGGACATAAAAAATAGCCAGGATGCAAAGCTGGTACAGAAGTGTCTCCTAGATGTGCTTAGTTAAAGTGAAAGCAAGCCAGGGAAGTGGCTGCTGCTGTTCTGCTCAGGCAGATGGTTCAACTGCTTGTAAAGAGCATGAACAGGTACAGATAGTGACAGAAGTGATTGTTTCATACATTTTCACAGCAGCTGACTCCATGTTCTCCAGCAATCACAGACTCTGTTTGCTGTTCTATTTTTGCTTTCAAATGCCTCACATATTTATGTGTATTTCTGGACCTCACTAGCCTCTAGAAGACCACCAGGAAAACTTACCAGCAGCTTGCACAGAGATGAAAGCAGAGTATTCTTTTCGACCCATGTAAGCCACGCAGAAGTCTAACACAACTCTATGTGAGGACTGTGCATAGACCTGCTGAGTGTGTTTTCAGAGGTTGAACTCAGTCACTCTCAGGTCTGACCATGAAGTTATTGACTGTGTCTACTCTACTGTACCTCTTCATTAGTTCAGTTTTCCAAAAGGTTGCCTTGACTGTATATCGCTGTGACAGTGTTATGCAAATTGGTTTCTCAGTTTATTTAATTTGATGTTGGCAAGAATGGAGGGTTAATGGCCTTGGCACAAACACATCTTGCTGCTATTTTCCAGACAGTTCCTTGAATAACTGAACACAAGAAAGTCTTCTTCAGTCTTACAACAGCAAAGAAACACAGAAAGGTCTGATCTAGTTTTTAGCCCTATCCCTTTATGGGCTAAAAATGCTGATATCTCCACACTGTAGCTGATTTGTCCTGTGCAAGGCATATCTCATTTGGTTTTACTCCTATCTTTCCTCTGCTGTCTGCAAGTGTTTTTCACATTTTATCCAGACTGCATACATTGCAGAAAGTGTGGTCCACAGGCCACCCCTTTCTCCCTTCTCCCCTTCCTCCAGACTCCTCATCACTTAAGGTAGGTCCTAACCCAATGAGCACCAACCTATCTGCAGGGGCAGAGGTCTTCCAGAGCACTGACTTGTGAAGAAACCATGATGCAGAGATGATTTCTATATCCTCACATCCTAAAAGGTAATAAATAATTCTTCTCTCTGTGCCTAAGGGGTACTGAACTGTCAGTGAGAATGACTCCTAACAAACTGGCAAATTCTCCATAGATACACCTCAGTATCTGTGGAGGTACAGCATGACACCCTCTCTTGCCTCCACCTTTGAATCACTTGTCTTCCCACAGTCACTGGCTGTCAGAAAGACAGACAAGTGCATACTGTGTCCTGTTAGGGGTAGTGTTTCACAACTATGCCACCAAAGCCTGTTCTTTCTGATATTTCTATCCTGACTGGTAAAAATCAGAAGCTAGAGAAGTGAATGAAAAATAACAAGTTAGGAGGGATAATAAATGATTCGGCTATCATCTTTATTTATTCTTTTTAATTGTTGGAAATTGATATACATGTTCTCAATGGCTTGCATAAGTCACTTAATTTCTGTCTTTCATTGTCCCTGAATAAACTTGAAACCACCATCTGATCCCTACTTCTGGGTGCCTATGGTATGATTAAAAGTTGGTGATATTTTCAGTCTAAGCTTCCCTTCCTCTCCTCCCTTTCTTCTCTATCCAACAAAAAACCCTAAGCACTGCACACTTTCTATACCTCTGGCTCCCAGGCAGCATTTGCAATAGTAGAAGCACTGGAAAGCATAGAAGCCAAATAACACTAGTAAGGCAAACAGAATGTAATAGCTTATGTGTGCTGGTTATATCCTGAAACAAATTGTTTCTTAATGCTGAGGTCAGACAGGGTTTAATTAGGAGAAATACAATTGGTGTAAAATTTTGCAGCAGGCTGCTTGTTTGGTGTCATGCCAAGTCAACATCAAGCCTTTCCAAATGGAAATTTTCATTAGAGGCCATTGGCAGACTGGTTAGGCTGGGTTTCAACTTTTTCGAGTTTCCTGGTAACATGAACCTGAAACTCAGCGTATCTGCTTCCTAGTAACAGGCTGTCCCTGTTGCAACTGTTCTCCCACATGCACACAGCTTCTACATATGCAGTAACATGTGTGCGGCTACTTTCTTCTGGCCTGAAGCTGTCAGGATCTGCATGCAGATAGGGCTTATCTTCAGCTTTAAGACTGTGGATAATGACATTTTATTTTTGTATTGCTTTCATATCAAAGATAAAGAAAGAAGCCTTTGAACCTCAGCAGAGGAAGAGAAATTTCTAAGCCTTTTTTTGTTGAGTTGTGGCTCTTTTTTCGCTCTCTTTGTACCACTCCATGCAAGGTTCCCAAGTCCCACCTTACTGGTGCTTGAAGCACTGATCCTGCTCTTTATATTGATTAACACAGCCCCAGTGCTTCTGCTGCCAAAGTTGAGGTTTCCTTTACAGACACTTCTGTTCAAGAGAAAAATGTTTAACTTGAATGAGAAAATTTGCCTCAGGGTGCAATTTTTCTTTTCCCCTTTCCCTAAGTTTGTGAGCTAAGCTGGTGCTTATAAAACTAAGGGATGGGCATTCTGGCTTACAGTAAATAGGCATTGAAGGCTTACCATTCCTCAGTCACCGTCTATGTCTTTTTTTTTTATTCCCATCCTGAATGGTGATAGATGAATAGACCACAAAGAAAGTGTGACCTGATGTGTGCCATGTTATATGGGCTTTAAAGCTGAGCTACCAGAGATACTTACTCCAGAAAGCGCTGTCAACAAAAGGCGAGAACAGTGGAGCATTTGTGGCTACTGTGAAAGCTGGCTGGAATGGCAGGTGAGCTAGCAGAGAACAGCTTGTGAGCCAAACTGTCACTGCAAATAAGACAAGCCAGGTTATAGAAGGGAGAAAATGCTGGGAAGAAAGTGGCAGAGACCCAAGTAGATAGTCATTGCACAGCAATTTTTTAAAGTAAACAGGAACCTTTTCATTTCAATATCTCTTTGCCCTGGTTCTGACTATACCTGAATCAGCATATACAGAATGCCCCACCTCCTCCCTGAAGGTGACATTTTCTCTTCTCTGTGCTTTTTTAACCAGTGGTCAGTACCTCATTTTCTCTCCCCATGCTGCTCTCAGTATCTTTCGACAGAGCAGTATGCTGTGCTCTTTCGCTTCCCTTATCTGAGGGCCAGCTGAGGGACACTGCTGCCTCTGTCCTCTTTCATCCTTGTACCAATCCTACTGTATTTTTCTGTGGTATGAATCCCTATCCCTGGCCTGCTGTATCTGCCTGGCTGCTGTTCATGTGCCTGCTCATAGCAGCAATGACAGTTAACTGTATTCACTGTGAGTAGGTATGTGTAGGGAAAGAAAATAGAAAACCAATTGTGTTGCTGTTCCTCAGCTCTGCCCACATGCTCCTGTTAGGCTGTAGTCTTCATAGCAGGAGTAAAAAAGGACCATTCAGAACAAAAATATGGGAATATCCACAGCACAAACATGGTCTTCCACACAAGAGTGCCTAGAAATATTTGTGATGTGAAATTTATCAAAAATCCATTGATAGAGATTTGGAGCTTTGACCAGATTTTTTTTTTTTTTTTTGAGTTTAGGTTTCTGTTTCTGTCTTTTCTTTCCTTCTAGGGTGCAAATTTAGGGCAAGTTTCATGGTGCAAACTGACTATTAGTTGCTTTTTTTCCCAGTCTATGGCACTACTATCTCATACTGGCACAGATTTTACAGCTTCAGGTCCCTGGCTGGGGGGACACAGCCAGGTTAAAACCGACATGTGAATGGTGGCCTGTGCCTTGGCAGCCCAGAGCTGCTGTGTGGCCCCAGGAAAACCACTACACATATCAACTCAAAGATAACCTTCACAAACACACTTACAACACACATGCTTCCCATAGGAGTCCATCACCCTTTAGCTCTTCCAGGGCTGACTGGCTACTTGATTTCCCCTTGGCAGAGGGAAGGCAGAATCACTTTTTCCTTCATCAAAGAAATAAATGAACAGAAAGGTAGAATACGGCAGCATCTTGACTACCTTTGCTTGAGGTTTTATCAATTTGAGGTTTAGAGTTTCTCATTTTAATAAACACATTTTCATGCATGTGTGACTATGAACGTATGTGTTGGGCTCTGGTACTGGCACTGCAGCAGAGGATCAGGTGGTGAGGTGGGGGTTGAAGGATTAAATATAGCTTCTGCAGTATGATCATCTCTCCTCTGTTTTTAAAACCTCCAGCCTTTTCCTGAATTACCCCGTGGGTAGCTTAGTAACAGATATGATGGCCCATTCTTTAACTCACATTAAAAAAAAAAAAAAAAAAAGAAAAAAAAAAAAGAGACAACCTAGAAAATATACCGCCATTCTAGAAAGAAACAAACAAAACTAATGAGCTGAAGGTGTTGTCATGGAAGTGTTACTTACAAGCATGGAAGGGGCAGCTGCCCTTCACTGAGCTCTGCTGAACAGCCAGAGCATAAAGCAGGGCTCTCTGTCACGTACAGCCAGGAGGCTGCGAGCTCTGTAAATGCTGTTTGTACAGATGACGAGTCCCCTGCTGAAGCGGGTGATCAGTGGACTGGGGTCAGAGACATTAACACGCTCAAAGACACGATGCTGGATGATCACTTGCACTAGCCATTGCCATGCAGAAGGCACATTACCAGGAAGCTTGGCGGAGCTGGGTCACACTGAGCCTCTCTATTTGCATGCAGCACAGGAAAGCAAGAAGTGCTCGTCTCCTGTTTAAAGGCAGCTACTGCTGCTTCACTAGGAGCTTTGGCCTTTTCAGTGGGGAACCCAGGAGACAGGCTGTCAAAACAGAAGTCTCTTGTTCAAACTACCAAGCTTAGGAAGTGGGGCTAATGAAAATAAATAAATAAATAAACAAATCGATAAATAAATAAATAAATAGATAGATAAATTTTAAAAGGCTCAGATCAGTCAAACCAAAGAGAGTTGTTCTTTCTTGGTTGACTTATTTTTTTCCTTTTCTGAAGTTACTTTGTTATTTTGAGTTGGTTGGATACAGAGCCATGAAGTGTGGAGTTCACTTGAGGCCTTGAAGATAAATTCATAGTTCAGTTTTGCAAACAGACAAACAAATAAAAGTTGACTTACCCAGCTCAGGTTTTATATTTTCTCATTGTATTTCCCCTGCTTTGTACAAATCTTCCTGGAAATCTCTGTAGTAACTCTTACTAACTGTGTGATGCCTGCTGTGCAGGGCAGAATTGATCAACTGCAGGGAATCCTTCCATTTTCATCTCTTTATTTTCCAATCATGTCAAATTCCTTCTTTTTAGTAATCCCTCTTACTCCCTTAGGAGATGAAAGAAGATTTAATTGTTAAATTTGCATAGTAACTCAGCAAACAAACTCTCCAGTCTCATGTAGACCTTTTGCCATTGCAGACTTCGTTTTATTTATAAATCACTTCCCTATGCTCAGTCAGGATGGCATTTCATACTCAGGAGGCTGATGCAGAGAAATGATTGAGGCACTGTCCATGTGGGGGCTTTTTCTTTTAAGACTACTCTTTTATAATATAGCTTATTGAAAGATTATTTTGAGGATGGGGCTTTGTATGTGGATTGTGTTCACCATTTCTCCACAAATATCCATCTCATAAAATAATCCTGCCATAAGTGGCTTCTGTCTGATAGACCACTTGTAAAAATTCCAAATATGAGAAATAGCTTAAATTCTATTTAATGAAATGAAACACAGTAAATACAAAAATACCTTCACTGTTGCTGGATTGCAAGAGTTTGATTTTAAATATGATTTGCAAGTATGAGGATTTGCAGGGGTCCTGCTGGACATGGGAAAGGTGGAACATTTTTGGAGGGGACAGAAAACTCCAGGTTTCTACATGCAGTTCACAATACCTCATGCTAACATCCAGAGACTTTTAAAATCATGACACAGGCAGCTGTATTACTAGGTTCAGCTGTCCAGAGGTATGGTGGCACAGTTAAGTGGTGCAGCTTTAAGATTCTGATGCTAAAACTGTCCAAAATTCCCTTTGCATCCCTACCCTGCTCTACTGAATCTGCTTCCTCTGACAAACCATCTTGACAACCTACAGTGTCAATAATGAAGAGGAAACTCCACAGTTGTCAGGAAGAGCTGTTGTATCAGAGAGGTGAAAGCCTGGCTGAAGGTGTGTGGAGCTCCTACCTTCGATGGCCACAAACTGAGCTATTGCAAGCGTACCCTTTCCCCATGAAATTTAAGGGGTTGTGCAGCCTCCAATCTTTGAAGTTTTCAAGACCCAATCAGAAGAAGCCCTGAGCAATTTGGTCTGAGCTCATTGCAAACTTAACTTGGCTACTGGGGCTAATATGCAAATTTTAAACAGTTTAATCACAGATGTTGTATTTCAGCTGTGAATTAAAAACCATGTATTTCACTTCAGGAGGAAGCTCCCAATGCTTCACATCCAGATCACATTCTGGAGTTTTGGAAGAAGTCAGCCAAACAGAGAAGACTCCTGAAAACATCCACAGATCTTCTTACTCAGAAATAAGCACAGAAATCCAGAAAATTAACACAACCTGCTCCAATAGCTCTGATTAGAGCTGCCAGCACAGCTGAGCTGGTAATCATAGGACCTTCATTGTTCCTCCTCCCATCCACCAAGCCTGGGCTGCATGTGCCTCTAAGTACTGACTATGTCTGTCCCCTCCTTTAGTTCAGACAAAGCCTGAATTAAACAGGCAAATGCCTGTCTATCAGAGATCTATCTATGCTGATCTCCAGTGAAGAGAATCATAATAAAGTATATCCTGCAGAAGATACTTGCTGACTTCCCTTTTGAAGAGAAAAATAGCATGTCTGTAAATTGCTTGCAGCAAATAATGTATCACATGGATGGAGTCTACACTTGCTTCTAGTAATATATGCCATCAAATATCTGAATGAATTAATTATTACTTTTGAATAAGACACAAACTCCATGTGTCACCTTCAAAATATACTTTCTGAGTGTTAAATCCAGCTCACACAGAAGTTGTTATATATGATTGACTCTATGGCACTGTTCATTTTCAGTTCCAAGGCTACTCAGCCATTTTTGCCTTGGACATACCTATTTCAGGTTGTTTAAGAAAAATGTGTGCTTGTCTTTCTGAAACTTATGTTTCATAAACATCCATGCCTTTAACTGATAAAGCAAATGTTGCAGAAGTAGGTTTGAAAAAGTAAAACTGCAGCTTAAGATCCATAAAATATTACAGCATGGAAGATCTCCTGAGGGAAAACATTTCAAGTGTTCCTTGACTGTCCTCCTCAAAATATACAATATGCTGCTGCTTGTGATGTGGTGCCTGCTCTATCTCATTCTTGTAAAATTACCCTCTTAAGGCAGCCCTGCTATCGTGATGTTGGGTAGTACCTATCTGGTATCTCTCCTACAGCTGATTATGTTTTCAGAGGGCTTACAGAAGTTCAACTGCTCTGAGTAACTTAAAAGTAATTCCTGACACATGTGCCTTGAGATAGTTGTGGGAATCTTGTGTACTTAGTTTTGGACTGTGACAACTTCCCCAGCCTTACCTTTCCTCCAGCCTTACACCCGAGTATTTTTTTGTTGTTGCTGTTGGCATAGGAGAGATATACACTTCCATTTTGACCTTCTAAACCTTCTCACTGTGTATCTTTACTCCCACTGGCAAAGAAAACAACAATTTATCTGCTTTCTCAACATCAACTGTCTGCACAAAATTTATACTGAACCATGTAACTACATTTATGCATTAAACAGTAGTCAGGAGGTATGTGAATCCTCCCACTTAGCCTTGGAACGTGTTGATATCTGTAAGGCGAAAGGCAAGCCATTCCCCAGGAGTTATGAAATCAAATAGGGAGTTTAATTGATGAATGATTGGTTGTCTCAGATTCTCATTCCCATGGAAGAAAAAAAAAATGGTAGCTTTCCTTGGGACATGAGTATACATGAGCTTAACAAGGCAGTTGTGAATGAGGGCATTTCATTCCACTGGGGCAGCATTCTTGGGATTATAAGGCAACTTAACTTCTTTGGATGTTTGAGGAATCATTTGCGTGTACCATGACTTACAAATAGGTGGAACCTTGCAAGTGATATAACACAGAATTCCACGTCTTTTTCTCATAAAAGCTACACTAAATCATCAGCCTAGTGCTTTCCCAGTATATTGTCTCACTGATCTTGAAAGAGCCATCCTGGTGTTGGGGGAACAGTTATCTGGGTGATACTCAGTGCTGAGACCTCAGAGCAGCGCAAAGAAATCTGAGAGCTATATAAACATTAAGCTGAAATTCCTTTACGCAGACGATTTTCCCTCCACTAGTCTTCTGAACTCCAAAAGAAGCATAAGCCCTGACTCAGGCAATGCAGAGTGTTTGCTCTGGCACCCAAGCCAGCAGATGTGACTACTTGGCATCCTTTCCCGAGACTTGAACCTCATGGTATGTCTATGCCAAATGTACCCACATTATGCAAGAGTAATGGAAATTCGCCAGGCAGAGCAGTGCTATGTTTTCCCAGATAAATATTGCTCAGTTTAATTTTGAGGAACTGCCTGATAAAAGCCTCAGTGATTACCTTGTTTGCCTAACTGTCTTCATTCTGTGAGATCCAGCACTTTTGCTGGCACAGAGAATATAAGAAAAACATGAGAGAAAAAGTGCATCAGAGGAGCAAAAGAGGCCAAGCAAATCTCCTGGTGAAAGGTGAAGCATCCACCCGAGAAAAACGGCTTCTTTCCTCCCTGGAAGATAAGTTGACTGCACAGAAGGACCACTAAGAATAGTTTGCCATCTGACATGGTTCAAGTGACTCAAGTTGCATGGTCACAGTGAGCTGTTCAGTTCAGTTTTTCCTTTTCTCCAATTCCAGGCAAAGCTTACCATGGAAAAATGCTGGGATGAAGGTCAATTGTCTTTGGCAGCACCTGGAAGGTGAGACAGAAATGTAACCACTCATGCTACAAAATATAAGGAAGTAGAAAATTAAATATAATTGAATGAAAATGTGCATAGGATTGGCCAACTGAAAGACATGCATTAAAATAAAATTTATCTTGATTATTGCCACCCTGCCCTTCATTTGAACCAACTACTATTTGCCTACAGCCATTGTACCAGGGCAAGACTTTTTAATTCATATTTTCACAGTTCACATAAAAATACAGTCCTGTTTCTGGCTGTGGTCTCTGATCACTAACACAGCTCTAAAAAATGGTAAATGTGATTTGTTACCTTCAACAGCCAAAGGCACTTGCCACAGCCTCATTCAGTTGTATTCTACATGCTCAAGACATTCACAAACAGGCAGCCCAAATCAGGCAATCAGGGATATGTGCAGGTAGCTATGATTCAGCTCTGAAGTTGAAGAAAGCTGTAAATATCCTATGGAGCCTGTCTGAGGTGTAACAAAGCTATTGCCACCCAACCGCAACCTGATAAAATGGCTGGAGCAAGCAATGCCTTTTGTTGCCAGATCCTTCACTCTGTAGGGGGACACTGCTACTGAAATTGGAGGAACACCGCAAGTAGCAGCAGGGGACTGCTGCTACACTATTAGTGCAATTGATTGTTCCAGCAAATAGCCAGAAGTAGCCATTACTTCTCAAGTTACTTACAACGCAGTAATCAAGTTTTGTTAACAAATTTCAGCCATGAAGGAAATCCAAAAGAAACTGGCTTCTAACCCTGGACTTCACCTTCAGGAGAAGAACTGAGGAAGAAACAGAGTGAAACACAGGGCTCCTGCTATTTATTAACTGGGGCAAATGGAAAATGGAACCATTTTCACAGCATTTTGAAAGATTGTTTACAAACTGTTGGCCTGGAAGGAAAATCCTAGAAACCATGCACTGTAGATGTCTTATCTAACCACCTGGCTGACATTCAACAAGCCTGTCCTGCAGGGGTAGGAGTAAGGTGCTAATGTTCTCTAAAGCCCAATACGAACATGAGTTACGGCAGTTATGGCTGGGTGGATAGTTCCCAATGAATAACTCAAATAAAATGTCCTTTTTTTTACCTGCAGATATTTTTTTTGAGTTTCTCAGTTATTCATTTTAAATTATTGTCTGAGTTATTTTTTGTCCCCAGCAATTCATTTTAGGACTAGTCAAAATAATGCTGAAACTCCTAATACCAGACGTAGAACAGATATTTCTTTTCTTTGATTAGCTAAATGAGACACTTGCATCAAGTTTCTGCTTCAATATTTAGATTTTTTGAAACAGAAAATAGCCTTGTGAAAATACTGTGTAATATTTACTTAAATGCTACTGTTTCAATAGCTGGTAGTAAATTCATTCAATAGACTATTTGTGAAAGCAGAAAAAAACATGAATAATCAAACAAACTATTTAAATCATTTAAACACAGCATTATCTGAGGGTTAAGTAATGTTTGCCTACTTGCAAGCACAGTTGCCAGTTGTCAGCAGCAGATTGTATAGGACATACCTTCAAATTCAAACTAAGAGAGTCATTTACAAATACAAGCTAAAAATAATTCTGCTGGTTCTTTCTTACAAATTAAAAAATAATAAAATAAAAAAATTTAAACAGAACAACTTCAGTTATCTTAATCATTTTGGTTTGTGAAGCACAGAGGCTGAGCTACACATCTAATTCAGAAATGGCAAAATATAGGATGCCTTGATCACACTCATTAGAAACAGATCACTGCTCCCAGCTCCCCTAACGGACTGAACCTCCTGCTAATCCTCCATAAATGTTACCCAGAAAAAAATTCAGGTGTGCCAAGCTACTAAGAATCCTATCAGCATGTAACAACCACAAAATCTTATGCACAATAAAAGAATATTGAAAATACATGTAGAGTCTTTTGCTGCTATATATTGTTCAGTGGTTCAGGTGGTGTATTAAAATGTATTTTAAGACATTACTTTGGTTAAGTCCAATCTCTACTTGACACATAAACAATTTAGGAGAATTAAGGTATTCCATATATTAGTTGTTATTCTTCCTGCTGAAGGGATGAACACATTTCACAGAAGGAAATTACAGAAATGTAAGTTACGCTGGGTGACAGGGACATGGAGTTAGGCAACATTCATGTTTCATTTTGCTAATGGATTGGATTACAACCCTTCTCCTTAGTGAGAAGCATAGGGATAAAGTAGATGCTCACAATCTTTCCTTTTTTGCTGTAGTCCAACAGGATGCTTTGTAAGTTAATCTTACCAAGTGTCAAAATGAGTTTAAGTGACAGATTATGTATTTGCTTACCTACATTTAACACTGGCATGTCTCCATTCACTCACACTAGGGTAAATAAACTGAGGTTCTGGCTCCATATTCCCCCTTGTTGATCTCACTCTAGATCAGTGATGCCAAACCACCAGCACTGGCAAACAGAGATCTGGGCTGGCACCAATGACAATGAGCAAACAACACTTTCAAAACATGTTTGACGCCAGATAGCAAAGAGCACCCTCCCTACTTCAGGAGCTCATTACTAGAAAGGCTTTCTACTCTGAAATCCACAACGACTTCCTGCCAACCTGGAAGGGCCAACACATCACTTCTTTTCTGCAGCCCCCCAAAAAGAAATCCACTGTACTTATCACAAACAATTACACATAGATGGTTCCTGCTAATCCAGTTAGTCTGAAACTGTGTTTAAGCATGAGCAAACTTAGCTCAGTAAGACACAAGAAGCACACATGAACCAACTGAAATTTTCAGGTCAACCAGCGTTTCAAACCTTTCAGCTTTTAGCAGACAATCTTCAGGAGAACACAACAAACCAAAACCAAGATTAAGCAAAGCAAAAGCACACCAAAGCTAGGGAGGGCAAGTGTGGGAAAAGGAGAGAGAAAATGAAGGTATATCCTCTCACTAAGCTGCCTGCTAAAGGAAAGTCTTGGCTATTGGGCACTCATTTATTTTTAGGTTTATTATTAGATTTATTATTCGGTTATTAGATTTATTATTAGGTTTAAATTGGATATTAGAAAAAAAATTCCAAGGGTTGTCAAGCACTGGAACAGCCTGTCCAGGGAAGTGGTGGAGTTCCCATTGCTGGAGGAATAGTGAACATGTGTAGGTGGGACACTTGGGAACGTGGTTTAGTGGTGGACTTGGCAGTGCTGCATTAATGGTTGAACACAACGATCTTAAAGGTCTTTTCCAACCCAAGCAAGTCTATGATTCCATTCCAAAGAGATGTTGTGTTGCACTCCAGCCTGGCAGCCTGAGAAGCCCAGGGCACACATTCCTGAGTCAAAGCCACATGCTGCGACTACATCACATGCCTGATGTTCCTGGCAGGAATGGTCCAGTCCGGCTGCCCTGCTGGGGCTTGGGCTCTCACTGCCAGGGCCACTCTGCAGTGGCTGGGCACAGAGATGGCCAAGTTGCTTCTTCTTAAACTACACCAGTCCACACTTCCCACCCAAAGGCCTTCAAGAGGCAATGGGGGCCGAGGGTGACTGAAGTATTTGGATTATTATTTGGAATATTGGATTCCTGCAGGGTCAAAACACAGCACGGGCTTCCATCCACCTCAGCCCCACAACACAGCCGGCATGGCAGCTCTCTGGGTGGGCTGGCGGCTGTGTTCGCTCACCCCCACTCGCAACCACCCACACCAAGGCCCATACCCACACCGAGGCCCGCTCCCACACCAAGGCCCACACCCACACCAAGGCCCATACCCACACCGAGGCCCGCTCCCACACCAAGGCCCA